>ML675643.1:5817795-5894730 GCA_007922155.1 Mesoclemmys tuberculata
TGAAGAGGACTTCCAGGGGGTCAATTGGGAGATCCATGAGCACTTAAAAAAATAAATCAGTAACTGGTCCCACTAAAAGGGAAACCTGTTCAATACTTGTTCAGACCAGGATGCACTTGTCAAGGAGCAGGGATGCCCATGTTTGACTAACAAGAGAAACTGACGCACAAGGAAGATGCTGCTCTCTCTGATCCTGTGCCAATAAAAATCTCATGGGCTGAAAGGGATCCCAAGAGACTGGTATCTGTGGCTAGAGAAATCAGGAAATGGCAGGGAAGTAAAGAGAGACCCACCGTGATGGGGATAAGTGGGACCACTAGGCAAAGGAGGAACATATTGGGGATGAGGGAAAAAGATCCACACCGATAACACATATGGTGATATCTAGGCAAAAGGGAGGCACACAGGGGCTTAAGGTGCAGAGGGATCCAGGGAATCAGATCTACAATGGCTGGAAAGCAGGCCAAAAGATGAAGAAACATCTTAGTCTAGTGCGAAGGAGGGCACCAGGACTTGAGACATAATCCAAAAGAGCCTGAAGCCTGTTTACAGATGAGGCCTTGGCCATTCTGGAATCCAGGGTTATTCCCAGGTGCACAAGGGCCTGAGAGAGAAGCAGATGGAACGTGTCCTGAATGATGATGAAACCACGGTACTGCAATGCCCTGTCCCATGATCATTCTACTAAGGGAGCGGAGAGGACCTGAATTGGGATATCACTGAAATAGGGATGCAGTGCTTCCATCAGAGCCACCAGGATCTTCAGGTGGGGATCACAGAGGGTGAAGCAGAGAAAGTGCCAGTGGACTGGGTGGCTGGGATCACTGAAGGTAGGCATGACAAAGTTCAGTTGAGCAAAGGAAGTCACACTTCTAGAGACTGAGGAAACAGACCCAGGAGAGGCTAGAGATGTGCAGGTTTCAGAGATGGAGGTAAGAGACGGGGCAGAAGTCCCTACTCTTCACAGGTTTGTGCTCAAGGATGTAACAGGACTAAAATTGAACTCTTGTAGACCGAGGGCGAAGGGGCAAATGATCCCTTGGTCCAGAAAGTTCCGAGTTTCACAGCACAGGGCTTGGGCTTCTGATGCTTCCCAGTGCCAAAGGGTTGGAAGAAAGCATCTGGAGCCGGGAAGACTTCAGTGCAGCGACAGTGCATTGCTTAGGCATCCTGAGAGGAACTCTGCCGAAGTGCTGAAACTGGCCTCTCTTTATAGGAGAAGATGGAAATCAGGCTGGCTTGATCACGTCAGGCTTCAACAGAGAAAAGCTGGTCAGTCCTTGAAGAGGAGAAAATTCAAGGGACAGGGGCATCAGGAGGCCCATTCCGAAGAGACAAGTCATGTGCAAGCACTGGGGCTGCCAAGAGATCTGTGGGGCACAGAGAGGAGACCTGGGAATATTTACTCCCACAGGCAACAGATCCCAGCTCTGACCTAACAGTCTTCTCCTCAAGCTGGTCACTCCTAGGGGCCCAAGTGGACGGAAGTCTGGCAGGGCTCCCTATGGCTGTGGAGAAAGCGTATCAGCGCTTTAGGGAGAGGTGTGGAGGAGAGGCAGTTGCAGTGCTGGCAGGAAGGGAAGCTGTGTGGGAAGTAGGAGCATTTCGGTATCAGCCAAGCTCTTTTTGCACTGCTGGTCATGCAAGCTGCTTAGGATGAGCACCAGGGACAGAGGCAAGGCTGCAGCAGCAGCTAGTTAGGCTAAGCCAGTTGCTGGGATGGTTGGAGGATAGGAGATCTCCAGCACAGCAAACGGTGTCCCTCCCTCAGCAAGGGGAGGATGAATTCTGGGCAACGTAGCCTCAGAAGGTGGGAGATTTCTTGGTGCACTGAATACTGCTGCCCCTTCCCTAGGAGGCCAAGTCTCATTTGGAAGCAAGAGACTCAAAAGAGACTCTGCAGTTCCACTGCTTTCCGGGCAATCTTTTCTGTCTTTTTCCCTCTCTCTGTCCTCATCCTTCTATCCTCAGCTCTGGACCTAGGAGGGAAGAAAAGAGGAAGGGTTAGGAAAAGAAAAAACTGGGCATGGAGGGCCCACGCAAAGGAAATAAAAATACTGGAGAGAAGACAGAGGACTAGGGTCAGGATAGATTCTTTGTCTTCTTGTTTCTTGATAGGTGGAGACATAATTCTGCATGTCCTATTTGTAGGATGGAAAAGAGGACCACAAGACACAGATTTATTTCATTCAGTAGATTCAACAGAATACCCCTTATAAATAACATTAAATCTGGGAAGCATGATTTCAGAGGCAGAGGTATGTACTTTGCTGATGACATACACTATTACTGCCAATCCTTCCTAATTAGAGATGACGGGCAGGTGGGGTTATTTACTCAAAACAAATAGTTATAACAAAGAATAGGGTATACAAGCATTATAGGTATTTAAACCACTTCAAAACAATCTCAGTTTGAAACTGCCAAAGTTAATTAGGAAGGTCTTTCATGGCACAAGTGTCAGGCTTTCCTGTTTCCTACCCACTTGCCCCAACATCTCTTTTCAAATTTAAAGCCGTGGCTTTTTTACTGGAGTCAACAAATCAAAATTCTTTTGTTCGCCTGCGTAGAATATGCATAAGACTACTGCAGTGAGGCGATAAAGAAAACGACGGATGCAAATTTGACCGCTTTTCCTCTGCATTCAGAAGACACATCAAGCCACAGCAAATACATTTTAGAAATCCAGCAGTACGATATTGCTATTTCTTCTCTTCAAAGCTAATGAATACACTTCAGATACTTACTGCAAACGTTTATTTAGGTAATCAATATTTGGGGGTTTTCTTGGCTATGCAGCAGTGAGGCTAGTTTTATCTATGCTCAAGGACAGACTGTACTTGAGGAAACAGAGATACAAGAGGGAAATAAATAGGGCACCAAATTAAGAACAACATAGCTGAAAGAAGGTTGTCAGTAACATTCATTATCACATATTAGGCTGTTTAAAAAAGAATGATACTTTTAAATAGCACAGACAATCCAAAATATATCTCCACTATTAATGCGTTATATGTTTTGTAGCATTTTAATGTTTTGATCCTTCTGACATAATACTACAGCATTTGAGACTTATGAATTACTCACAGAACCAAGAGATTTTAGAAAAAAAATTAGAGCATTTTCTGTACTCCATTTGATCCACTCTAATAATTTAATCTACTGTAATAATTTTCCTTGTTCAACCCGAAAAGGTAATATTTTATACTTCAACCTAGTTTTCTGTCCTTCTGGGCACATCTGAATTTTAGCATCATGCACGCTTTTGGATCACTGTTTCATTCACTGCATTTCAACTGTTGACCCATAAACATAAAACTAACATTTAGAGAAATGGCCAGAGCAACAAGACTAACCTACCAGTCACCTCATCAAAACGGAGCTAATTCACTTAATTCAGGATTTGTTTCCGGATAAACGGACTCTGGCAGAGTAGTCACTGATCTCCACAATAATGAAGTTGTTCTATTTCAACAAATATTAATCAAGCCAGAGGCCTGTGTTTTCAAGGAAGCCATATACAGAACAATTACATATTACATTTTTAAAAGGAACAGCAATCTGGCCCGTTTGAGAGGAACTGAATCTGACCTTTAAAGCACAGAAAAAAAAACCCGAACACACGACCATTCTAGGATGGTTAGCTAATTATATATAATCACTTTCCATGGGGGTGGAACAAAGTTTCTTCTGTTCTGAATGATTACTAGTTTTAGAGATGGTTACCCATCCTGAGGTGCACTGGAACACAGCCATTGCCATACTGATTCAGATTAGTGGTCTGTCCTATCTGGTACCCTGTGTCTAAACAGTGACCAGCATCAGATGCTTTAAAAAAAAAAAAAAAAAAAGAGGCTGGGGGGGAGGAGACATGGGGGGAGGAGGCAAAAAAAAAACAAAAAACAAAAAAACCCCAAAACCCATAGTGGGTGAAACGGAATAGTCTTAATGGAGTTTCCTTCCTAAATCCTATCAGTAGCTGGCTTATGACATGAAGCTTGAGAGTCTATATCCTTTTTAAACAATTTTAAAAATCTTATCTAATATAATCCCTATATAATATAATCCTATCTACCTAATATACTTAAAATAGGGAATATACTGCTGGAACTGAATCTCAAAATGGAAGAAATTTTTTAAATATAAGCACTATTTTAACTATACAAAGTCTTAAAAATACTTTCTGTACAAATCACGGTTTCAGCTGTTTAAGATCAGATAAATATAACTGATTGTGAAGCATAGTACTGAGTTATCTGCATTTGGCTCATGTACCTTTTTTCTTCCAGGATTAACCAGTTGGGACAGTCTTTTTGCAAAATGTCCTAGAGGGAGTTTAAATAAAGGATCCAAGACTACAAGCTCTGTGCTAGCATAACTTTTAGTCAATAAATTACAGTGCAGAACATTTTAAAACTGAAAAATTCTGCATATTTTATTTGTCAAAACAACACAACCATGCCAGTTTCAATTATTTTGGTAATTCATTTCAAATACCTATCAGCAAGTATGTTGGTAACAATACAGACGACAAAAAAGATTCCCCTAGGAGCAGAGAGTTAAAGAAACCCTTATGACAACTCAGTTCCTATTTCTTTGGTATACTTTTGTCCAGCACCTCAATCTGGATGTGTGACGTGCCAGTTGGGCACATCTTGGGGGAAACTCTCCCCCCTCCAGTCTTTTAGTCAATTCTTTTTTTGTCCTGCCCCTCCCTCACAGGGTTACCATATTTCAAGTTCCCAAATATAGAACACTGCTGTGGAAAAGGGGAGCTGGACGGAGGACACAGTTGGGGCGTGCAGGAGGAAGGTGTGTGTACTGGGAAGGGGTATTTATGGGGTACTGGAGGGGGCAGCACAGTCCCCCACCCACCCCACTGAACTCAGCCACAGCCTCTGCTCCATGCAGCTTTGCTACTGTCCTACCAGGCAGAGACAACCCATACCTGCTGATCGTGGGGGGGAGGGGAAAAGGGCCTTCAATTTAAAGGTTTGGCTGCCCCTGGAAGAGCTCAAGACAGACCCTGCCCTTTACCCTCCATCTCCCCTCCCTGAAACTCCCAGTTGTTGCTTCTGTCCCCTCCATGGAGCGGAGCTCAACAGCTCTAAAAGCTGCTGTGTACAGAGGGGGTTCATTCGGCTACACCATGTAACTGAGCCGGGCTGGCAAACTTGGAAACCTCAGGTACACAGCAAGTTGGGGAGCCGGGCTCTGTCAGGTCCAGAAGCCCCTAGCAGCAGCAATTCTGCAGGAAAAAATGAAATTCTGAAAGAACATTAATTCTTCGCAAATTCTGTACTGGACAGTGGTGCAGAATTCTTCCAGAAGTAATAAGTATTTCACCTATGGCTCCTGGAGAAAGAGACCCCAAATAAACAAGGGCAGGAGGAAACACACCAGATATATATATATCAATAACTGTACAATTTCTTTCCCCAGAAATAAGATAAATCTCTTTCTCCATGATAAAGAATTTTTACCATTCTATATAAATATAGGTCTAAGTATCTTTTAACCATGAATGCTTTCACTACAAAGTCAAGGCTTCAGTATAACCTTACTGAGTTTTTCCATTAATAAAACAAAAAGTTCCCATTACCTCTTTATAGCAATATTACTCTAAATAAAGACTTCAACATGGTATTGTTTTTTATTTGTATGCACTCTATAACCAAAAAGATCTTTTCTACCATAACTTTATATATTAATTTTGGTACTGCTTTATGCCTTTACATTTTGGGGAGTGATTTAAAAAATGTTTACAAATTCCCCTTCTCTCAGAATGCAGTGTGACCACTTGCCCAGCTACTCTACCATTCACCAAACCCTCTGATCAAGATACTTAAAGTTTGAACACCCCCTGCTGCAGGTGGCCAGGGTGAAACTGGAAGAAGAATGCATACTAGGAAATGACCTAGTGGAATCTCCGTATTATCACCCGCTTCTTATAGCTCAGAAACTTCTCTCCTGGAGAAGAATCACCATTATGCAAAATGTCTATATTTGGTTTTCCTCCTTTCTACTTCCCAGGCTCTCTGTTGCAACTTAACACCAGTTAATGGTTTCTGCTCCTCTGGAATCAGGACTCCTGATGAAGACTGCACGTATGGCTTTCTTTTGGGACTCTGGGTGCTCCAACTGAAAAACCCTGAAGGGGCCCAAATTTCAGAAAGTGTCAAACACCCCCACTGTGAAAAACAGGTCCCATTAAGACATTCCCAGTTGCACACCAAAAAATGGAAGACTCCATAACTACTAGTCATTAAATAAAACCTAGCGCCCCCCCTTCTTCCCTCCAAAACAGCATACTATGATCCTCCTGTGTATGCTGGTAAGTCACTAGCCACACAGGTGGCCAGGAAAAAGAAATAGCTACACATGCTTGTTTAGGCAGTAGTCCCCTCAATAGCGCCAGTCTCCTCCTCACCTTGCCTTAAAGACTTTTTAATGCATCCTTTATTTTGAGGTTAATCATTGTTGTTTTAGTGACTATGGGAAAGGCCTAGAATGCAGCAGCACTGCTTGCGACAAGACGTCCTCCTGTACCCTACAATGACATAGTACACATAGAATAACAGCCATGCTGCTTCTGATTTCCTCATGTAGATAACTCTGGGGCAATTTGACCAGAGCCTTTTGCTCCTTTCCTCCACTCCATATTGTGGAAGGCAAGAAAAAAAAAAAGTGGCGATTTTAAGACCCATAATTTCCAGTTAGGATAGTAGAAGATATAGTCAATACCGTTTCCCTTCTAGACTCTTACCATATACACATTAGTGCCTATTTCAGTGCTTCCACTCGATGGCTGGCACATTCTCTCTTTTCACTTCCTGTACTGAAATCTTACAGCAACACTAGTCACATTACAGCCTCTACCTTTGATGCATATTAATAATCTGACATCAAACGGCATGTGGCAATCTTGATGCTTAATTCACAAAGTTGTGTACAAATTTTTTTAAAAATTGGCAATGGAAAGGAGTGTGAGGGGATGAACTTTCCTCACTGGATTACTCCTCTATGGGACATCTGATTTTGGATATGAACAAGGATTATTCAAACTTTGTCGTCTGCTGCATGTTTTACACATAGAAACCCTGTATCACACTAGTGTTCTATTCTGTAATGCGTGTCTGGATCATGATGAGATTTTAGCGAAACCAATCCTATACCTGAAAATCACTTCTGAAATTTTTCTACAGATTAACAACAAATAAATCTATAAACACCAGAAATACAGTTTACAAAAAAAGGATTCAAACTGGCTAGGCCCAAAATTTAGCTTCAGATCTGGCATTGCTGGGGGATGCCTACTGTACATGTATAGGAGATTCTAAACAGGAGTTTGGGTTTTTTCCCCTTAAATAAGAAGCAAACATTATTTGAGTCACTGGTAATAACCACTTTTGGTTGCTTCAAGAAAGACTTTTCTTAGGGATGCTACACAGACTGGATCTTTCTTCAAACAATGTTATTATCTGGGCCTACACTAGTAAATGCTGTCCCTTAAAAATCCCCTTTCGAATTTAGGGCCTGCACCTGCTTCCATTTAAGTCAATGAGAGCTTCACCACTGACATCATTTGGAGACAGATCAAATAAATAATATGAACCTACAAACCTTGATGTAATTTAACCTCAATTTAAGCAGACTGCCGAAGTCATCTAAGCAATAGCTTTCCTTTGAAAAGCCATCTCATTTCATATACTATTCCCTCTTTTTTCCCTTCTTCCTTTATCTTCCCGCATCCTAATGTGCATGCAAATGGCATCCTTCATTTACTCTGGTCTGGGGCTTGTTTGGTTCCAGCTTCTGTCATGTCAACAGATTTAGCTTCTTTCTCTATTGTGCAACACAATGTTTCTCTAGGTCACCCTCATTTTCTCTTTCCAGTTGGTGGCCATGTTATCACTTGACATGAAAGTCATGTTGGTGGCATCCTTATACTGCGTCCTAAATATGCTCATCTTCTTTCTGTGCTTGATGCTTTAAGTTGGTGTGCTCTACTTAAGACTTTCTGATGTTGCAATAAACTCTTTCCAAGAGATTCTGAAAATCTTCTGCTGACATTTACTTTGGAATGAGTTGATCTTATCCATTGCTGTTGTGTATTTCCATGAGTCTGCTTTACAGAGAGAGAAACAGTCATGATGCCTGTGTTAAATACTCGTATTTTTGCATTAGTGCTGATTCATGCT
Source organism: Mesoclemmys tuberculata (assembly GCA_007922155.1). Classification (NCBI taxonomy): domain Eukaryota; kingdom Metazoa; phylum Chordata; order Testudines; family Chelidae; genus Mesoclemmys; species Mesoclemmys tuberculata. Next base: position 5,825,997 of record ML675643.1, read on the forward strand.
ATTTTTCTAAATCTTTTCCAGTTTATAAAAAGTTGTTTGCTGCTTTTGATATTTGTTGCTTAATATCCAGCATGGTATGGTATGCTCATCAAAATTTTGGTCCTCAGATGTGTAAAATGACTGATTTCTTCTAGTGTTTCTCCATCAAGCCTAACTATTGCTTTTGAAATGTTGATAGCCATATAGCTTATCCTTCCCTTGTTGATGAACAAACCAATTTGTTTTGCTATGTTTGCCAAAAGCTGGGTCTTTTCTACTATTGAGCAATATGTTGAACTGAGAACAATGTCATCAGCAAAAACAAGGTAATCCAATTGCACTCCCTGGCTGCCTTCTGAAATTATTTTCTTCATGACCAGTGCAAACAATAGTGGGGATATAACATACCCTTGCCTTACCCCAGTTGTCAGTGCAAACCACTGGCTGTTACCATCTCTGACTGCACATTCAGCACCATATAAGTCTTTGATCATTCTAATTATGTTTGTTGGTATTTGTATATATGTTGGTATTCCATAATATGTCATTATTTTCCATAGACTGTGTCTATGTACACTGTGAAAAGCCTTCTGGGAAGCTGTGAAATTTATTACAAGAGGTGTTTGCCACTGTACACTTTGTTCTATAGTATTTATAACAGCAACAATATTGTCTACACTATCTCGATGGTCTAAAACCTGATTGTGGTCCCCTCTAAGCTGGCAATCTATTTCATATACTGCTGTTCCAAAATGTTTGCTCTATTTAGTTTCCTCACTCAAGTTCCTTCGTTTCATTTTTGGAGAGCAGCTGATTAAACCTGAACAACTGGATTGTTGGACAAAATATGCTGTAACTATGAAATGGTACAGCAGGGACCAGTTTCACTGTTAATTTAAAATGCTAGAATTAATTAGGTGGTGCAAATGAAGAATTTAATAAGCACACTTTATAACCACAAGTTCTGCTTCTATTAAACCTCCCTGCCAAATGATGGCAAATATCTTTGGTCGTCTGTTTTTCCCTGTCTCATTTCCTTACATTCTCTGCAACTAAAATACATTTTTCTGTTGAACCTCTTCCCCATAATTAAAATGTATGCCTGAGCTATATCTCCACTCTCAGATCATTAGCATCTTTTTAAAAAGCTACTGTGTATCCTGCCTGTGCAGAGAAGATACCAAACAAAACTGAAGTTTACAATTTTGGTTTTGAGTACCAAATTAAAGGCTGTCTTGGAACCTGTCATTCCTGTTCAACTGAGTTCAGTTTACTACCAAATTAGCATTTTTTCAGTAGTAAAGGAATATGCTTGTTTAAACGTGTCTTTCCTAAAGCAAGAGGCAACATCATGAATTCGTTTTCTTAAAAATATTTATACTGCTCTGGAAGACCTGTATGAAGACCCTAAACAGATTATTATTATTATTGTTAATACACAATAACTATTTAATCTCTATTAAAATAATGACAAAACAATCCTGAACATAAATTCTCTCAAGTGGATCTTGTATGTTTAACAGACTTTGTTTAATCTGTGAACTCCTTGTAAAAATATTTTGGGAATCTAAATATTATTTTACTAATCTGTGCATTTCCTTAACAGGATGGGGAAAACTAGATCTTTTATTTGCAAAATTAAATCCTAACCCTCCTATTTGAGATTTTATAATATGATTTTGCCAATCTAACAATTTTAGATCACATTTGAAATGTGCCCTTTTATGCACTTATTTAAAAATCCCTTTGCTGCAACTTTAATTTAAATTTTGGATTTACTTTATAACCATAATGTTTTACTTCACCAGCTAGAAGGAGAAAGCAATTTATTATATATGAAAGAGGTCCATATTCTTCAGGGAAAGTGCACCAATATCTGTTAAAATGGCTCATCAGGTCTCTATTTTCTAGAGAACACCTTGCACTCTATATATGTTTATGTTACTTATTCACTGACCAAACAAAAAAAAGCCATCCACCACAAAAGCTGGAATTCCTGAACAAAAATATGCAAAAATCCACAAGCAGACTGAACATGAACAACTGTTTCAGAGCTTCGTTTAAATCCACAGATTGTCACAAGAATTTACTGAACACTGGAGGTACTTTTATTCGACAGTACATCTTCAAAAAAATTTATGCTGCTGATGTTAATAATAAAATAAAGCCAATAACTACTGAAAAGGCAGTCATTCTGACAAGCGCTCACTCCTACAATGAACACGCATGGAAGAAACTTGAAAGATATTTCAGCCTTGATTTTTATACACTCGCATTTCGCTACTGAATATACGGGCCAAGAGTTGATCAAATTCGTTAACTGGCTCTGTAACATGAATCTTGTCTTTGTTTTTCTTTGCTTATCCTCATCTTGGTGAAAATGCCATCTGTATGTATTGGTCAGCCCCTTGGGGAACACACTTCTTGTCTAGTGCTGTGTATCACAAACATGGGCCAACACCCATAGTTTAAACACAGTCTGAGGAGTCCTGTTTTTGCATTTAGTTAGCATACTAATCCCCTGCTGCTTCCAGGCTTCAAGGTTAAGGGGTCCTGGAGAAATGTGACTGAAGTAGGGGAGGGAAGGAGTGGACGGGTCTAACAAGCAGCTATACTGGACACAGGAAGAGAAGACGAGTAGCTAAAACTGCAGATCACAGCCCCCACTATTTTATTTTTTCTGAGGACATTCTGATTGAGGGGAACCAGGTTGAGATGTGCTGGCAGTTGTTTCCCCTGTCTGGTTAATTAAAGACGAAGCAAAAAGGGAAAATGAAAACTCAAAAAACTCTGGTGGTTTCTTCTCTCAGCATAATCAAAGTGAACAAGGTAATTCTAAGGCATTTTTGAAAATTTTACCCCAATCTCATTTTTGGTGAACTGGTTGTTCATAAATTTTTCTACAGATCACAAAGAATGATCCAATTTATACTGAAAGAAGATTTCTAGATCTGAGTGATTCTCCTAAGTATGTCCAAAGCTAGTGCAGGCATTTTCTTGCATCTACAATTACTGAGACAATCCTTGAGGCAGCATGAAACAGAGACGAAACAATATATACAGGAAATAAAAAGTTAGACAATATCCAAGGTCCTCATCCCGCCAAAGGACAACACAGATGGCATTTTGTACCCATCTAAACTCAGGATTACATTTAGGAAAAAACATTTATTTTGAGATGTCCAGGAAGCTAAAAAACACGCTGATAAGTACACTACTGAAAAGTAGCATCTTCCCTGATCAAAAATCCATACTGGAAGCACTAAACGATGGTACCTGAATTAAAAACTATCCTTGTTTGTCTTCTCTCATTTAACACACTCGAAGTTACCTGTAATTTTAGTTCCTGAGATTATTTATCTTCGAATGGTAAGAAAAAATAATTGGTAGCCATGCTAGCAAATATCCAGGGAAATACATTATAGTACAGTGTACGACGCATGCAGCTCTGCTCTTAAGAAACGCTGAACATTCTACAATCTAAATAAAGCACAGGCAAAAGCAAGGAGAGAGAACAAGACACTGCCTTCTTTTAATCCTCTTCCCCCTCACACTCCAGAAGCCGTCTCCCAGTCAGTTCGTACTGAGATAGCTACGTAACAAATGTGCAAAAGAGTTCTGATCAACGACATTTTTGAGAATTTGATTTGCTCCAGGGCTACTGCCATTTATGCCATTGTGTCTCAGTGTTAAATTTGAACTTTGTTATATGGCAAAAAGGAAATAAAAGGAGTCATTTCACATTTAAAAGTACTAAGCGGATCATACTAATACATCGGCTGAGTGAGTGTTAGAGCAACAGGGTTTGTCTGTCTACATCCCTCATTCTCAAGATAATTCTCTCTCTTCTCAAAATGCACACCCTCATTTTACATCCCACTCTACCCACAGCCCTTCAAGTGTATGTACTATGAGAAAAAGCCCAGCTCTTTTGGGAACCATTCCTTTTCCAAGTCAGTCAACCTCTCTACTATGGTTAATGAAACGAGCTATGAGCGCCTGTAGTTTCTTAGGGGCAGATCCACATAGAACACGTACAGGTGTATAGCAGGCTCATGCCTGGCTGAGATATGGAACACAGTAGAAACAGAGTTCAGAAACCTGCAAATGGCTGAATATCACTCACACAGATTCTTGCATAACCAATAGCTTGCTAATAGCGGAACATGAGGGAAAGTGAGGTTACAGTATAGTACAGAGCCTGGCTGTGACTGCAATCGCCACATATTTATGATGCTACATCACGAACTATGGTAACAGTGATGCAGTGAACAGCAGTGGAAACCTCAGCCACTCCTTCCTTAGGATGGGAGTAATAAGGCCACAGAGCCCTCATAAGCAGCCATAAAAGCTGATGGTTCATCCCACTGCCTTTTTTAATGTGATGAGCACCAGTGCATGACTATGGCTGAAGCAAGATGGAGAACATACCAGCTATTTCCTCACCCGTTCATGCCTCCCCTACGGGTGGACATGCACATTTCTTTTCTCTTTGATACAGATCTGGACGATAATTAGGGGTTTATTTCCGAAACTTCTGGAGACAATCCTATCAACAGATTTTACTCATTGAGAAAAAGGGCTAAGGACAGGGTAAAAGTATTGGAAAACAAAGCTATAAATAAGATCCAATACCCCAAAAAAAAAAAACAGCACAAGATTTAGACTATGCTTTTTTTAAATTAGGGAAAAATAAATAAAAAGGAAGGTGGACTGGGGAAGGGAATGGCATCAAATGGGCTGTGAAACAGTACAGAAGTCACCTCCCAATTATGTTTTATAAATACAACATAACTAATTTTTCAGAAAGCCTAGTATTCTTTTTCTAGCTCTTTATGTGACCTGGAATACAATTGGCCTCTCCTGCAATTTGTATTTACATGGTGGACACCACAGAAGACTGAAGGTTTACCACCTGCAGGAAGTTTACTAGGGTATTGGCATTATTTCCCATTCTGGGCATAGGCAGTAAAGGTAATTATTGTGGTGTCTGCTGTATTCATATAGGCACAACTTGACAAATCTATAAGTATTTTCAAGACACCAAAATTTTGTTGCCCAATAGATTATGTAAAATAGAAGTGTGTATCTAAGCCAGTGTCAAAAATATTTAAGAGCATACCTGTAATTTTGTCTCTCACAAGTTTGCAGGATTCTATTTCACCAATGCTCCCAAAGAGACTCCTGAACTCCTCCTGTGTCATATTCTGGGGTAAATAGTTGACTATGAGGTTGGTTTTGCTGTCATCTGTGGCAGCCCCTGTCTGCATGGGGGAAGGACAGTTTCTACTGTTGCTGGAGGGTCCATTGGTCGTATTGGATGTAGGGCCATTCGACACCTGAGGCTCCATGGTGCTAATTATCTAAATAAAAATAAAAAAAACTGCCTGAAGTTTCACAGATACAATTTGCTATTTTTAAAGATACTTACACACCAATGAGTAGGCAGCTTTCATGGCCAATTCAGACACTTAAAAAAAAAAAAAACCAAAACACGGGCTTGATTCCTCTGTTATTGTTGTAAAGTAGGTCATGCTAGTCTTTGGCTGTGAGCATATACTAAGAAGCAGGCAAAAAAACCCTTTCCTTTTTGGTTAATGCAAAGCTAATTTCTGTTTTCATCACACAATCATTTTCATAAATGTATATTTAAGCCTGAATTTAATTATAATTTAAGATAATAATCATGATTAAAATTACAGTTCCATTAAAGCAGAAGATGTAAGTATAGAGGTCTATACTGAAAAGGTAAAATATATTTCTTATTTAATAACTGTATCACAAAGTGCAATGACACCAAATTAACTGGGGGCATTTAATCTGCCAACAGTTGTGGTTTGGATCACCTTCAAGTAATAACCTCCAGATCTCAGAAGACACCATTTACTGGTTCCAATGATTACCTGTATACTCCAGTTATATTTTTCACCAGAGAACTAACTCCTCTTTGCAGAATAAGGCCATGACTTACGAGCTTCATTCATGGGTGCAAGTATTCTAGTGTTGGCTGGAATCAAAAAGGGCCTTTTGGATTCTATCAGAACCATTACTTTCAAGTGGCTTACAGGGTATAACTCCAGATTAAAATCAAAACACCTCTCCCATTTTGAAATTTATGGCCACAATTTTCACAACACAGATTCAAATAGTCTTTTTTATTACAAAATAAGAATCCAGTCCTGCAAACACTGATGCAGCTAAGTTGCCAATGGGACTAATCACACCAGTAAAGTGTGCATGTGCATTTGCAGGATCAAGGTCTAAAAATGCAAGAGCTTTTCATCTAGAAGTTTCATTAACTTTAACTATAGCCTTCAGTATAATTGCACCAGTGCCCCCTCTGGTACTGATGAGGAAAGCCAGGATCCGCACTAGTGGTCATTACCTTAATTGGGGTAAACGCTACCAGTGCAAATTGTGGTTCTCTGTCTACTCGAGGGGTTCTACTGGTGCAGCTAAGCCGATGGCTATAATTGTGGAAAATCCCCAGTGTACACAAGGTTTCAGTTTATGAAAGGAGATATTTAGTGATATAAAGTACTATCAAGCAGGAGAGACTCCCATTACATAGGACAAGGAAATTTAGAGATAAAGGAAAAATCCAGGAGAGAATTAGAGTACTGAGATACCATACAGTTTGAAACCTGTGTCTATCTGATCCTATAATTAGAAAAATGACCTAAGACTTGACTTTGCTTTCTTTCTTTCAAGTCAGTTAAGTATATGTTGTGACATGTTAGGTTTAATAAAGTCCCTACAAAACTTTGGAGGGAAAAGAAGTATTCTAAACTAGACTGATATCAGGCATATTAATGCTTTCTAGTTGATTTAAATTAAGAAAACACTAGAAATAACTAAAGCAAAGTGATTGTGAATTAATTTGTTTCAGTTTTGCTGCTAATACCGTCCCTATAACATATCCCCCTTTGTTCACAACTGGACATGCAGAGTTTTGAAGGGCTACTTTAAAATTATTGTGCACAGTGAGTAACAAACTTTGGTTAACAGTTGTCAACAAATGAAGGCCTTTCAGTAGTGCTAACAAAAAGGCATGGCAAATACATGAAACAGTACTATTTGGAAAATCAGAGGATGTAGGTAGGTGATGGCTTCATAAAAATGGTAAGTTCTTAAAACATGAAGAGATTCCAGTCAGAACCACCATTGCCTAATCATGTGACAGGAAACTACCCAAGTCATTAGATAACCACACTGATACATTCCCATCCCTTGTTTTGGACATTTACCAACAATCAAACATGCTCCTCATTTCAATCTAGATGATATCTATTTCAGATGGTTATTCACTTATACATGCTATTAAAGGACTTAGAGTAAGGAGAATATTTACAATTCAAAGTAAAACAAAAACTCCCTTCCATTTATGTACCTCTCTAACCTTAAATCCAATAATTATTCCAGTCCCAGTAAGCTTTGCTGGTAGTCTACAGTAGATGTAGTTCTCTCTCGCTCTGGTGAACAAATGTATTCTGGGAGTTACACTTCAATTGAGCATAATACATTCATCTATGTTGTATCCACACAACTGCATGAACTTGATTTAAAAAACAAAATCTTGGTTCATACTTCCCACTGAGGTGCTGAACAAATTTAATTCCTACCCAAGCCCATGGGACATGAGGGAGCACTACAGGATCAGGTTCAATGTTCACATTTTAACTCAATTTTAAACATCTGCAAATATTAATGAAGTAGAGACAACCTTTGCTGACAAAATATGACTATTTTACATACCCGTTTTAATGAACTATCATTTCTGCATTTTCACTGGTTAACTCCTACGCTATACATTCTAATAGAGTTTATAATAGATTTGTGCTGTTACAAATGTTTACATCAATCACAAGATTCAAAACCCAATATTTTACCCAAAGGATAACTGAAAATTAACAAGATAAATTTAGAGACGAAGTTCTGAGTAGGTATGGTTAACTGAAGCCCCTTATTAACGTATAAACCACTGCAATAGATTTAATTTAAAAAAGATGAGCTGAAATATCAGATAAAATGTTTTAAGGCTTGATCCTGCACTACTAAAATTAATGGGAATACTACCATTGATTTTAATGAGAACTGGATCGTGATCTCAGAGCAGTGCATTGAGAAGTAAATGTGGGCATTCTATTAGTAACAGAAACAGGAGGCATGCTAGTTACCATTGTTAAGCATTTACCCCTTGATCTTAGATTTTAACATCCATAAAGGATGATAAAATTCAATGTTAGCTATTCTATTGGTTATAAATTTTGCACAAAATTTTTTTTTTAAAGTTTATTTTCAACACCAAGCAAAATGTATAGTTTACCTTTAAGATTTTTAATGAAGTTCCAAAATAAGTAAAAGTTACAATACAATGGAAACTATAAAGTCTGTGCTTGAGGAAATACATTTTCCCTTTAAAACGTTTCCCTCGCTGCTAGTATCTCAGCATTCATTACTGTGGCATCTTAGGGCCTGATTCTTTTCTCACTTACTCTGATTCAACTCCATTAACTTTCAATGAAATGTCTCCTCGTTTTCACCAATCTAAAGGAAAATCAAGCCCATGATTTGTTTTCTACTCAATTTTTGCGATGATGTGAGTTTCTAAAAGTAACCTCATTTTCTCATTCTCTACATGAGAGAACAAGAACTGATGGGAACTCAGAAATATTACCAGAAATGTTTATAACAAAGATCTGATTTTTCATTAAATAATTTAAGTCTTTCCTTCATATAGAAGACATTTCTGAGGATTTATGTAAGCAAAATTTATGTATAAAAGCACAGTTATGTATCAGAGAGAGCATTCCAAGTTCTTATCAACATGAAGGGATAATACTTCATTTACTTATGCTATGTTCCCCGATTTAAAGCATTTTAAAAATTTAAATTAATTATGACAACAAAAATAAGTCCCAATACTCCTTTTCAGACATCCCCCCCACTTAACACTTCTAAAACTCAGACGTACTGTGTGTTAGTTCCGCGTGTCACAAGCTAGCTGTAGCTTGCTATCTCTTTAATATCAAACTGTTGTTGGAACCTACACCAGGGTTCTGTATTACTTAAGAATAAATACATTTATTAAAAAAATTGCTCTTCAGCAGCCCACTTGTTTCCTCCCCCTTTCTCACTGAAAAAAGATGTGCACTTATGATTCACCACATCAACGTTCTTGTAAAGGGTCTCCTGTAATTTCCTGGACTCACTTCTTGATTTCATAGTGTTGGAGTTACTATAAGGTCCTTTTATTTTTTTTTTAAACCAAAATCATATAGGTAGAATCACTATGGAGATTCAGCTCATTTCCACAATGTCTTGCAAGGAGAACAACTATATATTCATCTTCTAAGGTCAAAAGGTCTATTCAAATATGGACAAAATAAATGCAAAAGAACAACCACCAGCACTCAGCATCAAAGCCCCCCCATGCACTTTCCCTGAAACAATGACTTTAAATTATTATATGAAAAACTTAAGCTGCTGATGTCTAATTCTGTTTTTGTAGAATAATTTATTTAATGCAATTTAGGCACATATTACTACTTTTAGAATGTTACATTGCAAGAGCAATTTCCCATAAAAATCTACATTCACACAAAACAGGTATGAAAAAGTATTTTTTGTTGTTTTTAAAGTGACTGGCAGTCTGGGCCATTTCTAACATTAATCTCCATACACAGAACAACAAATATGCTTCTTTAAAAAAAAAAAAAAAAAAAGTCTCACCACGTAGGCGCCTTTTAAAAAACTGTTGGTTATAGTCCAAGATGAAGTGCCCTTCAAATTAGATGAATCCTAGTTGGGTTTGTTTTTTCAACTGTGAAATGACCCTATATCCTTTTTTTCTAAATTATTCAACCAGAACCTTTAGTATTGTAGTCTTCTGGTATGGAAAACAATACCAATGATATCAATTATTATAATTCTATACATGCAGAATACCTTAGAAAAAGAAAGTTAAATTATAGGTACTGTATACATTTACAATTTAAACGCCAACATTCATTTGAATATCATCTACATAAGCCAAGCAAAAGTTAATTTGATTTTTACTAATCTTCCACATGACCAAAACAGAATTTCAAGTTTGATTATTATTTTATGTCTATCAATCTATTTTATATAAAAGGCAAGCCTTGTCCTCAATTCAGGATGTGTTTCATCAGACCTCCAGTTTCTAAAATTATTTCTTGGTGTACTACTTTTCTCAGTATAGTAATATATCAGCAAACTACAGGGTATTTTAATTTGACAGGTTGCACAAAGAAATACTTTGCTGCTTGGGAAGACTGCGTAAGCTCTGCCAGTGTTCTGCAAAGCACAGCTAATCACAAAGTATGGTATAAGAAACACAAAAAACGTCAACAAAAAAAATCCACCACAGCAGCTCTTCCATTCTAAATAATATTTAAGAAATACTTATGAATCTTCATATAAATATTTCTAATTAATACAGTGGTTTTAATCTTCCTGCTAAAATGTTAGTTTCGCCAATAATGCAAATACCACCTGCATGTATAACTTAAATAAAACTATTATAATGCTTAAACAAGATACTGATAACGGACATTAATCTTTAGTTATTGCAGTAAATATGTTACATCCATCTACCATTATGAAGAACAGTTAATGAATCATTTAGAGAACTATCCATAAACTGATTAAGACAGCCTTATCTTCCTATTGCATGCATAAACAATAGCCAATGGCTCAACAAATGTAAATATACATGCTTTTATATTTACACAATTTGTTTCTGTAGTCTCAAAGACTGTGTGTTGAACTGAGAGGAGTGCCGCATACATACACTGAAAGCTCTTCATAGTAACAAATCATTTCCTTAAAATCCCACTTGTCTGAATTACGTGCGTACACACTTTTTATAGATAGAAACCCAAGAATTTGCTATACTCAGCAAAAAATACAATAATAATTAGTTTCAAAAACTAAATATGTGTTTATAAAAGCCAAAGGGCAGCATTTTGCAAAGATTCCACAAACCGGCTTTTCCTAAGAGCAAAATCTGAGAAAAGTATGGAAAGTATAAAATTCGTATGGACAGATTATTTCTAGTACTCAGAAGTCAAAAACATTATCTATGCATAATAAACTGTTCACAGCACCTAAATGCCAGGAAAAATGATCATGGTAAATTATACCTCATGAAGAATTCATAAGGTCTAATTTTACATTATTTCTAAGTGTTCATTAATGAACAAACTCAGAACACTCACCCATAAAAGAGAATTTAGATAAATAATGCAAAACTCTTATTTTATCTAAGAGAGCACTTTAATTAGCATTGCAAGTTGTTTGCTTTACATGTGAAAACAAATGGTGCTATGGTGGAGGTCCCATAGCCATCTGTAAATAAAATAGTAGGCCTTCCTAAGGAAATCTGTTTGGAATGGGATTAGATCAACATAAACCAGGAACCTTTTCATTCATGGCAGGAGGGTGGGGCAGTTAGAGGGCAAAACTTTACAGTGCTCTGTAATTCATAGTCCAGATTGCGGCATCATGTAGACTACTCTTTAATGAAAAACAATTTTTTAATAATTCCCAATGTCATCAGTGTTGACAGCAAGGATTTCTACACTGTGCAAACTATGATCCTTGAAGAAGCTGCTTTCAAGACTGGAGTTTTATGCCCCAAACCAGCAAATACATACATGCTTACTTTTACATACAAGTATTTCCACTGAAGCAAAAAGGGCTACTCACAAGTGTAAAGTTAAGCATATATAAGCATGTAGGATCAGGGCATACATGCTTACTTATTACACTGCCAATGGATTTTTACAAGATTATTCATCGTAGTAAAAGCAAGCAGGTGCGTTGAGTGTTTGCAGGAACGAGGCCTTAAATTGTAAGCTCTTCTTGGCCAGGACTGTGTGTGCCTATGTCTTTGTATAGCATGCAGCATTAAAATCCTCTGAGCACGAACACAATAATAAACAGTAATTAAAAGTATTTGTTTTTTCTGAAGCACAGACCAGCAAAAGTCAGAATTAAAGGCCAAATTCTACCCTTGGATGTATACGCACACTTCCCTCACAACTAACCTTAAGAGGAGCAAGGAAAATTGCTTTGTGGTTCTTCACTACACACATTTTCTTTTCCATAATGCAAGAGTCAAATATCATCCTCAACTACCTTTATTACCAAAGCTTATGTACTATGCAACTAGCCTTGCTATTATTTACTTAATAAATACATCATGAACATGAAATAAAAAGAGAAAAACTAAGTTTTAAAGCAATTCTGCCTCAAAGCATATCCAATATCCCAGAAATAAATAATTATCTAACCCGCTGTATTTTGACATAACCCGGATACACTTTTTATATGCTTTCCCTTCCCTCTCTTCCTGTAAAAGAGATACTTAATATTTTAAATACTCATGTAGCTGAAAGGATCAGCCTGGAAAAGAAAATGCATTAAATTGGCAGTCATTGTTACTAACATTTTATTTCACATGATAAAACCTTAGTTTCATTACAAAACTTTGTTTTCAGAATACAGTGTAGGAGTTCTAAAGTAATTCAAATATTTTCCACAAGTTCACAGTTACTGGGTGCTATAATTTTACTGTGCACACAAGTGATGACAACTGATAAAAAGTCAAATTCATTCATTTTAAAAGGTAAACCTTAGATTTAATAAAATTGTTTTCTTCTTTCTAAACAGCAAAACTTGTTTTGAACAAATATGTTTGTAATGTTAAATGATGCAAAGAGGTATAGAGGTTTTGGGTTTGTTTGTTTTTATTTATTTATTTATTTTACATTCCTATAATCTGTGATGCACCTACCAGTGCAAAGAAAGTAGAATTTAGTCATACTACTATTTATATTACAATAGTACCTGATGATCTAACTGAAATCATCAGGTACTATTGTAATATACAATAGTATATTGTATATACAATATACAAATAGTATATTGTAGAGAGCCTTATTATAGTAGGTGCTGTACAAAACAAAGACTATATCTACACTTGCTGCAAAATTCAGCAGCAGTCAACGGGAGATACACATCTCCCATCAACTTCCTAACTTCTACTTACTGTGGTGTCTTTAGTTTGCTGCACCAACAGGAAACACCCTCCCGTCTACACAGTGTTATTCCACCTGATGGAGGTGGATTAACAGTGTCAATTTCCGGATCAACTGAGTAGGTCTCCACTTCCGCTCAAATTGATCCAGATAAATTGATCTGACGGCAGCGAATTTGCCGCCATCAGTGTAGACATAGCCAGAGAGAGATTATTCTGCTTTTAACATACAAGAAAAAGCATGAGAGTGAAATAAAAAGTATATTATATTCCCCCCCATTTTGCAGAAGGGGAAACCAAAGCAGAAAGGAATTATTAAATGACTTGTCCAATGTCATAGAAGGTGTCTCTGTCACAGGTGAGAACTGAATCCATATCTCCCTAGTTCCAATCCAGTGTCTAAATCACAAAATCATCCTTCCTCCCAACTAATTTCTAACAATGGAATTACTGTACTATAGGCCAAATCTGGCTCTTTAGCTTCAACTCTGAAAAGGTAGCATTTGTTCCTACCTATACATTTCATTTGTTTAGTTCCCAAAGGATTCTGGGTTCTGCAAGTTATTCTGCCTGTTTGAAAAGGATGGAAGGGAAGACTTAAGAATATCACAGCTACCTTGTCATTAGTCAACATATTATACAACAAATGGTAATCCAATAGAAAAAGCCATTCTCAAAAGGATACAATACATGTCCTGCAACTATGCAGAGGAGACTAAATAGGCCCCATATGGCTTCTCCTTGTCTTCCATATAGATTTTGGGGATGGCCAAAAAGTAGAAGACACTGGACTTTCTATATGATTCCACACTAGTCAGAATCCTTAAGTGCGATAAGCAGCCGTACCACAAGAGATGAGTAAAACCACTAGCCTAGCTTTCCAAACGTACAAGTGCTCTGTCATGTCCGCAGTGATTTCTGAAGACATGCAGAAACCTACTGTTAAATTACAGCCTAGCCCTATGTCTGAGAATAAAGCCTTTGGTTATTTTCAAAGCAGGATGTGACTATAGCTGTCGCATGCCACTTAAACCTCACAGAATCTCTTTTCTTGTCCTTGCGTGCTTTCATCATGCAGGATATTAATACCCATTTGCGATTTCTTCACCTGTTCATCAGGCCACAGCAAATCTCTCCATTTTTCTGAAGTCCAAATTCTATATGGTTCTATGTTTAATACTCTGCAACCATCCGGTTAGAGCGTGAAACAACTTCCAGAACATTTCTGAGGTTTTGTACATCATGCAGGAAGGAATGACTGTGAAGTTATAATGGATGGGATGGTCACAAAGGTAACCTACCTACATCTGAGTTATTCTTTTCACCACGACAATCTACTTCATTTGTGGAAAGCAGAGTCTGAATCACCTTGTCTGTTGAGACTGGTTTAACTGGAATTTGCCTTCCATCTTTTAAGCCACTAAAGTCAGAGATGGAGATTACAGTCTTGACTTTACTGGAATTGAGGTTTGGAAGAGATGCCACAGCTAAGTACGTAATATGTCAAAAAGGTGTCACCTAGACTGCAATAAGGGTTACACAATAACTCAGGTTACAATCCCTTCCATGGCCCATAACAAAATGCCACAGCCCATAACAAAGCTGACCTAGATCTGTGTCGGGACAACAGCTACTCTGCCCTTGAATCTAACCACTTAGTTCTCACAGAAGGTCATGGGCTACACACACAAGTTCCCTACATTCTATCAGCTAGAACAAAGGCATCCAAGAAGGGCTCCGCTGTCTCCAAAGCAAATCTCATTCTTCAATTACTTTTTTTTTCATTTTGCTACGCTTGCATGCTGAAGTCAGGTTACTCTCTACCTAAGAGTTTTATCAGCATTTTTATCATACCTTATCACACCTCGTTCCCCTTTGGCTTTTTTTGTTGAATATACTATTAGCTCTTTCAAGATGCATCTGAAGAACAAGAGAGCTCTGCAAAAACAAACAGTCTCATATTACCAGCAAGCCAATTTTTCCTTGATCTGGTGCTCTGAGCCACACTGTAATCTGGGATTTCCCTCCTGTTTCCCCAAAAGATTATACTTGTATTAGGCAGTGAACGCTGCAAAGAGAAAAGAGGTCTCCTATTGATTATTCCTCTTGATCTATCCATGAACACTTAAAAGGCATCATTAACCCAAAGTGTATTTCAATTGTGTGCTTGCTAGCAAGGTGGTAACCTCAGATACGAAAAACACACCACAATAATGGCTGCACTAGATGTGAACCTAGGTGGACATAACAGTTTCCCTACCTAGACAAACAAACAAAATAATGTGCTAGAGACAAAGACATATAAGATAGGTCTCTACCCTGAAGAGCTAAAAATATACAAAAGCATATGTAAAGAAGCAGGGCTTTTTAATCCTTTTCTATTTACTCTTAGTTTTTTATATTGAGCTTTTAAGCATTTGTTTCTTAACCTCTCCCCATTTGTCCAGTTTACTATTAGTTTTTTAATTGAGTGACCACTTTTTCCCATTTGGTTTGTGTGTGCATGCATATTTGCACAAGCATATGTACATACTTACACAAGTAAGTATAAAAGGACCAGGATTCCAGCTGGCATAGATTGACATAGCACCACTTGCTTAAGTTTTTAATCGCTTTTTTCCTTTTAAAAATATTCTAAACTCTTTCCCAACCCACAGGTTTAGACAAGGAAGCCCATATTATAAAGCTACGTAGTTTCGATTTTAAACGTTTGAGAGATGCATACTAGTCAGAGGCCAATAAAGATGACAGGGCTCAGCAGGGAACCCGGTAGGTCCATGAGCATCATCTTACTAAGAACCCCCACTGCTGGAATTAATACCAAGACATACAAAAAGTGTAAAATTTTCAATAGCACTTTTGTGATTTAGGAGTCTAATTCCATTTCAGTGGGATTTGGGCTTCTAAGTCACATAGGCGTTTTTCAAAACTTTACCCTTAAGCGTTTCATTTAAATGAAGGCCTATGTCATGAAGAAATTGATGGCTTAACCAAACATGCATTGCACCAGTTGTCCAACATAGTCTAAACTTTACTTTCAATTAGAACCTTAAATGAAAACATACCAGTAAGTACTAGAAAACCTTAGTAGATGTGCAGATCATCTCTTGCAACAACACATTGAAATGGATACTGCTGCTTTAAGGTCTAAGAGGTGCAGACCATGGCAAAACAGGCATGGTCTGATGCAATGTAAGTTACACCTCTTCTGTTAGGAAAGTCAGCTTGTCCTGAATTAGCAGTACTCTTCCATACTACAAGGACTCCGACAGCATCTCTGATCTCAAGTGTGTGGCACAGTCTCCGAGAGACTGGGGTCCCAAGCCACTTAGTGATTCATAGGTCAAAGGCACCAAAGATTCCAGGGGATCCATGAGGCTTCAGTAATATTGAGGTCATATAGCGCCCGGAGCTCTGTGCCAGTCAGAGCAGAGGAGCAGCCCTCCACAGCCCCACACCAGCCAGGCGCCTGGCTGGAGAGGAGCAGATCCACGGCGGAGGAGGCCTGGACCAACACCAGCCAACGAACCAGAGCCTGCCTTCATTACTCTCAGTCCATGATGGATGGGAAGAGGTGGGGCCACAGGGGGCATGAGCTGCGCCAGGGAAGGCTTCACTTCTTACTCAGCTAAGAGTAATTTATTATTATTATGTAATTTAGTGTGATTATTATTCTTATCATTGTGTGTGTTTATAGGGGTTATGCGTGTTTACGGTAGGTGGGGGGGGAACGGATGCATGTTTTACCGACTGCTAACTAGTGGGGATTTCACTCAAAAAGGTTGGGAACCACTGATTTAGAAGCAACAGAGATCAAATCAAATATATACTAATGTTCTGCCCACCTGCCTATCCAGTCCCAACCAAAGAAACCTTTGTGCCCCATAAAAATGCCTATACATAAATTAATATGCTGGTCCCACCAGGAGCAGTTTCTACCTGGTATCCTAAGAGCCGAGGATATCACATCAGGAAGGAACCTACTGAACTTCATGATGCCATTTACCCCAGCAGGCAGAGATGGAAAATATTTTTAACAGCGACACATTTTTAACTCTATGTCATAGAAGGGTCAAAATGACGAAGCCAGTTTCCTTTCCTTTGGCTAACTTAATGTCAGTAACACTCAGCAAATGGGCGAGAAATATACACTGAACAAGACTCAAATGACCCTTCAGTCACAGCCGGCTGGACTATTTGAAGTTGTTTACAAAGCCTGAGCTATCAGTGTGTTTTACCCATGGGGGAAAAGGAAAACAAGTGGTGTCAATGTTGGAAGTGGCACAGCATCACTGTGAGTAAACAGCATCATGCCAGCATCCAAGCTGGTGCAAAAACACTATAGAAAAATGTTGGTTCTGGCATGACTAAAATGGCTGTGTGTGAATGTAAAGTTTGTTGATAACCACAAACCAACCAACCATGATAAATTTGGATACAGCAAAGATGGGCTGATGGCAAATAACCCCACTTTTCCCCGTTTTATTTTTTTTTAAGTAAATGTCTTAATATATGCATATTTGCTTCAGTAGTTACGTAATGACAAGTACTGACAATAAAAAAGGATTCTAAAAATACACTTGGATTAGTGTGTTTACAGTTAAATATAGACTGTGCTCTATAAATTATCAAACACAATGTCAAATTATGAAGTGCACTCAGGAAATCTCTCACAGTGTACAAGTAACTGCAGAAAACATTACATTTGTCCTGGTCCAGTTATTCTAAAGAAGAATAAGTTATTGTGCAGATTAAACAGTTCGTTTTCATTACTGGTCATATTAAGAACTGCTGCAACCACTACAGTAGCTCTGTAATGAATTTTCCAGGACCTTCTATATCAAGCAAAGAGATCATTTCCTGGAACAGCTGCTCTCACAGGAAGGAAATTAACAGCAATATTGCCACATCGTAACTGGTACACACACATTAGGAAGAGTTTCTAGCATTCACGCATTCTGCTAAAATGTATCTTCCCTACACATGCACCTCCAGGATCTTCATTTGGTACAAAGATATCTAAGGGCAGTATTAAAATTGCATTTTTTCCCCATTTATGAAGTATTCGTTTATATGTATTATTTATACAGTGCCAAGAGTGTGCAGGATGCTTTACAGAATTAAAAACACAGGCCCTTGCCTTAAAGTGCTTGCAGTCTATGTTGGATAAAGTAGGGCAAGGAAGTTACTGATTAGCAGTAAAACATCAAGGATTATCAATAGCAAAGATGAATACGATAATCAAAAATTTTCCACTTACCAACCATTATTTCAGGTATCTGAAAACCTGAAATTATTTCCTATTCTGAGTATATAATGTGTTAGCACTTTACCACAATGTAGGAACTTGGTAAACAGTGGCTACTGTGAGCATTTTAGGACTTGCTCTTGAACTGCAGGTATCAATGTGAGTTTTAAAACTGACATAATAGGAATAAGAGTAGCTCCCTAGTTAATATATATCTAAATACTGCAATTCATTAGTATTTTGACTGCATTTTGCTATGATTGTTTTACATTTGAACTACTATAATCAGATTGATTTCCAGCTTTATAAATATCAATTAGATATGAAGATTTAAAATCTAACCGCTTACTCAATAAAAATTCCCATGAACAAGAATAGCTAAAGTTTAGCGAGTCTTACATAAACCATTATATACTAAATATAAGAGAAAGGAGTCACTTTTCATCCACCAAATAATAAATACAAAAGAAACTGGCTGTTGAAAAAAATTATTATAAAGACAGCAAGTCTGACAGCCACAAATTTCACTTTTGTTTTGGTATTACAGGAAAAATGTGGACTTCTGGGATTTGTACTGTCTGTCATATAATGCTGCAACACAGACAATATTAAAGATTACAATTCCAAAAACTTTATATTCTGGTTGGGTACATTACAACATATTACAGGATGAGTCAAATATAGTTAAAATGATAAATTGTGGATATTGTAGCCTTTTGCTACTTGCAAGTACTGTAATTAGGAAAAAAAGGACAACTTTCTTCATGGACCATACAGCTTCAGAAGCTTTTAAATATCACTTGCTGCTATAAAATTTACCATTATAGCTCTATTTCCTATTGCTATGTCTTCAAAGAGAGACATCTGAAAAAGTTCAAGTCAGTCTGTTGTTTTTCATGTGCATCCTAGAAAGAAACACTAAGGATCTTTGATTGGCTGCTCAGAAAAACAACAGACTGCTCTAAATGAGTATCAACATACCATGGGCCAACATGCAGAGCTCATGGCTGTTGAGCAGTACAATTCTATTACTTGCTCTGCTAGCAAATTTCTAGGTCTCTATGCAATGTGTGAAATAGGTCAACATTCTCATCACATATCTCTGAGGAAGCTAAAACTAGAGGCAGGTGTTTGAGTTTTCTTCCATCATCCAACAAATTCACCCATGATGCTGTAATGACTGGAATTATAGGACTGCTGCTACTGGAAAGCCTCCAGAAGCATCAGTGCCCACTGCCAACATTCAGAATCACTTAAGAGAACATGAAAGCTTTTTGCATAGAACTTTCTTGAAGTATTACAAAGTACAATATAACTTCAACGTTCATTTGCAGCCATTCCAAAGCAAACATATAACATAGCTCTTCCTTTATCATCAAGATCTAAGGCGCTGAAATGTCACTCCACTGCTTCCACGTCTTGCATGGTACAGTACTAGTGCATGTCTCCAGTGAGTGAAAAGTACTAGCAGAGCCCTATGAGATGTTTACTAGCAATATAAACCACTTAAAATAAAATTTAAAAAAGGAACTAAAGAAAAATGTATTTCTCAGGCCAAGGATACATTGTTTTTCCATCACAGCAGAATATCTGACACAAGTGCGTGTTCCTTCGCAAGAAAGGAGTACTACAGCATTTTATATACATTACCACTCCAAATATTGTCACAGCCAGCCCTGCATTTTACTGTGTAGCTACCGAGTTTCCAGAAAGTACACACATCCATTTCTTCAACACTCTCACTGTCTTTTCATTCAATTTAATTAAGGATTCCTTACTGGTCCTCAGCATTTCCTGGCTCTTATAGATTACCTTCTTCCCTGGGGAGAAAGTCTTCGTGTAAGGCACAATCAAGGGCAGAACAATGGGTAAGAATTCCTCTCAGCTTCTTCCTTGCTTTACGGAGTCCCAAAGAAAAGATATACATGAAAGCTCTAACACGGCTAGGGCGAACACAAAGTGTCATTACAGAAAAATAAAAATAAACCTACCACCAGTACCACAGGGCTAATTCTTAATGAATGTATGCAAATAATGTAAATGTTACAGTAAAATAGTATCAAGTGGTGATGAAAATTAAAAGTGTGTTCTTATTATAATCCCAACTGAAAGTCCTCGATTTCTAACATTGATGTTCCAAAGCTATTGTGAACACTCTGTCTGAATACTTAATTACATAAACAACAAACAAAAGGTCTCATCTTTGGTGTTCTAAACTATCATTCAAAACTGAGTATAATTAAAGCTGTGAAAAACAAAGTAAGTAACAAACCTGCAAAGTCAAGGTTCTGAGAAATTAATGGGCATCACAGTACTGCATCAGTTTAAATTCCTCACTCATTATTTCTCAGGCTAGCACCGTGCAGTTTCACGTTTGTACCGCTTTCTCTTTCCTTAAAGCCTTTCCTTCCTTTTCTAGATGGCTAATTTTAGACAATTACTGTCTGTGACACACAGACTCCCTCCCCGCTTTTTCTTCTTCTTCTTGTAAAGCTAGTGACCTATAAAAGCCCTCTGCACCTAAAATACTCTCAGATTTTAGAGAGTAAATATGGATCATTTGAAATAAGGGAACAAAAGAAAAAAGTATACCTCTTTTCCCCACCACCTTCCCTTTGCATCATTTCAATGGTTTAAAACACTTAGATACAAAGGCTGAGTGCACAAACACAGTAAATACTAATTTTACTAACACTAGACATACTGTACTTGTTGAATAGAAACAACAATCTGATCTCGGGTTAATACTTTAGCAAGATAAAATATCACCTCAGTAAAGTCTTTTGGGTTGTTTGGAAGTCCTAGATTTATGATAACTATGGACCTTTGCACCCTATGAACGAAATGTGCAACATTTTACGTTTAAAGAATGACCTTTCTGTTCTCAAAAATTCTGGGTTTTTTTTTTTTTTTACTCTGTTGTACAAATGAGGTGTGACAATACACGCGCACAAACACACATGTATAAATACAGGCACACTCATTTCTCTTTCCACCTATCTTGGAGCGAAAGTGAGTAATGGGGGAGGAGCGACTTTCCTTTCTAACATGGATTAGCAAATTTTGTGAAGTATGGCCTATCAACAAAGCTGCCAGGATTTTTAATGTTGACCTGCTTACAGTAAGATTGCTTGCGCCCCTTCTCCCCAAAAACCCCAATGACATTGAAAAAAAATACTGCAATGCAGTATTTGCCAGTGCATCAGAGTGTAACCAGTCAGCTGTCCCACAGACAAACAAATGTACATTTTAACAGGTCCAGGCATGTAAATTAGTTGTCTGGTGGCCACAGATTGTTGAAACAGACAAGTGGATTTGTCAAGTTCTGTGGATCTCCACAAACATATATATGATATTCTCTATCACTGTCCGTTTCTTGTTTGGGGTATTTGCTGAAATTTTCTGAAAGTGGAAATTACCAACGAACATGACAAATCCTCCTACCAGAATATTGGAAGTACTAATAACTTATTTCATACACAATCTAGAACCACTGTCCTCCACACGATAACGTGCAAGTAGTATGACTATTACATGCAGAAAATAACCTTCATATAACGGGCGTTCCCAGCAGCATATTAACTAAGGAAGACTTGAGAATGTAATGTAACCTAGAAGGCATTCTTTAAAAAAATTAAGTAAAACTAAAAACGTGCAAGATTTCTGCAACAACTAGATTTTCTCCAATTTGAATCATATATTTAACAGGACCAAGTCTAGATGGACAAGACTATTTTATACCCATTCAAATAAACCCTTCACAGTCAATTTTTAACCTCTCTTTGTCTCTAACAACTGGGGTTTTCTTCATCTGAGAAAGCTCAGAAAGGTAAATTAATAAAGATAAGGAAAGCAAAGGAGGTTATCAAGCCAGTCAACAGTGGAAGAGCGTATCTGTATCTAACATGAGAACTTGATTAGTAAGATGCATAGCAATAAGAAGAATTGTAAAATGGTAGCTGGTGTTTATAGCCTACCAACATATAAATGTAAAATTCCATTTTTTCCAGCAAGATTACAATTATACAAAAATGACCATGTTTAAAGAAAGCTATATATTCTCCAATTTTTTTAAAAAAAGAAAAGGATTTATGTTCTATGCTTTTAGTCTTACTATTATACACCTGGCAATCTTACATGAAATTTCACTAATTTAACAGCTATTTTCCTACTTCATGGTCTACAATCTGATCTTTCTTGTGAAAGAAGAGAATGACATTATCTACATGGAGGCTGTGTTCATCAATATCATCTTAAAACAAAGAAAAGAAAGAACAGAGGCAGAAACACGTGTCATCAAATACACACAAAAATACCAAATTGAACAAAAATGTAACTATATTAACTGCTGCCAACCCTCAAAACAATGCAGCTGTATATGATCAAAGCCATTCTAATTTATTCTCACAACCAAATTTAACAGCTTTAGAATGTAGTATCAATATTTTCGATACAGAATTAAAATCCTTTTAATCTCATATATTCTTCTATATACTGTATTTGTATGCATGCACTCACACAAACACTTTATATATGTTACACACACCCCCTTATGATTTTTCTTCCCTTACAGTGAAAAGCTGTGCAGTTTTCAGAGGGTCATTCAATTACTTCCCTACAAAAAAGACTGCAGCAGAAGCATTACTTAAGACAGCAAATTAAAAGGGAGATTGAATTTCTCATATATCCTTTTTAAACTCCCTAACACAAACATTCTCATTTGAATTGAATGTTCTAAATAATCACACATGAAAGAAAGGAATAAACTGAAAATCTGACATTTTTAAGGCAGAAGGGTGTGTTCTATACCCTTGGTATGCTTCTCTTGTGCCTCCTGATGTGTGACAGACGAATGCTTTCTGGGCAACCACATTTTTTCTACCTTTTACGCTACATTCTATCACCTACTAGTCTACTACGCTTTTTAAACACTTCCGGCACCCACAACCTTGTTTAAAGATGCACTTCTGCTATTCCACATTACCGTGTGCCCTATACCATGAGAGACCATAACAACTAGTAAAATATATATAGGTTTTCTTTAAAACCTACAGCCAACACACACAGCTCAAAATTGAAAGTGGTTATTGTTATAGCAGGTAGAGGTGGGGCTAGTGAGGAATAGGAGTACAGCTTCATTTTTTCAGGAAAATTCTGCTTAGCGCATAAACTGTAGAATATGATGAACTCCCTTGAATTGATTATTCTGCCATAGAACCATCTGACTTTGTTAAAATACCAATATCACGTAACACAAAATCACTGCTTAGGGTAAATTCATTCTACCTACTGTTCTCATAGGGGCATTTGCTGGAAAATTCTAAGAAATGATATGCAGAAGCTATCAGCTGTGGGAATTCACTATTATACCTCTTGTCAACTTCATTCTGTATAATTTACATTTTTCTAAAATACTGCCTCCCAGTATTCTTCACAATTTTTTGCACGTACAATTTCACAGCGGGGGGGAAGGGGGAAGGGAGAAAAAAGAAAAACCAGAAATAACCCTCTTTTGCAAAGAAGAACAGATGCTTAAAAATAGATTTCCAGAAATCACTGTAAGCCTGGGCCAGAAATGTAATTAACACCTATTTATAAAGAATAATTAAAGTTGTGACTGCCACAAAGAACAGCAAAGATAATCGAGGTAGCCCCTGCTTTTTTACACTGTTTGCAGTATTCCCACATGATTGCCACCTGCTCCCCCACTCAGCTTCCCCTATGCTCGTTTCCCCGGCAACCTTTCATTGGCTTTTCCTCCCAGCTATCGCTTTCAGTTCGGCTGCTCAGTCTAATCTTATTTGTTTTACACCCATCAAAACAAGCAGCTAGACAAAGACAATCCTATAAGAATGTGAAAAGACCGTAGCTTTGTTTCCCAGTTATAATAAATATCCAGAGTGAAAGTCTGCAGAATGTTTAATTGAAACAAAGCTAGCAAGAGTGATATGAATTTTGAACATTTTTCTCCCCCAAATAGCAGTATTCTGTAAAATTCAAAGTCTGTAATAGTTGTATTTGATCATGCCATTTTGCACAATCTGTAAGGAAAACACAAAAGAGGAATGGGTCGAGTAGTTTCTGATTCATCTGCCAAAAGAATACTCTAAACATAGAAACAGAAATACATTTACATAAATGGATGGCTTTGACTTCCTTCAATATTTTTTAAAAAAGCCAAAAATCCCCAAACACTGTTCCGTTTCACTATAGGATTAGCTTGTAAGGAAACAACACCTGATTTTTACATGCAGTGTTTTATTAGATTTGGATTTAATTTAACACTCATGTAACACAAATGATGATAAGACACTAGCTGCTGCCTGATCTGATGGGCATACAGTACAACGACACCGTGACTGTCAGCAGAGACCATCCTTGCTTGACTGAAATGTAATGTTCAATAGATGGCATGCAGTGCCATCACACTTTGATATATTAAAAATATATAGACAGATCCTCATAAAAATAAATAAAATTACAGGTCATTGTCTATGACTCACAATCTGCTATCCTAAACAAAAGAAATTCACGAGGCACACATAGGCTGTGTGAAACCTATAAACAGTCTCTCGGCATTCACTTACCATTTTCAAGCCATTCCACTCCATCTGTGATCACAAAGATGGACCCTTACAGCCCCTCACAGTGTCAAAAGCAAAAAGAACGTTATGTAAAAGCTGACATTCCTTCTTACAGTACTGCTGCCCAACGATGCAACAAAATCGACATATACTAGGCGCTGCAACACATACAAGCCTCCTCCTCTTTTTATGAGGTCATGACAGGAAACTCTTTGAAATACAATATGCAGCATTTACTGAAGCCCATATAAATCACACTCAAAAATTACCATACCTACTGCGCAGTCCACCAAAACAAAATTACCAGACTTGAGGCTTTTTCCCAAGGATTCTGCTCTGCATTTGTATTTCCGACATGTGAATGTGGAAATTAATTACCTCCCCACCCAAAATAACTCCCTCTTTTTCAGCATTTCAGTTAGCCATACACAGCCTCACGTTAGAAATCAGCTTTTTCTTTATTCTGAGACACATCACAATGACATTAAAAATGACAAAGTACACCCTTTATTAAAGATTATGCAGGCATTAAATAGGAGACAGAGAGAGAAGGGGAGACAGAGACGGAGATACAGAACGTAGAAACAAACCAGTCATAGCAGCTAAACTCATGTGAAAACAGACTGATAAAGATGAAGATTTGGGGATATCTATCTGTCTATATAACTACTATAAACAGATTTTAAATCTACTAATACCTACCATAACCATTCTTAATGGCAAATACTGGGTCTTGAAAAGCTTCAACTCTTCTAAAGATTTGCTAAGGTTTCAGGGATTTTATTTTTTTTAAAAAAAGATCCACAAAGCACAGTGCAGACGTTTTGTGCAGCAAAAGAATAAAAAAAGCGCACTGTGCTGAAGCCCCCCGATTCTAGAATGTAGATAAGAACAACTGAACAGAGCCTTGCTGAAATTGGCTTGCAGCTTCTCCTTTTTACATCCATTTATGGGACCATCTGTCAGCTGAAGCCAGGATCTGATTGGCTAGGGAAACTAAAGGAGGCGTTGCAACATCAGGTGCTATTGAAATTAGCTACTGCCAGATTGACAATGTTAATGATTTGGTGACCTCTATAACAACAGAGACCAGATTTCTGAACTGCTGCTTGTGTCTAGTAATTAAGGCCCAGTTGAAAAAAACAACACACATACATGTATTTTTACTTCTCCCCACCCCAGAGGTACAGTAACAGCTATAGGCCACGTCTACAGATTATAAACCTCCATTGTGGAGGTGCCATACCTCAGCCATGCTTGAGTGACTGCAACCTCTTACCTCTTGTATGCGTGGCTTTGAGGTCTGGAGTATTTTAACCACCTTATCTTTCTCGACAGTTGCTTTCCGGAGAAATGCATATTTAATGATCTGCCTCTAGGCTTAAAGATATGACAAAAGCACTTTAATGTGCATTTTAACTGCATTTATTCTCAGGTAATATTGATTTTAATAATCAAGCCTTTTTTTTCCTTTGATTTTAATAATCAAGCCATTTTTTTTCCTTTTGCAGTAAGAGATTTTCAAATTCACACACTCTCTCAAAAGCAGGTTTGATGTTTCTTTCACTTGGTTATAAATCTAAAATATAACGTATCTATTTATCAGCACATTTTACCAGAATAAAAGGTATTATTTTGTAAGTACCCAGATAGCTCACTTTGTTATTCGCAAGCTTTACAAGAAAGTGATGAATAAACATGGGCATGTAAATGAAATTACTTTTCAATCGTAAAAAAGAACATGCTTTAACTTTTTAATAGAACACACTCGCTTTGCTTGCTTCCATGACAAAGCACGAAATAAACAATTACAAAAAGCAATATTCCACCAACTTTCCACTATAGCAACACTACTGAAGATTCTCTTAATTAAGAAAAATTGATTTCCCCCCTCTTCTTCAAAAGAGAAATACTTCAGAGATTTTTTGATTTTATACATAGGAGTCAAGCTCACAAGGCAGGGTATCCTGTTTTTGCATCTAACCCAAGATTAAGGTTTATCTAGTCTAAAATGACCAACTTTTAATCTATGTAATACTGATATCTAAATCACTGTTTTGTCTTTGATGTCTACAGGTAGAAGAATTTATTTTTTTTTAAATGTCCAATAGAATTATAACCATTTTTACTTTGGAACAGATATAAATGTAAAAGCTGCGGAGAACGCTAGCAAGGGCCATGATATAGGCTCACCTACCTCTTCACTGCAGAAGATAAGAAATGGCTTTTATGAAACACCATAAACACCCCCAAAACATAAGTAATAAAAAAAACCTTTCCCCAAAATGGTAAAGTTTAAATATTAACTCAGAACTGTAAATCTCATAAAGGATACTCTGTACATTTTAAAATTTCTTTTAAAACACACATACGCCTAAAGAACCCCAGTCATAGCCTAAACAGTACAATGTAGAAAATATATTAAGCTTTTAAATAATGTAGATACAAATGGATCATACAAGCAGAAAAAACATTTAAAAAATATGATATATACATATCCATAGAGTGAACACCAAATTAAATTAACGTTTATTATGGATAGCTTAAATGTCTGCAGAGGATTTCTCTTAACACACACGAGTTTTTAAAACATTTGTATCTTAGCAAAAACTACCAAAGATTAAACAAGTTTGTAGGATAGGTTTCCTAAATCAGTCTATGTAGCTCAAACACAAACTGAACTACTAGAATGAATTCACTAGCCTCAAAATACTGCATAACTAGTACATCAAATATGTTTTGGTCCCAAAAAACACTGAATATTAAAGTTTGACTTATAATGCAGATTTTTACTTAAAGTCTCTTCAGGGGTTAACAAAACTGAACAAGAGATGAAGAAATCTTTTTTCAGCCTTTTCAACCTCAGCACATTTTGTTAGCTATAAATTAATGTTATGCATATCAAAAGATTCAGCCATTTTTCTGAAACAATAATCACACATTGCAGTCCTAAACAATTAGCTTTTTTGCAAATCTAAAATTCCCTGTATTTTCTACACTGATCACTTTAAGAAAAACAAAAAACCCAACCCC
The DNA here is from genome assembly GCA_007922155.1 of Mesoclemmys tuberculata. Classification (NCBI taxonomy): domain Eukaryota; kingdom Metazoa; phylum Chordata; order Testudines; family Chelidae; genus Mesoclemmys; species Mesoclemmys tuberculata. The sequence goes on from ML675643.1 coordinate 5,853,904, forward strand.
ACACACCAAATCTTTCAGAGGGATACTAAAACAAATGCACAAATGTCCTCAGAGGCCTCTCTCTAAAGACAAAGGCAGAATCCTATTGTTGAAAAAGTCAACCTTATTATCGTGTTTCCAATAGTACCATTCATCTTTCAGGATAAGTGGCTGACCACTGCATCACAGTTGTGAGACATTTGCAAAGCATCAAATTCTCAATATAGTCTCTCCAGAATCAGCCAGTAAGCCTCTGAGGAAAGCTTTATTTTTATGCAATCCTCCATCCCCACAAAAAGCAACTTGTCTTAAACACCTAATCCAGTATCAAAATGAAATCACAGGGCTGTTCCCCCCCCCCACACACACCACCACCATCACTCCTCTCCTTACCATAAATGAGCAGTTTCTTGACTCATTAATGACAGTTTCCCTTAAAAGAAGTGATCTCATATCATTGAGCCCCTCTCCACCACGCATACATCCCAAAGGTTGCGGGTATCTTAGCATCAGTAGCCGCCAGCAAGCTCTCTCATACAGAGCCCAGATGGACTATACCAGAAGCCAATTCAGCGTTAATAACTACCTACTCTGTGCAGTTTAGAAGCCTTACGTGGCATAATGTCCTAGGCAACAGCAGCCGATTGAAACCGCAAATAAAAGACAACCCAATTGTCCAAAATCATCGAAAGGAAAAAATAATGGAAGAATGATTTTTTTAATCTCTTACTTTCATAAGAATAAACTGAATCCTTCATAAACATATAAAAAAGGAGAAAAAACAGATGCTGCCCAGAAAAGTGACAAAATATTACCTCATTATTTAACAAAGCAGCATTAAGCGTCCTGCTGATTTCAAACATCTTGCCACAGATTTTGGTTTAAGAGAAATAGAAAGAATCCTTTGCAAGCCCTCTGTCTGCAAAGGTTTCTTCAATTTTCTTGCGCACAACAGTATAGTCAATATGTTATTTCCCTAGAGTTCACACGTTAAAACATCTAGTCAGTGAGCTGAATTTTCCCCTTATCACACAGAGTACACTCCTGTTACATGTACTGCTCTCTTTGCAAGATTAGCCTGCCCCAAACATGGCTGTTGTTTAAACTATTCTGTAAAGTAACAGTTCACTCTATAACCACCAGGTGGGTAGTGTGCACAGATTCAAATAACCATCTTAAAGATTTCTCTTGGAATAATCTATAGTTGTGGGATAGAACACAAAAAAGTCCGTATTTTACGTTCTTTTGTATATCACCTGCTCCCCATAAGACAGAAACAAACAAGCCAAGGAACTTTCATTAGCAAATTACTTTAAAAAAATCTTAATACCAGAACCTAAAAATTACACACAAACCTTTCATTAAGCAAAAGTGAACTTAAATGAAAAAAACCCAATCAGCAGACAGGATGAAATGTAATTTACAGGGGAACAAAATCTTGGAAATGGTCTCTCGTCAGAAGACAGCAAAAACATCAAGTGTAAGATGGTAAACTGGTTCAAGTAAACATGAATACAACATTCATTTACTGTAAACATAGGGGCAGGAGGGAAACTGGAGAATAGACAAACTACAACTTCCTCAAGCAAAATACCAAATTTAACGTAAGTTTGTGATAAATAAAACTAAACCAAAAGCAGAGAACACATTATAAACTATCAGTGCATAAGTCTTGATAAAAATACTAGAATGAACATAGTTTTTAACAGCAACTTAAATAAAGACGACTTAGAATTGTTATTAAATAGTCTCCATCATATTTCTGTAAACTTAAGACTTTTCTTCTGTTTTACTTTAGATCTGTTACAAGGAATAGTCCTACTATCAAACAATGTTATGAGTTCACTCAATACTCTACAGCAGCACCAAGAGTCCTCAATCAGATGTGAGTTCCACTGTGTTAGGTGCTATATAAATGTGTAATAGAATCATAAAATCCTAGGACTGGAAGGGACCTTGAGTGCAGGGGATGGACCGGAAGAGCTCTTAAGGAAGGACTAAGTGTTATCTAGACCAGCCCTGACAGGCATTTTATTCTAGTGCTTAATTACTCTGTCAGGTTCTTCCTAATGTCCAAGCTAAACCACCCTTGCTGCAATTTAAGCCCATTGCTTCTTGTCCTATCCTTAGAGACTAAGGAGAAAAAAAATGTCTCTCTCCTCCTTATAACCTTTTATGTACTTGAAAACTGTTATGTCCCCCCTCAGTCTTCTCTTCTCCGGACTAAACAAACCAAATTTTTTCCAACCTTCTCTCATAGGCCATTGTTTTCTAGTCTTTTAATCTTTTTTGTTGCTCTTCTCTGGACTTTCCCATTTGTCTACATCTTTCCTGAAATGTGGCACCCAGAACTAGACACAGTGCTCCAGTTGAGGCCTAATCAGGACAGAGTGGAAGAATTACTTCTTGTATTTTCCTTACAACACGCCTGCTAATACATCCCAGAATCATGTTTGCTTTTTTTGCAATGGTGTTACACTGTTGACTCTCGTTTACCTTGTGATCCATTATGATGCCCAGATCCCTTTCCGCCATACTCCCTCCTAGGCAGTCCTTTCCCATTTTCTGTGTGTGTAACTCATTGTTCCTGCCTCAGTGGCGTACTCTGCATTTGTCCTTATTGAATTAAATTACAATTACAATTCACATTTGTAACTGAATTCAATTACAATTCACATTTTCTAGTTTAAAGCACAAACTGGTGGTCTGGGGAAGGATGAAAACCCAAAAAGAAATCACACAATACGGTTATTTATTATGGGCCAAAATTGAATCCCACTGAATTCCCACTGCAACTGGCTTCAGAGAGAGGACGACTAATAAGGTTATTTACAGAAGGTAAACGTCATTCTCCAAATATTCTATATTTTTAAAATATGGCAAACCATATGAACACATGTTATCTGACTTGTCAAATACACAGTATTACCTACTCTACTATATTCTTTCATACACAGATGTCTCCATGAATACTTCTCACTCATTTAAGATAATTTATACATACACATTAGTGATTTTCTGTTTTGCCTGTTAAATAATAAGTGATGCAGTTATGATTTAACCTCCTTGAACATATTTTCAAACCTCACTTTTTAAAATGGGGAAGAAAGATTATTTCCATCAATTTCTGGATTTCTGAAATGAGCTTATTTTCTCACTCACTCTAGGTCTTGAATATTAATTTAAAATGTCACTTTATTTCTAACACTGAAACATAATGATTTAGTAAATAAAATATTTTTGGCTTGCTGATCTTGGAGATAATATATGTAATGGTTTCAGGATTGCTGTTTTATTTTTTTACTTCCAGGTAACTTCAGTATTTTGAATACCAGCCATTCCTCTGATTTAAACAGAAATATTTTATAAATGTATTTAAATACAAAACAAAGAAAAAACAAAAAACTTGAACTTGAAGCACATTTTTAAGGACCTATGCTCCTACTACCCTGAGGCAAATACAACCAATCAATATGAAACCACTGACATGCCACCATCTGCCAAGCTGCTGAGCAATGTGGCTAGAACAGACCTCTTATGGAGCAGCTGTAGTCTCATTTTCAGTCTATTAGGAAAGCACCAGAGCTTTCATGTGCAAGGACACAAAACTCCAACACAGACCTTTTTCACACCAGTTTCTCAGTGCACTGCTGCAGAACTCTAGCAGTTACGCTGCAAGAGTTTTCAAGCTAATCACCAAAGGGGGGGAATTGCTGGGGATCAGTAACAGTCCTATTCCACTGCAGTCTAAAAATAAAGAATTCAGTGAATTCTGTCCTAATATGATTATAGCAAGCTACTTAAATACTGCTATGTGTGAACTTCAACCTGGCATTTTCTACTGGCTCTTCCTTTTCCGTTCTTCTACAGAGGAGGACTAGATAGGCAAACTTGTAAGTATATAGATTGTTTTCAAGGAAATTTCTATTAGAACTTATATAAAGACTTATTTGGGATCTAAGGATATTTTGTTTCTCGGAAGTTGGGGTGGGGGAGGCGGATTAGAGAGAGGAGGCTGAACCACAATGACTGAACAAAAAACAATGGATTTACAAAGGGAGATACTCAATGCAAGCACTAAGGTTTGCCCTATGCTGTCATTCAAGAAACTGTGCAAATGCAGTATATAAGGGAAAGATCTCACATGTCAGCACTACGTCCCCATCAGCCTTTCTCCAAGAATTTAATTTGAAAAACATGCATTAAAAGGGCCGGCTTCTGAGAGATTCTAAGCATTAGCAAATCTGGAGATTGTGGGATGCTGAGAGTCAGGCCCAAGGTGAGCAAGAGACAACTCAAATGGATACATGCTCTAAATCATGAAGAACACAATCATATATGACAAAGTGTTAACAAAAATTGCACTACAAGATCAGGACAGGTACCCCATTCTTTTCCAAATCCAAATATAAAGACAAAGTAAACATATTCAAAAGGGATGAAAACTTACATTATATATATGTGCTCAGAGGAGATAGGCCTGCCTATTTTAAAAATCTGCCAAGTTTTAAGAAAGCTTTAAAAAAGTGAGCATACAAATGAAAAATGGCCAAAGGCATCAAATTAGTCAAAAACTAAATGTCAGTAATATCTAAACCAAAATGTGGGTCCAAAAAATGTCAGTCCGCATTAAGAACAGAATATATGAGAAATTGTGGGGGGAGGGAAAAATGTATAAAAAGGACACATATATACAACAGGACTATGGATAGCTAGAGGTCTAGTAGGCTGTTCAAAAACTTTCAAAACATTGTGAATTTGGAGGGAAAAAGAAAAATCACCAGACAACAATTAAAAAATAACCAATGAATAGTCTAAGCAAAAAAGCAAGCAACACATACAACAGGGGGATTCTTAAAAATTATGGTTAATTAAACTACTTAATGTACAGTACAGAACTGTAATAAGTGTACCTTAACAACTAAATGGTTTAAATAAATAATTACTTGATTTCCAGAAGGCAATCAGAGTTAGGTGATCAAAAACAATGCATTAGGCAATACTAAAATGTTTTTCAAGTAAATTTCTCTTTAAGGTTAGGGAATTCACACACATTTAAGGAGACTGAGAAATTCAGGACTAGTGTATGTATAACTACATCTTGCATTTTAAAAAAGAGGAGGTTTTGGAATTCTCTCAAATAATGTACATTGTAGGATTCTTGGTTTGGAGCAGAAGCAGCAGTAAGCAAGAGAAAGTAAGATTGTATTGGGAGACAAAGAAATAAGCTGGTTTTATCTACACACACTGCTACATAAGAAGCCAATATTGCCTCTCATTCTGCCCCCAAGCTGTGCACCCTACAAAACAGCTGTGCAAGCTCTGCTAGTGATGTAATGTTCCATCATGTGCACTGTGATTTCTCTCAGTGCAGGGAGGGGGGGGGGGGATTAAATATCCTAGGACTCTCCCTGGAAATCCAGTTGTTTTTTAGCTGCTTGCCTTTTTTGCTTAGACTATATGTTAGCTATTTTTTAATCTTTTTCTGACGATTTATTTTCCCCTCCAAATTCACAATTTTTTGACAGTTTCTGAACGGCGTCCTAAGATGGCTGTGAAGACCTGCTCAACTGATCCTGGAAGTGCTCTCCAGTCGACACGATTAATCCACCTTCCGAAAGGAGTAAGGCTGGTCAACCAGAGGGGGTCTCCCTTCGATGCAGAGCAGTGAAGACGCAGTAAGGCAATATCAGTCAGTCAATGGCAGTGTAAACCAGACCTAATGCTCAAGATGAAAACTACAGGGTGGTCTTCTCAGCTAATTTTCAACCAGTCTAGGGACTCAAACAACATTTCGAAGTCGCTACTTTCTTGTGGATGCACAGGAAATGAAGGACAACATCTGCCAATTCAGACACTTAGATGTATCCATCTAAATATGCTGTCTTATCTTCAGAGATGTTGAACATGCACACCTTCCATTATCTTCAGCGAGGGCTGCATGTGATAAGCATCTCTGGAAAAAACAAAGTCACACCACTAATCCAGGCCTTTGAAAAAGCTGATCCAAGCAGGAGGAATATTCTAGTGGATTCTTAGATATTCTACATTTCCTGTGTGACTTTGGGCATGTCACTTAGTTTACCCTATGCTCAGTTCACCATCTGCAAAAAGAAGATGCATTCATTTAATATATTAATGACTGCAATGGGCTCAGATACTATGCTGACATGGGCAAAATACCTACCTATAGACTGCCTACATGCAGTTGAGTGTGTCAGAAAGGCAGTCTTTGAAAACATGGGTTTGTACCCATAATTCTGAACATGAGTGTTTAATAAATAATAATGCTAACTTAAACCATGCCTACACTATAAAACTATGTCAACCTAAGTTACAGCCACATACAGCCGCTGCAGTTATTAAATCGCTTGTGTGCATGCACACATGGCTCCCTCTATTGGTGGTGCACATCCTCACCAGCAGTACTTGCATCGAAGCAGAATGCAATGCACCATGCGTAGGTATCCCACTGCGCAATTTGCCACCTTCTAGGGCAGGGTCTTTTGGAAAATTCTTGCAGTGCCTCAAGGGGTCAAAATGAGTTCCAAAGGAGTGATTGGAAGCATGGGTTAAACTTCCCATACTACTGTGTTCTCCATGTCAATTTCATCTGCAGCCCATAATATTTCACACCTTCTCTTTGAAGTCCCACAAACCTCATGCATCCCTCCTCACTATCCTCCATCTTGGACAGAGGCATGCAGCCTGCACAGCTGTCACGAGTGTTGCAGGTAAAGGATGCCTGATCCTGCAGTATTTGCAGAGCTGCAAGAGGAGCCGCAGGGAGGCTAGATTGCTGTGGGGCATAGAAAGAAACAATCCAAGGTCGTTGGCGGCTTTCACAGAACACCTGACAATGATGACGTGCCAGTTCTGCACCTGAGAAACAAGCCCTGACTTGTGGGATCACACTGTAGTGCAAGTTTGGGATGAGAAGCAGTAACTGCAAAACTTTTGGATGCAGAAGGCCACATTTCTGCATCTGTGCATCAAGCTCAAACCAACCCTCCAGTGCAGGGACACCAAAAAGAGAGCTACACAGACAGCTGAAAAAGGAGTTGGAATTATACTGTGGAAACTCACAACGCCAGATTGCTACCAATCAGTTGGGAATTTTTGTGGAGCCAGGAAATCCACTGGAGGGGCCACTGTCACAGAAGTGTGCAAGGCCATTAACCACCTTCTGCTATGAGGACTGTGACTCTGGGCAACACACAAGACATAGTGGACGGTTTTGTAGCAATGGGATTCTCAAATTGCAATGGGGCGATAAATGGCGCACACATTCTCTATTTTAGCACCACAGCACCTTGTCACAGAGTACATCAACAGAAAGGGCTACTTTTTTATGGTTATACAAACGCTGGTGGATCGCTGTGGATGATTTACCAACATCAATCTGGGCTGGTCAGGGAACGGTGCATGACACACATCTTTAAGAACACAAGACTGTTCAAAAAGCTGCAAGCAGGGGCTTTTTTTCCTGACCAGATTACCACTGGGAATACTGAATTGCCAACAGCGATCCTGGACAACCCAGCCTTCCCCCCCTTGCTTCCATAGTTCCTAAAGCCATACAATCGGCCATCTTGACAGCACCAAGGATTATTTCAACTACAAATTCAGCCAGTTGCAGAATGACAGCTGAATGTGCCTTTGGTCATTTGAAGGGTTGCTAGCATTGTTTACATACAAAATTGGATCTCAGTGAGGAAAACATCCCAATGTTCATAGCTGCCTACTGTGTTCTGTGTGATATCTTTGAAGCCACGGGGGCTCAGTTTCCCCTTGGGTGAAGGTGCAGCAGCAGTCTGCTGAATTTCAACAGTTAGATACAAGGGCTATTAGAAGAGATCTACACGAAGCAATACGGCTTAGGGAGGCTTTGAAAGACTAAGAGTGAGCCAGAGCTGTATGTGATGTTGTAGTATGCTCTACCTGGCCCCTCTCTTTTGTGGCCCTGAATGAATCTTGTAGTGATTGCAGTGTACGTAGGAATCGAACATCATCAATGCGCCTATTCATATTGTTTGTGAACGATGTTATGGGTTCTGTGACAGTGCAGTAACAAGAAACTGACTGCTGTCAGACCTGTTCATCACCAGAACCAGCATAAGTTGTGAACTAATAAACATGAACTATGTTGCAAAATATAGAATTTTATTCCATAACATGTACCAAGAAAAAAAATTAGAACTTAATAAATTAATGGAACAGAATTTACAAAGGAAAAATACGGTAACTTCCTTCTCAGGCACACACATGCCAACCATGTCTTTCACGAGTCAGTGTATGTGAAACTGTTATTTTCTTTAACATCCTCTGAGGGGAGTGATAATGGTCGTGCACTGATCCCTGATGCCACATGGAATGCTATGGGGAGATGTAGGGAGGATCCTAATATAGAGTTCTCTATGGGTTGCAGAGGGAAGCGAGCATCAGATTTTTGAACCTGCAGGTCCACCAGAGTCTGCAACATCTGTTTTCTGTCTGAGAAGCACATGCATCAACCTACTGCAAATCCTTCTCCTGTCTTCTCTCTATTCTAATCTTGTCCATGCTGTCTGCGAGGGTGATTCTCCAAGATCTGTGCTCATTCCCTGATGCAGCACTGGTTTTCAGGATCTCCTCGAACATGTCATCCCAAGTCCTCTTCTTCCTCCTCATCTGGCTTAGGCTCTCCATGGGTGTGGAAGGGGAGACCCTGAAGTCCACAGTGGCAGCAGCTGCCGATACGACACATAAAAGATACCACTGTCAGTGTATTCACGATGGAAAGGAAAACAAGAAGTTGAACTCACTCTCCTTGCTCCCCAAAAGTTGTAAGCACGACATTCTCACTTCTGCTTGGGATTGATGAAGCAAGGTGCCAGTCACATCACCAGTCATACTGAGCATGGCCCTCGGTGGCCGTGGTGGGAGAAATAGCATTCTGGCATGATTATAGTTGTCTACGGCAACGGAACAGACCATTGGCACCATTTTCCAAATGGTAGTGGTGATTTTAGCTCACATCTCACTCCTGTAACAGTGGCAGAGAAAGCACAGCTGCTGCTGCCATCTTGATGTTGCCTTAGCCCTTACGCTGCTAGCTTGTGTACTGCAATGGTGCTTGCTGAAGTAATTGTCGAGTGGCATGGGGAAGTGTCCTACTGTAACAGAAGAAACAAATCTTAGGCAGAGGATTGCAGACCACCTCCATGAAAGTTTAATTGACATCTCTACGAAGGATTCATGGGACATCCCAGTGCACATAAACAAACTGCTCTGCGTGGCCCCGACTTCCTAACTCTAGAGGGGAATGAAAAGCAGAGAGCAACTCCACCTCTCGTTCATTTCACTACCTCTTCTAGCACAATTAAAAGTGAGCAAATCAAAAGATGTGTCCTGCTACTTTGGGTGTGCCTGTATTTTCAAAGTAAACAGCACATTTACCAGAAGTTCCTTCTCCTGCATCAGACTCTCCCTCGGTTTGACTGTCAGGACAGGCTAGACTACAGTGGAGTAAAAAAACAGGTCCTGGCTTGCTGCACAGTGGGATCCCCCAGTTGGCTGTCCCCCCATACTCCTCCTCATTCACCTCCTTCTCCTTGCTGTTCAGGGCAAGGGCCTGTGACATGGGCTCCTCAGAAACATCCACAGTTGTCTCGGGGAAGGTGATGGGGTCTTCACCAAGGATGGCATGCAGCTCTCCGTAAAAGTGGCAAGTCTTCGGCTCCACACCAGATCAACTGCTGGCCTCCTTGGTCTTCTGGTATGCACGTCCTTGGCGTTCACACAGCACTGTAGCTGGGTTCCTGCTGTAGCCCTCCTCCTGCATGTCTTCTCCTTGTTCATACATGTCCATGTTTCTATGGCTGGATCAGAGCACTGCTTCACAGCCTCTTCTACCAACAAGCCCAGGAGATCTAATACCTCATGTTTACTCCAGGCTGGAATGTGTAGATGGCATGGTCATCTGGGCTGCTACACTCCACAATGGAGAGATACCACGTGTGCTCACCAAGCTTATCAACCAGGGACGGCTTCCGAGCTTCCTGACCCCTGGGCAGTGGAGTTCACAACAACAAAAGTGATTGGCGTGGGGCATTGAGACAGTTTCTGGAGGCCAGTAACAGTCGAGGTAAGTAATTACATCAACCCTGACTCTACATTGCTTGTGGAAGTGGTGTTAAGTTGGTGTAGCAGGGCACTTATGTCGGTGAGAGCCAAATTTTAAGCGAGACACTTGCACAGCTAGGTCAACCTAAGCTGCCTTGCATCGACCTATCTGTGTTGTGTAGACCAGGCTTCAGTCAATATTGCATGTCTTATGTGTCTGGTATGCATTTAACAGATTTTATTAAAGCATGCATTTAAAAGGAAACAAGAAAACAAGATGCAACTTACAGAACTAGCCAAGTTAAATACTGCAATGAGAAACAAATACTTCTACTTCATAAACATTCAACCTTAGTAGTAATATAATAGTAGTAGTAATATAAATTTTTATACTTTCACTTCCAGGGGCTTTTTTTTTCTTCTTTTAAAGCTGGAGTTACTGAAGTGTGGATTCACCAGCAGACATTGTAAATGCCAGTGTTTGCCCTTCCAGGATTTATAAACAAAGGAGGAGAGGAGACAGCCAAAGATTTTGTATACAGATATCAGTATCTTGTAGACAGCACTGCTGCTACTACCATCAGCAAAGTTACCACTGTGCACAAAATGAAAAAAGTCCTCACAGGTTTGTAACTGAATTGTTTTAATATATCTGCTTGTAAATAATGGAAGGCACTAGTTACCAAAGACACCTGGACTACCTAAAAGATTCACATGAAAAGTTCAGTCATTTTTAATGTGTTGATGTCTGAACAAAAATCATTTTCTTGAAGTGTGAAAAGTCTAAATTGTCCATTTCCCTCAGCCTCTCTTCATAAATCATGTGCTTCAGCCCCTTAATCATTTTCATTGCCCTCCACTGAACTTTCTCCAATTTGTCCACATCTTTTCTGTAGTGAGGGGCCCAAAACTGGACACTATACTACAGATATGGCCTGACCAGTGCCGAACAGAGGAGAATAATCACTTCCCTTGATCAGCTGGCAGTGCTCCTACGAATACAGCCCAATATGCCGTTAGCCTTCTTGGCAACAAGGCACACTGTTGACTCAGCCAGCTTCTTGTCCCCTGTACCCCCAGGTCCTTTTTTGCAGAACTGCTGCTTATCAGTTGGTCCCCAGTCTCAAGCAATGCATGGGACTCTTCCGTCACTTGTCCTTGTTGAACCGCATCAGATTTATTTTGGCCCAATACTCCAATTCATCTAGTTATTCTGTATCCTTTCCCTACCCTCCAGCATATCTACCGATTTCTTGAACCAAATGAGCTAAATGAAGTACCTGAAGTTAAGCCCTAGGGTGCTTTCTCCCACCATCATCATCTTTCTGGAATCTTTGAAACAGAGATAGTAAACTCTTCTTTTCTCTTTAAGTGGGTAAGCAACACTGACCGCTCCCAAGTGAAAGGAAGTATTGCCTTTTCAGAGGACAGGAAGAGCCAGATTCTTGTAGTCTTGGTTTATGATGGACAGCATCCACCAAGCCAAGGAGACCTCTTACTCATTCAGAGGTAAGGAATCTCTGTCACACATAGAAGTCTCCAGATCTGGTGGAGCACTTAGAGTACATGATAGAATGGAAACATCTCTTGAAGTAACAAAATCTGCAGCACGTAGGATGGAATTTGCCTGGTAGCCTACCAACTCTTGCTCAAGAATATTCAAAGCTTCTCTGGTTCTCAAACAGGACTGAGGTACCGGTATTTACCATGTGAAGTATGTGATCTAGGTCACATTGAGGGGCATCTCCTTGAAGAGCCATTAAATAAAGTTTGGATCCAAAAACTTCCAAACCAGGGAGATGAGCTGCAGAAAATGGCAAGCCCTGCCTACCCTGTACTTCAACAACAGTCGTGAACGCAACACAAAGTGAGTGGATGGCGAAGAGAACAAGGTCTCATATTTTCCTCATCTATCTACGCAACTAGTTACAAGAGTCTACATCCTTCTCAAGATGTTGGATCTATAGAAGTGACACCTAGTAGAAGGAAGAAAGACTTGACAGCAAGGCTAAGGCCCTACAGTGCTGTCTTGTGTTACAACCTCAAAGTAAAATCCAGACGGTTTAGGTTAGTTTCTATGGAATGGCTCTAGTAATAGGTGGGTCAATCCTGAAGGATGCAAGCTGCTTCCCCATGCTTGCAAAGAGAAGGCTGTGTGGCTTGTTATCAAGGTTTCCTTCACAATCATGAAGGCTAGAAACATAATTTTGTTTTAAAATGAGACGCTTCGATTCTGGAACACAATTCTATAGCTTCAAAACAGCGGGAGCCCTAAATATAAACGAGTTCTACTATATCTAACTTACGACTGTCCAAAGCAACCATCACATCAAAATAGCTACAGTAAAAAACTGGAAGGTGGTGGGTTGTGGCTGGCTATGTTAAAAATATCTCATTCCATTGCTGGAATGTATTTATGTTCTTTTTGGCAGTTTTCCAGATGTTTTATAGGGACTTTCCCATGCAACAACAAGCAATCTTTCTTTTAATAGTATCACTGGATGCTTTGTAACTTGTGCCTAGAGACCCTCTGATCTGTTCAGATAAAACTTAATTGTACTTCTGACATCGAACAATGAGGGATCTTTAAATTCATCTAACCAACCAGCGGGCTCTATTTCTAACATTGCTCCAAAGATGCACAATGGAACCAAAAAATATTACAGTACATCAGGTGAAAATACTTTTAAAAATGTGTTTTATCGGAGAGCCAACAACAGCCGTCAGCCTATCAAGTAAAGAAAATTTATATTTAAAAAACCCGTTAATATTAAAGAGGAGACATTACTCTGATTTTTAGATTTCTAGAAGCATAGGGGTGGCTTAAAGAGAGAGACTGATAAATATCCTACGCACTTTTCACAGAGAAAAAGTCCAATGCTGGTGCCCCAGCAGAATTCTAATCAACGCACTTATTCTTTTTTCTCTCAGTTCTTCCCTGAAATTGAAAAGGTTATATTTTACCCTTCTGTTCTACAGTGTCAAGCAGAATGATTGTGCACTATACAACACTGTTTTACCAGTTTAAGTGGAAATTTCATCTGTATAAATGTAAGATGCAATGAACACATTAACTAATAATTTCCAGTGACATTGCTGGTGACTGCTGAGGGCTCAACACTTTGAAAATCAGGACCTCTTATTTAGGAGCCTAACTTCAAGCATCTGGTTTTTTGTAAACCTGGACCTATCTACTGAAAGTGCAAGCATGAAAGTTTCCAAAGTGGCTGCCTTTTCCTTCTGCCTAAGAAGGATACGCCACCATGACAGAATAAATAACCTCTAAAAACACCATCAGTCTTTAATCCATCTAGCTACTGAAGTCCTCAACGAAACTTCAGAACCCTTTTGCATCTTCAAATGCAACAAGAGATTGCTTTTATGGAAAACATGAGACTGTAGTGTTCAAGGTAAGAGGCCTCCTTCCCGAGTGTATCTACTCTGCCCACCAACACTGGCATAATCTGTCCACAAAACCAGCCCAGCAGAAGGGTGATCCTCCAGTGCTGCAGATCGAATGTGAAGGCTCATGCCATGCCATGCAGGTTGAACAGACAGAGAGGGTGTAAGTAAGGAGACTGGGAAGTGGATGACCACCCCAATGACACACTCATCCTAAACTGCATTTTTGGCTCTCTGGCCCTTTCAACCCAGCAGAAGAGAGAGCAGGCCTCAGTGGGAACAGGCTGCAGAAGAAACAGCCTGCACAGAGCACTATGAAAATAAGGGGAGTGAAAATTAGTGTGAAAGCCACCTTTGCACACCACCTGGACTTTCACTCTGAAATTCTGGCTGAGGATTGGGCCCAATATTTCAAGTTCAATGGCTAGCGTGAACCTCAATTTGTCCTCACCAGAAGAGCAGGTTCTAAAAACACACTGAGGAAAACGATTTCCTCTCTTAAATGAGCTCTCTCAAGTGAGTCAAACTTCCCTCCATCTTGCTGGAGGATGTGACTGTAAATAAGAACAATATATCAACAGAATGGATAGGGAGGTGTGACTTAAACAAAAGCAACAAGAGAGGCTTAAAAAGGAAAAGGCATAACTGTACAGACAAGAAAAAACCTTTCCTTGGGGTGGGGGCGGAAGAAATTTTATTTTAAAGAACATGGATGGTAGAAGAACGATAATCAGTACACTCTTAACTAATCTCTGAGAGCACTTAGTGGATGATTAAAATTTAATTTTTTATCTAGCTTATCTTGAACCCCTCCCAACACGTGAGGGAAAAAAGATCAACTAAAAGTCTTGATACACTCAAAGTTTAAAAAAATACTCAAAGACCCGTAAGTCATCCTACATCCAGTTCCAGCATTTACTTTTTGATCTAGCTGATTTTCTAAAATGTAGTTAGGTATGGATGTTATTCTGTTAATCACCCTGATACACATCTCTACTTTCTTCAGAAATGTACTTATTAAATAGACCATCTGTTTAAGGGCAGTGGAAGGGCGTGTGCCATACTGTCACAGCACACAGGGCTGGCGTTGACCATAAAATCTTTCTCCCTAACAAGAGGAGGGAAAGAGAGAAAAAAGCCTATTAGCTTCCTTCTACTCTGCTGCCAGAAGAAGGTATCCGGGCCAGGCAGCGAGTTTCTCACTCCTACAGCCACCCTGCCAGCTATGGGAAATGCGGAGCTGCAGCAATTTCTCTCCCTTTAAGATTCGCTCCTGAAGTGGGAAACCTGGCTGGCCTGTGAGTTAAGGAGCATATACACTGCACACTTCTTTCCGCAGCATGTAGCGTACATGCTTGTGTAGCTCCCCAGCAGTGAAGTGAGGCACAGCTTAGGCAAGTCAAGAAATGCCCAAAGGGCATGGGCTACACAGCTCCCTTCTCACCCAAACTGTGCTCCCATCAACACTGATATTTTGCTGCAGGAGGCTTTCCCCACCACAGGAAAAGACTGGCAGAGGAAAAAGGCTCTGCCAGAGGGGAGGCAGTAGGAAAAGGCTCTGCCAGCTGCTGGAGCCCTATTTCTGTGGCAGAGAAAGGCTGGCAGCAGGGAAAGGCTCCAACCAGTGAGACTGAAGCCGTTACCTGCTGTCTCCTCTCTGCCAGAGTCTTTCACTGACACACATAGCTACACCCACAGGGTGGACACAGTGTGCTTTTCACTGTGGCATGTCACGAACAGCGCAAACAACAAAACAAATTTATATGGTGAACACCTTGCGTAGAACAACTGAGATCATCTAGAACTGAAATCATAAAAGAAAGGGCCATCATTCCAAATACACTACAGGGATGCCGACGGAAAACAATGGAACATGTGAGTTACAGAGTGCATCCTGAACAATATCATGTTAAACATATAATGAAGTGCTTGATCTTCTTTCATTTGCAAGACTGGTTTTAGTAAAAAAAAGAAAAAACAAATAAAAGCCATTCCAAAAATATAGTAAATTACCACTTGGAGTATATGTTTTTCTTAAAAAATACCCTTTGGCAGTGTTATACACAACATTTACCTGGTACAGACATATTATTTCACCTCTACATAAACCCATGTTTTAAAGGTTACTTCATATAATATAGCAAAATTCAGCAGCTTTACTATAATACTTGAAACTCAGATGACGTGTGTAAGAGGAGCATTCAGAACATTACTAACTTGAAAAATACTTTTTTCTGAATCTGTGAAGCTGCAGGGTTATTCAATGGTCTCATACGAGCAAAGAGGCACCAACCAAATTATGCCAAAGGTTTTTGCACCATCTCTCCCAAATTCACTAGCCTTGATCTTCCCTGCTACAGAGACAATTAGAAAAGCATGGCACTGACTCTCCTTGTACCAAGATTTAGGCTTCTCTTGACCAGCCAGCAAAATACCCTTTTTCAACAAGGTCTTTGAGATCCTGTGAAGGGCCATGAACTGTAATTTATTTCTGTCCTTGTATATACAGAGGGCTTCTTTTTGCTACTATTAGGTACCTGTATTATGGGAGAAATGATCTTGGGGCACATCATAATAATACCACTTTTCATTTACCTAGCACCTTTCTTTTAATGTTCTCAAACACTCCACAAACAAGAGTTCTACAGCTTACAAAAAACTCAACTGGGACACAGAAGGACAGACAACGTCTGTCATACACAAGTCTAATTACCTAATGGAACCATCAAATCAGATACTTACGTACAAAGACTGGGAGGTTCAATGGGGCCTAAGAGGGTTAATGAGAAATTGGTGGCCTGACCCCCCTTAGTCTCTTTTGAAAATCTCACCCTAAATCACATCAACTCAATCAGACTTCACAAACAGCAGGCCCCAAAAGAGATCGACATAGAGTGAGTGTCTTCCTGGTTTAGTCATCAGTTTAGTTTATAACAGCAAACCTCTTGTGTGGATGCAGTTAAAAATACTCATACCAATATAGCTTATGCCAGTATAACTGTGCCTACACTTGGGTTTCTATCAGCATAGCTATGCTGGTTAAGAAGGGGTGGGGGAATCACACCCCAACAGACACAGCGATGCCAGTAAAACTTTTAAGTGCAGGCTAGGCCTAGGTGACTTGTTAAAGCTCCCAAAGACAGTCTGGGAACAAGCCAGGAACAGAATCCAAGAATCCTGACTGCTAATGCTATGGTCTAACCTCTATTTTTTCCATTTTAACTTGGCAAACATCAATTTTTTTTCACCCTTTCAATTGAACCCAGAATTGATATGGCTTTTTTACTTCCTTCATAATGTACCAGCAACAATGTCAGCACAGCTCTGAGAAAAAGACTGCTAATTAACTACTGTTGCTACATAATCAGCAGAAAGAAAACAAGAGTGCAAAAATATAGTTTTTATTTTGTCCCCCCCCCACGTCAAAGTAGCATATTAGAACAAAACAAATCTGAAAATGAACCTTCACAACCCCCAAATCAGCAGCCTTTACCAATTTTAAATCACATCAGGGTACTAAATTGCTCACATCATATTTTCTAACTCTAAAGAATTACTGATGTGTTCCTTTAAAAATGTTTTATCTTTTAAAATAAATGTACTCTTTGAACAAGACAACAGATCCTTTTACACAGTTTTGGAATTTCCCATACCGGCATCCATTATGTGAATAAGCAATTATAATATTTTGTAATTGTCACCTTTTTATAATGGGGCACCAAGCCTGACTCAAGTTCATGCTCTTTTTCTTACACTTTATACAGTGACATTCAGCATGATGTTCCTTCTTTCGAGAGATTAAAAAATGCTCTATTTGGTTTCATGTTACTTTTTTTGGGAAAAACAACAGAAAAAAACCAGGCCACAAACAAAAATATTTGTGCAGATCCTCCATTATAGCCCTCTTTCCCAACCAAAGAAAAATAAAACTCAAAACTAAACTACTGAGGAAACCTGAGGAACTAATTTTGGTCTGATTTTAAGCACTCAACATTTTAAAGTCAATCTGACTAACTATAGGTCACCGTAGAACATTAAACGTCTGTTTGCTGCACTATCATTTCCAAAGAGTCTCTTTTACTGGCACCTGGAATAACAACAAGCATAAGGCTGATTATCATTTCCTATAAACCCAAAGGAAAACTACCATGCAAGACCTCAGAGGAAGATCAGTGCTATATTAAGGCAGCATTTATAAACAGAACAAAGCCTAAACAGGTAGACAACAATTATCAAATACACCCCACGTTTTATTTAAAAGATGTAAGAGAAAACAGAAAGAGCTAGTTTTAAAAACCCAGAAGAGTACATACAGTACTTTCTAAGAAAAATAATTCTCGATCAGTTCTATGAAGTACACAGGCTAATTCTAAACAATCAGGAAGCTCTTCAGTCACTCTTGCCGTTTTTAATAGTTTTCTAGCTTGCTGGTTAATCCCCAAGTTTTTTGTTTTGTGTTAAATGTAAGCTTCTTCCATTGCAAAATCATTTAAAGATACAGCAGAACCAAATGTGACAGGCTTTGTGTGACAGGCATGTTTTGTCACGATTCTTATGTTTAGTTCTTTTATACAGCCATCCTTCTGTCCTGAACAGGATTGTTCTATTATGACTTATATAATTATAATAAACTGTACCTTTAACACATACTGAATGGGCCCTTACATGTTTACTGCTGATGAGATGTAAAGATATCAGCATCTATCAATGATACTGAACTCTGCAAGATGTACCCAGGTAGCTAGGACAGCCTCAAAGAGGACGAAATTTTACACGCATTTACTGTTGGGAATGAACTTCCCCTGAGACCAAAAAGCAGGCAGAGCTACCAGGACTTCAACTGTGAACACCAGGGTTATACTTCAACTGCTGAATCCACATTTCCACATGGATACATCCGCATTCCAAATACCTTGCTGGCTCTTCAAAACTGTTGCCATGCCAATTGTTTGTACAGTATAACAGTTAATTCTGATGGAAACTCAAATAGAAAAAGAAAATACATAGCAGAACCAATCTAAAATTATCCAGGCAAATACACACTATGGACTTTATTCTACCAGGGGGATATGAAGAGCTATTTCTTTCTCCTTGGCTGCCAGCTGTAACAGTCCCAGAAGTCAGAGTGGGAGAGAAGAAAAGTGCCACACACCGTATTTGGATGCTACTGCCAAAATGACTAGCAGTGAAACAGTTAACTTATACATCAATATTTTATCTTCAGATTTCAGAGTACAAAATCTCATTGAGCAAAATGAGGAATGCTGATATGTCTCTCACATCTACTTTTTCTAACTAGGTGAAGAGTTAGTACTAGTCTTATTTGGAAAGTCATCTCTGCAACCACAAGGGCCAGAAACTTGACTTTTAGAGCTACAATCTTAAATTTAGTAGATGCTGATGGATTCCCCAGATTTGGTAGGCTGCCACATACCAGCACAACCAGACCCCAGGGCTAGCATGAACAGCAATGACTGTCACAGGTTTCGCCAGGCTGCAGCGGTCAGGCTCAGGTTCCATCTGTGAAGAGCGGAGGTATTAAGAGGCCAGTTATCCTTCACACTGGACATCCAAAATAAGAGTGGAACTGCCATTTTGCTGTTTGGGAATTACTTCACCTCCACAGCCCCTTTGCATTTATTTCTCATGAGGGACTCACAAGTTATCTCCCCCAAAACAAAGATGACACGCACAGATCCAGGGTCACATCCACTCCATCTGATTAGGTCTCCCAGGGCAGCAGGGAGACAATCAGTCATAGGGAATTCAATCTTGGAGATGGAAGAGCTATCGACCCCAAACAATGATTGTTCTCTGCACACTTTTTTTCCAAAGTAAAAGAGGTCCCAGAGCCAGTAGCAGCATTTTTGGTTCGTTTGCAAAGACATCAGACTGGTGACACCCCTCTGGCCCCCAGCTTTACAAACCAATTAGGCAGATGGTTTGGAGCAGACATAGCTTCTTCCTCCCCACTCAGGCTCCCATGAAACTATGAACTAGTTAGTCTATTTAAACCAGCTGTAGAGACATAGGTTTTAGTTGAAATTCTACTTACTTGGATTCTGGCTTCTAATTTGGAGATAATGCTCTTCCAGCACTTAGTAATACATCTCAACTTTCTTTTCTAGCATTTGGTTAAAAAAATGTAAACTGAATCTGCAAGAACCCTTGGAATGTAGATAAAAATGTACATACACAAGTCCCTTGTTATCAACACCAAATCTGGGGCTGGTGAGGTGACTGGTGTAAAACACCCTTCCCTCCAACACACCCTCAGAAGCAGATCAAGGGAGCATTCATACACCTCCTCATGAATGAGAAGACCTCCCTAATTTTTTTTCTATCCAGCAAATGGTTATTTCTGTCCAAAGGGCTTTTCCTTTATATGGCAAATAATCTTCACAATAAAATAGACTTTTTAACTGTCATTTGAATTACTTTGGTATGATTTCTTTCTCCTTACCTGCTCCTAAAACACCTCAGAAATAAATGTGATAACATTCTAATATCTTCAAACATCACCTAATTTAAAAATCTAATTTACTTTTCACTACTTAGGCTTACTTCATTGTTTTGCATTTCACTAAGCTTGTAAGGTACAAACAGGCTGTCTGTTTAATTTTTGCTTTGAATCTGTTGGACATTGTGCTTCTCATTCACTAGCACAGTGCTCTTGTACTTAAGCTTCCAACAGAGCAAGGGAACTACTAAATAATAAAAATTTAAAGGAAATAATTTTTGTAAAATTAAAAGCTATCAATCTTCTCTCTCTGGCTTCTTTTCAAACAAAAAGGCTACACTCTGGCCCAAAACTGAGTAGGCTGCGTGTCTGAAATAATATTATGTGATCTTCATATAATATAAAGATAGAGAAACCTCACAAAGGCCTGAGAGTACAAAATTCTTCTGTATATTTAACTCCCCAATGAAGTCAGTAGGAGCTGTGCTTAAGAACTGACAAATTAAATGAACAAACACTGGAATAAGAAACGAGCGCTCCCTGGGGTAAGATAACAAACATGAATTTTGCCATCATGTGCAGTTCTACTAAAAGTTTCTGTACATCAATAGACCAATAGTGTGTGCCCAGATACTAGCTAAGCGGGAGCCCAGAAAAGCTCTGTGGAGCTCAAAAGCTTGTCTCTTTCACCAACAGAAGCTGATCCCATCCAATGTACTATTTTATTCACCTTGTCTCTCAAAGTTAAACAAAAAAAAATCTTCCCCATTGACTTAAAGATGAAAATGACCTTTTAGACTTAACAGAGAACACTGGAGACACAGGTCCCCATCCTGCAAACAAGCATGCCCGAGACTTAACTTGAAACACTTGAGCTCACAGTAAGGATCCCTGTGTATGAGCTCCTAAGAGCAGAGTCTACATTAACAAAGCAGGTTGAACCCATGATTTTCTGACTGATGGAAAGAAGGTTAACAGTTGGGGTTTGGTGGATGAATTCACCACCCTCCAGCCAAACTCTCTTTCCCACCAACTCTTGGTACTGGCGGGCGATTACAAGACATGGCAGGGCCAGGAAAAAGTAGTAACATGAAGGCCCCATCAGTAAAATTAAAATATCCCCTTCACTTTTTTTTTCAGCTGTTCTGTCCAACAAGTCTTTGCAGGCAGAAGAGGAGAAGAGCACCTTCTCTCGCCCTTCTGCTCCCTTTCCCTCCCCTCCTTCTCTGCGGCCTCCTCCCCAAAGGGGCCCGAAGGCCAGTGGAGCTGGGGGGAGGCAGGTTGAGGAAGAAATCCATTTTTGAAGCCACAAGCCGGATCCCTGCCGAAGTGGGAACTCAGCTGCAGGGGAAAGCGGGGCGCAGGCACAGTCTCCTCCTCCTCCAGGGGAAGGTTCAGCCCCCACCGCTTTCCAAGCCACATGCCCTCCCCTAAGGGCTTGGCTGGTTTTTTAACTGCTCCCCCCGCCAGCAGAGCAAGACAGAGCCTTCCCTTCCCCCAATCCGAGCCCAGAGGGAGCTCGGGGGGGGAGGGGGGGGGAGAACGGCAGAGGCCGCCACTGGAAGGGGGGGGGCAGGCGTTACCTGGCTTTTTAGACGCATTTTCGGGCGTGGCCGCGAGGGAAAGTCCCGGTGGGGGAGGGGCGTTACTCTGCAAGGCGCCGGAGCGGCCCGGGGGGGGGGGCACACGTGGCTCCAAGCCGGGGCCGGGAGCACGCGCCACGCCCGCCAGCAGCGCGAGGATCCGAAGCGCCCCGTTCCTTTCCCACGCGCGAGAAGCACGTGGGGCTGGGGTGAGGCGGGGAACGGCCGGTGGAACGCGACGGAACGTTCGCGAGGAGCACGTGGTGCGGCCGGAGGCGCGAAGGAGGGGGTGGGGTGGGTCAAATGACCCCGCCCAACGGCCGGCGGGGCAGCGTGACGTTCCAGGCGGCCTGCCCCGCCCCTGGGCTCCTACGGGTTTGCCCAGGGGCCTGAGAGGGGGTCACCTCCCACACACCCCCAGTGGAGGGGCAAGGACCTAACAGTGCCCGCAGCCAGGAGTGGGCCCCTGACGGGCGGCGGGGGAAGGGCTGGCTCTGTGGGTGGTGGGACGGCGCCCTGCCGTCCGGTGCCCCTGTTTGTGGCAGTTACACTTTTAAAAACCTCCATTTCTGTGCCAGGCGAGCAAGGCGGCCACTTGAGGGACGATGGAGTCGGGGGCATAGGACGGCAGCAGTGAAAAGAATTGGCCCCCGTGGACGTCGGTGGGGACTAGTTACCCTGGATCCAAGACCCCAGCTGGCGATAAAAACGAGGAAATGAACGCACGGCTTGAGGGGCGCCTGCTGAGCTTCCAGCGTGCCCGTAAGCTACTGGCCATTCTGGGCATGGGACGAGCTAACGCCACCTGTGGAAGTCTGCTCAAGCCCTGTTTTCGGGCCCGGCTTTATTCTTCAAACACAAAACTCATCCAGTAACACTATTACTCGATAGTAACGCTCTTCCCCTGACCAAAGCAGGCTGCAAAGGAACTAGAAGCATGCCCCTTTTGTCCAGAGCTTGCCACAGGACTTAACTGCTTCCCATTGACCCCACCAACTAGGTCTTCCCACTGGCCCCACCAACTAGCTCTCTGATCCCTTTATTAGAATCGCCTGACCCTTCTTCCCAGCTAAATCTGATGATTAAACAGGACTGGCTAATCCCAGGGCCAATGGCCCTTAAGAGTGCAGATTGCCCTGTTATAATATCCCAAAGCTAAGGTGTCTTTCTTTGCATTTTTATACTGTACTGGGTACCTTAAAATTTATTTTAAAAAAGAATCCACCAAAGCTATACCCCATGTAGGATTGCATTTTCTCTCTGACATATTTGAGGGAACTTCCCTTGTAAGTGCCCAATGTCCTGTAAGAATCTGCTAAGAAGCATTTGAGTAGGTTAAAAAGCCAGTTTTCAAGCAATGCTCAAGGAAAGGATGAGACAGTGACAAAAATATATGATCTTATGTCACAAACAATACACTATGGGAAGCTTTCCCTTAAACATAAGCTTTGCCCTCTATTTTTCATACACTGATTTTTATCCTTACCATCAGAGCAAATTCAGCATATTTTTAAGAGGATACACCATCATTGAAAACAGTTCCTACAACAAGGTTGAATTTGGCTTACAATTTCAAAAGGTAGAAATGACATACATGGCATAGAGTTTACATATACTGTAAGCATCGTAAGATGTACATATTTAGTAACTTGTTCATAAGGAGCCTGATTAAAGAAAAAAAACAAAACCCTGCCAGTCTTCATATTAAAATAGATTGTCTCTAGGAAGTTAAAAGTTTATTAAGTGGTGTACGCTTTGATTCATGAATGCAACTTGTATTAATTTCAGTGGGTTTTCCACCATAAATGAGGAGATTTTTAAGGCTGTGGCATCTCAGCCCTTTTGAAGATCTGCACATGTAACGTCAAAATAGTGGTCTGATCTCTGTGTGTTAAGGGTGGTGGAATATACACTTGATAATGCTCTTTGATTTTCACAGGTTTTTGTGTATTAGTGTAGTTGTAGGAGGGGTTATCAGAGCCAGATTGCTCCCTATATACTACACATACATGTAGGCTCAAATACATGCATGATTCCACATCAGCTTGGCACTGAATTACACTCACTACTGAAGATTGGATCAACATCCATCTGTTTCATATATTAACATAGAAACAGTTTATTTGTTTGGCTAAATCTCTCTATTAGTTTGGTCAAAATTCTCCCTGTCTTAGAGATTTGCCATCATCAACACAGAAAATTGTGATACAGTCTGTGTAGAAAAGGGAAGAATACTAGAGGTCAGTAGTATAGGGTGGCATCCCCAGTAATTTTTCTTTCTTGTAGAGTCATGAAGTGTGATTATCAGGGCAGGATTTAGCCCAAGATAAGGCAGATTTTTGTTTTCTTATTATGAGTCTGACCTTTTCAATACACTGTAACATTTTATTTTGTTATAACTACCTTCTACAACTATATGAAGAACAAATACTAAAACATTTCTTTCTGATTCAAAGTTGTTTGGCCATATTTGTGGGTGCATTGATTTTTTTCTGTGCATTTTGACAGCCAGAATTATGGAAATCCTTCCCAACCTTTAGACTCTACAACTTTCTTTTGAAAGGGGATTGACGCCAAATAATAGTCACGAGACGTCAATCCATTACATGATTAGGCATCCCCCCATTAGTCAACAGCTTTTCTAAAATCAGTTTACTTTCAAGTCCTCTCACGTTTAATATTTTTATTGATAGTATATTGAGTTTGCATTGTTCAACATTTCATTTTTCCACCATGAACTTGTAAGGCCTCTTGAAAATCATTAAAAATCTCCACATAATACCCAAAAAACGATGTTTAGCCTTTTACAGTTCCTACTGATTCTGTTTGCAGCAAACTATTTCTGTGCAATAATTTACAAAAGGTCATACAACCAAGGACCATCCAACAGAGAAATGCATTCAGTTGACCATATCATTTTAAATCTATATGCTATTGTATACTCAACATGTTAACAGATGATTATTTTTAGTCTCTAAAAAACAAGTACTTCTCAAAATTGTTATATTAACCCTGTATAAAAAAGAATGCTAATATAAATGCTGTTCAAATACAGAAATGCAAATTTTAACTAAAATATTTCTTCTGACTGAATATTGTTAGTGAACAGTTTGGAAATTCACTACCTATAATTTAAGATTTATTTAGTCTCATAATCTTGTAATGTGACATCTTATTTACATAACAAAGAACAACACCACCACTCTTCTTAAATGAGAAATAGAGTGAAAACTTACAATTCCTTCTTCAGAAAACAACTCTTCTACTGAAGGTAATAAAAATGCTATGAAATCCGAAATCAGTAGGAAAGGATTTGGGTGCTCATTGTGTACCTGAATTAGAAAGGCACCTGTGTTTCTTTGTCTATATACGTTCGTCTGTACCTGAGCATTTAATTTGCGTTACTCCTCCCACAGTCCGCCCCGTTTCTTTGTCTAAGCTAAGCAATCAAACAATAACATCTACGTGATATCAGAAATCTGGACTGAATGAAAGTGGTGTGATTTACTACCGCTAAATTGCTTACCTGTGTCACAATTGAAACCTTAAAGCAAAGTATGTAATTTTGCTGATACCATCATCAGATAGAACAGGAAGATTAGACTGAAACTTCATGGTGCTATTAGAGCACAATGAACAAATTATATATTAAAAATACTATACCCCAAATCTTTATGTCATTTATGCATACCACACAATTTTAGTGTGAATAGGAAATGCAATCTAAAATAACTATTTGGGTGTGTTTTAACCAAAAAAGAGAGAATACGCTCATGTTTCAAGCAAGCTTGGAAGCTCATTACAATGTTCGTCTTTGCAACTGTGAGCTATAAAGCTATACACACATCAAATATTTTAAGGACTTCAGTAATGAACTTTCTTCTTTCATTCAATCAAAACTTCCACTGAAGCCAATGGCCAAAAAAAGGAACTATGATATGAAGCTCAGGTAGTCTATGATACTACTGAAACTCAGAATTATGTGTAGATTCACTCACAATTTTCCTTTATTGAATTTTACTTATTTGTTGGGTCATGCAAGATTTTTTAAAAAACCACATGAAATCGAAAGGAACACATTTAATTTTAAGGTAAGATTCATTTTAGATTTGTTGTTAAGGAAGAAAAATCTTCTAAATGTTATCTACATGTAGCATTTGGTTTCACAACAGCAGCTCATTGTTTACTTGGTAGGCTTATGTCATGATTAGGGCTGGTTCAAATTTTTCAGTGTAGAATTTTAGAGGAAAATGTTAATAACAATCTCAAATTTCAATAAATAAAGGGGGCAAAATGTCACAATTTTCCTCCACACATTTTTTGTCCAACTCCGACCATGAGAATGATCAATTATCATTATGTCTATTTATTTTTGTGAAGCATCATACAAATATATGGTTCCCTATAAATATTTAATAATAATTTAGCCAACTATCATATGCCAACAAGAGCAGAGGAGATGTAAACAGAATGGATCCCACTGAGTGATTTTTCCCTACGGGTCCTGCTGGTTTAATTCTGATTCAGAATAGTAGGAGTGATGAGGAGGAGGTAAATAGGACACTTGTTTCACAAAGTAGATGATTTTCTCATCACTTCATCTTAAATCTAGAGGGCCCAGCATTTAACAGTTCTTCAGCATTCTGAGGCAAATATCCAGTATTTGTATTGTATACATGCTGATGGAAAAGAAGCATTTGGAAATGGGTCCAATCAGATACACCATATCCAACCCCCCTTGAACACTGAGAAAGTCTGGATCCAGCTCTTGAGTGCAGACTGGCCCCATTTCTAGTAGTAATACTGTATCTCTGTTTTTCATATAACAATTTCCCCCTATATTTTCAAAGTGCTGTGCAGATATTTTACTGAGTCAGTGGGAGTCATTCAGTTGCTTTTTCACACAGTTTATTGGATATTTAAGGTAAAGCCCTAATCTCATTTTTGGATTTATGAATGTTTATCTTGGATTAGCCATTTATCTGCTAAGGATTTTGACCTATATTCTACACTTCTGGTGAACTATATATGTGCATGAGCCTATAAAGGGATATTAGAATGGGTTGGCCATGTTCATATTTAACACAGACTTCATGTATGGTCCCTTTTCAATCATTATTGCAATAGTCACATGTATACGTTAAATAAGTACTGAATTTGCACTAAGTACAGAGGATGAGCTGAAAAACGCTCTTAGCATCCTGCTGAAACCAAACAGTACTTAATTAGGGACAGCTTAAAAGATCAGACCTCACAACCGCACAAAGAAATTGAAATAATTTTGAGCCAGACGGCCCTCGGCAGTTACATTGTTACACTACTCGTGGTTTTTGTTTGTTTTAAACCTATTTTTACTGGATTTCCTTCTTTTTGTAATTTCTTTTGGTTAGCCTTCCAGAGATAATCGCTACATCATCGACTCCTATTCTTGCTTGCAATCCTGAATTTGCACTTCCAGAAATGGAACATGAACAAGGATAGTTAGGAATTTTTGTATGGTTCATTTCCTACATTCTTTGTTTCCTAAATGGTCCCAGTTATTGGACATTAGGGCTAGCCTTAGATGCAAGCATTACAGGCAATTGCTTGGCCTTCCCCTGTGATTCTGAAGTGATTCAGTAGGTTATGGGCCCACCTGATCTTGGTTCAGTGAAGGCAAGAAACTCAATACCTGATTATTTTCCTCACTCTGGGGACTTTGGAGACCCATTCTTACTTGCACTTTTCAAATCATAATGCTGGCCCCTGCATGTATTGGTGATCCTTCAGTTTTTCACAGGAATTTCATAGCACCATTTTACATCTTTAGTGTCCAGATTGAAAGTCACAGTATTAGAGTCCCCACAGAATCATTCCATTTCACATTCTGTTTCTGCTAAAGTACCCAGGCCTGTGGCATGTTTGGTGTGGACAAGATTAACCAGTCGTCTAATGCAGCAGCCGCTGATGTGAGAGTTCTCATCGCCAAGTTGGTTACTTCAACCCTTTGTGAGTTCCTTTAAAATATTTTGCAAGTTTTCTTCAGTTTATCTTGTGCTTATTCCAGTCCCATTTACTCCATCCAAGCATCCATATCATTCTATCCTCTAGTTTCAATTATCCCCATTTTTATTTCACCCAAGTCAAGTTGGTCTTTGTAATTCGCATAATACAGTGGTGTTCTATCCCCCTCTTGTCATGGCTGGGCCACTGGTAGAGGTTGATGAACCCGACACAGCTTTAGCGAGCAGGAGCAGATCTTTCAGCTCAGGCAATAGATGCTCCTATTTTGAGACCAGAAATCCGAGATTCAGTCCCCACTGCTGATAACCCACCCAGAACATAAAGTTATCTCTTCACATAAGCAATTCTGGCATGAAGAGAGCCTAGTAAGTCTCTTAAAGGTAGCTTGTCCTTTTTGGTACATGCAGTGCGGCCAATGGGTTTATGTTGCAATTAGAGGTTACAGCAGAGGGGAGCTTCCCAATCCCCCTCTGGCGTGTGTAAACAGCATTTTTTCACAGCTCCCATTCCTTCTTGGCTGGTGCAATGAGCGCTCCTCCTCCTTGTTCAATCTACTTTAACCATTTGTTGCAGCCAACATGACAGGTGCTTCATGGGATGCTGAGAGAGGTGGCTCATGGCAGGTCACTATGTTTTTTCTTTAGGTTCAGGTGTATTCAGGCAGTTTGTTTGCAGCAATTCTTCTGAACCAGTCGACTGTGAGTCCAGTAGTGATGCTGTTTCTCACACTGGAGCTCATCTCCTTCCATGATACAGATTTTTCCTTCATTCTGCATCATAGCTTGGTTAGTATTATTTAACTAGGATTATCTAGATTAATGTGAAATTATTTTAACTCTGTTTACAGCTAGACCTTTCTGATTGGCTGTTAATGATATCATGCCTATCTCTCTCCTGGGCAGTAAATGCACAGGTTCAGACTGTTTTCCCTATTGACACACCAGGTTATGCTAGTGCACTTCAGGAAGATCATTATGTTTCTCAGGTGCTCAAAGTAAGCTGGCCTTTGGTCTCACCTGGTTGACACCACCCAGAGGTACTATAGTTGCCTGGAAATGCACTCCTAGTTATCTTTAGTTGCTTAATTATGTTATATATTTTAATAGATACAAAATCATATTTTAATTTAATGTTAAGGTTTAAATTTTAATTGCATAAAAGTTAGAGAATTTAAAGTCAAGTTTCCCACAGCAACCTTAATTCTGTCTGTGTGTGTGCATTACAAAAGGGTCTTCTATCATACGATCATATCACTTGAATAATGCTAAACGCTACCTGTCAGAATTTCAGCATTATTGAAAAAGGGTAACAGTGCACAGTCCAACATATTTACACACTCTTACTGAAGGAACTATGCTGAGAAAATGCAGTTCGATTCCAATGTGTTGCTGTATTATTTGCTGAATAGTATGTCACTTTGCTCAGTATGTGTGATCACATAACGAAAGACCTTAATTCATTATGATTGCTTGTTTTCAGGAGTGCCACGATGTGCTATGCACTTTCCAAGCAGAGAATAAGACATGAACCCAGCTTCAAGGAACTTACAACGGGGAGCGGAGTTAAGGTTGCAATGGAAACCAGCTCCAAAATTCTTAATTTTTGTCCAGTTAAAATCCTGTTTTTATTGAGGTGGCTTGAAAGACTTCTAAATTCATATTTCTTCACAATATTATAGGACAGAACGTGCTTCTGTTTCTGATTTTTCATCATAGCAAATTATTCAGGTAATATGCTGGAACTGTGGCTACAGCAGACAAAAGAGCATGTATGAACTGGTAGGTCAGATTTCAATTATGGAGACAAAGAGAGATGCAGTTGAAGCAAAGGACTGACAATGGCTGAGTGAAGAAGACAAATGATCTACCACAGCTAAAATACTGATGATTTAACTAGAAGATGAAAGAAAAAAAGGTAGAATTCTTCCTTGATAAGGCAACTGATCTGGAAAATTTCTGATGGGAAAATGTCTAGAATCTCAGAAGAGAAAGGTGGCAGAATATAATGCAGGTCTTGCACACTTTGATACTGTAGACTTTCAGTTAAGTGTATCAGGACCTCTGTTTAGGATTAAATTAGCACTTCTGATACCTCTGTGCCAGTCTCTCCATTAGTGATTGGCATCTAGGCTGTAGCCCATCATAATCAGAGCCCTGTGTATTCTGCAGCTGCAGAATGTGTTGCAGAATTCACCCTTTGCTACTCCAGAATCTCAGGTTTAATTTTTTTAAAATAATCTTTCTATCTCTTGTGATTTGGGAGAGAAATTTAAAAATGGAAATTGAACAGCGATGCCTGTCTGAATCTGCAGAGAGCCTGAAATAATAGTCTTTAGAGGCATTCACTGCCCCATTCATTGCATTCAGGGCCCTGATTCTGGAGCTGTGGAACTTGGCATTTTCTAAAGAAGCTATGTAATTCAGCTTTTTTTTGCTGAAGCCAGGCACCTGACGTTTGCTTTCTGTGTCCTGACCCTACCAGAAACTGCCTGCATCTTCTCCTTAGTCTCCAGCTTTCTCCACAAGGGGCAGTTAATTGGAATACAGTGCATGTTCCACATGTTGTTTCCTGGAGCCAAACAGCTCGTTGTCAGGAAGACAGAACTGGACTTTAGTCTGCAACCACACAGTTCGGAGTGGGAGGAATCCAGAAACAAAGGCCAGCTAGATGGGAAGTCTGGAAAATAGTGCAGCAGCCAAGGCCTGGGTTACTGGGGAGATAAGCTTGTGAAACTTGATACAAGCTTCTCACCTCTTTCTTGGAATGTGTGGAAAGAAGGAGGTTCTGAGCTGGGCTGCTTGGATAATATTGCAGGAGCCAGGAGCCAGAGAGTGGACCCAGACGGCTTAATTTGTGCCAGGGCTAGCCAGGGCTGAGCCCTGGCATCTCTAGGCTTGACAGTTCATTGATAGCCCTGGCACCTCTGGCTTGCTGCATCAGTTATGCAAGTAAAAAAAATTGCTTGAGCCCCAGCATCTAACTGCTTGAGCCAAGCACTTCTTTCATTACAAATTAAGCACTGGACCCAGCTATCTGCAGATCACAGTGGGAAAAAAAATCCTTGAACATAATCATTAGTGAATTTTACATTAATGAGTATTTTCAACTATGAACCATAACTGTGTGTTGTTGTATGAAGGTGGCAAAGCTAGGAAGTGAGGGTGTTTCATGTCAATAGAATAGATTTAAAGTAGCTGTGGAATGTAGAGTTTGCCAGGAAGCATAGGGTGTTTTGCTACAGAATATGAACCCATTGTGCTGTGGAGCGTACAAAACACTGACCACAATTTTGCTTCTGAGATACAAGGGCTGCGAAGTCATATTATTTTATTTTTCTCAGCATCAGTCCACACCCTTCAGATGCATCATGACGTAGCACAGGCTGGCAAAGTCTATAATTTAAAAGATTGTCATGTGTTTTTCTTCTGCACTCTAGATTGTGAGTAGAGTCCAAGAGGAGGACACTCAACCTTTTGCTTTGTTTTTAGTGGTTTGACCCTGGTTTATAAGGGGTGCTATTGCTCTCTACTTGGAACTGGGGCAGTTTTCTAAGCCCAGAGACAGCTTGAGGATCACTGGCCTTTTACAATTACAGATCACAATTTCACCTTTGTGGCATTTACACGTCTGAACTATTGTGATGAGCACTGTGAAAAAGTCTATAAATAAGCAAAATGCTTTTAACAGCTCTTGTTTTTGCAATGATGAGGATGGCAGTTTCTGGTACGATACAGTATATGGTTCTGTTTAATAAAAATATATATCCATTAAAGTGCAGTTAGGATCAGAAAAGTGTTTGTTTATGTGGCAATGGCACCTGCTTTCTTAATTGTATCTCCCTAGGTGTCTTTGATTCATATCTGATTACATTAATGACTAAAACAATTTTTTACTCCATGGAACAGCACATGATGCTATAGGAGACTGAGGTGGATTTTAGTTCCCCAATGCATCATCAATACAGTCAGTTAAGTTCTGACTCTAGAATCATTATTTACAGAAAGGATGTAACAATTTTGGTTTTAATTCACTAGTTCTATGCAGGGAGTTTCAAAGGAACCCAACTGGGATCCAATTTCCTTTAAATTTAAATTGGCTTATGGTGCCTAACTACCAAAGGACAAGTCTATGCTAAGGAAAAGGTATGCTTTTGGGGGGGATGTAAGGGATATTTGAAATAGATATGGCTTGTATGATTAATAGCTAATTATTCCTTCTAGCCATGAAAACAAACAAACACATAATAGAAAAGCTAACCACCTCTGTTTATCCCAAAATAGGATCCACCTATAAAGACAATGAGAAAATGGTTCACATCATGTGAAACACTTTGTCTAAGGACCCACAAATCAGCCAATGTTGGATGTTCTTCTCCTCAGGAATAGAAACTAAACTGGGTATTGTTAATCACCAAGGCAAGAATCTCTCAGAGTTTGCATATGTACAAATTTATTTTTCCCTCCCAACCTTGCTAAAAAGAACTCCCAAGAAATCTGAGCCACATGGTTTCACCCTAAATTATAAACTATACATTGTTTCCTTGTAAATCATATACACTGGAACAATCTCTTTCACCTCAAATTAGAATTTGCACATTTATTTGCCATGTGAGTCAGATACACGTCCTTACGTATGTGAAAAATGTCTCTTGTTTTAATAGAGACATAGGGTGGGTGAGGTAATATCTTTTATTGGAAGTTGGTCCAGTAAAAGATATTACCTCACCCATTTTAATATCCTGGGACCAAAACAGCTACAAGAACACTGCAAACAACAGTGGAAGATATTGAATCTCACTTTGTTGTAAATCCTGAATTATGTGAAATGCTTATGTATAATCAAAGAATGTATGGAGTATGTCCTCCAAATTTAGAAGATTATATGGATTTTGTTGGTTTTCATTGTAAATAATTTTTGCTCACTAGAAGTAATAGGAATTGTCTGGCACAAGGAAGGAGAAATTGTTTTAAGGATTTGGTATTAATATTCTAAACTTGTCCCTTTTGGACCAATCCAGTCAAAAGAGAAGCAACCACACTCTTCAATGCACCTTAAAGACAAGCACACCCTTGGAAGTATGATGAATATGTTAGGTACAAAAAAATGAAGAATTGCTGATTATAAGTAAATGTAATAAGAAATCTTGGTAATTTGCATTGGTCTTTGATATAACTGTTGAGCCTCAACTCTAGTTTTCTGTGATTCTGCTTGCAACACTGCATTGTGTGTGTAGTGCACACAGCTAGTTGTGTCTACATTTGAGTGGTGAACTGTTGGTTATATATTAATGTGGTTCTGAGTGAATTAATAGATTGTTGGTTGGTTAAGAATAAACAAGTGTCCTGATTTGAGAAATGCTGTTCAAGTGAAAAGTTGACCTAAAAAGAACCCTGCATTTTAAACTAGTAAACCAACATTCCTTGGACTCAACAAAAGGGATAATCCTATTGGATTCTATTCTAAATTGGCAAACATAGTTAGTTAGATTTTGGCTTTAAAATCAAACGTACACCTGGACAAATTAATACTTTTATAATATAATAAAGAAATTATGCATTCCCCTTTCATAATTAAAGGTGTTAACAAACATGTTAAATGCATAATTTTTTCCTAGTGAAGACAAGGCCTTGTGAGAGTTTCAAAAATCCCAGGCCATGTTTCTTGGTGCCTGGGACATAGAGGACCTCATGTTATTAACACAACGATTCCTCCAGCTGATTGAGGACCTTCACTGGTGGTTTTAGAAGGCTGTTACATGGGGCTTTGTTTGGAAGGATGATGTCTTCCATACACTGATTGAGGACAGAATAGGAGAGGAAATGGTAGGAGTGGTGACATGGATGACCTGGAAAAAAATTAGCTTATGAATTGAAGGAATACATATATGTGCATGTATAAAAGCAAATTAACAAATTACAGAAAGAGATGCAACCTGATTTATTGGGCAGATCTTTGTACCTGGAAAACATATGCAATGTAAAAAGATATTAGGATTTTCTTATAAGATTAGCTATCTAATACAAAAGCTAACTAAAAAGCTACAAAAAACTATGGTGCATAAAACACTGTAGAAGCTAGACTAGGAAACAATATTAAAGTTAGGGAACAATGGGCTGATTCATACTAAGAATTGTAGACACAAAGTCATACTGTTCAGCATACTGTGTAGAGTTTACTTTACTCCTCCCAGCACAGCTTCACATCATCTGCAAGCCACTATCCAAGACATGAGGTACAACAGAGCATCTTTATTATAAGTGCTTTCTGCAAGCCCTACTTGGTGTTTATCTTGGGGAAAGTTGTTGATTAATTATCTAGAATTAATAATCCTGAGACTACTATAAAGGTTTCATTTAATTTTTTTTAAACACACATATGTGATATTTCAATGAAATTCTTTGCCGGTGGCCAAAAACTGAGTTGCAATATGCCAAAAATCCAAACATCCTCCCACACCTAAAGTCTTGCTGACAGATTTACGACTTCTTCTTCTTCTTAGAAAATCAGACAGAAAACTGAAGAATTCCACTTAATCTGTGAATCTCATTTCATTTGCAACATTTCATCTGAAAATTATGTCGTTACAGGTAAATTTACTCTAAATGAAAAACTACAAAGAAAAGAATCTATTTTTGTAAATTTTGTGCACTTGTCTGCCCTTTGTATATAGTCAGTTTAACTGTTCTCCTATACATTCATTTAGGTCTGGATCCACAAAGGGATTTAATAACTCTGCGGTCTAGTCTAGAAAATTACTGGAACAACAATGGGATCCACAAGATCTGAGTTAGGTGCCTAGACTTCCTATACGCTGAACAGGGAGACATAGATAAAGAATAGGGACCACAAAAGCATGCTAGGCGAGAAGCTTCTTCATCATGCAAAGGGGAGAACTGAACAGGGGTCTCCCATGTCCCAGATGAAGAGCTTAGCCATTGGACCATAAGTTATAAGGAAGATCATTCTCCTTTGTGTATGCATACTAGATTAGGCCCTATGGGGAAGACAAGCATGAATCTTCATGCCTAACTTCCTCTGCCTGTTTTCTCTTGGTTTGAAGATCAGGCTGGGGCATAGGGATGAGATAAGTCAGTGGTACTCGATCAGGGGCAGATGAATCCTGGAGGTACGCAGAGGTCTTCCAGGGGTACGTCAGCTCATATATATATTTGCCTAGTTTTACAACAGGCTACGTGAAAAACACTAGCAGAGTCTGTACAAACTAAAATTTCATATAGACAATGCCTTGTTTATACTGCTCTATATACTATATCAGTGTTTCTCAATCTGGGGTTCACGATCTATTTTATAATTATATGGTAAAAATGAGAAAGTAAGCAATTTTTCAGTAATAGTGTGCTGTGACATTTTTTTATGCCTTTTTGATCTTGTAAGCAAGTAATTTTGAAGTGAGGTGAAATTTGGGGTATGCAAGACAAATCAGCCTCCTGAAAGGGATACAGTAGTCTGGAAAGGCTGAGAACCACTGAGGTAGGTGCCCAGATGCCTAGAGTGAGGGAGCAGTGTGTACTCAGAGGCAGAAATACAGGCGTGCAGAGAACTTTTACAGTGAAAATTTAGGTGCCAAATGAGTTTAGGTGCCCTCAAGGTTAGGCATTTTGTGGATCACTATGGGTATGTCTACACAGGAATAAAAGCCCCATGCCATGGCCACGGCTGGCCTGGGTCAGCTGACTTGGGGGGCTAAAAATTGCTCTGTAGATGTTCAGGTGGAGGCTGGAGCCTGAGCTCTGGGATCCTCCACCCTTTCAGGGTCCCAGAACTCGGCTCCAACGTAAGCCCGAACATCTACAGTTTTTTTTCAGCTCCAGAGGTCTGAGCCCCGGGAGCCTGAGTGAGCTGACCTGGGCTAGCTGTGGTTTTCTTCATCCCCTGTAGATGTACCCCATGGTATCTAAAACTGGGACTTGGAAACCTATGCTTCTTTGTAGATCTGGGCCTTAGGCCCCCAAAATAATTGAGACTCTTCAGAGGTATAGGGGTCTGCGCGAGTGGAACCTGATGCAGAACTGGAGCCTTAATCTGCCCCTTCCTTGCTGAAAAGACAATTATGAATACACAAGGGAGCAGAAAAACAAGTACATTTTAAAGGAATATTTTTTAAAAAACTCAGATCATGCTGTGCAAGATGTGATCTATTAGAAACTAGAGTTTTAAAAATTGTTCATTTTTTAAAAAAATGTCAGGATGACAGAGTCCTTTAATTAGCAGACATTGAGTTATTTAATCTCTTTTATGTTACAGTGAATCATATTAAGATCAATACTGCTTCTCTCTACAGATGTGAAAAAAATTCCACTATCATTTGTTTGCCTAACAGATTGTCCATCACCAGTAGCGCTTCTGTTTAACATGATATATTTTATTCACATATTTAATTAGCTAATAGCTGATCTCACTGTAAGGTCTTGATCCTCCTTGCATTTGTTTTTTCATCCTGTAAAGTCTTTTGGTTGTATCTTGCTTTTGAAGTTGAAACTGTTCTTGTAACTTTAGAATCTAAAATGCAATAAATGAAATTATTAAAAAGCTAAAAAAAATATTGTAACACATTTAAGGTTTGAGTACATTTATATACCGAGTGCTTGGTTTGAAATATTGTTAAAGAATACAACTTTTAAAAAAATTCAGATTTTTGAAGCTTGATTTTCCACCTGGATTGTTGCAGACATTTGCTCTTTGAGAAAACTATGTGTACTTTAAAAGGATATTTTAAAAAATTAGGATTTGAATACGCATATATGCCACTGCTCAGTATAAAGCCAACTCACAGAACTGAAATTGTTTGAGGGCCTGTGATGGGGTGTCCATCCCACCCTGAAGGGGTTAATGCAGACCAGATGGGCCAATTAAGCTATTATACTACAAGCTGGGAGAATTAAAGCTGAGAGGAAAGCCATAATTAGGGGAAGATCACCTGTGCAGGAACATGTGGGGCTTCTATAGAACTAGGGAGTTGACAGCAAAAAGGGGCTCTAGGGAAGTAGTCTGCTGTCGCTCCCGAGGAGAAGGGAAGTATATTTGGGGCTATAGTGGCAGTTAGCCTCCCTGGGAGGAGGAAGTTGTGAGGCTGACAAACCCAGAGAAGGGGAGAGAGCCAGAAGGTATGGAAGAGGCTCAGGCAAAGGCACTGAGGTCTAAGAGGAAACAGACCTTGGCTGCTGATCAGAGGATCTCTGAGCTGGAACCCAGAGTAGAGGGTGAGCCCAGGTTCCCCTACCAGCCACTGGGAAAATGGTACCAAAATATCAATGAATGGGAAGACTGCCTAAGACTGCTGAAGAAAGACTTTGATGCCCTAGATGGGGGGAAATGTGTAGTTACCCGGCTGGAGGGCTAAGTCTTGAAGAGGGAGCGTCCTGAGTTGCAGAGACTGAGGGAGAGAGAGCAGCAGGATGTGCAGCGAGCAGCAGAAGGGGGTGTGGACCTGGGGAGAGCTGATTCCCTTAAAGTGGCCAAAAGAAGGAGCCCCTAGCAGTGAGAGAATCCCTATGACAGGGCCACAGATGGAAATTACAGCATACATACTTTAGTCTCTGCACTGTCAGCAAAACCATTTTATAAAACAAATGTAGGTCTCAGTACAGTTCACGTGAAAGCCAGAAGAGCTTTGATTGGCTTCAGCTGGAGGAGGGCACCTTGAGAGAGGAGGTTTGTGTATCCTAAAGATCATCCTGGAAGATCCTCCATGGACAGAGATTCCCCTTCTCCAAACAGAATGGTGGGGGTATCAGCCACCTCTGTAAGCTGTTCTTGTCTCTTGTATCCCACAGAGAAATATCAGACGGTTACGTACCTTATGCAGTAACTAAGGTTCTTCAAGTTAGTTGTCCCTGTGCTCCACTTTAGGCGATCGTGCATCCCTGCCCCTGTAATTTGTTTTTGCTGCTTTTGTCCCATAATGACATGGATTATAAACCTTATACCCAAGTCATGCAGGCAAAACTCTCCATTACCTTAGACCTGATGTTTAATTCACTTTTAGAATTGGACATTGTTTATACCCCAATAAATGTTGCCTGAGTAAAGATTTCCTCTCAACAAAATCACAAGATTACAGTAAATGGTTTTTGTGAAAGCCCTAATTAATGGGCATATGTTCTTGTGTTTACTTGTTTTAAATCCTGCCCGCTTTGTAAAATGTAAGTGCACAAACTAGTATCGGCACATTTTAGAAACCAATCTCTTTCAAATGCTAGCCCACTGGCTGGCTCTATGTGTTTATTTTAAAAGGGTGCAAAGCTGGAAAAGAAGGATGGTCCACATGTTAGGGACTAGCCTGTGACTGTGGCAAGCTGGGTTCAATTCCTGGCTCTGCCACAGGCTACCTGTATGACCCTGGGCAAATTACTTAAGTGTTTGTACCTCAGTTTTCCATTTCTAAAATAGGGATGATGCTAGTAATACTTCCTTACCTCACAAGGATGTTGTGATGATAAAGACTGAGAGGTGCTCAAATACTACAGTAATAATAACTGTATTTATAAGTACCTAAAATAGATACTGTAGAATTTTGTTGTTTTCAAGTGAGACCACTGATTCCCTCGGAAGGGTCATTCATAGTATGATATTGTAACCTATGAAAAGGCTGAATCATCACAAACGGGATATGATACTAGACAGTACTGGTATTATGGAGTGAGTCCCAGCTGTGACTCTGTAGTTAAGGTTTCAGGAGTTTTTACTTCTAAGGGCCTTATTCTGTAGCTGTTTCTTGTGTGAAATCATCTACAGGGATGCTTTAAGCCCTGTCGTGGACGCCTTTCTAATAGATTAGATACAAATCTGCCTCCTTTGTCTGGTGTAGTGATGCTCACTGTGCACCCACCACACAAGCTAAGTTAATTAACCATCTCAGAAGTGATAGTACCACGGTATGCAAAAAAATGTGTGGAAAGGGACGTGAAACTACAAACAGGAACATTCTCTAATGCCAGTCATAGTGGATTTGTTGATTAAGCCAAAACATTAGTCCATCTGTGTTTTACCATATACCTTCATTCAGAAGTTACACTTCATGGTAAAAATGTATTTACTAATTTAGTTTTACTCTCCAATCTGCAAGGGACAGAACTTTTACTTTCATAGGTGTGTCCTAATTTTGAATACATCCCTGATTTCAAGCTGGATTGAGAAGTCATTAATTTTAATACATGATGTGGTTTCTAATCAAATATATAAGGACCTATTTCAAGGATTTTTCCTAGCCTATTAGGAAAAATAGGAAATAACCTATTTCCTATTGCAAGGGAAAGGTAGGGTGGTTGTGGAAGGATGCTGCTTGTGTAGCTCCCTGAAGCTCTAGAATGTAAAATGATGTATTGGATGCCAACTTCTAATAAGCTACATGAACGGAGTCACTTTTACTACAGACTTCTCTCAGAAGGAGGGGAGGTCGGGGATGGGAGTATGCCATACTGAATACACACTTGTCAGCAATGCCAGTTGAAGAAAGGAAAGTAACTTTGGTAATCACACTGATTTAAAATATTTATGACATTAGCTAGACAAACTATTGATATTCAAGAAAGGCAAGGAATGCAGGGCCCCCACGTGGCGGGGGGAAGGTACACTGCTGGCCCAGTCTGCAACTCCCATGGGTAGTGTGGGAGGGGGCCCATGTTACAAATTTGTACTGCACCTGAAAAAATTATGCTTTGGCCCTGATGGAATGTATTTTATGTAGTGAAACATTCAAACATATTGATTTGAAAAATAAATGCTAACTTGGGCCTTGATACAATGACTTTCTAATCATATTAGGCTAAGATCCTTTGAACCAAGTTCCCCTGTGATTTTTAAAAATTGGATCATAATCAGTGAGTGTAGCTTACACTGCTGTAGAGTTATTTCATTCAACAATGTGCACTCTTGTCTTCAGTGAAAAAAAGACGGTTTACCATGTGGTAACTAAAACAAGGTACAATCCTAATGAAGACAGGCCCTTGTAATTTTAACATGTTAGCAATTCAGGGTAAAACCTAGGCCCCACTGTAGTGCATTTGAACCTGCTAACTTGTAAAAATGACAAATTGCTTTGACTTCGTTAGGACTTTAGTTCATATTAGTTAACACCTGGTAAGAAGACATCTTTCTGCCTACTGTGGATACACCCTTAGAGCCCACTGCTGTTTAAAGTAAACTTCTGCAGCTTCTGCTTAACACACCATCTCAACGTGCTATAACTAATGAGTGTCTGACAGTGTTTTACTCCACCTTTTAGTAATTACAAACAAAAACATGAATTTGTTTGTATAAGAAATTACATGTAGGTCCTAAGCCTATTGGGATTTGCCCTTTCCCCTGAACAACTAATTTTCAGTTATAGGGCCAGTAATCAGTTTTTCAGGACAACAATCAATGGTTAAGGCAACACTAGGTTCTGATCAACTCCTTAATGTTCACTGAGCTGCATCTTTAAGAACTCTTACCCAATATATGAAATGCTAGAAAGAATTCAAAGGTTGGAGGAAAATTTAGGCTTCATGCAATCTGAAAATACAGTGCATGAAAACAAATACATAAGACACACAGTCTTGGAACGGTCAGTAACAACATACAAAGATTCTAGGATGCTGAAAAGATAATGTAAAGGAAATCAATGTAAAGACCTTATAAGATACATTTTTACTTGATTTTTCTTATTAAGCATGATCAGACTAGTCACTGCTTCCATGACTGGCTTGAGATCACATGGGGCTCTTGAAACACCTGAACAATGGCTTTTTTTTTTTTTTAAGTTGCACTTGATTAGTGAGTACATGCAAGCCTTTTTACCAGTGAGGAGTGCCTGGACACTGCGGGTTCCCTGAAGCCAGATAAACTATTGGTACCTTAAGGGTGGCCCTGAAGAGTATAAAACATTTTTTCTAGTCATTCTTAAACTGTCTTGACCCACATGTTCAAATTCCAGCAGAACTGACTCAGCCATTCATCTTTCCCAGATAGATAAAGTGTAATTTTATTGTATGGAGGGATTTTTCTCTGAGAACTTAAAAATCAAGGTTATTTATATCCTGCAAATATACAAAACATTTTTGTTTGTAAAGTAGAGGTTTACTTCAGTGTCCTTATGGAA
This sequence comes from Mesoclemmys tuberculata, assembly GCA_007922155.1. Taxonomy (NCBI): domain Eukaryota; kingdom Metazoa; phylum Chordata; order Testudines; family Chelidae; genus Mesoclemmys; species Mesoclemmys tuberculata. The sequence goes on from ML675643.1 coordinate 5,894,534, forward strand.
AATTTCCCCTCTCCACACAGTGCTGCCCTTCACCCCAGAGAGTCTTCCTTTTCTATATAGCATGGATTCGATTCAGAGACTATTTTCATAAGCCTACACTGTGGTCTGCCTTGCGAAAGCTTTGCACTGCTCCCACAGAAACCCGTCTCGGGCAGGCTGAAGGAGGAAGGTGATGTGGCCAGGATGGTCCTGTGCCC
>ML675643.1:5894740-6044410 GCA_007922155.1 Mesoclemmys tuberculata
GGCAGGCTGAAGGAGGAAGGTGATGTGGCCAGGATGGTCCTGTGCCCTGGCAATCCCCTGGTTCAAGTTTCATAAGGGCTATGGCAGTGGGAAGCACAAGTCAGCCTGACCCATGAACCAAACAAGCCCCTTCAGCCATGTAGTCACGAGTTGCTTCAACATTGTACCGCTGCTGAGGGTAATTTACCCCATGTCTGTAATTTGTCAACTGGGTTCCTTCAGGCTGATATTTGCTCTATATAATTATACAATATTTACCCCCACAGGACCATTTTTATTAACAGATAATTCAAAAATACTCTTAAAATGTGTAATTAAAAATATTTGCAGGAATAAAATGAGTTGGCCTGTTGCCTGTTTGGGTACAACTTGATCCAAGTTTTGCAGTCACCCTGTCTCAGATTTCATCTCAGTTGCGTTAACACAGCTTTTGATTAATTCTAAAGCCATGTATACTGTGAGGGCTAGCATAGCTTGACCTTCTCAGACTTGCTATATTTTAATTTTTCCCATAATTAATAATAACAGAATAAATCCATGAGATAATGTTATTTGTTGTTCAGAGCACCTAATGCTAGATGCATTACAGAGCACATAGCAAATACTGTCCCAACACAAGGCATTTACAATCTAGTTTTAGACATTACAAAACCAATGAGAGCAATAAATAGTGAAAGAGAAAAGGAAGGATGAGGTTTACAATAGAAAGATTATGAGGTTACTTAGTACACTGTGTGTGTTTCTTAATGGCACAACTGCTTAATTTTTCTACATTACACCCCTCTTTGAATTTTTCCACTGGCTCCTCCTTCTTTTCTGCATCAAGTTCATATTGCTTGTCCTCACCTTCAAGGATGTAACTTTATGCCTGCCTACCAACCTAGTCTCATTACTTTGCATGCTACCCCCTCTGCTCCATCAGTGAGGCCATCCTTGATGCTCCATTTATCTGCTTTTCTTTGAAGCATCTTCATGACTTTTTCTTCACCACACCCTAACTGAGCACCACAAAACTGATCCACCCAGCTACTACATTCTCCCCCTTAAAGTCCAGCCCTAAAGGTCAACTGCAAATGATTTTTTTTTAAATTGAGTTTGTGCCCCTTTTGTAATGTATTAAAAAAAGTAGGTATTTTCCCCCCGCAAATATCAGGAATGCCAAATCTGATCTTTCTAGATTATTCTAGAAAATCAGTGGAGAGTCCCAGTACCATGTGTATCATGGGCAGCCACACTGTAAATGAATGGATAGGGGCTGAATCTCTAACAAAAAATATGAATGGATGACACGAAGCTGGGGGGTATTGCTAACACGGAGAAGGACCGGGATATTATTCAGGAAGATCTGGACCACCTTGTACACTGGAGTAATAGTAATAGGATGAAATATAATAGTGAAAAGTGCAAGGTCATGCACTTAGGGATTAATAATAAGAATTTTAGATATACGTTGGGGACGCATCAGTTGGAAACGTCGGAGGAGGAGAAGGACCTTGGGGTATTGGTTGATAGCAGGATGACTATGAGCCGCCAATGTGATATGGCTGTTAAAAAAGCAAATGAGGTTTTAGGATGCATTAGGCGAGGTATTTCCAGCAAGGAAAAGGAGGTGTTAGTGCCGTTATATACGGCGCTGGTGAGACCCCACCTGGAATATTGTGTGCAGTTCTGGTGTCCCATGTTTAAGAAGGATGAATTCAAACTGGAACAGGTTCAGAGACGGGCTACTAGGATGATTCGAGGAATGGAAAATCTGCCTTATGAAAGGAGACTCAAAGAGCTTGGCTTGTTTAGCCTGGCCAAAAGAAGGCTCCGGGGGGATATGCTTGCTCTATATAAATATATCAGGGGGATTAACGTTAGGGAGGGAGAGGAATTATTTAAGTTTAGTACTAATATAGGCACGAGGACGAATGGGTACAAACTGGATATTAGGAAATTTAGACTTGAAATTAGACGAAGGTTTCTAACCATTAGGGGAGTGAAGTTCTGGAACAGCCTTCCGAGGGAAGTAGTGGGGGCAAATGACTTATCTGGCTTTAAGACTAAGCTTGATAAGTATATGGAGGGGATGTTATGATGGGATAGTTTAATTTGAGCAATTGATTTGGATTATCGGCAGATAAGTCTGCTTAATGGTCTGTGGGAATGTTGGATGGGATGGGAACTGAGTTACTGCAGAGAATTCCTTTTTGGGTGTTGGCTGGTGAGTCTTGCCTACATGCTCGGGGTTTAGCTGATCGCCATATTTGGGGTCGGGAAGGAATTTTCCTCCGGGGCGGATTGGCAGAGGCTCCGGAGGTTTTTTGCCTTCCTCTGCAGCGTGGGGCATGGGTCGCTTGCTGATGGATTCCCTGCAGCTTGAGGTCTTCAAATCTCACTTTTGAGGATTTCAATAACTCAGTCATGGGTTCGGGGTTGTTATAAATGTGTATGGGTAGGGTTTTGTGGCCTGCCTTGTGCAGGAGGTCAGACTAGATGATCATATTGGTCCCTTCTGACCTATGAGTCTATGAGTCTATATCGTCTCTCTAAAATGTTCTTAATCGTTTGAGTTATACAGATGTTAAGAGAAACAAAACCTAAGCATTTTAAGCTGCCTGATCAAAAATCCCTTCCTCTCTCAATTTTTCAGTCTCTTCAGTCTTCTGATTTTTTTTTCCTTTTTCATTTGTCACCACATAGCCTTGCAAGGTGGACAAAAATGTACTGTCTAAAATACAAGGAGGTTTCTCCTGATACCAGTACTAAAACATCTTTAGAATTTCTAAATATCATAGATGACAACTTCCAAACTCAAAAAGTGTTGCATCCAACAAGGGGAATTCCATGTTAGACCTGGTCTTGACAGATAAAGAGGAATTGATCATGGACCTAAAAATTAGTGGTAACTTAGCTACAAGTGATCATTATTCAATCACGTTTGTTATGTGCAAACAGAATAAAGGCCAAACTGGTAATATAACTACTTGGTACATTAAAAGGGCCATTTTTACAAAACTGAAAACAATTATGAGCCAAATCAGTTGGCAGAAAGAATTTAAACAGAAAAATGTGAATAACTGTGAATCGTTTATAAACATTTTACTAGATGTCCAAAAAAGCCACATTTGAGAGAAAAAAAGCCACACTGATTAAAAAAATTAACCTGGTTTAGATGGGAAATAAAGGTAGCAATAACAAAAAGCAACAAAAAACCTCAAAAGGAAACAAAAAACCCAAAACAAATGGATGTAATAAGAAACTGATAGTAATGAATATACCTCAGAAGCTAGAAATTGCAGATACTCAACAAGGGAAGCAAGAGAATATAAAATATCTATGGCCAACAGAGTTAAGAACAATAAGAAGGATGTGTTTTTATAGTACATTAGGAATAAATGTACTAAGAATGGCATTGGTCCATTACTAGATGGAAATGGTAGAATTAATTGTCAATTATGTCAAAGTAGTATTCAATATATATTAGTTATATATTTGTGGAGAAAAATAGATGTAGTCAATGATGATAATGAAATACTTTACATTTAAATAGCAACTCAGAAGAATATTAAACAGCAGCTACTAAAGTTAGTCATTTTAAAATCAGCTGGTCTGGATAACTTGCATGGAAGAGTTTTAAAAGAGCTGGCCAAAGAGCTCACTAGACACTTAATACTGATTTTCAACAATTCTTGAACACGGGGAAAGTTCCAGAAGACTGGAAGGAGGCTAATATTATGCTAATATTTAGAGAGGGTAAAGGGATGATCCAGTCAATTATTGGCCTGTCAGCCTGACATTGATCCCAGCAAAATAATGGAATGGTTGATACAGGACTTGAGTAATAAAGAATTAAAGGAGGGGAATATAATTAATGCCACTCTACATGGGTTTATGTGAATAGATCTTGTCAAAAGTAAGCTGATGTATATTCTGATGAGATTTCAAGTTTGTTTCATAAAGGTTATAGTATTGATGTAATACACTTAAACTTCTGTTGGTACCTCACAATATCTTGATTAAGAAACTAGCACAATTCAAAATCAAGATGGCACACATTAAATGGATGAAACACTGGCTAACACGTCTCAAACTGTAATTGTAAATGGAGAATCACGACCAAGCAGATGTGTTTCTAGTGGGGTCCCGGAGGGATTTGTCCCTAAGCTATTTTAACTTTTTTTTTTTAAGTCAATGACCCTGAAGAAAACAAAATAATCGTTGATAAAATTTTCAGATGACACAAAGTTTGAGGCAATGGTAAATAAGGAAGAGGTCAAGTTACTGATACAGACTGATCTGGATGACTTGGTAAGCTGGGCACAAGCAAACAATATACTTTTAATGGGGCCAAGTGCAAAGTTGTATAACTAGGAATAAATAATATAGGCCATGCTTTCAGGATCTTGGACTCTCTTCTGGGTGGCAGTGATTCTAAAAAAAGATTTTGGGGTCTTGGTGGATAATCAGGTGAACATGAACACCTAGTGCAATACTGTGGCCACAAGGGCTAATATAATCTCTGGATTTATTTTTAAACAGGGGAATCTTCAAGTAGGAATAGAGAGATTATTTCACTTCTGTATTTGGCACTGGGCAATTGCATACTGGAATACTGTGTCCAGTTTGGTGTCAAAATTTCAAAAAGGATGTTGATAGATTGGATAGGGCCAAGGGGAGAATGATTAAAGGACTGGAAAACAAGCTTTATAGTGATAGACTTAAAAAGCTTAATCTGTTTTGTTTAACAAAGTCTGTAAATACCTACATGGGGAATGAATTTTGAGGGCTCTTTGATCTAGGAGACCAAAGTACAACAAGATCCAATGGCTGGAAGTTGAAGCTAGACAAATTGAGACTGGAAATAAGGTGCACATTTTTAACAGTGAGGGTAATTAACCATTGGAACAATTTACTAAGGGCTGTGGTGGATTCTCCCTCACTAGATATTTTTAAATCAAGACTGACATTTTTCTAAAAGACATGCTCTAATTCAAACAGGCATGAATGCAGGGAAGTCCTCTGGCATGAATTATGCAGTAGGTCAGACTAGATGATCACAGTAGTCCCATCTGGCCTCCGAATCTATGAAAAACAACTTTTGAAACATATTCTTCTAGTCTTCTTTATACAAAAAAAAAGCCCATATTTTTCTTTGCAAATGGCCTTTAAAATACAGAAAGACAAGGTGGGTTGGACCAATTTCTGTTGGTGAAAGAGAGAGACTTTTGAGCTACAGAGTTTCTTCAGGTCTGGGAAAAGTAAGGTTCTCAGTGTGACAGCTAAATACAAGGTAGAACAGATTGTTTAGCATAAGTAGTTAACATGTTAAGAGACCATTCAAGATGAAGTGGCCTGTTAACACCACTGCAGTCATATGACCAAAAAAAGGGGGGGGATTAGTGGGTTATAGATTGTTGTAATAAGTCATAAATCTAGTAACTTTATTAAAATCATGATTTTTAGTGTCAAGCAAAGTTATGAATTGAAGCTCGTCATTTGAAGGTGTTGTGCAAATTTCAAGGACAAGGACTGAGAGGTCAGATATGGAGTGACAGTTTGTGAAAACTGTTTGCTCACAGGTTATATGTTTTTGTCTTATAATTTTCTATGCGAGTTCATTTGAGTGTAGTGATTGTCTTGTCTCACCCACAAAATAGTTATTAGGGCATTTAGTGCACTGGATGAGGTACCATGCTGTGACAGGCATATGTAGGACCCATGGGTCTTGAAAGGTGTATTGTGATAGGGTGTTGATCATTACAGCAGTGGAAATATGTCTGCAGGTTTTGTATCTGCTGTTCTGGCAGGATCTGCTTCTGCTTTGTGTTAGTGGGTCCTGGTCTGTGGGGAGCTTGCTTCTCATGATGAGGTTAGAGAGGCTAGAGAGTTGGGAAAGATTTATTTCAGGATATGGTCCCCATTGAGTATGGGTTATAATTGTTTAATAATACCCCATATGGACTCCAGTGTGAGGTGGAAAGTGACAAGTAGGTGTGTGCGGTCAGAGGCTTTTCCCCCTAATATTGAAGTATGTTTTCTCAGGGTATTTGGGAGGCCTATTCCATGATGTGATCTACTTCTCTGGTGGAGTGTCTTTATTTGGTGAAAATTTAACGGGTGGACTGGCATCACTGGCAGAATAGAGATAGGATCAGGGACAATAGATGGGGTGGTAATAGGCTGTGAAGGGCTTTCACAGCAAAGATGTATTTTATGCTTCATGCAATGGAGGAGGAAGAGCTGAGGAGAGATATAAGTAGGGTGATGTGGTCAAAACGATGAACTAGGAAGATGACTGTTGCAACATTTTGCAACAGCATTCAGTTACTCCCTTTTGTATCATGACTACAATTATAATATAATCTCTTTGGTCCAGGGACCCTATTTCTATCAGTACCACAAGACACCTGTACCATAATTTTGGTTGCTGTAACAATAATGAATAAATAAATTTTCCCCTTCTCTCACTATTTCCCTTATTCTCTCTTAGATGTTGTTCCTCCAAGTTATTCTATATCTTTGTTCCCATAAGCCCTGTCTACACAGGTAAAAAAAGGTGCTTTTCCATTCAAATAAGCGTAGCATCATTGGAAAGTCCCCTTATCACCTACATTTAATACCTTTTCAATTCTGTCGTAGGATCAGGCAGTATTCTTGGCTACAACAGAATCAGCTCCTATGGGTTTGCTTAAAAGATGTTAAGCTATGTCTACATAGGTGATAAGAGAGCTTTCCATTTGTATTAATTCAGTTGAACTAACTTGATTGGAAAAAAAAGCACTTTTCCCTCTCACGCAGGGTAGCTAATTTCAGTGGGACTCTGTGTAGCTATGGAGTAACTTGAAGAAGCTGGACTGTATATTACACTGCGGGTGCTGAAGGCAGATGACTCATGCAGATTACTGTTTGTGATCCTCATATGAGAAATGAGTCTAAGAACAATTTGAATAATATGAGGAATGTGGACTAAAGGACTAGTAGGGGAAGGTATTCCATATGAGCAGCACGGAGAAAGTCTTGAAGATTAAAATGCATGATAGACAAAGGGGCACTGCTGCTGGCATAGCAGATGGAGCAAAGGGAGCTAGGGAACACGATAAAAAATGAGATCAGAAACGTAGACCCAGCCAGAGTTGCACAGGTCCTTGAATGCAAGGATGACAAAAGTGAGAACTTGATATGGTAGAGAGAGAACAAATGAAGAGGTGATTGATGTTATCAGACCTACAGGTGAGGAAGATATTTGTGCAGCTTTAGGATGGAAAGAAGAGGATTGTTTGTGGACATCAGGGAGCCCAGACAGGATGAGGTTGCAGTAGTCCATGCAGGAGATGACCAGGGTGTGGATAAGTGTTTTAGCTGTTGGGACAGAAAGGGTCAGATTTTCAGAGTGTCATACAGCAAGACATGGTAAAACCTGGAAACACCCTAGATGAGTAGAGAGAAGAGGGGAAATCAGAGAGGACCTCAAAGGTTGAGAGTCTGAGGGGAAAGGAGAATGGAGAAATTTTAGGAAAGAAAATAAGAATGTGTTTGACCGTGTTGAAAACAAAAGTATGTCAGAGACAATCAGACATGGGCTGGATAGAGGAAGCCAAGTCTGGTGCAGGAAATTAGATTTAAGAATCATTGGTATAGGTATGTAGCTGAATTTGTCAGAGAAGGAAGTCATCTAAGGGTGAGGTGTTGAGGAAGAAGAAGATGGGACAAAGAATAGAGAAACTTAAGAGTTATAGAGAAAAAAAGGAAGGTGCTGGAGAAGGAACCACCAAAACAGATGCTGAAATAGTAATTGGAGCAATATAAAGAGAACCAAGATAGGGTCGGGCTACAAAACCCAAGGGGAAGAATGGCATGAAGGAGGAGGGAGTGGCTGACAGTATCACAAATCAAGTGAGGACCGTTTCACTGGACCATAGAGGTCACACACCAGACTGGAAGGAATCGATAAGAGTTAGAGAGAGGAAGTCAAGGCAATGTTCATAAATAGCACTTGCCTGCCTACCTACCTACAGTTGCAGGCTTGCAACATTTGAACACTCCCGTACTAAATCTAAGGAGGCAGGGACAGCCACACTCTTACAAGTCCTACCTCCTGTGCTAGCAATATGTTAATTGGAACAGAGTCTCAGTTTCACCTGTTAGGCTTTAAGGGGTGTGTGGGTGGGGTGGGAATCCACAGCTGAGCCTCCCCTCTCAAGCTTGCATGATTGAGACACACATGGTCAGTCTCAGCTTGCTGTACCTTAGGGGGAACATAGACATAATGAGCATCTCCTCACATGTAATTGTCACATGGTGAGTTTCATGGCCTGGGGCTGAGAGGATGCATGCACTGGTACACACAGGCCTTTCTACCCTAAGGGGCCATCACTGCAATTGCCACATGGTCAATCTTACCTACTGGGTTTTGGGCACCTTTGGGTTGGCTTGTGGGGGTGGGGGTGGGGGGATACACAGGAAGCAAGCACCACCTCTCCGCTCAAAGGTGCCTCACTTTGGAGTGCCAAGGAGTCAGGTTCCTTTGGGTCAGGGTGGAGATCTGGAAGGGGGGTGCCCACGAGCAGTCAGGCCCTCTTTCCCCAGGGCGACAGGCTTGCAATTGCTGTACAGCCAAACTCACAGGGTGACTGCGGCCAGGGGGAACACACCCACCTCTAATGAGCCGCTCCTCACTAGAATTGCCGCATAGACTCACCTGCTGGGGTGTGTTGGGGGGGGAGGGGACACACTGAACGGTCCGACCCATCTGGGGGGGGCGGGGGGGAAGCCGCGCGCGCACAGGCGCACAATGAGCGGCAAACACCGGCCCGAGCAGAGCCTCTGCGATTAGCTCGGCCGCCGCCGGCCCCTCACCTCACCTGCACGGGGGAGGGCGGAGCGGCGCGAGCGTCCCTCACAGCGCGGCGCGCGCCCGCCCGCCGTTGCCGCCCTCGAGTCAGACTCACCTGGCGGGCGGGGCGTTGCTGACCCCGTGGCCAGGGAGGAGTGAGGGACTCCCCTGGCTGTGACGTGCGTTGCCATGGTGACGCCCGGACAGCGTCTCACTCCGTGTGGAGGGGCGGGATGACAACAAACATGGCGGAGAGGAGCGAGACGGCAGAGCCGGGTCAGTGCCAGCCGCAGTCCGGGGGAGGGTGGAGGAAGGAGGGGGGACGAGACCCTCGGGCTCGTGGCATAGGGAAAGCTGGGAGAGGTCCCCTTCGGGGGGGTGTGAAGGAAGGGAGCCCTTCATGAGGGGCGGGGGGACCCTTGACTTCGGGATGGGGGGACCCTGTGCCCAGGGAATGGGGGGAGGAGGCCCCTTTGCATGGGAAATGCAGTGGGGAGACCCCCTTCACGCGGGGAGGGGAGACACCCCTCCACACAGGGCATGCGGGGGGAGACCCCTCCACACAGGAGAATTCGAGGTGGAGAAGCCCCTTTGCAGGGTAAATGGGGGCGAGACCCCTTCATGCAAGGGGGAAGGAGCTATAAGTCCCCTTGGCATAGGTGAGGAGGTGGTGGTGTTTGGAGCATCCTCTGGCATGTTACAGGGTAATGAGGAGAGTCCCCTCCACACAGCATCCATGGGCATACTGTGGAAGGAGGTTTCCCCTTTAGGGAGGACGTGGTGGGGAAAGCCCAACTTGTACAGCAAATGAAAGAAGAGGGAACATCCCCTTCAATCAGGGCACTAAGTGGTGAAGGAATAGTGTGTGCTTTCTACAGAAGGTGCAGGGAGCATCCCTGGAGGTTGTGGGGTTGTTCAGCAGTTCACCCCCATTCCCAATGCCATTAAGGCCAAAGTGCCTTGAGTTTGTTGAGTTATAGTGTACTGAACACTTTATACTGATGTAACACAGGTTATTCTGTGTGAAGGTCTTTTGGACAAGATCCTAAACAACTGGAATCTGTTCACTCTGTATGGATGATAATGATTCCACTGTTAGGCTTATCGAATGAACAGGGGTCTGTGAATGAAACTGAGATCCCCTATTTATGGACATCGAAGGTCCCATGCAGCTTTTTCCCCCCTCAGTGGACAGGTCCAATAGTTATGAGATAGGACTGCTGATTTTTTCACCCTGTGTGAAAATGAAAGCCACTGAGACACTTTATGGAGAGTAAGAGTATTAATCTCATTGAGGATAAAATCATGGTAATATCACTGTTTGCTGATGCTAAACATCCTATTTCATAAATTTCCCTCAGGCCCTTGGCCAAAATTTCCCTTTCCCCACACCACTGTGTTACATATTGTGCACTGGCTACCCATTTCCATCTCAGAAGTAGCTGCATTTTTAGTAGAGCTGCATATAGGTAGGGAAGTGATTTTGGTCCCTTTCTGATGAAAGGTGGAATATGTCTAAAATGTTCTTTAGCTCCAAAGGCAGTGTTATGTAGTGCCTCATTTATGCTATACTTGCACTTGCGGCATATTGCTTTTTTTCCTAGCATCTAAAAGCACAAATAATAATTGAGCTTCATACCCCTTTTGTGAAGTAACTGTTGTTATCCCCATTTTATAGATTTGGAAACTGAGGCAAAGGGCACTTGAGCCACTTTTCCACAGTCCATAGGAACACAGAAATTGCCATTATGAATCATGACATTGGACCACCAAATTCAGTAAGCTATCTTTACAGGGGCTAGTATCAGATACTTCAGAGAAAGGTGACAAAAACACCGGAGTGAACAATTATGGAACAACAGTTCTTAAAGGAAATTTTTCATTTAGTGGTTGGCTTGTGCTCTAAAGCATGAGAGTTTATACTTTACTTTAAAAATATATCCTAACTAACATAAATGTGACTCTTGTCATTTGTCTTGATAAACATCTAGTACTTTTTAAAATCATACTAAGCTCTTGGCCTCAATGATATCTTGTGTCAGGGAGTTCCACAGTTTAGTTATAGATAGACAAAAATATTCCTTTTAATCAATTTGAAATGTTTACCTTTTAATTTAATTAGATGTCCCCTTGTTCTTGTATTATGAGAGGATAAGTCATTTACTTTTTTATACCATTCATTATTTTTTTATATGTTGTGGCAAGACACATCCTCTGTTTCACCAGACTTTGCACTTCCCCCTCAGGCAGCAGTGGGGCTTGGGTTAAATCAGCCCCCACAGAGTGTTTTTTTCCCCTTCTGTACTCTCTTATCAGTAAGTTCAAGGCAGGCCTCAAGGCAGGCCCAAGGAGGGTTCTTCCAGCAAACCAAAACAAACCAATTCCCAAACACACAACTTTTTCCCGGACCCCTTTGCTGGAGTGATGTTGTCCTGCTGTTGGCCCTGGGGTGTCAGTCTTTTCCCTAAAGAGCATATAAAATAATTAAGGGTGTAGAGAAGGTAGATGGAGAACTTCTGTTCTCCCTGGCTCATAACACAAATGGAGGTTCAATTAAATTAAATGCATCACATATCTGCCTACTGTGGTTTATTCATTTTCCTCTGAAGTCTCTGGTATTGGCCTTTGTCAAAGATACAATTCTGTACTAAGTGTGTGCCTGGTCTGACTCTGTATGGCAATTCTTATGTTCTTATGTTTGATTAAAGTGTGTCTGTACTCTGAAAAGTGACTGTAAAAATGTCATCTTCTTATTTAATAATTTGGCTTCTTGTGTATTTTCAGGCTGACGTACTGAGTTTAGCATCAAAATTTTGATTTTATTCCTTTGTCCTTTTGTTCGTCCTGTAGACAAAACAGAGATTTGGGAGAGGAAGGTAGATTCTATTCTTTCTTGTACTGTACTTCATCAACAGAATTGTTACTAAATTTCATTCAGTGAAACCTGTGCAGTCCCAACTGAAGTTGGGAAGTTGAATGGTGTCATGAAAAGAATAATTTGAAAGCAGTGGAGTTGTAAAGGTGAAATTGTAGTGATAATTTGGCCTGCACTGCCTTTATTACAGTATTGGTGATGATCCATGAGAAGGGCTTTCTTAACCTAAATGGAGTTTGCAGGCCTGATAAAAAAGAAACCAGCAACACATCTGTTAACTTTCAAATTGAGCACTTCTGATATGGAAATTACTGAGACAACAAATACTGAACTACATTATGCCCTCTTTTCTAGTCTATTTTCATAGCAGAGCCACACTTAAAGGACATGGGAACTATGTTATTACCTGCAGTTTTTCTTTATACAACAAAAGAGAAGAAAAATTTATTTTTAAACATCACATGCAACTGTTTACATTTGTAAGCCTACTTGCAATATCTTATATGTGACCCTTCCACTTTCTTATATTTCTTGTCCCAAACATAAAATCCCACTGAAATTCTCCGTTTCTTTGCTCTCATATCAATACACCTGATTGTTTCTCCCAATTGTAAACTAGGAGCCAAAGTAGTGGGGGAAAAGTGATGGTACTTTTCCACTGATGTGGGAAATCTTTCTTTCATTCCTCTCCTCCCCCCATCTTTTTCTTCTGTTTTTCTTTCATTTCTGTTCTCTATTACTTACTTTTGTTTTGTTTTGTTGCTGTTTTCTCTTTAATCTGTGCGTTAATTTCCCTTTTATATGTGTCTCACCCCCTTTTTTTGTCTGTCAGTGTTTATCTTTCTTTTTGCCTCTTTTCTCTTTGCCACACCCTTTGTAGAGAGCTTTGCAGAGGTGCCTAACCAGGTTTATTCACTTTCCTTTTGCATCAAACTGCTATGCCTACTCAGTTTCTCTTGGACTAATCAATTCCCCCTTGCAGTTGGCCCTGAGCTTCCTGTGCTAAGTCCGGTCAGTTTTCTTCTGCAATCTCTTACAGCCAATTTTTATAAAGTATCCACAAATGTTGCATGCTTCCATATTTGGGTGCTGGTCTTGAGACCTATGTGTCTCAAGCTGGAACCCAAAATTATAGGCAAAGGCAATTTAGCTAATCTTCACATATGGAGTCTACTGCAAAAATGAAAGTGATTAGGACTAGTTAGTTACTTTTCAGAGCTGCTCAGTTTGATTCCCTGCTGTTCTGCTCAGCTCACTTTGATGTCTGATATCCTTTTAAAAGACAGGGAATACAAGAAGTCCAGCTTAGTTGAACATTCTTTCAGATTGAGCCAAGTTACCTTTCCAATTTTGTAGCAAAGAGACCACCTTACTAACATTCTAGGGAATATTTAGGTGTAGGTGGATGGGGCCACTAACTCCATTTAATTAAACCACATACAGACAGGAGGTTGAACCACAAATCTTATCTTCTGTTGGCATGTGGCATGCATAAATGGTTGAATGGTCATTCTATTTTTCTGGTAAACAGAAAATAAAAATTCAGTGAGAATTAAAATGGGCAGAAATGCAATTCAAGCTGTAGTTTCACTATTTATCACATTTTCCCAGGTTGCCCTCTGTCTTCCAGGGACTTCTATTTTCCTCAGAAGACTTACAGCTGCTTCCAAAGGTCTGGGAGAGAGTAACTTGAATGATCAAAAGATGCAAGTTGTCCTCCCAATCTTTTAATAGTCTTTTATCTGGAACCGTTGTATCTGAAGCAGTATTGCTAGTTCTAATATGTATTTGTTCCATATTTGTTAGTCATATGGGGATATTAATATTGGGCTCTGCTGATGTTTCATTTGGGCCATTGTCCTTTTAATCACAGTAAAAGAAAGGAAGACGTACTCCCATGGCTAGAGTTAAAAGAAAAATTACAGGTTGCAACCCCCATTACCATTATCAAAAATTAAAGCTAAATTGTAGATCATGCCTGAGGATGTTTGTAGATACTTATTTCCCTGTATCTATGTATTTATTTTCCTGATCTTATGAAATCTGCTGGAGCCAATCTGAAGCAGTCTTTGAGAAGTCTCTAACAACATTCTGAACAATGAGTTGCTGGGCCTGCTGGCCCTGCACAGACCCTTCTTTAGAATAGAGAGTGTTTGCTTGTGCAGTTAAACTAGGGGCTGGTGTATACTTACCTCCGAGATTCAGTGGCAGTCAACGGGAGATAAGCAAGTGACGTAAAAAACTTGTGTAACTTATGTTGACTTCGCTGCTTCCGTTCTGTGGGGCGTCCATACTGTGCTGTGCCACTTTTGGAGGTGGTTTTCATAGCTCGATTTCTGGATCGATTGAATGGGTCTTTACTGACCGCTCAGTCGATCTAGAGAAATCGAGCTGACGGCAGCAAATTTGCTGCCGTCAGTTAAGACCTAGCCTAGAACTTGTAGTTTGTGACTGAGTGACAGAGAGGTTTGTGCTCTGCTGTGTGACATTGTCTGTTATATCAAGATCAAGAACTACCAGTCCCAGAGTTCCTAGTGCATAGGCAGGTGGGAGGGGCAAAGCAAAGCACCATAATAAGTCAGAGGGAGCCAATGCTGCTGCTGCTTCTGGTGAGATTTGCAGGCCCAAAATATATGTGAGTAAGTGTCTCATTCACTCACAGTCACACACCCACTCCATACTGCCATGTCTGGTGGTGGCTATAAATACGAATTAGGCAGCCACAAACATAAGGAGGTAAAGAAAGGGAACGAAAAGAAGGTAAAGGACACCAATCTTTCCTCCAGTTTTTCAAATCGGACACGGCTTTTCTGCAGTCAGGCAATATACTAACTTGGGAAGTGGATGAACAAAATCAAGATGTAAACGATTTCAATATAGAGACTGTGTCTGTGGCACTGGCAATTGATGACAAAGAAAAGCTGCCGGAACATGCATCACGTGACTCTAATCTAATGCTTGAAGATAGTCAGGTAGTATCACCATTAGCACCACCACAATCAGAAGGTTTACAGGAAGCAGGAGAGAGCAGTGCTACGCTATCTGATTCTTGTCTTTTCAAAAATCCAAGCTTGCGGCCTGAAAACATAACCGATTCTATCCATCAAAAAATTGTTCTATCTGGTGTCCTGACTTTTGAAGAAATGCAGAAGCCAGCAAAGTCAATGCCAAAAGATGTTGATGGGGGGCTAATTCATGATTTTGCAATGAAAAAGGCCAGAAAAATAAAGCTTTAAAGTTAATTGGCTTAATTATAAAATGTTTGCAGTCACATTGGTCCGTTAGAATAAAAGAATCAAGACAGTGACAGGATATAATAGCTTTATAATGACCAAAAAGTTACAAAATAGTCAGCAAACTCTCCGGCTGGGTGTTATGTTAAAACAAAAATAGCAAAGGGGGGGGGCATTTTTCAGAAATGTAGAATATGTAACAGTAATTTCAAAATTCAAACTTTTTTCATGGCTCATGAGATTGTGTGTATAGGATGAGGGATTGTGGTATGTGTGTGGGAGGGGGTCCCAGGTTACAAGTTTGTACTGCGTCCGAAAAATTTATGTTCGGGCTCTATCTTGTTATGTCCTTGGTTGATACTAATTTAATTTTCCCTGGTAATAGATAGTGTTTGAAAACTGGGAGTTTCTTGTTTGCACCATTTTATTACTTTGTTATGTAATGTATTGAGAAATGTGCCAATTACAGAAACGTTATTTAAATTGAGGCTATTTAAAAGTAATATTTAACATTACTAATATGTATATTTATACATTTATACATTTTTATACATTTATACATATTTATACATTTATACATTTAAACATTACTAATATTTATATTTATATTATATTTCCCAGTGTTCTAGGCAAATTTCTTTTCTAAAATTACATTCTTCCTTCTTAAATTCTCCCTGCAGTTTCAACTGTATATATAATATTCTTTATTTTCTGTTCTATACCGGTGTGTGGTGTTGCAGGATACAGTGGCTGAATTTTAGTGGTTGAGGAAATGATCTGTGACCCCAATCCTGAACTGGATCTGCTTGTGTAGACCCTTGCCACCATGCAGAGATCCATTAAAGTTAATAGGACACTGCATGGATGCAGGGGTCCAGGCTTGTAGATGCTGATGCAAGATAAATACCTTTGTGTATATGTAAGTATGTTAACAAAGGGCTACGGGATCCTTCTGTAAATATAAATTTAAGATCTTTATGTCTCATACTGCATCACACACAGTACCTAAATTTAATAATAAGATAATATTGTAATTGTAATATTGCTATTATTGCATTTTGTGAAAAAGGAGGGATTTTTAAGGCTTGAGCAATGCAAACAAAAGTCCAGAGGATATTATTGAGGGGTTTGTAAGTGAATCGGAAGGACTTTTGTGTTTGTCTTGTAACTGTTTAATTTTGTTTTACAAAAGTTTGCTGATGTTGAAGTATTCATTGAAGTGATTTATTAGGCTTAATATAGACTAGATATTTCCTGAAGAAAAATAATTATACTATGTTACAAGTAGACTGACCTTCAACCTGTTTCCAGCTTATTCAATTATATAATGGAAACAGTCCCTACTGGAAGAATTCACTAAAGAATAGTTACTCAAATATTCTTAGGTATCATAGCTTTGATCATATTTCTATTACACAATTTGCCAAATAAGGATTACAGTTGTCACTACTTAATGGTTTACCGTTTTCAACCATATTTCAAGCAGTTATTTCTTTGACAAATAGTCAAAGCCTTTCCAAGGTACTTACCTCAAACTACACAACCTCATTTTATTTTGTGAAATCCAAAGTATTCTATTAATTATCACTTGTGAGAAGAGCTTTCTGAATTTGTAAAGAGTAAAATGAGACATAGTTTGAGAATTTTAAGAATTTTATACTGAAATTTGTAAAAAAGAAGTTTAAGAAAATTTCTTTAGTGTTATCAATATCTTTGATAGGCAGAGGTCCTATGGAAAAATAGCATGTGATCATGTTGCACTGGCAGTCTTAATTTTGGCATTTTCTACCTTTGAATACTTGATTTTGCAAGCAATGTTCATTTAATGTAGTTTTTTAAAAAATATAGAATGTCCTAAGTTTAAAAACAAAGCACATTTAAAGAAAAAGAAACTATGCTGACCCCCATATGGATCATCAACAGGATTGCAAACTTTAGATCTACAGTAGAGACCTCTTTCACCTGAGCTCATGGAGTAAGTGGTAGTAGTAGTCGTAGGTTATTATTCTTTATGTGGACCTGCCCCTAGAGAGGATAAGGGGGTCAGGGGTTGTCAGTGGGTTTCACAGCTATTTGTTGGCAGCAGAGGAATGTTGGGACTCAAGAATACTGGTTTTTTCAATTCCAGATTCTGGAGGAGAGTGTGCATAGTGGTTCTAAGCCTTCTGTCCTCTTCCCCTGTCCTTTGCTCCTATCCCTCACCCCCACCCTGGCTTCTGCCACTATACTGCCTCTGCTCCTATTCTTCCTATCTCCAACTCCTGATCCCCATACTCCCTCATCTTCTATGCTCTTCCCTGCAGCTCTTGCCCATCCCCCTGCCTGTATCCCCACTTTCCCCATCTCTTGTCTCTGTCCCTCTTCTGCTCCTGTCCTCTCTCCCCCCAGCTTTTATCCCTCTTTCTATCTTATGTCACCTCTCACATCTCCTGCCCTTTCCCTGTTTGCATCCCCCTCTGCATGGGCAATCTTAAACATGGCATTTCCTAACTTTGGGGTGCTTGACTTTGCAACCTTAACCTTCTTTTACCATAGTTTTTTTTTAAACATAATTTTATTATTTATATCACGCTTGAGTCCAGAGACCTCCATCAGAATTCAAGCTTTATTGTGCTAGTTGCTGTATAAACACATACAAAGATATATAATCCGCTCTTACAGTTGAGGACACTGATCCTGCAAACACTTATGCAAATGCCTAAATTTAAGCATGACAAGGTGAGTGAGGTAATATCTTTTTTTAGACCAACTTCTGAGACCAACTTAGAGACAAGCTTTTGAGCTTACAGACAGCTCTTCTTCAGGCCTGGGAAATGTACTCAGAGTATCACAGCTAAATACAAGTTGGAACAGATTGTTCACTTTGGGAGGGGCCCACTGGGAAAGTGGATTTTCCTTAATGGGCCATCAACACATGGCCAGCTAATCTTAATGTAAATCCATTTTGGGGATGTTAGTTGCTCCTTTGTTGCCACCAAAAGGCCATCTGTGGACGTTTCCCAGACTCACAACATGTTTCAGTAACACACACCTAGCAAAACTTCATAACTTCACATACAATGGTAACACATATAATTCAACAGAATAGTAATGTTCAACAGATCATGACTTCTCAAATGATACCTCACAAGGCATCCTTTGTACAGAACATATCATAATCATATCACAGTGGTGAATATGGGGATTCCAGGGTGCTGTTTTGAGGTACAGAGTGTCATACACTCCACCCTTCTGGAGAGTACAGGCAATCACAGCTGCACATACACTGACCTGTGAAATACATGGTTGGTGTATATGCTTCTGAAATGGAAATGACTGCTCTTTTCCCTTTATTTATTTTTATTCTGTTATAATTTTTTTTCTGTTTGCATGAATATGAAATAAGTCTATTTATGGAGACTTAATTTACCTTGATTAGTTCACAACATATGCTGGCTGGGGCTGACATCATTCACAGATAATAGAAATAGGTGCATTTGCAATGTTATATTACTACACACACACAGCACTCATTACAAGATTTGTACCAGGGTACAAAAGAGCATTCCCAGGTAGAGCACTCCCTGACCCATATAGCTGCACGTTCAGCTCTTTTTACAGCTCTGGTTTCAGGCTGCTCAAAATCAGGAGCAAGCCACTTCACCTTCACCTGGCAGAAACTTTCCCTTTTCCTTTACCTCACAGATATTATGCGGAACACAACAGGAAGCTATAACCATTGGGATATTTTTTTCATTGAGGTCCAATCTCAATGAGTAGACAGTGCCAGCGACCTTTGAAATGTCCAAAGGCACATTCAACTGTCATTCTGAATCTGCTGAGCATGTAGATTAATCATTTCTTGGTGCTGTCACAGTGGCTTTGGGAGTAAAGGGTAGGCTGGGTCATCCAGATTACAATTGGCTTTTCATCATCCCCAATGGCAATCCACCAGTCTGGAAAGAAAGTCCCTCATTGCAGCTTTCTAAACAGTCCTGTGTTCTTAAAGATACACACATCATGCATCTTCCCTGACCAGTGTACAGGGATGCTGGTAAAGCATTCCTGGTTATCCAACAACGCTTGCATAACCATAGAAAAGTAGTCCTTTCTGTTGATGTATCTGTGGCAAGGTGGTCTGGTGCCAAAATAGGGATACGTATGCCATCTATCACCACACTGCAGTTTGGGACCCTATTGCTGCAGAACCATCCACTCCACTCCACATTGCCCGGAGTCATAGTCCTTCATAGCAGGAGGCGATTAATGGCCTTGCACACTTGCATCACAACACCCCACGGTGGATTTCCCAACTCCAAATTGATTTCTGACTGGTAGCAATCTGGGCATTAGAAGTTTCCAAAGAGTGATTGCCACTTGCTTCTCCACTGTCAGTGCAGATCTTATTTTTGTGTCATTGCTCAAGAGGCCTGGCATGAGCTCTACACACAGATCCAGGAATGTGACTTTGAGCATCTGAAAGATCTACAGCTGCTGCTTCTCATCCCAAACCTGCATTATCATGCAATCCCACTAGTCAGTGCTTGTTTCTTGGACCCACAGCTGGCACTCCACCATCTGTAACTGCTCCATGAATGCTGCCAACACTTTGAATTGTTTCTATGGCCCACAGCAATCTAGTTTCCAAAGAATTGTCATGTTCCCCATGGCTCTGGCGGCTTTGCAAATACTGCAGCATCAGGTGCCCCATGCTTGCAGCGCTCATCCCAATAGAACAGAACTGTGCAGGATCCATGCTTATGACACAGATGGTGAACACCGAGGAGGAACGTGTGGGTTTGTGAGGATTCCTGAAAAGGGGAGTGGAACATTATGGGATGCAGATGAAATGATGGGATGGAGAACACTGCATTAGGACGTGTTGAAATCATGTTCCCAGTCATCCCTGCATGACTTGTTTGGCCCATGAGGCATTGCAAAATCTTCCCAAAACACTCTGTGCTAGATGATGGCAAATTGCATGGTGGAATAGCTAACTACAGTGCACTGCTCTCTGCATTGATGGAAATGCTACTACTGAGGATGCGCACTATTGACATGAGCATAAAATGGACACCCAAAAGTGATTTAATTACTGCAGCGACTGTATGCTGATGTAACTTAGGTTGACATGTAGTGGACTGGACTAGAAGACCTCTCAAGGGTTCTCCCAGTCCTACATTTCTGTGACGTAATTTTGTACTGTAGACTAGGGATGTCAAAGGTTAAATGTTTAAATGGTAATTAGCTGTTAAAACATTTTAAACAGCTGATTACTGTTTAAACAGAGGAAGGGGTGCGTCAGCTGGGCTGGCTCCCTGCCAGTGAGAACAGCTGGGTAGCTCTTGCTGGTGAGGAAGCGTGGAACCCAGCACCAGGGCGAGTTGCAGCTGGACTCCACTCCCTGCAATCGGATTGGGGAAGGCGCAGAGCCCAATGTTGGGGGGTAGGAGGGGGGTAGCTGCAGCTGGGCTGGATCCCCGCCAGCGGGAGCAGCTGGGCAGCTCTTGCTGGCAAAGAAATGCGGATCCCAGCAAGGGTGGGGAGACAGTGAGCCCAGCACCGGGCGGTAGTGGGGGGGGGAGGCATGGAGCCCTGAGGGGGTAGCCACAGTTGGGCTCCACGCCTCTTGCTGTTGGGGAAGCTTGAAGCCTGGGGGGGTGGGGGGAGGTGGAGCTGGTAGCTGCAGCTGGGCTTGGCTCCCCATGAGTAGCTGAGAGCTGCCCAGCTACCATGGCTCTGACTTGGCAGTGAGTTGAGCCCAGCATGGCTCTCCCCGCCAGTGTTTAACCATTTAAACGTTCTATTTTTTTAACATTTAAACAGATCCTTTATTAAACTATTTTTTACAACCCTAGTGTAGACCTGGCCCCAGACCTAAAGAAGAGCTCCGTGTAAGCTTGAAAGCTTTTCTCTCTTACCAACAGAAGTTGATTCAATAAAAGGTCTCACCTGCTTTGTCTCCAATATCTTGGGACCACCATAGCTGCAACAACACTGCATATAACTTTATGCATGTGAGTAGTCCCATTAAGTTCGATGGGAATACTCACATGAGTAAAGTAACCCATATACATTTGCATGATTTGTCCCTCTTTGAAAGCAAGTGGTATATATAAATGTGAGAGGAGAGAGATACAATCAAATACATCTTTATATACACAATCTATCTGCATTTTAATTTTTCCATTTTTTAAAATATTGTTGTAAATCAAGTGTGTATTGTGATGATCCTTCACCCTGGCATCATTTATTGGCTAATTTCTTTTAGGTGTTGCAGCAGATTTTGAGAAGAGATTTCAAGGAGGAGGTCTTACTTATTAAATGTGGTCTCAGTTTTATTATAAATTAAGTAGTCTAATTATTATTAAATACTCCATATATATTTTTATTTGCAATAACCAATAATATACAATTACCATATTATGAAATTAAATTTTAAATTATATTTGAGAAATCTAATGTGTTACTATTTTTGCTTATAGTCAGTAATAAAGTTTTACAGTCATTTGAACTTTTCCTCTTTATACCTCTACATTGATGACAGTTTGATTTGTTTTCTGAATAGTAATAATATTTTACTTGCATCTCATACCCCTGTAAATATTATATGTTCAGCTTGGCCACTTGCATAATTAAGATATTGCTGAATCTGTTTCCTGTTAGCAGTATTTTCTGTAGGTCAACCTGTTATTGCAGTGTTAATGCAAAAATATTAAAAATATATATTAAAGCACTTTGCTAAGACGTTAGTTTCTTAGAAAATAGAAAAATTTCAAACGTTTGTTGTTTAGATTTTCTGTTCTGCAATCATTTGACATATTTGTGGGTAAAAATGAAAAGAAATCAGTCTTATAATATTGACCAGTATGCTATTATAAAGCATTGATTAAATAATAACGAGTGATGTCAGTTATATATATGTAAAGTGGCCAAGTATCAAAGGGGGGCAATGTGTAGAGAAGCAATTTCTTGACACCTCCAAATTATTGCTTTGAGGATTAGGAAATTCTTGAGAACAGAAGCAGAGAAGCTATTCTCAATTTAATCTTAAGTAACTCACAGGAATTGCTTCAAGAAGTAGCTAAAATTGAATCAGTAATTAATAGTGTAATTAATTTCAACATCCTTGGGGAGGGAGTCATTCCGAAAGTAGCACTAAACTTTAGAAAGGATTTTTTTTTTAAATGAAGAAACTAGTAAAAAGACTTCAGACACAAAAGTGAGAATATTAAAATCTTCAGACAGCCTGAAGTCTAGTTAAGCATACTGTAATTGAATCACAAGACATGTATGCCCCTAAAAAAATGAAGTAGGAAGGCAAGAAAAAATATAAATAAAAAAACCACAGTATGGTTAAATGGTAAGGTTCAAGAGGCCAAATAGAAAATGGAAATCCAGACCATGCAGCTATAGAAAGGTGCAGGTAAAATGTAAGGTGGGAATTTGAAGATCAAGTAGCCAGTGACATTCAAAGAATCATTTGAGTACATCAGAAGTAGGAGAGCGGCAAGAGAGTTGGTGTGTCTACCAGACTACCTGGGATATAAGGGAGCAGTTGAGGAGGCTAAGAACATTAAAGACACTACACATGATTTCTTTGCATCAGTCTTCACCACAAGAGATTTGGGGAAATACCTGATGCAGACCTATTTTTTTCAGGAAATAAAGTTGAGGAATTGCCAGGCTATTAGGGAAACTACATAGTCATAGCCAGTGGAGAAAAACTGGATCCATTTCTGTTGGAGATTGTCAGTGCCACTATTAGGTAAGACAGGTTGCCAGTGTCTCTTAAGAAAGCTGCTGTTGCTTAAGAAACCAACACTTGACACTGATAACCTAACTCTCATGTAATATTTAATCTTATATTTGTATATCAGAGAGAGAAGACTATGGCAAAAAAATATGCACAGTACTTAGAAGTCTCAGATTTTCTTAATCCTTGTGAAGTTGGGTACTATCTTGAATGCAGCTATTAAGAGAGCTAGTAAGGAGGCATGGACTATTGTATTTTCAGCATGTTGATGATCCCAATCTTTCTGTTTTTTTTCACCACTTGACACAGCCAAAATTTTAACACAAGGGATGGGCACTACCTATCCATTACCCATAATATCTTATACTAGATATTTAATTGGTTCCAGTGTGGGGGTTACAGTGCTCTTTACCCAGGGTCCCCACATGGGGGGGACCCGGAGGCCCTGGGGAGCCCTGCCCAGGCTGTAACCCCCATTACCATGAGGAAAAATTTGAGGCTAAATTGTAGGTCATGCCTGAGGATATTTATAGAAGCTTATTTCCCTGTATCTATGTATCTATTGTCCAGCTCTTGTGAGATTTGCTGGAACCAATCAGAAGCAGAGTTAGAGCAGTCTCAAGCAACATTCTGAACAGTGAGTTGCTGGGCCTACTGGCCCAGCCCAGGCCCTTCTCTAGAACAGAGTGTGTGTGCTTGTGCAGTTAAACCAGGACTTGTCGTTTGAGACTGAGAGACAGAGAGATTTGTGCTCCTCTCTGTGACATGGTCTATCGTATCAAGATCAAGAACTACTAGCCCCAAAGTTCCTTGTGGATAGGCAGGAGGGAGGGACAGCTGGTGGGAGGGGCAAAGTGAAGCACCATAAGACAGTGGGAGCCAGGGCTGCTGCTTCTTCTCGTAGGATTTGCAGGCCCAAAACATAAGTGATTAAGTGTCTCATTCACTCACAGTCACACACACACTCCATGCTGCCATGTCTGGTGGTGGCTATAAATACGAATCAGGCAGTCAGAAACATAAGGAGGTAAAGAAAGGGAACGAAAAGAAGGTAAAGGACACCAATCTTTCCTCCAGTTTTTCAAATCAGACAAGGCTTTTCTGCAGTCAGGCAATATACTAACTTGGGAAGCAGATGAACAAAATCAAGATGAAAATGATTTCAATATAGAGACTGTGTCAGTGGCACTGGCAAACGATGACAAAGAAAAGCTGCCGGAACATGCATCACATGACTCCAGTCTAATGCTTGAAGATAGTCAGGTAGTATCACCATTAGCACCACTACAATCAGAAGGTTTACAAGAAGCAGGAGAGAGCAGTGCTACGCTATCTGATTCTTGTCTTTTCAAAGATCCAGGCTTGTGGCCTGAAAACAGAACAGTTTTTTGATGGATAGAATCTGTTATATCTGATGTCCTGACTTGAAGAAATATGGAAGCTAGCAAAGTCAATGCCAAAAGATGTTGATGGGGGGGCTAATTCATGATTTTGCACTGAAAAAGGCCAGAAAAATAAAACTTTAAAGTTAATTGGCTTAATTATAAAATGTTAGCAGTCACATTGGTCCGTTAGAATAAAAGAATCGACAGTGACAGGATATAATACCTTTATAATGACCAAAAAGTTACAAAATAGTCAGCAAACTTGTAGGACTCTCCGTCTGGGTGTTATGTTAAACAAAAATAGCAAAGGGGGGGCATTTTTCAGAAATGTGGAATATGTAACAGTAATTTCAGAATTCAAACTTTTTTCATGGCACATGAGATTGAATGTATGGGATGAGGGATTGTGGTATGTATGTGGGAGGGGGGCTGATGTTACAAGTTTGTACTGTGCCCGAAAAAATTATGCTTGGGCCCTTTCCTTACCACATAACCCATAACTGGTGTCAAGGTTACAGGACTCTGTATATACAGGACCATATAACCCACAATGCAGAGTAGGTTTTCTTTAGTCTGTCCCCCAGGACTCAGCTTTCTCTGAGTTTTAGCATCCTACCTCCCCCCGCAAGGGGTTCAGAAGGTGCAGCAGGGTGGGGACCTTAGCCCACAAGGGCCACAAGGTCTGACCTTGGCCTACAAAGGCTACAAGGTCTCACCTATCACTGGAGCTCAGAGTCCAGGTATAACAATTCCTGTCCAATCTATTCCCTTACATCCTGTAGCCATGTGCCAGCCTCTGCATCTGACAAATATACTTCATTATCTCTGAAAACATCTGTCCGTTTGTAACAGATATCCCAATACTGTATCACTGAACACCCTGTGTCCATGAATATCTTGGTCACCTCTCTATTCACTTTCTTACTAGCCTTGTCAACACAGGCTGGATCTGCAGCTCACCGCCAGACATACTTTATGAGCATTTCTGATCACAGTAGCCTCACATCTAGCTACGATTATCTAATTAAGCTAACATTCCTTAGATCCTATCTCTTAAGTTAACTCCTGTACAGCCTCCAAGATCATTCTCCCCGAGGTGAATAACCAGAATATGAGGTTGGTGTGCATTGCTTGTCAGTGAGTACAGAAGTGCCATGAGCTGATCTCAATGCATGCCTCTTCTGCTGAACCACTGGATGCAAAGTGGTTGGCTCTGGTAGAATCATAGAATATTAGAGTTGGAAGAGACCTCAGGAGGTCATCTAGTCCAACCCCCTGCTCAAAGCAGGACTATCCTCAGCTAAATCATCCCAGCGAGGGTTTTGTCAAGACTCAGCTTAAAAACCTCTAAAGATGGAGATGCTACCACCTCCCTAGATAACCCATTCCAATGCTTCACCACCCTCCTAGTGAAAAACTTTTTCCTAATGTCCAACCTAGACCTTCCCCACTGCAACTTGAGACCACTGCTCCTTGTTCTGTCACCTGCCACCACTGAAAACAGACTAGCTCCATCCTCCCTGGAACCCCCTTTCAGGTAGTTAAAGGCTGCTATCAAATTCCCCCCTTCTTCTCTTCTGCAGACTAAACAGGCCTAGTTCTTTCAGCCTCTCCTCATAGGTCTTGTGCTCTAGCCCCCTAATCATTTTTGTTGCCCTCCGCTGGACTCTGCAACTTGTCCACATCCTTTTTGTAGTGGGGGGCCCAAAACTGGACACAATACTCCAAATGCAGCCTCACCAATGTCGAATAGAGGGGAAAAATCACTTCCCGCGATCTGCTGGCAATGCTCTTACTAATGCAGCCCAATATGCCATTAGCCTTCTTGGCAACCAGGGCACACTGCTGACTCATATCCAGCTTCTTATCCACTGTAACCCCCAGATCCTTTTATGCAGAACTGCTGCCTAGCTCATCAGTCCCCAGTCTGTAGCTGTGCCCAGCTGCGATCCAGCTGCTGTCCTGACTGTGGTCCCATTGCACTACAGAGTGCCCGCAAATCCAGATATTGCATAAGCTCTGTGTAGCTCCTGAAACCAAACAAGCACATTGGGTTAAGTTAGATTTTGCTGTTCTCTGCCATCTTTTCTTTGGTGCAGACTGGAGTCCTGTAACACCTCAGCCTGCTAGCTGGACAGTGATAGTAGAGAGAGCCAAACTGTGGTGGGTCAAAGACACCACATTCTTTCAATTTTGTTACTTTTAATGAATAACTACCATCTATGGAAACTTCTCTGGTTTGACATTTTATTTCCCAGCACAGTATGGCTGGGCATTCCTCAAGTACCTCCTAAAATAGATGCACACAAAATTAGTGACCACTTCTGCATATGTTGGTTTTACTAAGTTGTTGAAGGCCACACTGAAAGTCAGTCCCAGAAATGTAAATAGAAGAATCTAGGGTCCCAATTCATCACACTAGTTGTCATTTAAATATACTTTATTTGCAGTTATGTTGATGAAATGAAGGAAATCTCATTTAATGTTTTTATAAAATGACTCAATCATAACATTACTCTGTCAAAAGTTTTTATATATACTCAACTATAAAAACAATTGCAACATCCTCGCATAGTCAAGTAATCTGTTGAATTACATAATTCTTAAAGGACCAAAACTATTTGAATGACAAAACATGCTCGCTTGTGATTAGGCTGCTTGTATGATTCAACACCTGATGGTACAGTGACATGCATATTACTTAAACAGTATTATAAACAAGATGTGCAATTAAATTTGAATATCTGCATATTCTAGGTATATTGTAATAGCAAACCAAAATGCCTTTAGTCACTTGAGAAATGCAGTTTTCTTATCATTTGCTCATTGAATTGTATTTCTTTTAAAGAAGTTGTAATAAAATGTAGGTACTTTTGGAGCAAATGTCCTCCCATGTATGCAGATGTGCTGAATAATCACAAATTCCTATATGGAATAACTGAGAGTTATTCCTCTACTATGAAAAAGATGTCAAAAGTCAACTTTACCAAATGTCAAATATACAAAAAGGTTTGCTGATTAGTATCTCTGACAATTTTAACACAGGCAGACTATATCATTTGTATCAGTACTCTACAAAGGAGAACTGAAGTAACTTTTAGCCTGAAACTGAACATGACGTACTATGTGTATACTCATGGAATGTATTTTTTCCTCTTGACTATATTCCTAAACCAAAATCATTTCTAAAAAAGAGAGTATATAAATTATAGCATCTTCAGGTTGTTAGTAATGGATGCATTATAATTTACATATTTTATGCAGTTGTTTTATCTATTTTTTCATTTAAAAAAGCATTGCTACTATAGTAACTGCTATGTCACATGGTATCTCTGGTATTATTAATATACAGAATACTTGCTAAAAAGTTTTCAGATAAACAAGTTTTAAGTTAAAATATTTCGCACTTAAGGTTAATTTTAAATCATTTTTCTTCTCCTGTGATCAACATTGCAGTGAAGATGTTAAAAACTGTAGAGTCCAGTAAAAGGAGCAAGGGAAATTTTTTATTTTTTTCCTCTTTCTGACTGAGCTCTATCAATGCGCACCTTGCTTTCTTCCTTCTCTTGGAAGAAGAAAAAATGTATACCTTTCCCTTGAATAAATCAGATTAGGAAGATTGAAATCTATGTCTAAAGAAGTGGTAATTGGTCAGCCACATCTTTACCCAAAAGAAGAATTTAACAGTGCACTCTATTCAATAAATTTTATTAGAAAAAATAAAGGGATCTGCTTTCTTGTAACCTTTGTAGAAATGGTAATCTTTGTAGAAAAAATGATAAAAGAGCAAAGGATAATATTTTCCTTTTTGCCTGCAACCAACTTTTTCAAAGTCATATCAGTAGGCATTTTGTTATAGTCTTCCTAAGTAGTTAAGAAGCGTTTGCAGAAATCAGAACTGACATAATCTTTGCTAAAATTTTGGAAGCAAAAATTGGAAAATTCCACTAAGCTATAAGAAAGTTTGAGAACATCTGCTTACCCCCTGTGTCCCATCGTTACTTCCATACCATTTAATCCTTTGGCTTCCCTAGGAATATTATGAACAAGTGGGCCAATTGTTATTAGGTGTAATTTAAAAACATTTTTTTTTGTGAAGTGGAAACCTGTTTCTTAAGAATTGAACTAAGAACATCAACTTACTTCATGTAGTTCAGCTTTTATAGTTATCAGATACTAATGAATATTTGTAACTTTGAATTTGAACCACTAATCTGGAAGAAAGAACTCTCCCTTCTCCCCCCGCCAAACAAACAAAACCCTACCGTATCCCATGCTGTGTTTCCTGAGGTATCTAGTCCTTCTTACATGGTAGTTTTCTGTACTAGATATTAGAATGATAATTTTTACTATCATAGGGGGGAGTAAATAGCCCTTTTTGGGCTGAGGGGCAGGAAAGTGCCTATTGTTATGTTTCTCTTTGGCTCTGCGCAAAAAATAAATGTTGAGAAGTGCCAAATGCCTGCAACTTCCACAGAAATGTATGGGAGCTGCAGATGCTCAGGGCTTCTGTCCTAAAAGTAAGCAGGGTCACAGGAAGCTGATGCTATAAGAGCATTCACTGGAAACTAGCTCTTGATTTAATTAGCACTATTTGTAACCTACTTTTTTCAACGGGTTCTTTGAATCTAAGCTACGAGCTTCAAGAATTTGCTGAGATGTTCATGGACCTTAGTTTGTATATGTCCATTAGTGTGTTTCTGTTCTGAAACACTGAATTCATATGCTTTAAGGTCAGATAGAATGTGGTGCTTGATAGGGTTCCTTCTGTTGTTTCATATAGTAGGTTGCAGCTGGTTTGTCTTTCTTATTTCCCGTGCATCTGCTTCTGGAAAGCAAGAATACATTTTTGTGTAGCAAAATGTAGCTACAAATATGAATGTGACTTAAATGAGCAGACTTAGTTGTCTTAAAGTTTAGATGTGCAGATAAATTGTCTGAGGAGATGTGTGTATTCTGGGCACGAATCTCCTTCCCTCATTGGTTAGATATTAATGGTCTCTCCTTTGGTCAGATTCATTCATTCATCCTGCAGTCACTTATTTAGTTTTATCCTTCAAATGAGGGGATGTAGTCTGAGATTTAACCTGGGTTGCAAAATGCCAGATGTTCAGTCTGACAAAGAGAACCATCCATTCTGTGGCTACCGTGTGACACAAAGGGTTATTTATACTTTTGCCTGAATGTCCTTTTTGGGGTGGAACTAAAATAGCATGTGTTACTTTGCCTAGATCTGTCCTCAGTCTGGTCTCTAATGGAAATTCTGGTACAAATTGTTTGTATATTCAAGGACTGTAGATTTTGAAGGTGGTTTCAAAGAATTTGATTTGAGTCTAGTGATAACTTCATATAAGGATGAAGTCTCTTATCAGCCACATGATTTAGCCAGTTAGACAGAGTACATTGCTTTCTCTCCATCAAAAGAGGATCTTTCTAAGTTTCTGTAAGTAACTTTTTACAGTTACGGGAAGATCATCTAATACAGTGAGTCTATACAGACCCAGCACACTCTCAGTATTTTAATGTACCAATACATTGGAACACTCCAATTTTGCTTTTGCTTTTTCAAGTCTTATTGCAGGTTTAATAATAACGGTTAATAAACACCTAGTTCTTATATTGTGCTTTTCATCAGTGGATCTGAAAATACTTTATGAAGGAATTACTGATCATTATCCCCAGTTTACAACAGAAGAAACTGATGCATAGAGAGGTGAAGTGACTTGCCCAAGTTCAGCCAGCAGGCCAATGGCAGAGCCGGCCATAGAACCCTGATCTGCTAAGTTCTGGTCTAGTGCTCTGTCTGCTTGGCCACACTGTGAGTGGTGCAGCTCAGATGGGACAGGTATTTTTGGTCT
This sequence comes from Mesoclemmys tuberculata, assembly GCA_007922155.1. Taxonomy (NCBI): domain Eukaryota; kingdom Metazoa; phylum Chordata; order Testudines; family Chelidae; genus Mesoclemmys; species Mesoclemmys tuberculata. Next base: position 5,924,645 of record ML675643.1, read on the forward strand.
AGTTCATTCCAGGTTGAGTCTGCACCCCAACTACAAGTGACAGGATTTTAGAAATCTGCATCACACTGCTCTGACAGCGTTGTCACCCTTAGATTTAAAATGGTGTTTGAGGCTGGCTTTACAATAGCAGTTTCCAGCCTGTTTACTTTTATAAATATAAAATGATCTTGCATCCTGGTTCTTGCAGACTCTCATTCAATTGTTCTGATCACACAAACGTATATTTATTGTTCCTGCTGTTATACTGAATGCCTTCTTGTACAGAGGTAACTTCTTACAATTTTGAGACAGATTCTTGAGACTCAGGCTGTTGGGTAAACTGCAGAAGCAGACTAGTTGAGGAAATGATATATTGTGAAGATTGCACATCTCAGATTGGGCTGATAAATGCTTGCTCTGCTGATTTTAGAAATGGGAGATGCTGGGAATATGGGCATGGCAAGTTTCTACATGCAAAAGCCTAACTGCACCATAGACACTCATCCAGGACAGAGTTATTGTTCTTTCTTCTTCCTTCTCCCAGCTTTTTATGAAGCCAGTAGTTCCAGTTCCTGGCTACATCTGGCTAGGTTGCAAAATTTTATTACAATGTCCTTGTGCCATGTTGAACTGGTGGGAGTGTTTTTATAGTACATCTTTTATTTTAAGAATCCAAAGAAAGGGAGAGCAGCACTGGGTAAGAGGAATAAATTTGTTGGAAGCACCTGTGTTTCTGCACACAGAGCATAGGATATTGCTAGAAATGCCCAGAAAAATCCAGAAGGGCTCAGTAGCTGTCTTATAGTCAGAGAAGAAAGCCACCATTATAGATAGATAGTTTTGCATGTCTTAAACATCATCAGACCAAAAGCAGAGCAAATCAGTGTTCAGGTGGAGAAATGTGAAGCTTCTGGAACCTCCTGGTGGACTTGGCTGAATGACTATAATGCAAAGCCAGAAGTGGGTGTGCTGTCACGGTTGGGTCTCAAAATCTACAACATTTTGGCTATTGGGGAGTATTATTCCAAACTTTAACTATTAGGGAAGTCATTAGTTAAAATTATGTATGGCCCGTTACCATGAATTTTATGGATTTAGAGATATCATGGGGTTTGGCTCCGTAGTCTGAACTCAGTCTCTTTGCATAGTAGTTTCACCCAAAACAGAGAATTCAGCTTAGTCAAGACCAACCTGAACAGGCACAAGCAAGAGTAATGTAACAAGACATACTCTCCACTGGAACTGCAGTGAATTTGCTTATTACCACCAGATCTGTGGAGGGCATTGTAGAGATACATATTATATTTACTGCTCAGCACACTGTAGAAGCAGGTCAGATATTTAGCAGTAGCAGCAACAGCTCTGTTTTGCTGATGAGACAAAACTCTAATCAGTAGTAAAAAAAATGCCTTCGTTTGTATTCTAAAATCAGGATGGGATAGGATGATGAGATAAGGGGACTGCTTCTGGCAGTTGCAGTATTTGGAAGGGGACCTCTTCAAGGTTCAGCATAGTGATTAATCATTACCACCTTTTCTCATTTCCACCTTTCTGATTGCCTATCTTGCTTTTGTGTCCAGAAAGTCTAGCTACTAAAAGTGGTGAAGCTTCTTTTGGCAAATTCATCACCCCCTTCTATATGTCTGCTTAAATTTACAGTGATGCAGCCATGCTTATCATCTACCTAATGTAGCATGAACATAGTCCTTAGATGCTAACTCCACAAAGTTTGAAATTGATCACAGCTGGAAATGGGTTATTGTTTACATTTTACAAAGATTAGCTATATTTGTCAAAGAGGCAACTTTCTCTGGAAACTTCAGTTTTTAGACATTAGAATAAGTTATATTGCCATATTAATTTGGTAGTTATTTACTCTAGCAGATACTGTATGCAGTGATGTTGTAGCCATGTTGGTCCCATGATATTAGAGAGAAGGTGGGTGAGGTAATATCTATTGTCTGACAAAGCTCTGTGTAGGCTCGAAAACTTGTCTCTCTGATCCAGTAAAAATATTCGCTCACCCACCTTGTCTTTCCCTAACAGATTCTGTGATTTCAGCCTGCATCTTTCTTAATAAACAGGTCATGGTTTTAGTCTCACTACTTGGAGAGAGGCAAATAGGCTGTGTGTCAGTTTCCAACTTTCTCCCTCTAAGACTCCTAGTTGTTATGCAAGAGCTGATAATTGATCTTATTCCTTATTTTGATGTGAAGTAAATCCAAGATGGCAATATAGTGAAGGAGCTCAAAAAAAACCAGAAGACTTTTTTCAGGTCACATTTAGCACCTGGATTTGAATTTCAAACACCTAAAATATGCTATCTAGTGAGAGAGTGATATTCAGGTACAAAGTTGTGGTAAAAAAAAAAGACATCCCGAGACTTTATGTACACTATGTGAATCTTAGACATGAAGATATAGAATAAAGCAGATATATGCCCCCCAAACACTGAAAAATAATAATTGGCGGTAAAACTAAGAAGAAAATCAGTCGGAAGGAATTTCTTTTTCGGTTTCCTGTGTTTGCCCAGCTTTACTTTCAAAAGCAAGGTCATGAGTTCCCTTAGAGGTACTTCAGTACTCCAATAGGTACTTCAGTTAACTTTCTTTCCTCCCAGGAAGAATTGAAATATTCTACCCGTTCCCCAGGAGGTTTTGAATTGCAGCCCTGCCTCCAGTCCTGAAGATCTGGTCGGGACTCCCTTTTGAACCTGCTAACAGAACCCATTTACTAGTTAGAGGGCTTACTGTTTAGTGTAACACACTTGCTTTTTCTCTTCACCTTGGGATGAAAATGCACCCTCAGCAGCACTCTTAGCATCTGCTGGCTTTCTTCATTTTCATATGGCTTATGTAGAGTAGGAGCTATAATTTTACATTCAGATGGTTAAGCCAGATACTTGTGTCAGGAATAGTGGAGTTAATCACTGTGATACCTGCTTTGTGAATTGGGCATTGAGTTGTTATATGTTCCATAGGCTGTTCTGGATGACTACAGTCACATACAGCTGAGCCTTTAATTTCCCATTTGTGCAGCAGGTATCATCTGCCATGATTTACGCAGACCTGGTTTAGGATTGCCCATGAGCTTCATGGGAGATCAAAGCCAGGGATCTTCTGTGTTGGGTTTTTCTCAAACTGTGACTTCTTGTGAACTCTATTTGGCTTTCCAAGCTTCATTAGAGCTGAATTTTCATTGGTGAAGCCACACTCCAACAAAACAAGAGTCACTGGAGAAGTCACTGGAGGAGGGGTGCATGCATGATCAGGTCTATACAACATGTAGATTCATGTATTTGTTGGCCAACACATGGGGAGGAATCCATAGCTCCATCTGCTCCCCAACCTCCCTGCCCACCCGCTCACAGCTGGCAAAATTAGAAATACAGCCCCTGTTCTCACTCCTGCCCCTGTACCTGAGAATCAGGACCTAGTCAACCTCATAAGGTTTATTTCCTTATTTCCCCTTATTCCCATATAAGGATGGGACAAAGTCTAGTCTTTTATTTCAGCTGTGGATTATTGATCTTGGGGAAAATAATATCAACAATGCTGTTGAGCTCTATAGAGTATAGTAACCAAACCATGTACATATAGTAATTTTATATGCAAACAGAAAGGGTCTGACTGTCTCAGAACGTTTATGGGCAGTAATTAATTCTAAAACAAAATACCTTTTAAAATTGTAAATACAAATAGATTCTGTTAAGAAATAATAGTATGCAATATTTCATTTATAAACATTAATCTTTTTTTTTTGAGTGATGATAATGGAAAAATAGATTTAAGTTCTTTGTTTTAGCTAGGATTTATAAACCCCTGAAAATATGGGTTTATAAGGGAAAGCCTGACAGACCCTTTAATTGTGGTGTGACTAATACCTTCCTATAATTTGTAACCTCAAGTAAGGTGTTTTGGCTCAAGAGGTGGAATATATTTTTGTGTGTAAAGGTCAATTTTAATTAATAAGCTGTTTTCATCATTCAGGGCCAATATGAATTGCTTGTAACATTTGTGTGAAATAGTTTTCAATATGAAAATAAAACAAATTGAGCTTTATGTCACATTCATCATCCCCATAACCCATTTAAATGTCAAAAAATCAGTGCAGACCAAAAGTCTATTTCTAGAAGCCTCAGCAGGTCTATTTATCAGAGTGATATAAGATATTATCATCATATTATTTCATCATGTGCCTTCTGCATTTAAAGATATACACATTTATTTTAGTTTTCTCTAATGTAAAAATAGTTTTTCTGTTAAAGATTTGTCCTCTGAAGAGTACTGAAAAAAAGAGGCACAAATGTCAGAAGAATGAACAGATAATTATAAAGTATAGATACCATGTATTTCTTTCATTAGAAGATAAGACGAACATTGCCTTGTTTTCTTTTGCCCTAAAGTTTTCAAATTAAAAATACCATTGTGTTCTCCTGTTTGGGAATAAGCATTTTACATGCTTCAGCAAGGATGTTTCAGAAAGTGTAATTTGACTGGGTGCACAAGTATTGAATTACATTAAAAATCTGTTTATAGAATCCTTTTTTATGAAATAGCATAAAATAGTCTTGCATCCTTTGTATTCATGTGTTTATTTTAATATTCAGTTTTTCCTTTTTGTTTTTTAAAGACAAAACCAAGGAAATCAACTGTAAAAAGCTGTGGTAATAACATGTTATGGCTGAGCATTAAAATGCACAAAAGTCAGAAAATTCAGTTACAGTTCTCACAGCAGCCATTGTTAAGTCTACTTATATTATTTGATATGCTTTATTATAGTATAATTTTATATGTTTTTTAAAAATTATTTTTATTGCTGTAAAATAATATACAACTTTGTACAAAATACAAGAGTTTTTTCCTTTTTTAAACAGTGATGTAATGTTTAAAAATAAGAAAAGAAACAAAAGAGAGAGAAGTTGTGGAAACAAATAACAGATCATTCAAAATTTCATAGTTTTAAGAGTTTAGAAACAGTAATGCAAGAAGAAACCTAGGGCAGAGGGGGTACAGAAAAAAAGAGAAAGGAAAAAAGTGGGTGTGAAGCAACAGCAAGAGATAAGTAAATTCTCTGTCTACTAGGTACAGAATAGAAGAACAATATTATTATATATTGACAATATCTGTAAAAACAAGATTTAGGAAAAAGCTGCAGTGTATATGGGAATAAAGAGGATTTCACAATATCATCAATACATTTCTTAACCAGAACTTTAATATATGTGATATATAAAGAACTTAAATACAGGTGAAGTAGTTCAAAGCAAAAACCAAAATCAAATGTACTCAGGAAGCTGGATTGCCCTGAGAGCTCTGGCAACTGACTCCCCGAATAATAACAATAATAACAGTTCAGAGTTTCCATCAAGGCACCTGGCAATAATGTAAGAAGGGATACGAAATATCAGTCCCCAAAACATAAAACAAAATAAAAAATCAGGTTCTTACTAAAGGAAGAAATTCCCTGGTAGGAAAGGTGACAAACTCATTACAAGGAAACATTGCTACTGTTTCTGTACTGTTGTTTTGGAGATGTGTGAGGGGGGAAGGAAGAAAAGAAAGAGAGAAGCTTTTGGCTCTCAATAGATTGTCAATGGTTTTACTTCCAAAGCCAAGCAGACACACTGGTATAAGGGTAGAATGCCATAAATTACGCAGATCACTACATTCAGGAATATTTAGGTATAACCAGAAACTTAGTACAGAAGCTTAAAAAATTATAGTTAATTATTCTCTGGTGCCTTTCCCATTTACTGTCACAAGCAGTAGTTTTTCTTTATCACGTAGATACAGATAACATTCAGCTGATGTTAACCATAGTTAATAAAGAAGAGGTGAGATATAGTTGCTTGAAGAAGGTGCCCATAATATACAGACGCCCATACAGAAACATATTTGAAGAAAAACAGTTCCAGCCAGCTCACTCATTTGTATGTGCATCAGAAGGTGTCAAAACTGATGCATTCTCCATCATTTCAAAATCCACTAGCAATCAAGCTGGTCTATTTGGATCATTATATGGCTGATGCTTGAAGCCATACTATACTTTCAGTCTGGCAAGGTACCAGAAGACAGATTTAATATTTTAATATTTCTAATTGGAGCAAATGCAGCCACTTGTTCTATTTCTGAGCAGATATCAGGATAAAAAGAGAGATCAACTCCCTCAAAGGAGCTTTTGCTGCCATTACAGGCTTTGCACAGGATTGATTTTCTGTTCTGGTATTGCATCAATTTTACTAATTTGCAGACTGTCACCATTAGGAGGGCTGAGTATGGGAGCTTAATCTGCCCTTTCAGTTTCCAAAGTAGAGTTCCTCAGGAAGGTTCCAAGGAACTCTGGAAAGAATAAGTGAAGAAGGGGTTTTATGCATGGGGCTTTAATTCCACTGGCATTTCAATGACCTGCAGATTAGATGTACAGACACTATTATCCAGGTCCTTCAATTTATCAACCGTCCAGGACTGTTTGACCTTGGTCTCTACCTCCAGTAGGCAGATTTCACATATATCTTACGTACTTTGAAACTCATACTGGTTATAAATGTGAATGTACTAATTTAATGTGTGTGGGATTACATGTGTAAATTTAACACCAATGTGATTTAGTTATGCTCACTTGGAAAACATTATTCTGAATTACCTAAAATATGTTCATTTTGGATATTAATGTTGCATTAATGTATTTTCCTGCAAAGAGAATATAGGACCAAAATCAGCTCTCAATAAAAAGTGTAGCATCCCCATTGCAATCAGTTGAGTTGTACTGATGTAACTGCAGTAGTGCCAACTTTGAGAATTCAAAAATCATGAGTCAGGCCTAAAAATAAATCATGAGATTGCCTTAAAAATCATGGTCATGTTTTCAAACTTTTCTCCACAACCATGTGGGCTAGAAACTTTTTTTTTTTTTTAATGTAAGCTGAGATTCTCACTTAGTCACATGAATCCAGGGTCTGGGGCTTTAAAAAAATGAATATCATGAGATTTGCCATAAAATCATAAGGGTTGGCAACATTGTAAATGAAAGCAAACTTTAGCCCACTGTATCACATATATTGTAATGAACCCGTTGGCATTTTATGGGACATTGTGCTACCAGTGCAACCTCCAGCCAGTAGAGGTCTCCATAATCACATCAACACAGGAAAGGATAGTGGTGTCAGAGGGGAGCATAAGGAAATTGGACATTGCATTACAGCGTGGATATTTGCGAATGCTGCAAATGGCTGGTTGGGGGTGGGGTCGGTTTAGGGATAGGTTTGGACCAGATACAGATTCTGGACAAAAGCATTGAGTTCATGCCAGGATGTCTGCAAGCCACTACATGATTGCCTTTAAGAGAAGGGAGGCCTGAAGTGAGTATCCCTTGTACTAAGCCTAAGGACAGTTGGTTGTGTTTACCTCCTTTTGTGTTGTAAACTTAAATAAATTATTCCTTGGGTATTTGTACCATGTGTGGTAACTCTAAGAAATAAATCCTCTGGCTTATCTAAATTTTAAGAGAGTTGTTGAGAACCCCCCAAAACCCAGAACCTCAAGAACCTAGTGCTTGAAGTGTTTATAGTCCTTGCTCCCAAATGCAAGGTGTAACTAATACATTACCAGACATCAGAGGGGCCTGGTATACCACAGCACTCACAGTGACATTCTGCAATGGTGTTGGTTAGAATAAATTGCTTGAAATTCTGGTTTCTTAAGCAAAGTTGAATTCTTTGGGTCATTTTACTAAAGCAGGAATTTACATGTATTTTTGGTGGGGCCTGTTAATATTGGAAACTTTAATAAATGACATCATAAAGATAACAAGGATTTTGGTTGAATGTGTTTTAAAAAGAAAGTGCATGTATATGGATGCAGATGCACAATTAATGAAAATGAAAAAGCATTGGGGGAAAAAATCCCTGTCTGTTTTAATAGTTTTGTTTTCTCTTTAACATTGATATATTTCTTTTCTCTTTTTTTTTATTGTAACAGGTAGTGACCTAGGAAGTGATGATATCATAGCAGGGAATGTAAGCAAATATGCTGTTCTCCCAGTTGGTTATTATGGACAGCCTAAAAAAGGACATCTTATATTTGATGCCTGTTTTGAAAGCGGTAAGCTCCCTCAGGGTTAATATATATGTTACTCAACTGATAGTGTACAAACATTTATAATATTACTGTACATCTGCAGAAATATTAAATTCAATCTTAATTTTGAGAAAGAGATTTGTTCCAAATACTACTTAATTTACTAATGTGAATAGTTCCATTGACTTCAGTGGGATTGTTCAATAAAGTCAATGAGACTAGTCATGTGAATAAGAGACCTCATCCAAAGCCCACAGAAGTCAGTGAAAAATTTCCCGTTGCCTTCAGTGACCTTTGCATCAGGCCCAAGATGAGTACAATTCTGCTGGAATCTTTGGTATAGCATGTATGTACATATTTGACTTTTATTCTTTCAGATGGCTTGGAACGAAACACTTTAAAATTGATTAAAAAAGCAGTGTGATTTTAAAGACGTTTAGTCAATTTCTCTTTCGGCAACATGCACAAGCACACATTGCAAAGTTTGGGTTGCATAGTTTACAGGGGAATTTATCTGACCTTAGGTTTTATAACTGATATGTTTTGATTATGTTATGTAATGAGTGAATCTCTTTAAATGTAAATCTTATTTGGGGTTTTAATGGTCTGATCCTGAACTATTCAAATTAAGGAAAGCTGTGCCATTAATGTCAATAGGTGCAGGGAGTGTACTGTAAATTTATTTTTACAAACGTTATATTTAGGTTGTTTAAAGATGAAATTTTAACTTGATTCATGTGTGTATATATATTACATAATATATTGTAAAAGATTATGTTACATGTATGCACAAGACTCCAAATTTTAGCTTAAATCTGTTATTACTAGCTTACAGACACACACAGCACTGTTAAACACCATATGCACAGAAGGCATTTGGCAGGCTATGCTATGGTTTTCAGCATGGTTTATGTGAGAGGTGCTGGTAATGCCAAAACTACTACAGTGTCTCATAAAATGAGCTTTTTATGAAGAATTAGGTCCCTCTGAGTGTAATACTGGCTGCCAGTTTTTAGATAAATATTAAACAGAGTTATTTAAATCCCTTGATTAAATTATATAAAAGTCATAAATGATGCAATGAACAAGTAAGAATATCCTCCTGTTTTTTAAACTATGTCTATGAAGGCTCAGAAAATGCTTAAATATGATATTTGATAAATTTAGAGTATATATATTTTGAGTGTTATTTGACAATTGTTATAAGTTTATGATTCTAGAATCAGAAAATGGTAATATAATTTATTAAACTAATCAACTGGCCTAAGATGAGAAATTCATTATATTGTGTTAAATTATTGTGGAATGAAAAAGATCAATAGCACCCAATTCTATGAAGTAAAGATGTTGAGAATTAGATGACTGTTTAATTATAATTTCTAAACAGTGGAATTAAAGGTATTCTTGAACTTAAAAAATTAATTCCTTGCAAGAGGTAGCAGCTTTCATATTTAATGTATGGATTTTGACAATTTGATAGAAGAGAGATGATAGATGAATTATAAGATACTTCAGCTAATTATTGATAATGGTAAAGTTTTCTGCTCCTTTCTCTCAGTGGAACACCATTAGTTAACTAATAAGGTGCAACATGTGTGGCGCAATAGCATGTAAGACTGTGGGTGCCATTTTAGTAGTGGTAATAGCTCAACGCAATGTATCCTCTTGGAATTTCCTATCTGCTGTGCAGGAGACATTATAAAACCCATATTGATTTTAAAATTATCCTGTGGTATTAATGCCATTTTATGGACCCAGCAGGTATGTAACAGGAAGTAGACTAAGGAGAGGCATGGAGACAGATAGTATTTAGTGCTTTACACTGAGGCTGATTCCTGTTTTACCTGTTATGCTGATGCTATTAAATAAAAGCATTTCATTGAAACCTGAGATTCCCAGCTTCTTTAAAAATATTACATCTCCTTTGCAAATTTTGATTATAAAATATGAAGGATTTATTAAATATTTTATTAGCTAATAAACACAGTGTAACTTGGCAGAAAGCAGTTCATACTATATTACAGAATTAGGGAGAAGAGATGAGAAGTCCTTCCAGAACAGTAAAAGGACATCAAACCTGTAGACAGGGAAAGTTAAGCACATGTAGCTGAAATGTTGTTTATTTTGCTCACTTTTTTTTAATGTTTTTCATTTGTCATGATAAATAATGATAACAAATATGTATTGGAATTACTATTAGTAGAGGTACAGTGACATATTTTTAATATAGTTCAAGAAACAAAACTCCAGCCTCTATGGTAGCTTAAAGTTTCTTCTATTTGATAAAAACAACAAGAGTTCTGTAGCACTTTAAAGACTAACAAATTTATACAGACAAACATGGCTACCCTCTGGAACTTTTCACCATCGAAGGCACATTCTTTTGGATAGATTCTTTTGTTGTGAATTGTATTTACTTGAGCAGAGAATACCAGATACTTTTATGGCATCAGTCGCCATAGTGTCTGAGCACCTCACAATCTTTAAAGTAGTTGGTAGCAGTAACAGACATCTGTCTATCTTGAAAAGCTATGGTGTAAGCGGCAAAGCAATTCAGTTATTGCGTATCAGGCTGTAGCATTGTCAGTGGCTAAAACGTTCAATTCTTGAGTAGCAGTCCTTGCCACAAATAGCGCAAACGTAGCGCACAGGTCCAGAGGATGAAGCCTGTACACTACTTGTGCTTGAGGCCTGCTGTGCTTTCCTCTTACTCTTTTCGCTTTCCTCTTTCTCAGTCACCTCTTTTCAGACTCTTGGACTCTCTGTGTAGTGTAGCCCTTCAGTGTAGCCTATTGCTAACAATATCTTCCGAGTTTGCAGAGTTGATGTTTAAAGTTTTAAAATCTCTTGCAAATCTCCTTAAACCTGAGCCTAAGTCAGCCTACTTGAAGCATCTGCAAGTTTTCCATACAGGAGATCCTTTGGCATGCATCCTTCATCCATCTGGTGCAGATGATCAAGCCAACAGAGATGTCTATGTTTGAGGATAGTGATTAGACTTGGCAGTTTTGCTTTCTCAAATACTTCCAGAGTCAGGATCTTTGGCTTTCCCACTTGATATTTAGAAATCAGCAAAGACAGTGAGTGTGGACAGTGTTTAGTCTCCTTTCATGCCTGCTGTAGGTGGTCCAGATGTCGTCACCACACAGCAATGTCTCAGAATGCAAATCTGGTAGACCTATATCTTAGTGGTTAGTGTTCATTTTCTGTTTTTTCATACACGCTTGGTCAGTTGGGCAAATGTGATAACTGATTTTCTAATATGAGAATTAAGCTTGTCATCTACAGCTAAGTTATCTGATACAGTCGATCCTTGATAGCAGAACTTGTGCATGACTTCTAGTGAAAAATTATTTTAAATATAGAATATTATTATTCAATAATATTAATCAATTATTTATTATTATTATTCAAGGATATTATTCAATTCAATAATAATCAAATATTATTAACATAATATTGAAACTTTTGGTGCAGACAGTATACCTTGTGCCATAATCATTGTCTTCTTTAGACTGATGATGAATCCAAATTCATCACAAGATGGCACAAAGCTACTTCAAAGTTGCTGGATTTTTTTTTTCACGTATGCAATAAATACTATGTCACTCGTGAACAGAAGTTCTCATCAGCAGATTTTGACTTTTTGCTCTTAGATGTGCTGTGTTGAAGAGTTTTCTGTTAATCTTGTATGGAAGCATACACCTTTGGTGCTTGATGAGAAAGCATGATGAAGCAGTAGAGAGAAGAATACACCAAAGAGTATTGGTACCAAAACACATTCTTTTGACACTACTGAGGATTTCAAAGCTGTCAGATTGATCACCATCCTACTAGACTTTAGCTTTCATGCCATCATAGAAGGATCAAATCAGACTGATGAGGACTAGGGGACAATCAATTCTCTAGCACTTGGAAAATGCTCTTTCTGCTGATCAGGTCAAAATCTTTGTGAGATCTATGAAGGCCAGGTGGGGAGGTTTTCCTGTTCTTCACATTATTCTTGCAGTTGTCATAACATGAAGGCCACACTGTTAGCTGATCGACTGGCAGAGAAGCTGCACTGATTGCAGTCTTTTATGAATGACCCGTGTGAATGCCTTGCCAGTAACTCTAAGGAGAGAAATTCCTCTATAGCTGCTGCAATCATGTTGATCTTCTTTGTTTTTGTACAATTTTATGATGTTGGCATCATAATGCATTTACCCTCATTGTTGGAGTTTCCAACACCTACATGCAGAGTCACATTCTCCTCCCCTTGCTTCACCTGTGAGAGATGTCAGACTTTGAAGGAGGAGTTTAAAAGAGGAAAATCCGGCTCAGTTGGTGGCAGACCAGGGAGTTGACCACTGACTGGCAGCCCCTGCCCTGGAGGAAGGGAGGGCCTGATGCTTTCCCACTTGAGATAGGACTGTCCTTGTTAACCAGTAACCCTGGCTGGTGTCAGAATCCCAGCTAGGGCAGTCAGGGCCAAGGATCAGAACAGGGACAAACTGGGAGTAACAGAGGAGTTTGTAGTTGGGTTCCAGGCCAGGGTCAATACCAAGCGTCAGACTACAAGTCAGGCTTTAGGGTCTGAGTTAGGAGGCAAAGTCCAAATCAAGCCAAGGTCAAAGCCAGGAGTTGAGGAGCAAGGAACAGGAATGGTCATGGCAGCTACAGGAGATCTGCACTGTTGCCTGGATACTTCCTGGAATGCCCCTTGGGTTTATACATGATAGGGAGCCAATCAGGAGCCATGAGGCTGCTGTTTGTCAAAACCTTCAGGTGGAATTTTGTGTGGTCTGTATCCACAGTGGGTCATGGGAATTGGAGCACATGCTGATTACAGCTGCCACTGGTTAGCAACCTGGAGATGTCAGCAGCCTGGTAATAATGCAGGCCTGGGTCTACATCTGTGGGGTTTCTAGGATGAAGAACAGGAAACTGAGCACCAAGACAGGAAGGCAAGACAGCAAGAAAAAAAGGAGTCTACAGACACTAATTAGCTCTGCTGTCTACTATGATGAATAATAGAAAGAGCAACCCAAACACTATGGAGTAGTGTCCTGGTACAGAACTCGAACCAGTGATTCGGAGCAATGAATCAGTGGCCTCCAGATCCATGCTGACTTTTGAAATCATTTAGACTCCAACCATAAAACGCCTGAAATATGTATTCACTAGGAGGGTTGTGAAGCACTGGTATGGGTTACCTAGGGAGGTGGTGGAATCTCCATCCTTAGAGGTTTTTAAGGTATGGCTTGACAAAGCTGTGGCTGGGATGATTTAGTTGGGGTTGATCCTGCTTTGAGCAAGACATTGGACTAGATAACCTCCTGAAGTCCTTCCAACCCTAATCTTTTATGATTCTTGATTCTACATATAAGAGGAGTAACCAGACATTACAATGTAGGTAACGGTACTACACCAACAGAAAATGGAACATATAATCCATTGTAAAGGGTTTCTTCCTTTCTAATCTGTTATTTTACCAAAGCCAGAAGGTGCTTCTGTGCAGGAATTTCAATTAGTATTATTCACTTAATCAAGGAATTGGTTGACTAGCTACTGACACCGACTGGTGGTGGTGGGATTGTGGTATTAAACATTCAGTGGAATAAAAACAAAATTTTGAACTGTTCAGCGTACTTAATGTTTGACTCCAATCTGGAGATGGCTAAGTGAGAAAGTGTATTTGCTTATGAAGCCTTGGTAATAGAGAGATTCTCGAGCAACTCAAAGAGAATTGTTCTGTATGGAACACTTGATATCTTAGGAATCACCGTTTATATGATCTGAAGGCATTGGACAGCACCATAAGCTTAGTATACTGATGTTCCATGATTCAGGAAACCAGAGAAATTACATCTGAGAAGGGTAGGAGCAGATCCTGTTCAGATTACAGTCATAGACTATGGGGGTTCTCTCCTTTCTATACATTATCTTTTGTGTGCAGAGTTGTTAAATACAAATTTTCTAAACCTGGAAGTGGCATGTCAGCATGGGACCTGAGGTGGGAAAAGATCGTTATGGAAATACTCTGCCCATATAGGTTTTCCTCACTGAGGAGGTAACTTGTTTCTCCTTCTTTAATGAGGGATTTGGTTCAGTCTAAAAGAAGGTTTATGCTCTGTCCTCTCTGGAAGCCTCATCTGACAATCCATTAGCCATAGGCCAAGAGAGCTTAAGGATAGGAGACCACAGTAACAAACATTGTTCTCTTCATTTTTTGCATTCTTCCTCTGGGCTTCCTGTTTCTCCTTTACTTTATCTTGCATCCAGATTTATGCAAGGGAATGGCTGTTAAACTGGCCTGTTAGTTATATCCATGCTGGTGAATTTTACCAGATGCCTGGTGCAAGAGGTGGAGAGGGGCTGTCCAAATGCGACTGGTATCCTCTTGGATCTTGCACAGAGGCCTTCTCTTATACCAACAGGGAGGAAAGTTGAAGTGGAATCTGCTTAACTCTGAATCCTCTTCAGAGTAGTGTGAATAGGCAAATCAGGCTCAAAATTATGGGAATGAATGGGAAGTTAGGTTTTGGGTATTCAATGGACATTCTGCTTATTCTTTCAGCACCCTCCTAGTGAAAAACCTTTTCCTAATATCCCCACTGTAATTTGAAACTGTTGCTCCTAGTTCTGTCGTCTACTACCACTGAGAACAGCCTAGCTTCATTCTCCCTGGAACTCTCTTTCAGATAGTTAAAGGCCGCTATCAAATCCCCACCTCATTCTTTTCTTCTGCAGACTAAACAAGCCTAGTTCCCTCAGCTTGTCATAAGTCATGTGCTCCAGCCCCCTAGTAATTTTTGTTGCCCTCCACTGGACTCTTTCCAATTTGTCCACATCCGTTCTGTAGTGGGGGGCCCAAGACTGGACACAACACTCCAAATGTGGTCTCACCAGTGCCGAATAGAGGGGAATAATCACTTCCTTCTATCTGCTGGCAATGCTCTTACTCGGGCACTTGTTGACTGTTGACTCATATTCAGCTTCTTGTCCACTGTAACCCCCAGGTCCTTTTTTGGAAAATATTTCACTTATTTAGATATTTCAGTGTGGATTTAGGTGCCTAATTTTAGGCAACTCTTCTAGATAGTCTGCATCTTTGTAGGAAATCTTTGGTAGAAATAAATTGGAAAGGAACTTCTTTTTTTCACTATCTTCTCAGCATCAAATACATCTCTCCTCATTCTATAGGATAGCTTAATTCTGGAAAAACAAACACTTTGGACTTTCTGAATTCAGTACCTTTTGTTCCTTGCAATGTGGGTAAATCTATCCCTGACCATTGTGGCTGATAGCCATTGATGGACCTATTCTCCATGAATTTATCTAATTCTTTTTCAAACTCCACTATAGTTTTGGCCTTCACAAAATTTCCTGGCAATGAATTCCATAAGTTAAGAACATAAGAATGTTCATACTGGGTCAGATCAATGGTCCATTTAGTCCAGTATCTTGTCTTCTGATAGTGGCCAATACCAGGTGTTTCAGAGGGAATGAATAGAACAGGCAGTCATCAAGTGATCCATCACCCATTCCCAGCTTCTGGTTGACTGTGTGTTGTCTGAAGTGTGTGTGACTGTGTGAAGTCTGAAGTTGACTTTGCATTGTGTGAAGAAGTACTTCCTTTTGTTTGTTTTTAAACCTGCTGCCTATTAAATTCATTCAGTGACCCCTGGTTCTTGTGTTATGTGAAGGAATAAAAAAACCACTTTCTCCACATCATTCATGATTTTATGGACCTCTGTCATATTCTTTTCCAAGATGAAAAGTCCCACCTTTTTTAATCTCTCCTCAGATGGAAGCTGTTTTATACCTCTAATACAACTTTTTTGAGATGGGGTGATCAGAACTGTGCAGTATTCAAGAGGTGGGCATAACCTGGATTTATATAGTGGCATTATGATATTTACTGTCTTATTAGCTATCCCTTTCTTAATAGTTCCTAACATTCTGCTAGCCTTTTTTACTTCCATTGCACATTGAGCGGATGTTTCAGAGCAATAACCACAGTGACTCCAAGATCTCTTTCTTGAGTGGTAAGGTCTAATTTAGATCTCATCATTTGGTATGCATAGTTGAGATTATGTTTTCCAGTGTGCATTACTTTGCTTTTATCAACATTGAATTTCATCTGCTGTTTTGTTGTGCATTCACCCTGTTTTGTGAGATCCCTTTGTAATTCTTTGCAGTCTGCTTTAGACTCAACTCTTTTGAGTAATTTTGTATCATCTGCAAATTTTGCTACTTTCCTGTTCACTCCATTTTCCAGCTCATTTTTGAATATGTTGAACAGCACTGGTTGCAGTACAGATTCCTGGGGACACCACTGTTTACCTCTCTCCATTCTGAAAACTGACCATTTATTCTTACCCTTTGTTTCCTGTCTTTTAACCAGTTACTACTGATCTATGAGAGGACCTTCCCTCTTATCCCATGACTGCTATTTTGCTTAAGAGCCTATGGTGAGGAACCAAGTTAAAGTCTTTCTGAAAGTCCAAGCACACTATATACACTGGGTTACCCCTGTCCAAATTCCTCTTGACCCCGTCAATGACTCATAGACTCATAGGTCAGAAGGGACCAATATGATCATCTAGTCTGACCTCCCGCACAAGGCAGGCCACAAATGAATTCCAATAGATTTGTGAAGCATGATTTCCCTTTAGAAAAGCTGTGTTGATTCTTCCCCAACAAATTGTGTTAATCTATGTGTCCGATAATTTTGTTCTTTACTATATTTTTAACCACTTTGCATGGCACTGAAATTAGGTTTGCCGGCCTGTAATTGCCAAGACTGTATTTGGAGCCTTCTTTAAAAATGGGTGTTACAGTAGCTATCCTCCAATCATCTGATACAGAAGCTGATTCAAATGATAAGTTACATAGCACAGTTCTTCAATTTCATATTTGAGTTCCTTCAGAACTCTTAAGTTAATACCATCTGAACTTGGTGACTTATTATTGCTTAATTTATCCGTTTGTTCTAAAACCACCTGTATTATCACCTCATTCTGGGGCAGTTCCTCAGATTTGTCACCTAAAAAGAATGGCTGAAGTGTGAGAACCTCCCTCACATCCTCTTCAAGGAAGACTGATTCAAAGAATTCATTTAGCTCCTCCATAATGGTCTTATCTTCCTTAAGTGCTATGTTAAACTCACCTTGAGTGTGCAGTGGCCCCACTGATTGGCAGGCATCCTGCTTCTGATGTACTTAATATTTATTTTTGCTGCTAGTTTTTGAGTCTTTGGCTAGTTGCACTTCTTTTTAGTCTGTCTAATTTTATACTTGACTTGCCAGAGTTTATGTTCCTTTACTGAGTGGGATCAAATTTTTAGTTTTTAAAGGATGCTTTTTTCCCCCTAACTGCTTCTTTCACTTTGTCGTTTATCCATGGCGGCACTTTTTTGGTCCTCTTACAATGTTTTTTTATTTGGGGGTACTTACATTTAATTTGAGCCTCTATTGTGATGTTTTTAAAAAGTTTTCATAAAGCTTGCAGACATTTCACTTTTGTGACTGAACCTTTTAATTTCCATTTAACTAGCTTCCTCATTTTTGTGTAGTTCACCTTTCTGAAATTAAATGCTGCTGTGGTGGGCTTCTTTGTTTTTTTTCCCCCTCTCACAAGGATGTTAAATTTAATTATATTATGGTTGCTATTACCGAGCAGTTCAGCTATATTCACTGCTTGCACTGGATCCTGTGCTCCACTTACAATTAAATTAAGAATTGCCTCTCCCCTGGTGGGTTCCAGGACTAGCTGCTCCAAGAAGCAGTCATTTAAGGTGTCTAGAAACTTTATCTCTGCATCCCATCCTGACGGCACATGTACTCATTCAATATGGGGATAGTCGAATTCCCCCATTATTACTGATGTAACTTTTGAAAACCAGGACTCTGGTTTAGGTAATTAAATATGGATGTTGGAGCCTAACTCTAGGCATCCATTTTTAGAAATTTGGGCCTCCATGTCTGGGCTCTTCTTCTGCTGTTTTGACATAGCTGATCTAATATATCTGCTGTAGTCCCAGCTAAGTCAGAAATTGATTTCCAGGAACAATGGTATTAAAATTGGTTATAAAGTTTTTTTTTCCTTTTATGTTCATATCTGAGAATTGAAAGTGAAGTTGTCCAATAAAGGGACATATATCTCAAGCCTGGTGCAAAAGCATTCATAATATTAAATACATAGACTTTTTGTGAGCGTTTAAAAACGTGTATTTGTGCATTTTAGTCTCCTATTATGCTGTTTGAGTGTTAAAGATGATATGTTTCTTGAAATTATAAATGAAACAGCTCTTTGCATTTACACTCATTTAAACCCAAATGTGGAACGCTGCCAAGAGTCATTAGATCTTCCATCCTTTTTTATAACAAAAATGTTATGGCCGAGTAGTTTGTTCATTGTGGTTTGTGTTCATGAGGTCACAACCAAAGTTTTGTAAAATTTTAGATTCAACCTTTAATTACTGTAAATATGATTTAGTTACATTGATTGATGTACCACCACCTTATGTTATAAATTACTGACAAGTACTGGTGAGTCTTTTCTTGTTCAACAGGATAAGTATATATATTCAAATAACATATTTTGCATTAACAAGTTGATAAAAAGTGCAATGGTGATGAAGTGCAAATGATATTAAGCAGCTGGAACAAGTTATAATCTACTTTATATCAAGTGATCCACTTCATTAGGTTTACTTATTTTTTATTAAATATTTTAAATAACTTTTGAACAACTATTGAAAGTAAGTTAACATACTTTTTGGGGAAAAACTAAGACCTGCTTTAAGTGGTTGCAATTTCATTGATTTCAATGAACCACTTAAAACCATCTGAATTTGGTCTTTAAGCTTTACCATAATAGGTAGTGGAAATTACTACAAAAACAAGTGTTGGAAGCATGTTTTTTTTCCTGTATGGAGGTGAAATAGCTCTCGTAGGCTGAATAGTAATGAGGGAAGTATTGATCATATAGAATAGAACAAAAAGATCTCTAAAAACACATGTTAAAAATAAATAAGCTTTCCTTGAATCTAGAAGGAAAATATATTTTACTAGATTTGTTGGAATCAGGGCAAAGGCTATCAAAATCTTAAACCTTCAACAGAATAATGGCTAAAAACAATATTTTCATTATCTTTTTGAGTGTCAATCTTATAATTTAAGTTATGCATAATATAATGGAAAGCTCCTTTGGAAATATTTTTCTGCCTCTAATTATTGATCATTTCCCCAACATTTTTTTTAAATTATTCTAATTTCCTGTTTACCATTTTGAGCAAGATTATGGGTAAACAGCTGTTTCTAGGACACAGCTTACCACGGTTTTTTAAACAGAAATCGGCATAGTTATCAGTAGGGATGTCTGCTTAAAACTGATGCCATTATCTGCCCCGCTATTATTTCACATTAGATGTCAACCTATAACTTTCTTCAGGATACTGAACTTGTAAAGCACATGTGATTACCAGTTATTGCAGGTTTCAATTGCCAAAATATTTTCTGAAATGAAGGTCTTCCACTTGTACAAACATTTAAAGCTGAAAACTAAAGTCAGACAAATCATACAAATGACTATAATGCTAGCATAATACTCAAAGAAATAATGAAACCACAGCAGACAAAAAATGATATTTTGGCCTTCATAACTGACGTCCTATTGTAATGTGGTCCCCTGTCTGTAAAGCACCAAGTTTCCAGATTCTGCTCCCATTTAAACTCCATTTGAATTCAATAGTAGTAGAATCATGCCCTAAGAGAGACATAAAACAAAACAGCAAAGATCACAAAGGCACATTCATAGTGATAAAAAAGTGAAAAATCACCATCTGTCTGATACCTATTAAAGTTGCTCTCCATCAGCTCTGTTTAAACACCATTATTACTAGTCCAAGCTGCCTTTTGGAGCAGAAACCAATTCCCAGCCCAGATTTCCTCTCTTGTATTTAGTATCATTTCTATGTATCATTGGCTGGCTAGCTGAGAATAATCATCTTAAGAGATGACTGTTTTGGGCCTTCATTTCTATGAGAATATTCATATATACTACAGAAAACGTAGTAAAAGTTCCCATGTATATTTCTGTAAATGATGTCTGTCTGCAGTTTACTTTTGTGCTATCAAGGTGTTCTGGTTTATTAAACAATTTGGCCTTGTATACGGTGGCAGTGGCATGGAGGGTACATGTGACTACATACAGCAGTGAAAAACAAGCTATGTCCACACTGTGGTGTGTCACTGCACATGGCAGTGAAAGTCTATGGTAGGGAGGAGGCAGCAAGGAAAGGCCATCTGGCAGCTCCCTGGCAGTGGTCAGAGCTTTTCCCTGCTGCCTCCCCCACCAGATCCTTTCTTTGCTGCCAGAGCCTTTCCCTGCTTCCTCCCCCCTTGCCCTGCCAGAGCCTGTCTCTAATGCCGGAGCCTTTCCCTGGGGTGAGGAAAGGCTTGGCAGGTGGGAGGTAGCAGGATACTACACTGCTAAAAATAGCAGTGTGTAAAGAGCCAATAGAGTATATACCCTAAGGTTCTGGCATTATTTTACCATCACCACTGTTATGTATTCCCATGCTGATGGAGATGCAGTACTCTAAATGCTGCCTAAGTGTAGACATACCCTTTGTTTTAGATTTTAGGGTAGCTGGTACTATACTTCAAATGTAGATATTAAGTTATTGTTGCTACCAGTGTGAATAATTTAACAAATGTTTCCTTTTTTTCTGAAAATGTAGGTTGCCAGTACAGATCAATGTTACTTTATCAACAGTAGAAATACATTTAAACCTACTGCAGGTTAGAAGTCACAAAAATTAAGAATAGAAAGATTGATTTTTTTAAAAGTTTTATATTTTTTAATGATAACTACAGTATGACCCGAGGCATAGATTAATGGATGTAGTATGCACAAAGTGATATCAGCTAACATATATGACATTACTCAGATGTCTCAAACTCCGGAAAATGCATGTGAATGATTTATGGAATTGATATTAATCTCTTTCCAGTAAATGCATTACTAAAGTTACATGGGAAATTTATGTTGCTGCAGTAATGCCAAATTAATTTCTTTCTTGCTAGGTCAGCATTGTAAATGGAACTAATGTTAACCTTTTATGCATCTAAACAGGATACAGTGTGGAAGATATTTTTACAAATATCAGTTTGGTGCTTACTGCTTAAGTGATACCTGCTAACAGATATGGTCTTACTCAGAAACCTGAAGTTCTGGGAAATCCATGTTAATGATTTATGGAGCTAATATTAATGTGAGAACAATTAGTGTAGTAGTATCAATACAGAATTAATATCTGCTGGGGTGGTTAGGTAAGAGGAGAGACATGCATATAGTTGAAGCTGAAGAAACATTTCCATTTTGAGGCTTAGATCCTGCATATGGAACTATATGCAATGGTGTCAGTACAGATTCATTTCCAGGATCTAGCCTCAAACTTTCTTTTTCAGTTGCTTATAATTTCATCAAGCTTTCAAATTTTGGGCTGAAATTTTTCCATGTTTGCTATTTGAGAGATTGCATTTTTTTAGTTTGAGCAAAGATAGTTCAGATATTTTTTAACATGAATGGAATAATTTTTATTTGTTCCTTGTGCTCAGATGAATTTTCCAGTTTCTATTCTAGCTGTGTCCAAAGTTTTCCACCTGGAAAAAGAGAAATGGAAAAAAATAGGAAAGAATAGCAATATCATTGCCAGTGTGAAAGAACACATGTATTACACTGAACTAATCACTAATACCCTTATCTGAATGTACAATCACTTAAATAAATGCAGCTGTGTTTATTTAAGTGTAATCAGACATATTTGAATATAAAATCATTGACATAAATGCAGCTGTGTTTATTTCAATCTGTGCATGTTCACATGGACATGCGTGTGACCTCAGTTCATCGTCACTGAAGTTACAGATATACATATGTATAACTGACATGGCAGAGGTCAATGACAACCAAAAGTTGATAGGAAAAATTTCAGCTGGGTGTGTGGCTATGTTGCTTTGGGAATTAGTAGCGTGGCATTGAAAGTCACTAGTCAGAAGACTTGTAAATGACTGGAGTCTAGTTCTGATCATACAGTTGTCTGGAAAAATAATTCTCTACAGAGAAATAGGTGCCCTATCCTTAAAAATTGCCTTGAAAAATTCTCTCATGAAAAGGGAATGATATTAAATCTCACTGACTGGCTAGTTTAGGACAGCTCCCTCCAAGAGATACAATCACCAGTGTCCCAAACCCTAATCTTGTTCTGGGCCTTGTGTCTAATTATGAGCTCTAGAAAGAGTTCCCTAACCTCCTCCTGGAATCACATCGATCTGCGTACCCAGTTCCACTCAGACTTGCAGAGAGGCAGACCAAAATTAAATCAACTGTCTGGGAGTTCCAGACTCTAGTGCACTGTTCGTTTTTTTAGGGGTGCCTGTCTTTGGCTGCCTTCTTTCACCAGCATGGTCCCTTGTCTTCTCTGCCACATTAAAACTTTGGAATTATTTCTTCTGTGAGTGAGCGCTGCCAGCAACAGAACTTGAACATACTGTTAAGTATCTCCAACATGTATGTAGGAATGAGGATGGATCTGAAGGAACAGTCATGTGCAGAATTTAAGCACACACACAATAAATGTTCTGGAGATAAGGGCCTTGTTTACACTTGGAAGAAAGCTGGATATTTTGGCTGGCAAAATAGTGGTATTTTGTTAGACATTTCAACAGCTGTTGTCTATAACCATCAGTGGTATTATCCCTGGTTTACAGATGATAAACACAGAAGGACCGATTCTCCACTACATAGCACCTTTTAGAGTCATTCTCTCAGACATGCTTTAAGAAGGGCAAGGTGCAAGTGATGTGATTTAATTAGGCTGCAACTTTATTAATTTAATGCATCTGGGATTAACTAGTCCAGTGCAGACCATAATTCCTTCTTTACTCATTTCCATCATTGACAGCACCTCTCCACCCCTGGTCCTCAGCCTATTGCTAGGATCCTTTTGTCAGTATGAGGGGGAATGGGCTTGGGAAAGGAGGTTGTCTTCTTGCTGTACCAGTCACTAGGGGCCCAACTCCATTCCTCAGCTTCTTTAAGTGATACTTTCCCAGAAATTTACTTCCAATTCCAGTTTATCAGTGAATTGGACTCTCTAAGGCAGGCATGCCAAACCGTGGCTAGCGAGCCACATGTGGCTTTTTATAGTTGAGGTGCAGCTTGTGGAGCCCCCTACACTCCCTCCCATTCTTTACCTACTAGACTGGGGTGGGGTGAGCATGGGGATTCTGCCTTGTAGGAGGAGGGTCTTGGGTCTTTAACCCTGCAACAGGGAGTGCCGGTACCCTCCCCCTGCAGGGCTGAGCCTCAAGCCTCAGTATGTCCCCCCCATAGGGCTAAAGTCCCAAGAGCCTCACTCCCCACAGGGCAGAAGCTCCCAGACCCACCACCGTGTCACAGGAGAAAAGCCTTGAGCTCCCCTCCGCCCCCAGTGTAGTAGGTGGAGAATGGGGATGTGGGGGGACTCCAGGAAATACTTCAAGGTTGTGCATGTCTTGCGGCTCTCAAACTTCTTAAGGTTATTGTATGTGGCTCGGAGAGTCAGTAAGTTTGGCCACCCCTGCTCTATGGAATGAGTACCTGCGCTGGACACCAGTGACTTCCTAAATTGCAACATCTTGAACCTTAACTCATGACCTATCCACTGAATCCCTGAGCTGCTCTTGGGGGAAATGAAAAAAAACAAACACCCTGCTCTGGCCAATTAGGTGGTGAGAGAAAAATTCCTTCTATCCCAAAAAAGGCAACTAGCTCAGTGCCCACAGCAAACAAATATAAACTTTGGTCCCATGCTTATCCCAGGATGGGAAGATGTGAGCTGTTAATTTGAGTGTGAGGGGGGTTCAGAATGGAGGGACTGGGTTTATATAACCTCCCCCAGGGGTGCAGGGGGCCAATGGTTTACCCGAGTCCCACTCATCTGCTCCAGTGATTCCTTCCCCACTACTGGCAACCCTCTAATCTCTGAGGGAAGGGGGACTCTTAAAGGAGCCACTGCCCCTTTTTTCCTTCCAGTCCAGACAAAGACCCTCCAGCTCTGAAGTTGCAGGAGTTGCATTTTTTTACCTGTATGAAGTGAATGCAAAGTGGTGTAAAATTGCACCCATTTTTCACGGGTGACTGCATAAGGTGCCAAGGTAGTGAAGAATCAGGCTAATTGACTTATGTCTACACTAGACTATGTGATTTTAGTGCATCAGGCAAGGGACTGAAAGTTAGGATACCTATGTATCAACCCTGGTACTGCTGCTGATAGTGTGAAACTTTGGGCTCATTTCTTGACTATCCTGAACGTTGGTTTCTCTATCTCCAGAAGTGAGTTAAAGAAATGTTTACTATAGCTAGCTAGAAAATGATACCCTCCCTCCTCCATGAAAATTTAGACTCTTCTGTGAAAAATGGAAAACCATAAAATTTCACCTGAAAATTTTTTGACTGAAACTTTTGGATAAAACCCAAAATTGGAGGTAGAGTTGAGCTAGGGAATCTGGAATACAGGGGAAAATGGCATCCAAACTACAGCTCTTGTGTGGCTCCATGTTGGCATTTCCAAATAGAATATTTTGTTTTTTGGACAAAAACATTTTGGTTTTTGTATTTTTGGCTTTTCAATGAGAAGTCAAAATTTTATGTGGAAAACAGATACTATTTACAAAAAAATTTTAGACAAAAACCCAAGTTTCCATTGAAAAACTCTTATGATGACAAATTTTAACCAGCAATATTTACCTACAAGCAGGGGAACTATACAGCTTCTTGGAAACACCATGTGGGCCAGCCAACTATAGGTTTTAAAAAAATTCATCACATTTTTGGGCAAATTTGAATGGAAATTTTGTAAACTTGAGAACAGGAAAATTTTAATTAAATACATTTTATGAAATGAATACCTTTCCCAATTTTAGCCATTGTTCCATGATATCTTGCTAGAGAACTTTGTGAATGGAGTTCCATGGCAGGCTAGCATTTCTGTATCCTAATATGCACATTTCACTGAAACTAAGTTATTATTTATTTTTAAGTGCCTTTAAATTCTTAACTACTATTGCTTTATGAATATCAAAAGCAGATTAGGATCCTTTGTATCCTGCCACTTTGCTGCAGGATCAGCTTGGATGGTATACTATAATACAAACAATAATCTATCGCTTTGAAAAATTATTTCTTGAAAAACACATTTAGGAAGAGATGTTCTTGCAAAAGCTACCAAATGTTTTCCAGTTCAGGACGAACACAATATATTATCAAATTCTGAGGAAAAAATAATTTAACATCCTTCCTGTTAAGCTCAACATTCATTTGAATACAAACTGTTAACTTTGAAACATAATATTCCTTTGGTTAAGCACATAACTCTTCATATTTGCATTTATTGATTCTGCTTACTGGCTTAATTGCCTTCTAGGTTCAGACTTTACTGTGCTAATTTTGATTTAGTGTTTGTATTTCTAAAAGCAAACTGAGAACAAACCGTATATTATCACTGTGTGCTTTTTGAACAACTAGAGGGGAACTTGAGAATCTACTACAATGACATAATGTGAAGGTAAATTACCATAATATATAAGGGGGTAATATTATATACTAGCAATCTGTGATAGATTAGTAGTTTGAATCACACCCAGGCAGAATTATCTATTTTCGATTATATGTGATGCACTGTAAGTTGGCTTCTGTTGTGCAAGAAGCATGGTATATTCTGTTTTGTTTTTTAAAGTTGTTTCTATTATAATATTTATTGTTGTTAGGGTACCTATATTGTAAATAATGCATGGTTTGATAGCCTTTGTTAAGGCTGTAATTTAATGTCAAAATTGTGATGTGTAAAACACTTCAGCCTTTTCCATTAATACAACATGAAAAGATGCAGAGCCAGAGAATAATATAACTGGAAATCATTTTTCTTCATTTTAGCATTTCAATGATTATTTTAAGAACTTTGTATTCAGCTTTGTGTGTTAAAATGATTGACTGATAATATGGAGGCCGTTACTGTCCCTTCTTTGTTTCCCTTACAATTATTGATTTAATTATCATGAAACAGCACTTATATAGTGTTGCAACTATATCTCTCATTTACAAATATGTATTGTAGCAAAACATGTGCCCTTCCTCAAAGAGCATATAATCTTAGATAGACAAAATCATCTCAGAAAAAACATGGAACAGTCATGTTGCATGCTATTGATTTAATATACTTTGGTACAACTTCACATGTTTTCATGTGAAACATAAACTGACAGCAAAATGAAAATATAGGGGCTTGTTTCTTATTACATATGTGTGAGAAGTCCTAGGCCAGGCATATTCTCTTGCTGAGTACTGTTGGTTCTTCTGCTTAAATATCCCTAGAATTCACCCATTCCTCGCTGGCTCCATGGCAAAACCCTCTTCCACACTCTAGTTATCTTGGCTTGGTTATTGCAATGTCTTCTGTCAGACTTCACTGTTTCTTACCTCTGGTCCTTCCTTTCTGTCTGAAATACCCACTGCCAAAATCATTTTTCTCTTCAGCTCTGACCAAAGTCCTCTTCCATACTTCTTGTATCTCTCCATTGACTTCTTTTCTTGTATTGCATCAGATTAGAGCACCTCATCCTCATATACTGGACCCAATATCATCTTGCCTCCATCGGCATCTGTGTTTTCTTCTTGTTACTCCCCATCTGTGTGGTCATCCTGATCCTTCTCCCTTCATTTTCTTTCTTTTCTCCGAACTTCGTACTTTCTATCTTAAATGGTTGTTCCCAAAACACACATTTTGTCTTCATTTACCAGGAACCCTATTTCTCTTCCTACCTGTTCAAGTAGTCACTGCTTCATTCTTGTCATTTTAATGATCCACACAGCCTCTTTCTGGAATTATTTGTGAGGGATCACAAGTCATAAACCTGGACACCTGGGGCCACAGGCAATGCTTAGACCACAATCACTACCTGGCAGCTCACCAGCTTACCAAGGGCTCTACCCATGAAGTTCTTGACTGGGGGAATATCTGGCCCCACTGATTGGCTCAGGTGCACTACTTAAGCCAGAAGGAATCACAGGAAATTATCTGAGCAACTAGGTGTATCCTTGGCCGGCTGGTCTTTGGACCTTGACTTGCCTGTTCCTGCCCTCCTGATGCCAGATCCTCCTCTGCTCCTGTTTCCTACTTTCATGCCTCACTCCAGGACACCTCTGCCATACTCCTTGACTCTGTTTTGATACTCGTTGTAACTCCTCGCTCTCATTCTGGCTTCGACCCTTGGCTTGACTTCTAACTTTGACTCCATCTTGATTCCTGGCTTATTGCCAGACTCTGACTCTAGATTTGATCCTTGACTTGACTCTTGACTCCATCCCTAGTTCTGACCCCTGGCTCCAGTTTCTGATGCCTCGTGCTTGACTTTGACCACTAAGCCTAGCTACTTATGCCCTGGTTCTTACACTATTGTCCTATTTTCTGTTTGCCTTGTCTTACTATTAATGTATGTTCTTTGGGACAGGAAGCATTTCTTATCTAATACCTCAGTCATGCAATTGAAATCTGTAGGACTGCATACATGTGCAGGGGTCCTTGCTAGCAAATATCGATGCAGCATCAAAGCCTAAACTAAGGGCCTGATTCAAAGCAATTAAAGTCAATTGAAAGAGTCCCATTACATACCATTGATTTGAGTCAGTTTTGGATTTGTCACTTAGTAAATCTTTATATGAATTAGTGGTGCTAAAAGCTAGTCATAAGAATGGCCGTACTGGGTCAGACCAATGGTCTGTTTGGCCCAGTAGCCTGTTTTCCAACAGTGGCCAGTGCTTGATGTTTCAGAGGGAATGAACAGAACAGGGCAGTTATCAAGTAATCCATCCCCCGTTGTCCAGTTCTAGTTTCTGACAGTCACAGGTTAAGAACAACCAGAGTGTGGGGTTGCCTTGGCTAATAGCCATTGATTGATCTATTTTCCATGACTATCTTGGCTAATAGCCATTGATTGATCTATTCTCCATGAATTTATCTAATTCTTTCTGAAGCCAGTTATGCTTTTGGCCTTCATGACAGCGCCTAGCAACAAATTCCACAGATTGACTGTAAGTTGTGTGAAGAAGTACTTCTACATATTAGTTTTAAACCTGCTGCCTATTAATTTCATTGGCTGACCCCCGGTTCTTGTGTTATGTGAAGGAGTAAATAACTCTTCCTTATTCTCTTTCTCCACACCATTCATGATTTTATAAATCTTTATCATATCTCTCCTTACGTCATCTCTTGTCTAAGTTGTACTGTCCCTGTCTTTTTAATTTCTCCTCATATGAAAGCTGTTCTATACTCCCTCATAAATTTTGTTGCCCTTCTTTGTATCTTTTCTAGTTCTAAAATATCTTTTTTGAGCTGGAGCACCAGAACTGCACAGGGTATTCAAGATGTGGACATACCATGGATTTAAAGAGTGATATTATTATTATTTCTGTCTTATTATCTATTCCTTTCCTAATGTTTCCTAACATTCTGTTTGCTTTTTTGACTTCTGCTGCACATTGTCCAGATGTTTTCAGAGAACTATCCACAATGACTCCAAGATCTCTTTCTTGAGTGATAACAGCTAATTTAGACCCCATCATTTTGTGTATATTGGTGAGACATGATTTCCCTTTACAAAAGTTGTGTTGTCTCTTCCCTAACATATCATGTGCATCTTAGGGTCTGATTGTTCTGTTCTTCACTATAGTTTCAACCAATTTACCTGGTACGGAAGTTAGGCTTACCAGTCTATAACTGCCAGGATCGCCTTTGGAGCCTTTTTTAAAAGTCATGTGACAAGTGGGAAAGTTTTCTGTTGTTCATTGAGCCAGAAATCAATAAGACAGACTCCTGAATGTTAACCAATCAGATCACATATGCAAATCAGAGCATCCTGAATAGCTGCAATCAAGTTCAATGAAAATTGTCTAATCTTTCTCTAGTGCACCAATCACAGTGACATCTAGGCACCTCTCAGCAGGTGAATATACATTTTCCTAGAGCTTGTGACCTGTCCGTGCCCAGGGTAGCCCACTGATAATGCCAGGGTCAGGGCAGGCTGTAAAAAGAGAGCAAATTCTCCCAGCACTGGTGGGTGACACTGAAGTCAGACTTCCCAACCAGCCACAAACAGTGCTTCTGATTCCCCCACACTGGTTATCAAGAAGCCACTGTGCAAATACACACAGCCCCCTTTACTGCATTTTAGTCTCTGGCTCCCAAACTGACACTAGGTCCAGTAAAGAGACCAGTTATTTTAACTCTATGCTCTTTACTCAAAAGGTTCCCTCTGATCCCAAAGGATCAGCCACAGTACCAGTTCACTATAAGTTTGGATCTTACCCAAAATACCACGCTGCCAGCCAATCCTTTAGTAACTAAAACTAAAGGTTTATTATCAAAAGAAAAACAAACAGTAAGAGAAGTGTTAAAGGCTTAAAGCAATCAAATACATACAAATGATTTAAAAATCCATATACATCAGGTTTTTAGAACAATTGTGGAGTTGCAGGCTTGTATAGTCCCTCTGGTATACATCTAGTAGCTGGATGGGTCTAAGTCTTTCAGTTCAGTTGCAAAGTGTGTTGATCAAGAGGCGTGTCCGCAGCTGGACAGGAACAAAGACAAAATGGTTTCTGTGGTTTGATCTTATATACCCTGTGCCTCTGGCCATGCGGCTTGTGGAACTTTACAGGAACCCAAATGGAGTCCAGAGTCACATGGGCCAATCCTGGTAACTCTTCAGACATGCCTTTAGTTTCTTCCTGGGCCTTTGGCTTCTGTAAAGGTCTTGATGGGCCATTAAGTGGGCTATTGTCCTGCGGCCTCTCTGTCTGGGGTTGTGTATTCTACAGCACAATTTGAAATATAGGTATATCAAAGATCTCCATAACTTTCCTCACACATATTACACATGAACACAAATATTATCATCTTATTCAGCATATCATAATCTTTCTAACAGTACCTGACATGGCATGTCATACATGAATCATTATGATTTTGACATATTAATGTCAAATAACACAAATGCCCCCCCTCACTCCAGTCCTCACGACAGAGCTCTGACCTAATTTCCTCTTTAGAATGTAAACATTTTTAACAATAATACATAGCACCCTTCATCATTTTCACCAATAGTTCAAGTGCTTTACAAAGAGGAGTCCATTCAGTGTAATCACTTCCATTTTACATTTGGCAAAACTGAGGTGCAGAGAAGTTAACAGTGTTAAGGAGTTAAGGAGTGTTGCTCAAGGAATTCATTGACAAAGCCGTGTATAGAACCTATTTCTCTTGACACCCAGTCCTATACCCTATCCACTGAACTACACTTGTTAAATTTAAGCTCAGACCTTGTATGGCTCTACAATATTAAACAAAGTGTGTGTTGTGTTTTGTCATGGTGGATGAAGATAGACTTTCTTTTCTAGGAAAACTAGTTTAGATTCCCCTGTGCTATATTCAACCAAACAGGAATACCTCTCCACCCCAGGAATGGTAGTGCTAGGTCATCCATGGTGACTAGGGCTATGGGAGGGACCAACAAAGAATGAGCTATCTGAGTAGAGAAGAATGGGGGAACAAGGTAGGTTCTTCTACAGCCTATTGGGTTTGGGCCTGATTCAAATTATACATGGAGATAAAAGATGTTTTGGGGGAAAGTTGCCATAGGGCTTTGTTAATTGGCACTCATAAGAGGAAGACCTATGACAAATTACTGATTCACATGAAAAAACAAGGTTAATGAATATAAAATGTTATGTCATTATTTTGGCCATTATAGTTTAGTTGTAATGATCTATGTGGTGTCATAATGAACTTTTATTTGGTATTATATTTTGTAAAAATAATAAATCTGTGTATGAGAATTATAAGGTGTATAGAGAATTAGAAAGTATACAGATTAGTGTAATATAAGTCTATGAAGTTCTACTATGATTGGTATATCTAAAGTGGACATTGAATTTGTGACCTTAGGAGCTGGTTTGTACATCCCAAAGAAAGATATCACAACAAAGCAAACCCAAACAATCAAACCAAAACTTATTTGCAAGTGTTATTTTTAACTGACATTTTTAGACCTGTTATAAAAAACAGAAACAAACATGGTCAGCAGAAAGAGATGCAAGAAAATGGTGAATATTGTTTTTTTAATACTGTAATATCCAGAGGTCCTAATCAGGATGGAAGTCCCTCTTAGGCTAGGTGCAGTGCAAATGAATAGGTAGACATGGTCCTTTCTTTGAAGAGTTTACAGTATAAGCTTCCAGTCCTGCAGTCATAGCCACGCACGTGGACCCTTGTATGTGTGTGGTGCAGCATTGACTTCAATGAGGACTTCAGTGCACAGTCACAAGGATCTGCCTATGTATATTCAATTGCAGGACTGGTTCAGGGCCGAAATAAAGACAAGATAGAAGTGGTTGTAATGAACAATAAAAAGGAAAGGGAGAAGGAGAATGAGCATAGCAGTAATGATACCATATGGTTACATAGGCTCTGACCTCACAGGCTCGGTTGCATTGGCAGACCTTTGCGCTAGGTTGCAGCAGGTTGCAGGAGTGGGGTTATAAATTTAACAGTATAGTCAATCTGACAATTCCAAATCACTTTAAAAAAACCCAGAAAACATTAATTCTCATCAAACTGTAATGTTGTGTGCTCCTTTGGATTTCCTTTTCACCAGAAAAAGTGACCAGGCTTGCTACCTATTATTTTTATACTGTCTTATTTATAAAATAAGTTGTCGCTCCACTCGGCACCAATAAGCTATCCCCAATAGCCTTTCTGCCTACTATTATTAGATCTTTTTTCTTTTAAAGTATAAACTATTCCCTAAACTACCTTGGACATTGGGGCCCTGCTCACATGAGTCTGGGATGCTACTGGTGTCTTCAGGATACTAATATTCCCTTTATAGCTGTCCGGGAGCCCTGTGCCTGTCTCAGGTGCAAAAGGACAGAAAATCCATCACTGAACTATGAAGTGCATATTCTGTCATTAGTGTGGTTAAGAGCTGTAAAGGTAACAGTGAAGACTCTGGAACTTTCTGGGTGTATAGCTGTCTTTAGAAGTGGTGTTTCCCCTCTTCTTTGCATAAGTGGCTGGAGCCTTGCAACACAAAAGGTATTATTCCTTTTTCATTTGAAGATTCTGTTACTGCTGGGAGTACAACTGACACATCATAGCATTAATAAATTAAAATAACCATTGTATTCTTTCTAAAAAAATAAATGAAAGAAATAATGCTTCTGAAAGTATAACCAAGAATGTTAAAATAAAAAATATGAATGATTCATTAGGTACTTTTTAAGATGCTAGTGATTTGTGAGATATCTGCTTAGACAATGATCTCTAATCTAATGCATGTTTGTAATATATTTAATATACCAAGATTCTCTTGTAACTCACAACCAACATTTTGTAAAGTGCATGCATCTAGGTTAAGTTAAACCTCATAATTAAAATTAATTTTGAATTAAACAAGTAATTTTAATTAATTCTTACATTTTTGTGGTTAATCTTATATGAGGTATATTTGCCAAATGACTTACATTAATGCTACAACAACTTTGAGAACAAAGAGTGTGAGAGCAAACAATTGTTTTAAGATTAAATTTTGGTGTCAAATGGCCATGGCACAGGTTTGTTGTCAGGGCACAGTAACAAAGGTACAATGCACTAACAAAAGTAGTTGTTTTTTAATTAGCATTTAGAAGGCTTGATATATTATCAAGTTTTTACATTAGAAGAAAGGCAAATCAGCAATACCTTCTAGAATGGAAGAAAAGAACTAGTTTGGAATAGAAGCAGCCCTATTACATGTGTGTTGGTCACCGCTGTTGAAGACTCAAAAGCAACAGATGAGCTAAAATTGACCATGAGAAACGATTACACAATTCAATAATCTCAGCATATTTTGTTAACAGTTAAAAGTGCTAATTTTTGCTCATTTTTTTTGTGTAAGATTGTGTGACAGGGTTTATCAAGCTCTTTGAGTCCCGCTGCTGGAGGTTTTGTAGTCCTACCACACTCCACTCCAGAAAAGGAGCAGTGAAGGTGGGTCCTCCAGGCCTGGCTAGATTGGCCGCTTTTCTGCAGCTTATCAGAGCTCAGGAGGCTAAGTTAAAAGGAGCTACAAGGTCTGAGCGGATGAGTTGCTGTCTGGGACCAGGAGGAGGACGGAGGACTGGAAGGCTGTGAAACTCCACAGGTAAAGAGGCCTAGGAGAGACCCTTGTCAAACAGGGAACAGACAGAGAAACCCAAGGAGGTGATGGACTAATAGGAAGCAGCTCTGGGAAAGCACCAGTAACCATTAAAGGAAAGCAGTATGTGGTTGCTTTCTATGGGGTCTCAGGACTGGGACCTGGAGAAGTGGATGGGTCTGGCTAAATAAGGGGCTACTGCATCCATTTCAGGGAAATCCCTGTAGTGAATGCTGCATAAATCCATAGTTTCCCAATCCCAGCAGGATTGTTGTGTCCCCCCCGTCCCTCCTAAAAATTGGTTTTTGAAAAGGTAGTACAGAGGGTGTGGGAGGGGTGGTGGTGATATTCCCCTGGGTGGAACCATATGTGGGAACCCCTTTTGCAACCCCTAAGACCCATCACAGTCATGTGCTGTCTTATAACTTGCGGTTTACATACCCCAAAAAACCTTCCATGGCAGAGGAAAAAAACCCGATTTATATGGAGTGGGTACTGCAAATTTGTGCCATCTTCCCTAGGTGACCATGAGTGATATCAGTCTCCTGAGAGTAACAGAAGCGGAAATGGAGGATTTACTGCAAGCATCTCCATACAGGCCTGGCCCTTACGCTGCAATGCTTGTTCCGCAATGATGCCTGCCCAATTAGTAAGAAAGTGGCAGGGGAAAGTCTCCTATCGCGGTGGAAGAAATAAGGCTGGTCTCCTCAGAAACCTTCTGCAAAGGATCACAGAGTACCTAAATGAAAGTTTCCTTGAGATATCCATGGAGGATTTTAGGAGAATCCCTGTGCTTATAAACATTCTTTTCTGGGGGAACCCCTTGGATAGGCGACCTAACAACAAGGAAGCCCATTCCCACCCCCGCACTCATTTTTCCCTCTGCTATGACGAGAAGCTGGACTGGGGAGATAACCATAGAAATGAAATTTGCTGTACGTACTCACCATATGTGCCTTCCCTGGAATCTCGGTCGCTCACAGTGTCTGGATGAACTGTTCTGGGGTTACAAACGGCTCCTGACTTTCAGGGAGAATGGATTCCCTAGTCGCTTGGTCCCTGTTCTCCTCCTCCTTCTCATCCACAGAGTCCTCATTCATCTGGGATTCCCCAGAGTTATCTATGCTGTGTGGCGGTACAGTGGTGGGGTCACTGCCGAGAATTGCATGCAGCTCCTCATAAAAGCAGCATGTCTTTGGTGACGAGCCAGCACAACTGTTTGCCTCCTAAGTTTTCTGATACACCTGCCTCAACTTTTTTATTTTAATGTGGCACTGGTGCACATCCCTCCTGTGCCCCTTTTCCAACAAACTGTGTGATCTCGTTTCATAAATATCTAAATTCCTTTTTCTGGCCCTGAACTGAGCCAGAACAGATTCTTTAGCCCACAGACTGATGAGATCCAAGACCTCAGGTTGACTCCAGGCTGGAGTGTTTGGGACATGCAGTTGCCATGATCAGTTCTGCTGGCAAGCTCTCTTCATGATGCAAAACAGGAAATGGGATTTCAAAATTTCCCAGACTTGAGATGGGAAAGGCGGTTTCCTGTGTATGTGGCCACAGTGCAGCCAAGTGCAAATGAGCAGAGCATTGTGGGATAACTCACAGAGGCCAATTACATCGAATTACACTGCGCTCCGCCTACACTGCTGCTCATTCGGCCCAGATAATTTGATTTCAGTGCTACGCCACTTGTGGAGGTGGTTTTATTACGTCGTATTTTCCCATGATTTAAGTCGACGGAACTGACCAGCTAGTGAAGATGCATACTTTATGTGGTTGACAGAAGCCACATTCCGTTGACCTACCTTCGCAGTGTAGAGCAGGTCTCAGACAGGCTGCCTCACAGATTGTGGGAAGGAAGAAAACAGCTGCAGTGGTGGTGTAACCATGGCCTGATTGAAATAGGGAGGTGAAATTACAGATCCTGGATATTAAAGGAACTATTAGCTATTACTTAATTTTAGACAGAACTAAGACATTCAGAAAATCAAACAGGCTATTTGTGGTCTTTAGAAAAAATTTGACTGCTCAAACTATCTCAGCTCAAAGGCTGTGTAAAGATATAAGGCTATGTATCAAGCTAATGTCCCTGGGACTGAATGTTTCAGGGCTGTCTACTAGGACATTTATTTACAATTTGCTCTTTTTAGACACTTGTAGGGCTGATATGTGGAGCTCGATTCACACCTTCACATATTTCATTTCTCTTGTCAGCATGCCAAGAAGAGGTGCTGAATTCTTTTTAACCAGCAGCACTCCTCAGGAAAGTCACTGCTAGCTAGTTTCCTACAGTGAGGGTCTCTGGGGATAATGTCTGGAAAGAAAAAGAGACAAATCGGTTACTCACTTTCAGTAACTCTTGTTCTCTGACTGTATGTCCTACCCAAAAACTACACTGATGCTCCCAACTTCCTAGGAGCTTGCTTAGGAGCCCAACTCTAGTTGGAGATTTAGATGCAGAGCAGCCCATTAGCTCCCTCTGTTAGTATAGTTTGTTTAACTTGAATTTGTGGGAATATAGGACTCGAGGGACATGCAACTACAACCCACTATTCCATTTTAAATAGTTCTGTGTGCACATTGTTAGGCCCATGACTCCAGCAGTGTGACTCAAAAAGTAACACTGTCAAGAGAACAAAAGTTACTAAAGGTAAGTGGCAAATTTCTGTAGTACATACAACTACCATGTATATGTAGTTGTGTACAAAAATGTATTTTTATCTTACAAATTAAAATGAGCATGCACAATTTGTCACTTCTAAAATTGTCCTTTTGTAAAAATACTTGTTTGTATGTGTGGGAATATTTAACTGGTGAATCTTACTCCATAAGTATTAAAAATAAGTTCTTGGCATTAACATAGTGCTTTGTG
Source organism: Mesoclemmys tuberculata (assembly GCA_007922155.1). Lineage (NCBI taxonomy): Eukaryota > Metazoa > Chordata > Testudines > Chelidae > Mesoclemmys > Mesoclemmys tuberculata. The sequence continues at coordinate 5,960,836 of ML675643.1, forward strand.
GTTTAATGTTGCATCTCAGCATCAACATTATAACTATTCTAGAGCAAGTGCTTTCATTACAAAAAATGTAATTCAGGTTTTTAGGTTTGTTTTCAGCTTGAAGATTTTTTTTCTTTTTAATTTGGTAGTATGTATGAGTTGGGCTCTGATTCAGTAATATTTCTATTCTAAAGCACTTTTACAAACTTTAATCAAGTCTTAAAGCATTCCTCTGAGGTAGGAGTAAATATGTGAATTTTACAGTGAGGTATATTGAGACACAAAAAGGGGAAGTGATTTGCTCAAAAGTCACTGTGTGAGTCAATCAGTAGCAGAAATGGAATGCATGGGTCTTGACTTCCTGTTTAATAATCATGAAAAACAGCCTAGAGCCTGAATTCCCACAAACCACTTTCCAGCCTTTTCTACATCCATGCTCTGTCCAGAGCCAACCTCTTGAATGCTCATATCATAAGCTTCCGATTGCAGTGCACTATCATAGGTGCCCTGTCTCCCAACATTTGCATGATGAAATCATCACTCTTTGCCCTGAAATATCACGTTCATGGTTTGGAGTCCTGTCCATATGCTGATGATCTCTGTTTACGTAGTGTGATGTGCTCTCACGGTCATCACAACTGGTCAAGATTGAGAATTTTATCACATCTCTCAATAGTATCTTTTTACTTCCATTCTGAAAATGAAAACAAGCTGAATCAAATTCCATTTATATTTGAGCTGTGCTACAATATATAGCTTACTTTGATTTTATATATACAAATTAAACAATCTTTTAAGGAACTTAATCTGTTACAATTTTTGTTAAATTTTATATCATATAAAAATTTTGTAAATTATCATATAGGATTTTTACTGCCACAGTTTGAAGTCTGAAAATTAAGTTAAATTAATCTTTCTTTGGTTGGCAAAACGTAATAGTACTACTTTAACAACTGTTTGCCTTGCTGAATTGTCCTTGGTGCTGAAATTGTTTTTGTATCTAAACAGCAAATGTGTTTATAAGGCTACAGAATATAGAGATAAATCTAGCCTGTCAAACGTATTTTATTTTACAGTATTTCTGGGAGTGGGTCTTGACTGCTGTGCTTCAGTTCTAAGCTTTGTGTGTTTTTTGTCATCTCACAGAGCTGTATGTGGATTCTTTTCTGTTTGATTTATGACCTTGCCTATATGGACTTCTGATCAGATTTTATTCTCATTTAGTGCAAGAGGGGCTAATTATAAGAGTGACAAAGAGTCTTTCATTTGCATGACAAAAAGGGGGATTTAAATTAAAATGAATATTTGCACATTGAAGTGATACACACAGCCTACCACTGATAGACTAATTCATTTTCAACCCTTTCAGATGCTGTAAACACATTGTCTCACAAGATCAGTAATTTTTTACCTCTCAGCTAATGGAGAGTGGATGGTAGACCAATGAATTCTCTCTTTGCAGAACTGTTTTGACATTCTTAATTTTTTCTTAAATATCAAAGGAAGGACAAAGAGCTGTGATTTTATTTCATTAATATTAATAATCATTTATCTGCCAGAAAAAACATTTAAATATCACTTGACATTTGCAAAGAAAGATTAATGTTTAATTTACTACAAACATTGAAATACTTTGAAATAAAAGAAAAATGATTCTAGATTTAGTAAAACAAAATAACAAAATTAGGACAGACATTTACATATAATAAAGTATTCTAATCACAGTAGAAAACAAAAGCATCTCGATGCCATCCAAAATGTCAATATGTAAATGATCAATTCTTGTTGAAAAATCACATCAACCAGATAGCTTTTTAAGATTGAATAAGAGAATTTAAGCATTAAATAAATCTCTTAATCAGTGCAAGTAGCTGGGTTCTGTATGGACCCAAGTTGGTAGAATTAAGGAGTCCTACTGTAAATTTGTTCAATAATATAAAAATAAACCAGGATAATACAATTTTTCTGGGACTTCCTAATTATATACAGTATATCATAGTAAAACCAGGATCTAAACAAGATTGACGTTCTAGAAATAATGGTAACAAGGGAAATCAAGGAAGACTTGCTGTATAGATTGATGGCTGGAACAAAGGATAAAAAATAGGAAGGAGCAGGTATCTGGAAACTATTAAACTGTGAAGAAGCACAAGCATGTTCCATTGCCTATGGGTATATCAAAACAATATATAATAATGGAATAATAGAAAAACTCATCTCATTTTGTAAAACCATTCTAGGATTTGGAAATACCGGCAGGGACCTATTGGAAGGAGTAGTTGAGTTGTGAAGCTGTACATCATTCTAATCTGAAGATATAGCTAGAAATATATCTGACCTGCTTGAAATTTATACATAAATTATATCATAAAGATTACATCACAGTTTTTATCCACTTGGTAACAAAAGTCATGTTATGAAGGGGTAGATCACTGATAATATGGAAAGCCACGTTCAGATTGATACAAAACAATAAATAAAAATACAATATGTATGGCTTTTGGTTAAGAACACTTGTTCGCAGAAAGCTAGATAGGGTATTGGACTGACCTTGCGAAGGTGTCATCCAGATCTTCTAGGTTGACCAGAAGTCTATCCTTACATTTGCCCATCATAGAGTCAGCATTTTAGGCCAGAAGGGACGACTAGATAATGTAGTCTGGCCTCTTGTGCATCACAAGCCACTAAAAGCCACCTGTCATGCCTCACAAAGCCCAGCAAGCAAAATTAGACTAATGTCTTATAACTTCAGCAATCTAAACTATTGTGTGCCCATACCAAAGGTGCCCAAAGCCCCTACAGAGGCCAGAAATTGATTAGGTGAGATGTACCATTTGACGAGGAATTTTCTGGTTTAAGAAATAGAAGGAAGACCCCCATTAATCATAGGTTCTCTGAAATCTTAGCTGTAGAATTCCTGACTAAAGTGTTCAGCATTCTAGAGTCAGAAAACTGCTGAATCCTTTCCATTACCTTGCATTTGTATTTTTAAAAGAAAAATTATTTGGAGCCATCTTGGTGTCTTTGGAGAGGTCTATAAAAATACAGTTTAAATGTATGCTTGTAGGCTGACTGAAATTTCCATTAATTATTTTTCCCCAAGAGACACTTCATACTAATGTGATGCAAGGATTGACTAAGACATTGTGGTTCTGTTTATTGGGGTATATGTGCTTTACCAACAAAGTAGGCCAAATACAGAAGATCATATATTAATAGATCATACTCTTATCCTCAACAGAGGTTAAAATAGAATTTAGTTTTTCATCATGTCTTTTGCATTCCAGGAATTCTCAAGGTCTTTGCAAAATGATGACTTAACCAAATAACAGCTTAATAGGCAGATGAAACAGCAATGATATACTTAGTAATACCTAATACTCAACCTTTGGAATTGTAACCAGTGTGTAATGATTTTGGCACTGTGTAGCACTCTTGTTTGCTTGCATGGATGTAACCTGTGGGCAGCAGATATACCTAAGAATATCAGCGAGATATAGTGAGAGAGACATAGGTAGTAAATATAACCATTTAAAGTCTATGCTGAACATCCCATATTCTGTGCTTCCAGTGTGAGATTCAGCAGGCCCTTCCAAAATTACAGATTTGAGGGATATGCCTTCTCCCCTCTACATGTCTGTAGATAGTACATTCACAGTATGAGGTACTAGTACATGCTCTCTGATCTCCCTCTGGTTGCTTCCTTGGTTGAGACAGCAGATTGTTATTTTTATTATTTATTTATTTCTGGTGGTGCCTATGAGGCTAGTCGATTTCCAAAAAGGAAGAAGTCCTTTTCCCTCCAAAGCTTTGCCTTCAAACTCTGATCCACAGCATTTGGGCCTCAAGTAGCAGCTCTGTCTCCATGAATGGGGGTTAAGGAAGAGTGAACTTTGTGGAATTGACAGAACACTTTCTTGCATGGTAGCACTGCCTTTGCTCATCAAAGCATAGGCGTAGTGCTAGGCACAACTGTCTATTGTGTCAGCCCTTTCATCATGTCTTTCTGGGAGGCCTTTCTGGGGTGATCAGCATTCCAGCACTTCTCTGGGAGTCTTTGGTGCTCTGAGGATGGAATGGGAGTCAGGCCATCCCAGGTATTTAGGACTGTGGAACTTAGGCACTTTTGGCAGCTGGTTGATAGCACTCTCTATGGATTTGGTTCTTTGGTTGTCTTAACTAGAAGTTTCTGCATTTGTACATATGCATTAGTTACAATATTTCAGAGCTTTTATGTATCTATGCCCTACCCACTGCTGTTTCTGCATTCCTTACGGGCCTCACAGAAGATGCAGGATCCATTGTGCTTTAACATTTTTAAGTATCAACTCAGAAGACTGACTATTCCTCATTTTGGTGCATCTGTAACCTGTACGTGCTTGGTGTTGCACCCTGTCCCCCTCTAGTAGCACCTAGCCCAGGTTGAGATTGATGAGTCTGGTTCAGCTGAAGCTAACGGGCAGGTGGCTTTTAGCTCATGCAGTAGAGGCTTATATGCTAAATTTCAGCATTCTTAGGTTCAATTCCACCCTCCCACAGCCAGGCTCTGTCAGCATTACACATCCACATTTAATGAGAATTGGCATTTTGTGCTCTGGTGTCCCAGGTCTTCAGAGTGTCAAGGATCAGGGCACGCAGCCCAGTTAGTCTCCTAGCAACCCAACAAGTGCAGCTGGCTTGCAGCAGGCTACCTAATTGACTACACCATGGGATTGGTCAAGAAGAGCAGCTGGCTGGCTTTAAGCCCAGCAGCAGGAGCTACTCTCTGGATCCATGTGTTCACACCCACAGTGTAGTTCTTGGTGCCTTCTGCTCCTTGACTTGCTCCTGACCTGCTTTAACTCTGCTCCTAATCCTGTTTCTGCTGTGTTTCCCAGCCTTGCTCTTGCTCAATCCTTGCTACTGGCTCCAATTTCCTGGTTCTTCAGTCTGGCTCTGATCCTTGACATGGCTATTAGTTCCTGGTCCTGGTTCTGACTTTTGGCATGGCTACTGGTTCCTGACTCCTGCCTGACCCTTGGATTAATTCTGCTTCCTGGCTCTTGCTTTAACCATTAGGCATGACTGTCCATGGCCCACACTCTAATACAGAGGTTATATCTGAATACATTAATATCTGGGGCATGGTACTTGCTGTGACCCAGGAACTTCTTGTTGCCAACTGGCAGAGGTCACAGAGAGTGCCTGGGAGTTGCAGGTGTCCCTTGGGCCTGATGTCTACATAATAGTGTGCCAAAGGGTGACATGTGAGGTCTTTACCAAATGCTAGTTATGTGCTGGTCATCTTAGTCATTGCAAAAATGTATGAATGGGCAATATTTAAGAAATTATGTATCTGTACTGAAAATCATTTTCTTAAAGCTTCGAAGTAAAAAGCCGGTTCACCAGGATGTGACAGGCCTTGAATAGAGTCTATTCAGGCAGGGGGTATGAGATGCTTATTTCTCTTTCTCCGGCCAGGTCTGTATTGTGTGTCTCACAAGGTAAGCCTATCTGCATGCAGGGCCAGATGCTAATTAAAAGATTGCAAGGTCAATGAAAGAAAAAGCTACAGGGAAGAACAATCAGCAGTGGGTGTCCTGTTTATGAATAAAGATCAAAGGCCTGTTTTGATGTCTCTGGGATTGCAAAGAGATACTGAGGAGGCAAGGGGACAGCATGACTTATGTCATGAATGGAACTTAACTGCCAAGGTTGGCTGTAATGCACTAGAAGAATAAGTGGTGAGCTTTTGCTCTATATGACATAACTGGTTAAATAAGTTAAGCAATAGAAGATATGATTTTTATTTTGTATGTTTGTAACCATTTGTTTCCATTAGTTCTACTGTACTTGCGTCTTCTTGATTCTCTGTTCTTTCTTAAATACAAATGTTTGTGTTTTTATCATAAACATATCTAAATGCTGTGTGTTAGGTGGAGCTCTGAGCTGATTGTAACTTAAGCTGAGGTGTACTGTTCCTTTGGGAGCAAAGAATTTGGGAATTTTGTGAGTTCCCACTGAATCATGAGATGGGAACTCCAGAAGGATGCTTGGAGGATGTGGACTGTGGCTCTCACTGACCAGTAAAAAGAGAGCGAGGCCTGGAAGGCAGTGCTTATGTTGCCAAAGACTGGTGTTGGGGAAATGACACACAGCAGGCACAGACAAGGCTTCCCCACCCTAAGGGCAGGTGGTAAAGAGGTGCTTCAGAACCCTGCATCCTTGAGAAGCATTACACTTGCATTATGGTTATACAGTTTTTATGCCTTCTCGACTTTAAGTGATGAGATATCAGACTGATTAGTTCAAAGCTATCCATTTTCTCTTAGCAAGGCATTATTGTATAGACTTTTCATGTGTGTGAACCTTCCCTTTGTGATTTCACTACAGGCTTTGGAAGACCAGTCTCCTAACACCTGCCATATCTATAGTCTGCAGTATTCACATTTTGATGCTTTGCTCATGGTGGCATTTTGAACACTTGTGTTTGCTCACCATTTGCTTGGTGAAATATGTCATTGGCATTCTTTCCCTTATTTTAGTCTCGTTGGAGGGATTTTTCCATAGAGACCTCTGAGCTTTTTAGTCTCCCACGGATACAGGTGGAGAAAAGATATTAACTTATAATTTTTTTCTCAGCAGTATATTTTGTAAGGTATTCACACCCACCATCTTCCAGGCAGAGTGAGCATTACATGTTGCTATTTTTCATATAACTACTTTTTGCTGTAAAATGGAACTGACATTAGGACTACACCCCCACTCAGCAGATAAAGAATGCACAACCTGCTCCGGTGAGGGAGAAATAGCAGGTATCAACATTTTTGTTTTTGGAGTTCCTGGTCAATCTTGTTTTAAGAATATAGATCTTGTAAGCCTGTGTCTTCACCTCTAGAGTGCCCCTTGTGTCTGGACTCAGCATTGCAGGGGACTTTGCCTCTTGTACCCCCTTTGATGGCCACTTTCTCATCTGCAGTGACCATGCCCAGCTAGTCTCTTTGCTGGACTCCCTTGATGGGTCTTCTAAGGTTCAGCCCTTATGCCAAGTCACACAACAGTTCAGTCCCCTTCTGAGGATTGGCTCTAAACAATAGGTCATGTGCCCCTTCTGGGGCTTGACTTCAATTCTTCCCCCTTTTCAGCATTCTGATTCTCCAGGGTTTTCCCTGCTGGGAGTCTAAATACCACTTCTGCTCCTCATGGGCTTCTGTCTCATCTTCTGGTCCTCACAGACCGTAGCTCACAGCTTCCTTCCAGCCTAGTCCTTTCTGGACAGAGCCACTTCCAAACTCCTGAATCTTCCTCTAAGCCCTTTCTAGGGAGAAGGAACTCCCCCTAGCTCTTCTCTCCTCAATCCCTGTCAACTGAGTCCTCTCATCTCTTTGTACAACTTAGCTCTGCCTCCTCTGGCCAGAAGGCAATCAATTGATCACCTCCCATGTGTGGAGTATAACTAATTAGGTTCTCCCCGTTGCCTTACAGGTGATGGGGATTAAGCCCCATCACACGTTTTAAACCTTCAGAAAAGAATTACAGGCAAGTAATAATCTTTTCTGTAATTGCCACATACCCTTACATTACTCATTGACTTTTATTAAGTTAGAGAGATATGCTATTATAAACTCATTTTGGTGGCATTTCTGAACATTATTGTTGACTTTTCTGCATTATCTTTGGAGAGTTGCAGGGTGGGTTGAAGTAAGTAAACAGGTGGCACTTGGGATTAATAGATAATGGAGCTATCTGAATTATTTATATTGTAACGTCTGCAGGGCAGGGACTGGCTCACAATGTGATGGACACCGTACAAAAACAGTGGGATCTGAATCTTGGTTGGGACCTTTAAGCTTTACTGCATTACGAATGTTAAATAATAATAAGACAAAAGTAATAAAAAATGTCAGTGATTTTCAGCCTTGCAGTTGTTGCTGCTGCAGAAAGTGCTGAGGTACCAGTGACTGGACACGTTCTGTCTGGGGGGGAAGGTTGTAGTCCAAAGCATCAAAAACTATCTACTCAGACCACTGGCCTATTAGAATCCTTTTATAGTCATGTTCAATAAGAAAATACATGCCTATAGGAATTTCTTACTGCTTTGTCTTCTGCACTGTATTAATAAAACATGTATGGATTGATTTGTGGCTGTTCTTTCCTTTTATCATCAATCCTTTTCTACCTAAAGTCTTCCAGATCTCATAATCCCCCGCCCCTGTTTTCTTGTAATTTCTCTGAGCTAGTGCAACTTTTTGGGCTTTAGTACAAAGTGCACATTTCACCACTCCACTCAGAGGCTACAGAAACAATTTTCTTTCAGCCTAGTGATTCAGATTAGCTGGTTATAGTGATGGACTGTGAGTAGTGCCCTTTTTCAGGTAGAAATCTTAATCTCTGCAAAGTCAGGGTGGGTTCAGATTCTAGTTCTAGCCACAATCAATTATGAATATTCCTACAGTTTTCAACCCCTAACAATCCTCATCTTCTGACTCATCTTATTTTATTTTCAAATGCTGTTTGAGGATTCTCCCTACTATAGGCTGAGATTGGGTGCCCAGTTTTCCTTCCAAATGGACTTTGAGGCATGAGGTGGTTGCTTTGTCACCTTTCAGTTTTGAAGAGATTTCCGGTTAAGGGACATTGCTTCCTTCTCAAAGTTTTTTAAAAAGTTCTTTGTGTGGGAGTGGGGAATGAGGGCATATGGAAAGTGGCCTGACAATGCCTATAGAGCAACCACATAATGAAACAGCTCCGTAATGCAGGATTGCTAGCATCCCCCTGCTCTTCTGGAGAGTACAGGGAGGGATTCATATATACCCAGTACATCTCAGAGTACTTCACAAAGGAGACAAATTTCATTATCCTAATTTATGACTAGGGAAACTGACACATAGAGAGGTGAAATGACTTGCCCATGGTCACCCAAGAAACCAGTAGCAGAGCTAGAATAGAGCCTAGGTTTCCTGAGTCTCAGCCCAGTGCTCTGTCCACTAGGACACACTGCCATCATACGTATTCTCTCAAGAATGATTAAAATCAGGTTTTGAAATTCAAAATCTATTTAAATAGTTTCCATAGTGTTTGATGTGCCAGATTTAAATTATCTGTTAAATCTAAACAGAAATGTAATGAAACAGTGATGCTTTAATGTTCACACAACTTAATGTGAAGAAAATGAGATATGGTCCACTTATAAGAAAAGGCTTTGAATAATATCCTTCAATAACAATGTTAGTAAGTGCTTTACAGAGGGATCATTCATAAAGTGAGGTTTGATGACAGTAATAATTTAGATGTATCAGAGGGCAGTAGGGAGAGAGCTCTATACAGATGCAGTAGTACCATTAAAATACTGGTTCTCTCTCTTCCTCAAGTTGCAAAGAGACAAGGAGAGGAGACAGGGAAAAGGGAGGAGTGGGATGGTCTGAGGTCAGATATACTGGCCAAGAGATATTGGCTCATGAGCAAGAGAGTAGTGTGGCTGTAGCATTCTGGGATCTCCAGTTGAGAACCTGGGAAGGGGGGGGGTAAGCGTTGAGAAAGATCATTAAAGAGAGACAGCAAAATCAGTAATGTGGGACAAAGAGGACATTTTAGCCAGAAGTATTTTAAGCCTTTGAAGTATTCAATAATAGGGAGTTATGAAATAGCTCAGGGCTGCTAGAGTTAAGGCAGGTAATTACTGCCATGGCTCCTCCACAGCTGATGTGGTGTAGTGCACATTCCTTTGTTAAAAAGGAGGTGTAGGATCATGAATATGTTTCCCTTACACCACCGAAAGCATCTACGTGCCAAGATGCTACACAGATTGAATTAGGAACTGGCATTAATTATTGCACTTTGTTTCCACACTTGCCTCTCTTTGTGAGTCTGTGTCTTTTTAAGGAATAATATGGCCCAAGCTGTATTATCTTGAGAAGGTTATGGAAAGCCTGATTTTGCACTCATTGGTATAAATCAGGAGCAATGCTATTAAAATCAATACTGCTACACCAGTGGCATGAGTGAAATTTGGTCCATAGATATTAACATTAGCAAACTTCAGCTGCCTCACCTTTTTCCCTAGTCAGAAAACACCCCTTCACCTTAATAGAACCCTGTCCCCACCACATATTTTGTTAAAAGCCAATAATAATTTTTATAATTTTAGACTTATGTTATACGGACAAAAGTGTAAGAAGGTAGAAGTCTCATGTGCTATCACTCATGGTTACACTTTACCAGATTCTTTCATTCCCATCAAAGGCAGCTTAGGATGTCTTTGTTTCAGTGAATTAAGCATTGACTTACACTCACCAACTTACCCTTAATTATGAGGGGATCTGGCCCTTCACCACTTATTTCTAAGGGCTAAAATACTTCATGTTCCCAGGCATAGGTAGCATACAAAACAGGTGCTCTTTTTTCCCTTCTGAAATCCTCCCATTTTACAAGAAGTTTCACTTAAACCAACTAATTTATCTTTCTTTAGGATGTCACTATGATAACAAAGTCCCTTTAAAAAAAACCAGCAGGGAATTAGGGAAGGAGGATGGAAAATTGTGCAACAGTTAGCAACTTGAGATCGGGACGTCCAACGGTAGTGGATGCTTTTGAAAATGTTTGCCTCTGTAGTTAGGTTGCCTTGTATAATTCTATTAGTTTGATAAGAAAATCTCTGGAATATTTTTCTAAGGCAATCTGGATACTTAGTTCCCAGGCAAACATGTACAGTACTATTCCTTTCTCTAGGTGAAGTTTCAGGCCTTTTAAAGAATAGTGTACAATTGCAGAGCATTTAGATTTTTTTTCACAAAATTGATCAAACTGCACTACAAATATCACTTTGAACTGCAGAGGTTAATATTTGCATTTCTGGTTTAAACAGTATAAATGAAAGTATACTTAAAATGACAAAATATTGTACACATGCTTTTATGATGAAGACTTAGCAGCTTGCATTTTTTCTTTCAAGACACGTGCTTCCAAATTTCAGGGATAATTCTGATTTGACAGATATGTACTTTGAGCAATGGATCAGGTAACAATACATTGCATTAGTCAGAGCTTCCAAACATTATCAGTTTTTCATGATTTTTTTCCAGTTTAAAAATCCAGTCTTGTGTGTAGTGGTTGCATTGGATCTCCTCCTCCTCAAGCTATCTTTTACAAATTCTATATAAAACCAAGAGGAATTTATGAACTGGTATTCTTAGATGTGCTTCTTTCAGAAGAAATCTTATCTTTGACTGCAGGAAAAGTTTTTGCATATCTTGGTCCTTGACGTTTCTCCTCCTTCCTTAGAATACATCAATAAAATTACTTTACGCTATCATCTCAATGTGTTTTGTAGTCATTAAGGAGGAATTCAATTGAGAATATTCTATATTCCATATATTACCTAATTTAAAAAAAATATGGTTCTATGACAGTATAGCTTAATACTACTTGGCTATCTTGGACTTGATCCCAGGTTCTAGTAACAAAAATGATGTGTATGCTATTCTGTTGTGCTAATCGGTTCCTTGGTTGTTTTTGTTTAAAGAATTTGTATAGATTGAAATGCAGCTGCAAGTGTATTAGTGATTTTCTATTGCTTGCTTGTCAAGATTTTTATTGTGTGGATGAAAAATAGTATTTCAAAACCTGGCAGTGTATTGACAAAAACAGAGGAGCACTTTGTGTAATTCTCTTTTTAAAAACTACCTCTTTTAGAGACAGAGATTGCCTCAGCTACTTCCATTCATATGTATCTTGAACAATAGATTTATTGATAGCTTTTAGCTAAGGTTTAATTCTCTTTTCCCCTCTGTTCACCGTGGTGCTTACTTTTCTGTATTAAGTAAACTGAAATTATGCTTCTATAAGCAAGACATACAATATGCAAGTGTTCTAGGTGTAAAAGGAGGCATTTGACCTTTTGTTGCTAATCTGTGACAGGTGCAGACTATTTTCTTCCAAATGGTGTTAATTTTCATGCGTAAATCTACCCCCCTGAAACCTGCATTCTGTATAGCCACCACAGGGGAACTGGTGGTCATCATGAGTACTGTAATGGACAGCTGAGAGGGATAATCACTGGTATTTCAACACATTCATGCTTGCGTCTCATACATTTTTAGTGTACTGTCTTCACTGCTTATTAGGAGGTCTGAAGTTAGTTATTCATTGCTGGACAAAAAAGTGTCTGAGAAAGTTCATGTTCAGGGAACAGTGCATTGTTACAAATTAGTTTCCTTTACCGTTTCTGGCAAACTCATTACAAAGTAATCGCGCCCTGCGCTGAAGTGCACTTCCTCTGGGACCAATAACTGTAAATAAGCAGGGCTGCAAGCTGGCTGATAAGTTGTTGTTCTGAAGATAACGGTCCTTTTTAGCAGAGTGTTTGACCTTTTTCTTTATATTGCCTCAGGCTTGTCTAAGACCCTCAAGGTCTATTTTTCATCTTAAAATTCTCTGTAGGAAAGCACAATGTGTGGTTTAAGAAGATTTCAGGATTGCTTAACATATCTATATTTCCTTTTCTTGCATTTTTATGATAATTGTTGGCATCCTCAGTAAGTCTAGCTATCATTTCCTTAAATAGGTTTTCTTTCTTTCTTTCTTTCTTTCTTTCTTATATCCTTTTTATTGAGGTAGGAAGCAATATTCTTCAATATTTTATGAAGAGTAAATATATGTTGCATAATAAATAAAATAGTAATATTGGTTTTCTTTTAAGCCTATTATAAATGCGCTGAACTTTTCCAGAAACTTTAAATTTATTTTTGGTCCATTTAGAATAACTCATATTTTGAATATTTTGCACTTTATGTTACTCTTGTGTAAGAGAACTAAACTAGTAAGATTAGCAATTTAAGGTTGAATGATCAAGGAAAAGTCAACATATTCTGTTTTCCATAAACATTGCATAGAACTATATATGGGAATCAAGAACGTCTTAAAAACAACCTCCAAGGCTAAGAAAAAGTGAGTTTATCTTTACAAACATTTGGGAGTCTGATTTGTTCACGTCATCCTAGAAGATTAGAGAGATTTCTTGTAGTACTTCTCAAAAGTAAAGTCATGATAAAAACAAAAATTAACTTATTTCAGAATGCACAGAGAACTAATTCATGTTGTTTCATAAAGTTCTGTTTCCTTTAAGGAATTATTTCTATCAATTTTAATGTGTGTCCAAAAACCCATTTTACATTCAGCAGTGCACTTGTGGCATAAAAAAAATAGTGTAGGAACCAGCTACTTTCAATACCAACCTTCTTGATTTTAAACACGTATCAGTCTTATTACTCATCGTGGTTTTTCTTTTAAATTCCACAGTTCAATTGTTCTTTGTCTTACATGTACTTTAAATAAAACTTACATTGACACCCTCTATGTTCTGGAGGGTAGTTCATAAAAATTACAATTACTGTAATTACAAATTACAGTGGAAATATATTATGATATCTTTAAAATCTTACAGAGTTGATTAGGCCTAGACCCTGCACTTATTTGGAAGTCAGTGCTGATGTTCCCATTGATTTCAATGGATGCAGGCGCACGCCCTTAGTGCAGTACAGTACAGCTTGTCAGTATTGTTGCATGTATGACTTTCTTCTTAGAATTTTTTTATGTGAATTGGGAGTGGTCTCCACTGCCTGATTTTAAAAAAGAGAATACAATTATCTAAGCAAAACTGCTAAAAGCAGAAAGCAGAAATTAGTAGAGAGCAAAAATGTACACAGAAATCAAATATGGGAATGGTAAAAGTCCCTGAATAGTTTTCGTTAGCTACTTGATTGCTGCTTATATCTGTATGAAAGATAATGGTGGCACCACATAGAACTGATACTCTCCATCTTTCTCTTAAATTTACTGTCACTAAAGCATAAAAAGCAGATAATTCACCTACTTTATTGTAAAAAAAGAAGTGTGTATTTTCTCAATGTACAAAGATTTATGTGACACAAGAACAAATTTCAATATGTATGTAGCTGCTTTTTAACCACTAATTAAATAAACTGTTTCTTTCTCAGTTACACTTTTAACCCCTTCCTCCAAAGACCAAATTATGGGGAAACCACCCACCTTCCTTTTATATTAAAAAAGTAATATGAATATAATTTTTAAAAGCTGCCTTTTAGTATAATAGATGCTTATTTTGAATGTAAAAATAATCCTATTTCATCTTGACTATATGATGGATATGTAGCATCATATCTTCATCATGTAATCAATGTTTAATGGCTGTTTAATACTTCCCAATACATTTCAGGGCAAATCCGTTATTTGTGGTCCTGGGGCATAAATTCCTGCACATGGAGATAAAAAATGTAACCCTCTTACTTCAGCAATATGAAGGCAGCACTATAACATTCTCAACATTTATTATGAGGTTGGTGTAGTAGTTGCTCAAGTCCTTTCTCTTAGATGTCAAGAAGCATATTTTCAGTGACACCAACTGAATACTAGAAATTATTTCTTAATGTGAAGAAGTATACTGTATTGTGCAAATATTTGTTTTTTTCAAAAACTTCCACTTTGGTTTGGGCATTGTCACGTGGGTTGAAATCAGGATGATAGACTGTAAGCAAAGGCTAGAGTGACTATGAGCATTAGTCTTCTTTGTGTGGGGAACATGTTGAGTAGGTTCACAAAAGTATCAGTGTTGCGTACTGCCTTAAATAGCATCTGAATGATCTGGAAGAAATAGCATGTTAATTAAATGCATAGATGATACTTAACTGGAAGGAGTCACAGATACTTGTGAGAACTGAAAAATAATACACAGGACCCTACACTAGAGAAAAAAATGATATTCTCCTTGCAGAAATGAAAACTTCTGTGGGAAAATAATCTTCCACACCAATATTCAGTGAGAGTGAGAAACTTGGAAAGCAGTAATCTTGGAAGAAACCTAGATACACAGTGAACAAATGATTAAATTGCTAAGAGTTCTGTGGTATCTAGGTACAATGCTAATGAGTGCGTTGGGAATGCCTCGGTAAATAAATTGCTCTAGATAACACTGGTTTGTAATGGTTCCATCACACTCACTCTACGCCAGCAGGGGTTTCCTTAACATCAGGGATATTCTCAGATACTCAGGGATTTTTACCGCCTCTCTGCACTGTCAGAGTGGTGCATAGAAAGAAACATGTGGGCTGAGGGTCTGGCATCAGACTAATTAGCAATCTGATGTTGAAATGGAAACTGAAATATGCAATAGGTCAGAAATCAAGATATCATTTTGCTTTGAATATTTTGATTTATATAGAATATTTATTCTTTTAGTAATCTCTTGTGTTTCTGACCTCCATCATACAGTACAATCCATTTTTAATGACCTTTGGATTTCTGCTACAGAATTCACCAGCTGCTGTATTGTTGTTTTTTTTTTAAATTAAAGCAGCTGAAATTCTCTTCTCCAAACCATGCTGCAGATCATTAATTATAAACATGGAATTACCATTGATATTAGTGGGAGTTATATAAGTGAAACAAGTGCAGAATATTATCATAATTTCTATAGTGCCAAATAATCATTGCTCCTTCAAGCATATGAAATGGCTTTGTCTTCTTATATTGAAGAGCTTACAGTGTAGGGTCTTGATTTTGCCAGCCTTACTAACAGTGAATAGTGCTTTACCCCATGAATAATTCCAGTGATCTTAAGGTACTACTCAACGTGATTAACAGTGGCAGAATCAGGAACTAGAGAAGACAGCATACAGACAAAGGATGGGGAAGGGAGTTAACCAAAAGCCAGGTGGATTACGTTATTTATAATTGTCAGATCTTATAGTTACAAAATAGATATCTATAACTGGGGGTTACAGTGGACAAGAAGCGGGATATGAGTCAACAGTGTGTTCTTGTTGCCAAGACAGCTACCAGCATATTGAGCTGCATTAGTGGGAGCATTGCCAGCAAATCGAGGGAATTGATTATTCCCCTCTATTTGGCACTGGTGAAGCCACATCTGTAGTATTGTGTCCAGTTTTGGGCCCCACACTATAGAAAGGATGTGGACAAATTGGAGAGACTCCAGCGGAGGGCAACACAAATGATTAGAGGGCTGAAGCACATGACTTACGAGGAGAAGCGGAGGAAACTGGGTTTATTTAGTTTGCAGAAGAGAAAAGTGAGGAGGGATTTGTCAGCAGCCTTCAACTACCTGAAGGGGCTTCCAAAGAGGATGG
Source organism: Mesoclemmys tuberculata (assembly GCA_007922155.1). NCBI lineage: Eukaryota > Metazoa > Chordata > Testudines > Chelidae > Mesoclemmys > Mesoclemmys tuberculata. The sequence goes on from ML675643.1 coordinate 5,976,954, forward strand.
AGCTTGGCTGTTCTGAGTGGTGGCAGATGACAAAACCAATGGTCTTAAGTTGAAGTGGAAAAGGTCTAGGTTGGATATTAGGAAAAGCTTTTTCATTAGGGGCGTGGTGAAGCACTGGAATGGGTTACCTAGGAGGGTGCTGGAATCTCCGTCCTTAGAGGTTTTTAAGGTCCGGCTTGACAAAGCCCTGGCTGGGATGATTTAGTTGGGGTTGGTCTTGCTTTGAGCAGAGGTTGGATTTACATGACCTCCTGAGATCCCTAATCTTCTATGATTCTAAACTCTTTATATTTATATTTTCGATTTTTGGAGGCATGTCTGTAAGATGAGACTGCAGAAATCCATTTTTGATAACAGAGAAATTCAGAGAATTCTGTTGTGAAAAATCTGGATTGGACAGGGAAGGAAAGGAAGAAAGTTTCCTGATATGAAAGATAAAAAATGTTCATTGTATAATTTAAGTCAGCAACTGCCACAATTTAAGATTATGCAGAATGGTCTACAAGTATATTGACAAATTACGTCGTTGAAATAGCTGTTGATTTCGAAAATACACACTATCCCTCCACCCCAAAAAACAAACTGGAAGCCAGATTTTAATACTTTTACTAATGCTGAGCAACACTTTACTCCACAAATTGTCCTACTGACTTAAATGGGACTGCTTGAAGAGGAATTTACTACTATGTGTAAATAAAGGTTTTATAATCTCACCCCAGATATCTGAAACTATATCTGAATTAATAAAAGAACAGGTCCAAACCTGTAGCAATACTTTCATAATTAACATTTTAAATTAACCCTACACCTTCACTCTAAAAACTCTTTTATTAATTACAAAATCTGATGATGTGTGTGAGCAGCAAAAATGTAAAGCCTTTCATTTTCTAGGATATAAATTAGATGGATAGATAAGTCATCTGTCTTTGAAACTCACTGCAGCACTTCAAAGGAAAAAAGCCAGTTTAACAATTTAAAAGCACTTGCACAAGTTTCTCCAGCACTGAACTCCACTCCTTTCTCCACTATGGCCTGATTTGTTACTTGCTTTCATTTTGTACTGAAAAATGCCAGAGGGAACAAAGTAGATTTTTACTGTTGTTTTCAATATTAAATCACAAAACTAACCAGAAGGAGGCCCAAGCTAAGCTACATAGCATCATATTTTAGAAAAGGAAAAATGTGATATTTGGGAATTGGGTGGGAAATAGGAAAAGGTCATGGACAATTGAAACAGGAATTATTAGGAGAACTTTTGAGCAGCAGAGGAGAGGGGGTCTTGAACATCTGTAGGGAAAGAGGAAAGTCCTGAAAATCTGCTATAGGTGGAGCAATAGAATTTTGGGCACTGTTTTTTAGTAGGTGTTCCTAAACATTAGCAGCAAATGGAAGAAAGAAATCCATATAAGCAGCGAATGAGGGTGGCAAAGAGTTCATATGAGCAAAGAGAGGTGTTTTTGAGTAGCGGAAAGGATGATGGGACAACGTTCACAGAAAGAATCAAGGGTCAGGAAGGACAAAAAGTCACTATGAGTGGATTATAAAAGTCCTTATTGGTGGGGGGTTTTCTGTGTTGACTTACTCAAATCTGTTTCATCTATTGGTATGTATTTCTCTTCCTGAGTTGAATAATGACATATACTTGAAAAAGTTCTAAACTGTTATAGTGCTCATTAACCGTATAATCATGTGACTGGTTTTAGCCAGTCATAGTGAAGCATTATTAAAATTCCGTTTTGTGTAGTTGTAGTACTCGGAGTTATCAGCCATTCATTAAACTGTTGCATGTCATAATCTTTTGGTAGGCAACCTTGGACGTGTGGACCACATCACAGAGTTTGAGTACGACCTGTTCATTAGGCCAGATACCTGTAACCCTCGCTTTCGAGTTTGGTTCAACTTCACTGTTGAAAATGTGAAAGAGTCACAGGTAAGTTCCAGTTAAATGAAATAATACGATGCTTTCACAATTACTTTACTGGAAAAAAAATGGTATTTTCTTATTTAAAATTAAAACAAACAAAAATCCTTCTAGGATAGTTAGTGACAATTTGCTGTAAAATATGACTTTTGAATCCTGAATGGAAAAAAGCAGATATCACCATTTGTTTTTCAACTACTTAATTTGGTGGTACATACCAATACACTAACTAGCCATAGTATAAAAATTGCCACAGTAATAGCTAGTATATGTTTATGATGGTGTATGGAAACCCCAAAGTGAGGCCCGAGGGGTTAAAAGGCAATATTGGGCCCAGATAGTCCCACCCCTAGAGGCCTGCTGAGCCTGCTATAGCTGGAGAAGTGGTTTAAAATGAATGCAGGAGCCTGGCCAAGGAGTAGTGGATAGGCTGTAAGAGAAAAGAATCCTTCTTGAGGAAGGCAGACAAAGATAGACCCTGAGAGGGAGAGGAGAAGATAGAAGGTAAGGCAGTGCCTCAGGCAGTGTCTTCTCCAATCACCACCCACTTTGAGAAGCAGCAGGTCTTGCAGGGCCCAGCTCATTTCGACTTTGTTTGTGACACTATTAACTGTTTGAACTGTAAGGGCCATGCTCCAAACAGAAGGAGCTCATAGGGAGCAAGTAGCCCAGGATGGCAAATTTAGGCCCTGTTGGGAGAGAAGGCCTGAGTTCACCTACCATGCCCCACTTAAGGGCAAAGGCCCAGACTTAATGGGAGACCCAAACACTCCTGGCCTAGGGGCAGGAACCAGCCATTGCTATGGCCCCCATCAGACAATGAGACAAAGGGTTGGTTGTCAGGTGCACTAACCACTAGGCCATCTGGCCCTCCAAACACCTTATCACAATATTATTATGTTAACACATATGTACAAAGCAAACAATGCTTGTAAAGTACTTGCAAAATAAACTAAAACAGCAAATAGTTATAAACATTCTACTATTAGGACTCAAGCCAGCAGTCAGCGCAGTTGGGACAGCAAGGTTAAGTTACAAATAGTTATTGTTTTTGCACCTTTCAAAAAGTGAAAAGTATCATGCAGGAATGAGATAAAGGAGCTGGTCGTTAAGTATGAAATATTTTAGCTGTCTAAAATGTTAAACTACTCTTCAAAAATGTTCTTATTCACTAAAAGTGTTAGTACAAAAAATTAACTTCTTAGTTTTCAATTTATCAGTTGCCTTACATTTTTAAAAAATTATACCAACTTTCATATTGGTAAATCTACAAATCTTTCATTCCAGTTTGTCACGTGCCATTCTTTGTGTTTCATCCTGACATTCTGTCTAGAGGAATTTATCATAATCACAGTGTCATTTTCACTTCATGGAAAATAGTTTATTTAGTCAAAGAAGAAAATATTTGCACAAGCTTGATATTTGTATTCCTACTTAGGTAATATCTATATCCACCATTATCCCATCCTTGTAACAACTAGAAATCATGAAATTGTTTATCTGACTTCCTAGAGCCTGATACTTTATCAGTCCCTTCTTCCTGCTGTGCCTTAGTCAACTGTGATCAAATTATGTAGTCATGAGATGAATGGGAATCTGTCTCAAGGAGGCAAAGAGATCTGGTGGAAAGATACAATATATATATCTAGAGCTTACAGGATATTTGTTTTCACAGTTGTCTACATGAAAAAGAATGGTTTCACTATTAAGTTTGACTTGTGAGGTCTGTTTTTATAATATGTCTTCCTATAATCTTTTTTTCATCTCTCCAATTTCCGTTAAAATGAGACCTGCATGAATGTAATCTAGTCTGGAACCTTATTTAGGGCTTTGTACTAGGGCACATAAGCAGTACAAGTCTTTGCAGCCCAGCTATATTAAATGAATGTTTAAAAATTGGTACATCAAACATACTGTATAACCTGGTTTGTGCTTTTTGATTATTTTCTTCTGTTTTATTAGGAAATGAGAAAAGCAAAGAACATAAGGTTCAGTGTAGCACAGAACATACAAACTAGTTTTTTTAAACAGTATATTTGTAAAAGTCCATGGAAAGTAAGCATCCCAGTACATCTGTAGAAAAGTAATTCTCAGTTTAGTACTAGCATTAAATATTCTTATGTGACATTACATTTATTACAGATTCAGTACAGATAAGATGTGAGAGGAAAGTAAATCTATCCATTTAAATGCTGTTGATCAGATTTCAGCCAGTACGGAGGAAATCTGATGGAGTGTCTGGACCATTTAAGATTGGTCTGTTTTATTTTAAGGTTCTTTAAGTTCTTGATTTGAATCACTTAGTTTATTTGGACTTGAAAGTCTGTTCAGCAGACATTATTTTTCTGGCCCTTTGTTTGCTTGTTATTAAAACCTCTTCAGACTTGTCTGATATCATGTACTGTGTAAAGTCCCTGTTCACAAAGAAATGAATTGCATTTCAAGGGTATCATGAGAAAACAAAACACAATCTTTCATTATCTGACTATTTCTCACAATTCATCAATCCTATTTTTCTCTTGTTGCACCAAACTACTGCTCATTGACACACAACAGGGACAAGTGATTAAAAAAGGTAAAACAATTTGAAAGAGAGTTAAAGTAATAAGATGCCATGATACGAAGACAACAGTCATTTAAATATTAGGATTTTATATTTGTGCTATGCACTTTTTTGCTTTGTTTCTTCTGTTCTAGCATCAGACAATAATTTAGTTTTAACAGTCTGCTGCTTATGAACTACCAGGCTTTCCCTCTACATTCGTAACACTGAGGATGGCAAATGTAATCATATAAGTAAGAGATGGAAAAGAGAGACCTATTAGGTTATCAGTCCATCTCATTACCAATGTCAGATTGTTCCCTGGAGTACATTTTCTATTTTTTTTTGTACAATCCCATTTTAAATGTCTCTTGGCTGATGGGGCTTCCACCATTAATGTCTAGAGACATTCCATAACCTCTGATCTCACGGACAGGGGTATTCCCTGATATTCAGCCTACAGCCTTTGCTTAACTTAATCCCGTAACTCTTAGCTATAGTTCTATATAATAGTTCCTCTTTGTAGAAATAATTCCTCTTTATCCTTGGTGTTTACATTCAGATTTCTGTAGATTGTTAACCCATTCCTCATTAGTTCTCTCTCAACCTACCTATATATGTTTAGTTATTTTAGGCTCCTACCTAGCAAAGCACTTGAGTACGTGTTTAAGTGTTTTTCTGGTTTGGGGGCTTGGATTTTCATCATAAGTGAACATTTCCAGCCCTCTGAATTTTCTCTCTCCTTTGGACTTTCTCAATATGTCTCTGGTAATGTGGAGCCCAGGGCTGAATGGAGTATTCCAAGTATAATGATATTCCCACTATCCTCTCTGTCGCTCGATACCTCAGAACATACAGCCCCAAATTGCAAAGTCCTCCTTTTCCTCCTATATTACTATAGAAACTTGTGCCTAATTTGTTGTCTACCATCACCAATAGGCCTTTTTCAAAACTATTGCTTCATTCCTCCCATTGTGTCCATGTTGGCTGACTGTCATGTGACAGGGCTAACTTCTCCCAGCCCTGGGACAGAAAATTGAACATAGATCTCTTTCATGACAGTGAGAGCTCTAGCCCTAATTATTCTCATTCTACTTTTATGATACGTAGGTTTTTGTTGGCTTTTCAATATTTCTGAGGATTCAATATTTTGTTTCGCTTGAAGAAACTTCAAGTTTAAAGTAATAAAATAAGTAATAAGTTAAAGTAATAAACTTTACTTTCTCCCCGCATAACTTTGATTTTGTACATTATTTGTTTTATGCTGTCTTTTTTATTTTATTTCTTTTAACCAAGAAAAATGAAAAGGAATAGTTAAGGGTTTTATTTTATGTGAATAAAGAATTTGCATGTGGAAATGCAGCTGACTTCTGTGTGATGTAGAATTTGACCTTTTGGTGTCCTGTGTATGGTTTCAGAATCCTAGATCAGGTAGTCCTCTATCAGTGATAAGATCTAAGCTGTGCATTTCTTTACACATTTGCTCAGTGAATTCAATTAGCACCAATGCTGGAAAGTACAAAAAGAAACTGATATGTTATACATAAGGACTATAATCATGCAATGATTACCCTTACAATAACCATGGAAGAGACTGAAGGAAATAGGATTTCCTGTGGATCTCATAGTCCAATGGGCAAAGCCTCCAATTTCTCTAATTAGTTACGTGTCAGAGGCTGCTGCCTGTTTTTAGATAACATTCTTTACTGGGCTGGGTTTGTTTCCCATTAATTTCAGCTGTGGCCTTTTCAACATCTTCCATAATTTTACTAAATTTCTTCTCCGTGGAACCTGAAATTGGATCGAGTGTCACATCCAGATTATATTTCAAGTATGTACCAGTAATCTATGGTATTTACTGCTTCAGATCCAGGCTTACTTCTGAGCTGGCATGCATTTAAAAGCATCTGCAGAAAATATGCATCCACCTGAGAACTGGAACACAGAAGGCAGTTAAATTTATATTTGATAAATTAACCAATTATTCTGTTGGAAGATTTTATAGTTGAAAATTATTATTTGTATTGTGGTGGCACCTAGAGGCTGCAGTCAGGGAGTTGACTCTCATTGTGCTAGGTGCTGTAACGCCTAATGGACCCTGTCTTGAAGAGTTTACTATATAAGAATATGATGAGAGAGAACAGTTGAATACAGCAAGCAGACAGAAGGAGTACAAGATAACAGCAAAAGGATTATGATTAGTATTATAAACTATTTTCACATACTCATACATATTACATATCTGTATCCCCAAAATAACTGCTGCACACATGGATACTCTGAACAATTGTTCCATCATGAGAAATCCATATTCAAAAGCAGTATTTCCACTGGGATCAACCCAAAGGTGTTGGCCAATGCTGTTAAGTCATTCCATAAGTATCTGTTCTTGATGTGGACAAGTTAAAAAATGTACGAAGATACCACATGGCAGAATAGTATGTTTTAAATGTCAGTGGTGTCAAGTTATTTGGTTTAAATTAGTGGGCCTGCAGATGCCATGAAGTTTTGTAAATACCCAACATTTTCAAAACTCCCTTGACTCATCTCTGACCATAAGTGTCATATCTAATTTAAAAACAAACAAATGTGCTGAAAAATGAAAATAGCTTGGAAACTGCAAAGCATTTCCCTGCACGTTTTCTGTTGATATTGTTCTGCAGAAATAGGGCAACAGTTCTTCCAAATTATGGTCCAGTTTATAGCATAATCTCTATACCCAGAACATAAAGTGAACATTATCTCGAATGGCTTTTTTCCCATCAGACTATAAGTAATTAGAGTTTGGAATTCTGTGCCCCCAGAAGTACTGATGCAATACACCTTACTGGGATAGAGGAAAAAAATAGACAGGTCTTAATAGTGTTTGAGGATATAAATGGCAACCTATAGTCACATTTATTAACCCACATAGGGTTAACATTGATAAAATATCCAATCCAACTCTCATTTACAACATTGGGATGACTTCCATGAATTTATGAAGGTCTGCTCAAGACCTATATGTTGCATCAGGAAGACTTTCTTCTAAGCATGCTCTCCTTTAATCACTCTATGAAATATATGTATATATAGAAACCTGGGTGGCTCACCATCCTTCAGAATATGAAACAGGGACCATTTATAGGGTAGGTGGGCACATGATCAATTTGTTTTGAATGCAGGGAGCTAGTATTGGTGTATCCTTAGCTTTTTTGTAATCTGCTTTTTTTGTAACTTAAAAAAAATCACTAATGTCTGTGTGATTTTTAACAACATTCATTTATTTTCTTGACCTAGAAGAGTGCAGTGTAATTAATTATATCTGTAAGAAAAAAATAGTTACTATTTGGACTAGATTCTGTGGCCTGCCAAAGCCACTGTCCTTAAATGTTCCAGAAATTCCCAGCAGAGAACTGCCCCGTTGTAGGAATTCTCCACTGGCATAGTTATCTCCTACACCAGCTGCGTTTCCAACTCCAGAGAAAGGCGGGAGAAGGGAGAACATCAAAAGTTGTTTTGAGGGCATGTTGGTGACAGTATGCCCAATCATTCATTGTTGTAAGGGACCTTATGCCCATGGTGTCAGCAATGTAAATTAGAGTGAGACCCCTTCTGTTCTAATTTATACTGGAGCTAGTCAGCCCTGTATCAGAGAGCCACAAATGCCTCTGTGTGACTGCTACTGTCTCACATGTGGTGGGGAGCTGGCACCTTTGTATGTCAGTGAGTGTGTGTGAGAGAGAGAGGGCACGTTACATTTAACAAGCTTTGTAAATTGTGTAGTGCATTTTTTTCTATTGAGTTTAATTCTGAAAGTTTCACATTTGAACTCTTTCCTTTTTCATCCTACGGTATTTAATAACAGCTTGGAATATATTTTATATAATAGATTCCATCAGACAGACTGTTACACCAAAGTTTGGCTTAACCTGTAAATTGCTGAATTATTTGCACATAACTTTATTAATCCTCCTCTGGCTAGCGCCATTATGCTTTACAAATCCGGCTGGAGCACAAGTACATCATTTTAATGGTGCCTATTCATGCACACACCAGATCCTAGCCATCCCTTGTAAAATGCAACTGCACTCATCTCCCAGGGTGTGTAGGTCTCCATAGACACAGAGGATGGGTCAGCATCTGTCTCTGTCTTATGTGGGATATTTTATTTATCCCTTCAGTAGACTGATATTAATTTTTTTCATCACTATTTTTGTTCTGATCTGTCATATTGACTTTCTTTGTTAATAATGACAAATTTCTTGAAAAATATATAACATTAGGAAAGTAACAGTGGATATGGAGACCTATCTACATTTATCTATCCAAGCACTTCATTTGATGGATTAAACGGCTAAAAATTGGAATGTGGAAAGCTTATTAGAAATATTCACATAGACCTGGTAAACAATCCCAACAAAACCAATAGCTTAGGCAGTTTCATCAACATATTTGAATATATTAAAAATAAGAACTTGATTACAGAGAGTGGCTTTATGGAGTATAAATATCAGTCTGGTAAACAATGTACGTTGGCACAGAAGAATAGCAATGGGATTCAGATTAAGCAGTTAGATAAGTAGTACAAGAAAATTTACTTTCAAATAAATATCTTAAAAAACAAAAAACAAACTCTGTGCTGATAAAAAAGGATATAGTTTTAAATTTATATTGCACTCCTATACTTGACTGTAAAGTAGTGTTTTTGTTGGCTTTAGAAATGTTTTAGTATCTCTAGTTTTCAGTATAGTATACTCTATATAGTTTAGTGTACAAAAAGGCAAACTATCTTACATTCACTATTTACAGTAATTCATACACATGATGGATTTTTTTCCCAGTTTTTGTATGTAGTTTTTAAGTAGCAAATAATTAAAAAGGAACATAACTGTGTATGAAAACTTTCTGATACAAACTTATAACTGTTACTTTTACAATATCAGTAATGTAAAACACAGATGTAGACATAAAAAAAATCTTTATGAAAATTAATTTTGGAGTAATAGAAATGTAACATCAGGATGGTTGAGTTTCAAAGCAATCAGTAATGCTGGATTGATCTACTGCCAAAGGGAATTAAATATTGATATTTAAATTTCATGCAAAGTTTTATGGGTAGTTTAAGGCTTTCCGAGGCAGGAATAAAAATCACTAATGCTAAAAAGGAAAATGCATCTTAAACATCAGAATTCTTTCATATCTGTAAAATTGGATTCTTGGAGTTCCTTTTGTACCAGACTGAGACTACTTGGTTATAATCCTATCAGAAGCTTAAAAACAGTTTCAGATTGAAGATTGGAAGGGTACCAGTATTCAAAGAACTTCTTAACTGATTCCTTCTTATTTTAGAATATTCCCGAGCAGTAACCTCTCACTGAACAATCAGAGAAAACATATCTTTTATGTAGTATATTTAGACGGAAAGCAAATGAAAACATCTTCACCCAGGCCTTGAGGAAGGCAAAGATGTGTGGTCAATTCTACCTTTAGGAAAAAAACATGAATTTCTGTACCCCTCCCTCTATCAAACCAACATTGCTGGCACTAAGTAGGAGTACTCCTCAACTACAAAGATAATTTTTAATGAACCCCTTTTTTCAAGAATTTGTCCCCCTAAAATACCCAGTTAGAAATGCCTACTAAAGGAGTGACAGATATCAGAGAGATAAAATCTCTCTGTTAATGCCTAGGAAGTTGTTACTGCACTATTGAAATTAACATGCAAATTCTAAAAGCCCATCTGGCATTACTATGGTTTTCCTTAAGCAGCAATCAGGATATTTGGACAAAAGGGTGGCAACACAATCTCTTGACTGAGATGAAATGAAGAGTTGAATTTTAGGAAGAAAACATAGTTCATTTTTCATCATTGCTTTATTTCTAATGAACTGAAGGAAAGGTGCATCTGAATAGTCGGTGTCTGATGCTCTCTTGTCTATCTCATAGCAAAAATAGTAACAAAAAAGGGCTATCTTCAGTGACAGAAGGAAAAAAATCAGCATTTCTCAGAAGGTCAGAAGATCACATCAGCTATTGAAGAACTGCATTAAGTTTGCAAGAATGCATAATTTTCTTGGCTTCCATTTTCAGTATAAGCCTGCTAGAGGAAATCCTTAATTTCTGAATGTGCCCATATATAGTCTTCCCAAGATGCATTTGTACACGTTACACATATTTGTTTTTTAAGCAGTAGCTTTAAAGATATTTAAGCAGATAAACATATTTTCATATGAAGCCCAAAAACAAACCAACCAACCAATCTAGGACCGTATAAGCAGGAAGAATTCCCACTCTGCTTTAAACAGAATATGCACATACTGTATATAGTTTAATCTTGTCCCGTTCCTGGAGTTTGATGGTAGGAGCAACAGTAACAACAGTAACAAAACATAAATTTGAGTCTAAGCTTTGTCTTTGTTTCTACCCCTAGATTTCTATGTCCCAAAGAGATATTTCAGTCCCTCTTCCAGGTTGCCAGCATAAGTTGGCAATAATTACTCTTCCCTTTTTAAAGGGTCCTAGCACCTGTCCTAGGGTGGCTTAACAAAGGGATCCTGCAGTTGTATGCACGGCCCTAGAAATTACCATCTTGTTACAGAGCATATCACAATATTATTTGTACTTGCCACCTTGTAAGAAGTAAGTGAAAGTTATGAAGTTCAGCCAAAATTTACAAATGTAGGTGCCTAAAATTAGGTGCTTCTACATATTTAGGCATCAACGTATACCGTCTTATTTTGAGAGTTACTGGGCACCCACAGCTTCCTTTGACTTAACTGATCACAATTTTAGTAGGAGGTCAGGATGTTCATTGTGTCTGAAAATTAGCCCCATTATGCAGGTGCCTAAATGTGAACGTAGGTGCCTAATAATAGGCATCTCAGTTTGAAAATGTTGGCCTTTGTCTTTATCTTCCCATTAATCTAGCTGACTGAGTAAAATCAAATGGATTTTGTTTTTTATTATAAAGCATAAGGATTTTGATCTCAGATTTCTTCTTTCAGTACTTGTCCATATGTATTTCACTCTTGGTGTGCATGTGTCCCATGCACCCGAGATCAGAATCCTGTGTCTGCACTGTCCATTGGCACAATGCCTGCACCCTGAGTGTTCTCAGGCCTCTCTTCCAATGGGCATACATGATGGTATAGTGGAGAGCTGCCTAGAACCACTTCTGAAGGATCTATACCAGGGGTCTCAAACTCGCGGCCCACGGGCCAACTGCGGCCCGCGGGCTTGTGTTATCTGGCCTGCAGTCCGAATCCGGGCCGCAGGCTTGTGCTGTCAGTGTTTTCTGAGCGGAGCTCAGGCAAGTTGTGGGACATCTTGCGTGAGCTCTTAAAAAGGAAATGGCCGTGTTAAAAAGGAAATGGCTGCCGAATGTGACCCCACAGGGAGATTTAACGGCGGAGAGTGGAGTGTACAAGTCCCTGTGAGAGCCTCTCTCTCCTACTGTGCCGCCGAATTTTACCCTGCGGGGAGATTTTTCGGCGGAGAGTAGAGCATGAAAGGTACAGTAGAGTAGTGTGTGTTATGCGTGGCCCCCCTGAACTCAACTTAATGTAAATGTGGCCCGCCATACCAATTGAGTTTGACACCCCTGATCTATACCCTTTTCCCATCCTAGTTGGGGATCATTCATTTTATTTTGGGGAAGCTTGGAGCCACATCACCTTGGACCACTGGATTCTGGAAATAATTGAGTTGGGATATTCTGTGCAGTTCCAAGCTCTGCCTAGCGCCTGCCGCCTACTTTTCAGTTCCTTTTCAGGGACTCTGTTCAAGAGAGACTATTACAGCAGGAGGTGGAGTCTCTTCAGCTCTCAGGGATAGAAAATGTTCCTCTTTTATACAGGGGAAAAGGTTTTTATTCCTATTACCTTTTAATCCCTAAATAAAAAGGAGGATGGCAACATACCCTGAGTTTGAGGATACTCAGTGCTTTTGCTCATCAATTCAGTTCAAGTTCAGAATGGTAACTCTCATCTCAATAATCCCATCCCAAATGAATGGGACTGGTTTGCAGCTCTTGTCCTTCAGGAGGCATATTTTCATATATTGATCCATCCAAGAATACAAGTTTACCTTCACTTCAACGACTAGTTCATGCAAGGAAACTCACCTCAACAAGTCATAGATAACATTCTTACATTCTGTGGCTCTTCGCTTCTATTTTTATATAGCACTTTTCATCCTGAAGAACCCAATCTACCCACAGGGATCACCAGTTTTCCTCTGAAATGCAACCATCTCTGGGTTTGAATATGATGAGCATTTAACATAATACAGCAACATTACACAACTATTTACAGACAGAAATGAAGAATATCATATCCAATTAAAACTTCAGGGGAAATTTAACTCGGCAGATGTGGTTACTAGAATTGGAATTTGGGGATGACATGGGAGTTAACACTCACCTTATGAGCAGTGTGCATGATATTTTCTGTGACTGCATATTTTCAGGACCATGGCTTTTTGTCTTATCTGAAAGATGGTGCCACCTTCCTCAGCTCATTGACTCCCAATAGCGAAGTGAAGGATTTTTGGAGAAATGACGACTCGAGGAGAAGAACTCTGTCTACTGAATTGCAACACTGTATCACTTCAATAGACATCTTCCAGCTGAGCATAATAAGCATCACAAACCCTATTGCGTCACTAACTTTCCTAAAGATTTTGTGTATGTTGAACATAAGATGTGACATAATATAACCCTGCGGAACCCCACAAGTGACCACTCAAGGCAGGTAAGCAATTACCCGATACTAACATCTGAGACCTTTCAAGAAACACAGGAATGGAGCCACTTGTGCATCTTGCTTCACTTGTGTGTTAACAATACCTTATATTCATAGACTTATAGACTGTAAGGTCAGAAGGGACCAGTATCATCATCTAGTCTTACCTCCTCCACAGTACAGGTCACAGAACCTCATCCACCCTCTCCTCTAATAGACCCCTGACCTATGACTGAGTTACTGAAGTTCTCAAATCAGTAGTATCTATTGCAGCTAATAGATCTAAAACAGTTCGCTTTGATGGTTATGATGCCTTGGAATAAATGTTTAAAACCTTAAAGAAAGAAACACTGACCCAGCCCCAAGACTGCTTAGCACGTGAGTACTGATGGGTTCATAACACAAAGTATGTTTTTTTTGTTATGGAAGAGGTTTGAATTACGCGAGTGTATATCATAGTACACATCATATTATTTGAAAGAGGTCTGTGAACTTTGCCTAAGTAGTTTAGCTGATCTCTGCATAAAGCATTGAAACAATTTTTTTTAGTGTGCATCTCCATGAAATTTATCAAAAGCTTCCATGACATGTATCATCCTTAAAAAAGTAATGAATACAGAGAGTGTGCTAGTTCTAGATAGTATTCATTCTTAGCTTTCAAATGAGACAACTGCTGCCCTAATGAAATATTCTTTCTTGCCAAGACAGTGTTAAATTCATACGCTTTATCCCTAGAGTTAGCAACAATGTTTTAGTTGTCAGTATTTTTGTAATTACTTCAAGCATACTTTATATTTCAGATTTAACACTGGTTTTTGCTTAAGGGAAACTAAAAAGCCAGGTGTGTTTAATTTCCTATTATGGTGGCGTCTGTCACTCAGAATGTCAAAAATACATTATAAATGCCATAAACAAAATCAATGCTGTTAAGATGATCATGATATCAGTGATGTGACATACTTAATTTTGTTTCCATTTAAGAACTTTTTTTTGTTAGATTATGTAGTATACCTCTCAAGTGCCATTATTTTAGTCCCAAAGTTACATGTGTTCCTACACATATTTGGTGTGACTTCACTTCTATTGTTGAAAATTATTTGAAATGTAGAATCACGAAACTGAAGTTATAGAAAGAGTTATTTACACTAAAGATGTTATTTTCACATTTGTAAAGGTTTCCTGCCTGAATGATTGCGTGCATGTATCTGTCATTTGGAGACGTTTACGTCTGCACTGAAATCCTGGGATGAAATTGCAGCTCATGTAGACATACCTGAGCTCACTTTAATCTAAGTAGTTCGGATACTGGTGGCAGTGAAACTGTGGCAGCATGCATTTCAGTGCAGGCTAGCTGCCTGAGGATTAACCTAGAGTTCCTCGTGGGCTTGTACATCCTGCACAGAAGCATGAGCTGCTGTGGCTTCCCTGCTTCAAAACCCAAATTCACTTGATTAAAAGCTTGCTTAGGTATGTCTACATGAGCTGCAATCACACCCCATGATTGCAATGTAGACATATTTCAGTGTGTTTTACATCATGTCCCATATTTGGGCCTTTGTAAGTTGAGAGAGATGTTGTATAGAGATTATTGAAGCCTCAAACTGTAAATACAAAACATGATTGGATTAATTTAGTTTTTCTGGTATATAAAACTTCCTTCCATATAAAACCTTCCCCTCCTTCAACAGTGTAGCAAGGTCCCAGAGGGTGCAAGAATAGATTAGGGATCCCCTTTCTGAATCTGAAATCTAAAATTTTGCTTACTTTTGGAAAAAACAGAACATATCCATCCTTTCTACAAATACATGAAAACCATATGTGTAGAAACATTCTTTTTACACCTTTGTACAAAATTTAACTAAAATTGTTTTCTAGCCTTTTGGCTGGTGATATATCAAAGTTTTTTATCTTGAAGAGAGAATGTAACCTTAAAATTGCAAAGTTAAACATTAGAGAGTCAGGAAATTCAAAGAGTAAGTCTTCTGCAGCAACGTTAACTCAGCCATGTAGCATATTCATATGAAGATTAGTACAAGAATTTGTAAGATAGATAAGGAACTGGCTAAAGGGGAGAAAGCACTGGGTTGTGTTGAAGGTAAACTGTTGGACTGTAGTTAGGTTATTAGTGCTGTTCCTCGAGGATCAGTCTTGGGACCAATCTTATCCAATATTTTTGTTAATGACTGTAGCACAAAAAGTAAGTGTGCTAATGAAATTTGCTGATGATACAAAGTATGAGGCACCTTGAATATAAAGGAAAACTGGAATATTATACAGGAAGAGCTAGATGATGTTGAAGGCTAGAGTGACAGGAATGGGGTGAAATTCAATAGAGCACAGAGCAAGGACTTGTCTACATGAGGAAATTGACTGAAATATGTATTGTGGGGTGTACACTAATTCTGGAATAAAGTGATTTTTATTCTAGAATAGTGTCCACACTATTGTGAAATAGCCATCCCAGTCAATTTCCCCTTGTAGACAAGCTCTGGGAAAGCCATAAGCCCTTATGTTTATTATAATAACCCAGTGACTGGGGCAGAAGACAGAAGCACCTTTCCCAATGGGTTTCTTGCTCTGTCTCTGAACCAGCTTGTACTGACTGTGGCTGGAAGCAAGGTATTGGCCTGATGTGGCCCTGGCTGCTGGACAGGGCAGCTTCTGGGTCACAGGGCAGGGCTTCCCATTATTCATCCTGTTTACACTCCAGGTCATGCCCTGTGGCAGGGAGTTCTGTGGGCTGCTAACACATGATATAACTGCCTCATCAGCCCAGGCAGGGCTCACTCCCTCACTGGGACTTGGGCACAAGGAGGCAGCAGCCATGGGGTCATGGATCACAGGGGAGAGGAAAGGGGGTTTCTTCAAGACAGAGGTGGTAATGGACGGGGGTGAGGAAAGGGCTGATCTCTTAACACCCTCCTTCCATCAACACAAGTGATACTGTACCAATACATATCACAGTGCCTCCCTGTAGGAGATATTAGAGAATTCTTAATTGTTGCCTTGGACATGGGCTACCCTGGGGAATGTCCTCTGATTCCCTCAACCCTTCCTCTGGAGCCACTCATCTCAACCACAGCAGGACCTTCACAGTCCCGCCACACCCCCTGCACTTCACAACTCCCACCTGCACTCACCCCCAATTGCCATCCCAGCCCATCCCAGCTGGAATGCCCCACGAGGCCTCTTGCTCTCCATACCCCTTGCCTTGCCCCTGCACACTCCGCAGCACCATCCCATCCCCTCAATTCTGCGTCTCCAGCTCCTGGGCCCCCCCCCGCAACTACTGTCCCCCCAAGTCTGTCACCTGTGGGGGCTGGGCACTGACTTGGAGCTGGGTGGATTGCTTCTCTTGTGGCTGAAACCCTAGGCAGCAGCACTCTGGGGCAGCAAGTGGGTGGGGAGGAGGTGGGAGTGCTTCCTTAGTATCCTGGCTGGGGGCTGCTTCCTGCTCCTTGGAGCCCAGTTGGAGGCCAGTTCCTGCTCCTCGGATCCCCTGAGGGGGTGGGAGCACTCCCCCCCAGTGCGGGCCTGTTCTTGCTCTTCGGAGCCCTGTCTGCCAATAGGTAGACTGTGATGTCGCTACCATGGTGCCTAAGGTAAAGTGGCCTCTGATAGTTGGGCCTCCATAACTTGGAGGCCCTGGTGTGACTGCATCACTTCCACCATTGTAGTTACACCCCTGCCCTTCAGAGTACAATGTAGGACACCAAAGAATGTCCATACATTTATTCTGACTGTAGAACAGTAATGTGGCCTCCAGTCACGAGGACATTGATTTGTTGACTGCACCTCAGCGGCTGCAGCTCCGTTCTTCTAGTGTCTTCGTGCATTGGAACTGAAGCAAAAAGAACCTGCCTCCTGAGACTGTGATCTTTCTGCTGTGTGGGCATAATTTGGCATTAGACCATTCAGAATCTGAATATATCTGCAGACCACACGGAACTCTCCAGCAACATGTCCTGCCTGCACTTGCTCATGATAGTGATCACACCACCTGGGCTCTTGCCAATAAACTCAAGAGACCCAGCCTCAGCCAGACTAAATTTGTTGCTGCTGTACCATATATCCGCCGTAGAAGAAGAGCTCCACAGCTCGAAAGCTTGTCTCACTCACCTTGTGTCTCATGGAAATTAAGGAAGAGAATGAGGTATTAGTGGGAGAGAAAAAGTGCCTGACAGGGATACGTGAGACTGGAGGATAGGGTAGGAGAGGTTGAGGGTGTGGCTCTATGCTTTTTGAAATACAGGGAGAGAAAGAGATGAGTACTGTGTGGGAATTTGTGGTTGTGTACTGACTAGAAAGAGGAAAGCAAAAAAAAAAAAAAAAAAGAGGGTATTTTTCCATACTTGGGGAGCGTGGGAGAGAAGAGAGCACAGGGGTCTCCTGTGATGAGAGGGCGTGAAAGACAACGAATTGGAGGTGTCTGCACTGGGAAAGTGTATGAAGGACTGAAGGTGGAAGATGGTCTCAATCCCATCAGTAATTCTGTCACTGACTGTATATATTATATGATTGCAGAATATTTTTCATATTCACTATTAGAGGTATAACTAAAAAGCTTGATTTTGAAGTAATAAATTTCATCCATTGCATTCTGCAGAGCAATTACTAGGAAAAGAAAAGATGATAAATGCATAGTACAAATATCTGTAATCCTATTTTTAGTTGGCCTGGATTGATGCAAAGATTATTGGCATTTTTTAATGTGGTATTTGTAACATACATTGAGCACTGGGCTACACTGTCAGGCCATGAGACCAAGATGAAGCCACTTGTGGACAAGACGAAATCAAAATGGCTCTCTGAGTCTACTTAGCTGTGGAAACTGTGTGCCCTATGGTCCTAGTAGTTAAATAGGCTGTTCCTTATCCTGAAGGGGGAACGTACCCCTTCTTTACTGGGCTCATATAGCAACCGAATCAATATAGCTAACAATTGGGAATTTAGGAATGTATGGGTGGGAATTTACTGAGGTGCTATGCAGATAGGTGTCTTCATGCAGGGATAGGCGATTCCCTGGTTGAGCAAGAGAATAATTTTAAAGGATTTATTAATTAAAGTTACTGGATTCTCTGCATATTATATGTTTGTTTGGAGATCAGCAAAAGAGAGGTCTGAAAGAATCGATGGTTCAAAGCATCCCCAGTCTCACCAATAAAAAATTGGAGGGAAGCCCTTTAAATATGGCAGTTGAGGTTGGGTAACTTATGTAATTATTTCTTTTTGAAAAAAAATCCATACCCTGACCCCAGGGTTTGTTCTTGGACTTGATAAAAGAAGATGGTCCTAGGAGGAAGGGATGTATGGTTTGGTGAATCGAAAGTTGTGCAGCAAGGCCAGGCAAGGAATACATTTGCAGGAGTTCTCTAATTTTTCCTTTGAACATTTCCAACAACTTTTCCTTTTGATAGATTGGCTTACCATAGAGTTTGCATCTGTAGTCTTTCTACAGCTTGTGTGGCTCAGAAATTTCCAAATATAGAATATCTGATCACACCTTTGGATTGACGTGAACAGAGGTTAAGCCTGTTAATGAGGCCTCAGATGGAATACTATGTCCAGTTTTGGGCATCACGCTTTAGGAAAGATGTGGATAAATTGTAGAGAAAGGAGAGCAGCAAAAAATAATGACCTATAAAGAAGGGTTGAAAGAATTAGCATGTTTAATGTAAAGAAAAGATGACCGAGGTTGGACATAATCTTCATATATGATAAAAGTTATTATAAAAAGTCAGTGATCAATTGTACTGAGGGTAGGACAATAAGTAAATTTAAGATTTTTTTGTCACTGATATTTTTAGTAAAAGTCAGGGACAGGTCACTGCATTGCGGAAGTCCGCAACTTGTCCCTGACTTTTACTAACAATACCCTTGAGGAGGGGGTTCAAACAGACTGCTGCCAGTGCTTGTAGCTGCTGCAGCCCCACCAGGAGGGGCTGACTGTGGCTGCTTCAGCTGATAGGGACTGACCCACCCTGGCTGCTGCTCGGGTGGGCTGGGCCACCCATCAGCTAATTGGAGGTGGCCCGGGGATGGCTGCCCATCAGCTTTTAAGTGGCGGCATTGTGCAGAGCGGGCTGGCTGCCCATCATCTCTTCGGTGGCCTGGGCTGGCTAGCTGATCAACTGTTCGGCAGCAACCCAGGGCTGCCCGCCCATCAACTGTTTGGGGAGGTCTGCTGCCATGAGCCGGCTGTTTGGCAGCCCAAGGGCAACCCCTGCTCTGGCAGCTGCTTCAGCCCTGTCCCAGAAGAAGTCACAGCTATCCCGGAAAGTCATGGAATTCATGACTTCCCTGACTTTTCTGACAGAATCATATTCTTAACAATAAGTAATCAGCTTTCTTTGCAGCAAGGGAGATTTAGGTTAGCTATTAGGAAAAATTTTCTAAGTATAAAGATAGTTAAGCACTGGGACAGTTTTCAAAGGGAGATTATGGAATCCCAGTCATTGGAGGTTTGTAAAAACAGAATAGACAAAAATCTGTCAGGGATGGTTTAGGTATACTTAATCCTGCCTTAGTGCAGGAGGATGGATTAGAGTACCTCTTGAGATTCCTTCCAACCCTACATTTTTATGTTATACATATGGGCTAAATTCTGCTTTGTTACAACAGTGAATTTATGGATTTGTTCAGGTTTTTCAGATTTACACTGACATAACTGAGATGAGAATTTGTATAATATTGCCATTCCTTCTTTGGAGCAAGAACAACACATGTTGTGACATGTTAGAAAAATATGATGTTGCACTGGCACATCGTGACACAAAATGCTGATGTTTTTGTGCAGTGTTGTGTTCCATAAGAGATAATTGTATTGATGCATTATCAGTGTAGCTAGGGCTTGTCTATATGGTGCAGTAAAGTGCACCAGAGGGCTGTGATTTGTAAAATGCTCTGACATGGTATGCTCTTTTTGCCCCATGTAGACCCTGCTGGTGCTCTCTAAAATTACCTAGTTCATGTTAACATTAGAGCGCTTGACAGATCACACCCCTTTGGTATGCTTTGCCAGCACTGTGTAGACAAGCCCTTAATTTTGTCCCCACCTTTTGTCTCTCTTGTAAACTTAAAACTCGTTCTTCAGAGTTCTTCTTAAAACTTTCCTTTTCTGTGATGCCTACAAAAAAACCTTGACAATAGTTAGGTTAAGGGTATGCTGAGACTAATGCATATCATGCTGACCAAAATTGTCTCATTGTTTCCTTGTACTTCTGCATCTACCTCTATCCATCTCTTGCCACTTGTATTATAGATAGGTTGTAAATTCTTTGGGGCAGGGGCTGTCTTTTGTTCTGTTTTTTTACAGTGCTGAGTACAGTGGGGTCCTGGTCTATCACTAGGGATTCTGGGTGCTATGATAATACAAAGTAAAAATTATAATAATCTTTGTCTCCACCCTTTGTGTCTCTTACACACTTAAAACTCTTAAGGACAGGGACTCTCTTATATGTTTGTATAGTACCTAGTCCAACAGGGCCTTGAGTCTCATTGGGGCCTCTAGGTGCTACTAGAATACAAACAGTGAGTAATAATTATGATTCCACACATCCTAAGAGCCATGAAACATACTTTGGAAGTCCTGAATATCCTATAAGTAGTGCTGTTTGTCAACTACAGAACTAACCTGATAGCCTGAAATTTCAAGGACCTTTTCAATGTTAAGTGGCAACTCTATGTGCTGTTGAGATCCTTAGCTAGAAATCACTATAGAAATGCAAAGTGTTATTTTTATTGTTTGCTTTTATATATTTAGGGTGTGATTTTTTAAAAAGCACTCAGAACTGGCTTAACCCTATTACTATAGAAGTCAATGGTAAATCTCCAATTGACTTCAGTGGGGGCAAAGTTAGGCCCATGCTGAGTGGTTTTGAAAATCTTAACTTTTACTTATACAGCAAATGCTTTTCCCCTGGTATTTTAATTATAAACATATGTTTAGATTTGCAAAATGTTAGAGGAATCAAACTTTAAATTATGCATTTGCAAATACTTTTAATGGAAGAAAGATAAATGAAAAAGTCAGCCATGGTTTATAGCTGACGTTATCTCATTTTTTTACCATTAACTGAAACTGGAGGAATCTGGAATAAGACAGTGACCCCAAGATATAGAAACATGTTAAATTTCCTACAGTCAAAACTGATCAGCCCCCTCTCATGAAACAACAGCTGAGAAATCATGTATAAAACAAAGGCATTGAGTTCAGGGTTGGTAATTTCCTGGGAAAAACTAGGTTAGGACAGGGTGCTTGTAAACTGGGGAAAATAATTGCAGCAGTGTCTAGCTAGTTCAGCAAACATAGAACAAATCTTTTCAAACTTTGGATACATGCATTCAAAACTGAGGAACAGGCTTGTTCTATCCACAACATCAAAGTTGGTCTTCTGCTATGGAAGGCTGTATAGCCAAATAGATCTGGATTGGTAGTCTGCAAATTTGCATGCTTCTGTTGCTTAATGCTTCAAGCCCACAGCTCTGCATTATTGTCATTTTTGTATACTTGAATAGTTTTACTTTTGTTTATGTAATATTGAAAACTGAAATATGAGCCACATGCCATCATAGAATCATAGAAAATTAGGGTTGGAAGGGACCTCAGGAGGTCATCTAGTCCAACCCCCTGCTCAAAGCAGGACCAACCTCAACAAAATCATCCCAGCCAGGGCTTTGTCAAGCCAGGCCTTAAAAACCTCTGAAGGATGGCGATTCCACCACCTCCCTAGGTAACCCATTCCAGTGCTTCACACCCTCCTAGTGAAAAAGTTTTTCCTAATATCCAACCTAGACCTCTTCCACTGCAACTTGAGACCATTGCTCCTTGTTTTGTCATCTGCCACCACTGAAAACAGCCAAGCTCCATCCTCCCAGAAGCCCCCCTTCAGGCAGTTGAAGGCTGTTATCAAATCCCTCCATACACTTCTCTTTTGCAGACTAAATAAGACCGATTCCTTCAGCCTCTCCTCGTAACTCATGTGCTCCAGCCCCCTAATCATTCTCGTTGCCCTCCACTGGACTCTCTCCAATTTGTCCACATCTTTTTTGTAGTGGGGTGCCCAAAACTGGACACAATACTCCAAATGTGGCCTCACCGGTGCTGAATAGTGAGGAATAATCAATTCTCTCGGTCTGCTGGCAGTACTCCTACTAATGCAGCCCAATATGCCATTAGCCTTCTTGGCAACAAGGGCACACTGTTGACTCATATCCAGCTTCTTGTCCACTGTAACCCTCAGGTCCTTTTCTGCAGACATGTATAACTTCCTTGAGAAAACACCAAACCAAAATGTATGCAGACATTTCAATATTCAGTATTATAATCACATATATTAGTATTATATCCACTGAAAATTTACTTTTTATTTGTACAACACTAAATTAATCTATTACTCTATTGCTTTATGTAACCACAATCTGAATATGTAACTAAAACGATGTGTAATGTGATGTGTGTTAGTGAAACAGTTTCTAAAATAGAAAAGGGCTTAACCTGGGACCAGCTAGTTTTTCCAGGGGTGGTAAAACCATGATTTTACCTGGTAAATACCATATCATTGTTGATTGAGTCCTTTCCCCCCACCTCCAGGGAGTTAAGGAATATAGCACTAGATTTATATGCTGACCTTCAGAATGAAAGTGCTGAATTTAAATATATAGCACAAGATCCTCAAGTGATGTTAATTAACATAGCTTCATTGACTTCATTGGAGATAACCAATTTACACCAGCTCAGGATATGGCCTGTAATCCTTAAATAGAAAATGTCTCCTGTCACACCAATGCTGGTGATGTTTCTTATAATTTTCTTGCCGATTGAGGAGCTACATAAAAGCTTCTAATTTCCTACTAGAACTACCATGATGAACTGTAGCTCATTATTGTAAACTGATGACAGTGTTGATACTATTACAGGCAGTGACTTTTTATTTAAGGGAAGCATTAGCCAGCAACTGGTAGATTTCTGACACAGAAAAACTTCCTGTTAGCAGATAGAGCAAAGAAAAATGGATTTGAACCCATTATGTCAGAATTACATGTCAAAAAGCTAGAGCAGAGTTCAATTTATTTCTGCAATAAAGAGTAAGCTAGAGATTGACTTGACAATTATTTCACCTTACACTGCTTTGGTTGTACTGAGATGAACATTCCAATATCAAATCATCTTGTTTGGACATCTTTTAGTAAATAACATGCTAGTCTAAATAAGGATTATATCACACAGAGACCTAAAACTAGAATCTTTTAAAGTGGAAATTAGTATTTTATTACTCTTTTTGCTAAGGGAGCTATATAAGGCTGAAACGTATATAATATTTATAGATTTAACATACATGCATTTGTTTCTGCTAAGTCTAGCGTACTTTGTTTAATATGGTTTATATTGCCATTGGAAGGGTAATCTTTCTGAAGCTTTTAGTAGCTTTGAATAAACAATATAAATAATCTCTTTCAAAACATTTGTCTTCTATAAAATGATAACTGAGTACCCTACTGGGATTATTTTTTGTCAGTCTTCTTTTTTCTGGCCACCTTTCAATGGAATAACTATAAGTGAGCTATAGCTACCTATAGGTAGATGGTTATATATTAATCCTGCCTGCCTTTATCTTGCAATTAATGACAAAAATAGTCATTTATTTATTTGATGTATTTAAGCTTAGCTATTGTAAAGATTAGACTATCAAGAGGTATTTCATGCTCATGAAAAGATAATTTCTTTTTGCCAGAAATTTCTCATGCATAAATACACATGAAAATTCTAAATGTAAATGTTTAGTTAAATTATCCTACAGAAAGACAGATTGATTTCTGTTGTCTCCTTTCAGTAAATGCAGCGTAGATTACTAGGAGAATCCTTTCCAATTGCACACTGAAAAAAAATGAATATTTGTTGGTAGTCAGCAGAAAAGCTTATGCATGGGAGAGTCAGAGTGAATATTAACTGAACTATATTTACTCCATCTCCATCAGCATAAGTTTTTCTTGCTAGCTACTGCACCTGAAGTGTTGGGACAGCAAAGATTTATGCTTCTTAATTTCATTTTGTGTCTCGTCATAAATTTTTGTGAGGATGTATTTGTATAATTTTGGAAGATATTCTGCCCAAACATGTGGTACTCCTCCTGAGTTGAGAATTTGACCCTAAAACTATACCCATCTCTCAAAAATATTTTAAATCCTTTACAAAATAAAAAACTACCCATTAAGGTCGTACCCAACTCATATATTAAAAAACAAAGAAAGAAAAACAACAAAATAGACCCAGAGTGTTCATATTTTCCTTTTGCAAGTCACTTTTAATAGGTATATTTTAAGTGGCACCTTCTTACATGAGTTCATATCAAGTAAGCACTTTTTTTTTAAAGTGACCCAGATAGTGTTAGTTTTTTGCAAGCTGTGCTACATATAAATTTCAAACCACCTGGTTTAGTTGAGTGGTAATAAATATCAAGATTATCTAAGAATTTGTAACAAATTAGATTTGATAGGTACAGAGTGTGAACAGTTCTTGTCTATCTTATCAGAGTAGTTATTGTTGACCCATTTTAGATAATTTCTGTAAAAACCTGAAATTCGATTAATTCCATGTTATTTAATATGTTGTCCATGTACATTCAGATTAGTAAGTATATTTTGAGATGAGATGGCATTCCAACTACAGTGTTCTTTTACTGTAGTAAAGCTTAGATAGTTTCTAATTTTTCTGTATTTACCAAACTGCTGCTCTAATTATTAACATACAGATTTGGAAGCAATACTCAATACTCAACTTCTGGTTCTCTTCCAGGAACAATCATACTTGTGATTATGTATAATTAATAATGAAATTGAAAAAATCACTGTAAATGCATACCTATGAATGAATATTCTTTTCCAATACTCATGGGTGATCCGATCTGGGACGTTGGGGTTATCTCATCTCTGATATTTATAGAAATGCTTAAAAGGAACAAGACAGCAAGAGTTTTGGAAAAAATATTTGATTTTCATAGTAAAACTGGCTTTACAAAAGCCAAACAAGCAGAGAGTTTTTTTTTCTGTCAAACAATCTTAATGTCATCATTTTGCCAAACTGTATTTCTTTGCATGATGTATGTGTTGGAGATGCTACTGAATTTGCATTTTCATTAGATTTAGCATTCAGCACCTAATACCATAAATTTGTTTTTGAAACTCTTTAATTCCCCTGAGTGTTCCAACATATTGAATTCGGTGAAAATGCTGTCAATATATATTCATAGCTAACATTGTTAACTAAAAACAATATTGTTTTTCTATTGTAAGCTGTCATAAATGTTTGGCACCCTGTTGTGTAAGCCAAAGAATGTCAAAGAAAGGAATGAAAATTTTTAAAGACACTGTAACACTGCACTTTTCAAGTTTTCAGCATTAAAATACATTCCTTTTTGTGTATACCCCTTTACAATTTACCAGAAATATATATACATGATACTATTGTAAAGTTGAAGTATTATGAGCACACGTAAGTTATTAGAGATGTTATATTAAATGAATGACTGGTGTGACAGCACAGTGAAAGTTGCAGCTATTTTCACTTCTACTCTCTTGTAGTGCTTCCGGAATTGTAAAATGTTTACAACTGAAACCAGGAAGTATTTTATTAAAATGCTTACTATGTATGTGGGTACTGAATCAAAAATACTTCATATGGACTACTGCTATTGAAGATCATATGTATAGAAAATGGTTGTGGGGTTATAAATGTTAACATTTTTCCTGTGGTTTACCCTTATCTTTGTTGAAGTTAAAATTGATTTTCCTTATTAAAATCATTATTCCCTTTCTCCTTATAATTTTTCTATAGCAATTGTTCTCTCTCTATATCTATGTGCCATAACAAGAAAAACAACTGGGTAACATGCTTCAGGGAACTGGGGCTATAAAAATAAAAAAAAATTCTGTCTGCCATACATAACCCTGTTACTGCTAATAAATAATAAATGCTTGTAAGTTAAAATAAAAATAGTGCAGCTCTTCTGTGCTAGTCTTGCAAATAATTTAAAGTGTATCTGTGCCGTTCAAGTCAGGGAGCCTGTGACCTGAACAATATAGAAAGAAGCTGCTAGGTGAGGAACTCAGTCATAGTTAAGTTCCACTGCTGGTCATTAATTTATATTCATGTCAATACAGAATTCAAGTTAGTAGCTATATTGTGAAAATTGAATGCTTTAAACCTATGCATGGCACAGATTGAGACAGCAGAGTTCATAAGCCTTACCAGTACTTTACCAACTGCAGTTGTCTTTCTCTAACAGCTCAGAGGCACACTTGCTCTTATGCTAAATTCCTGCTATCATGAGAGCAGACTCAGTTCCCCAGATTGAAGGAAAGGCATCGCACTGGGACTGAGGGCTGCTAGGCTTGAAGACACCTAGTTTACTGGTAGACCCAATCCCAGAGCACAGGGACAACTGGGAGGAAGTCGGCGGCGTGAGGAGAAAGACAGTGACAAGGAGTAAGTGAAACTGAGGAGGTAATGTGGGGTGGAGAGAAAGATAAAGATACACAAATAATTGGGATGGAGGAAGAGATTGAAGAAACTGTTTAAAGGCAGGGTCAAAGATGTAAGAGGGACAGAGAGATGGAAAGTGACCATATTTTATCATCAAAAACACTTGTGGCAACATTTCATAGCATTGCAACATAGTCATACCAGAGATAAAAGATATTTAAAAAAAATGTGCTGGTGTCATTACCTCTCACTTCTTACACAACAGTGGTACACCCATATTTTTCAGAGTGGAGAATTTTTTGCAGTAACTTAGGGTATATCTACACAGCAGTTAAACACCCATTGGTTGCCTTTGTCGGTTGACTTAGGCCCACAGAGCTTGGGCTGCAGGGTTGTAAAACTCAGTTTAGAAGTTTGGACACAGGGGAAGCCAGGGTTATGGGACTCTGTGAGGTAGGAGGGACCAGCTTCCAGTGCAAGCCACTGCAGTTTTGCAGCCTGAGTCCTGCGAACCTGAGTCAGCTGACATGGACCAGCCACAAGTGTTTAACTGCAGTATAGAGATAACCTCACCTAGAATACTGAGGGTATCAAGAAACAGAGAAAAAGAAAACCTTTGATAGAACTGTACTCATTCCACTCTTCTCTTCACCTCATAGTCTGTTCATTACAGTGAAATACTTATTCCATTGTACCACTTGTTCTAGGTAAACAGAGCACATTCTACTCGGTATAATAATATGTCATGAGTGACCACCTTGTAGTTATAAAGAATAGAACAATATGACTGACAGAATGAAAACATGAACATTTCAGGTGACTCAAAAGTCATTCTCAGGACACTTACACGTCTCAAGAAAAATCAGGACTGGACCAGTAAAACTGGGAGACAAGGCAACGGTAGTGGACTGTCACCTCCCACATACCCCCTTGTGGCTTATGGTCACCATACAGACAGCCTGCCTCACTTTTCCTTCTTGTACTGTTGAGATAGAATTTCATTTCAGGTATTTTTTTGGTCAAAAATACCCCTCTCTGGGGACTAGGTTTATTAATATAAAACGGCTGTGAATAAAATTCAAAACTTCAAAGCAAAGTCCATTCTTAAGTCCACACAACACAAGGTTTCTCTTCCTCTTCTCAGGCCTTCCTGCCTGGGATCTTTTCAGTCTTTCCCCTGCTTAGATAGTGTCACTTCCAGGCTACCCTGCCTGGGGCAACTCCCCTGATCTTAAAGTCTTCACTGCAGGCTACCATAATTTCCTGAATTTCCCCCTTCAGTGCAGCCACCTGCTTCCTTTTATAGGGAATTACCTGATCCAACCCAGGTGTGCCTCTTAGTAAGTAAGGTTGCCTAGTTACAGCCCTCCAGCCAGTAAGAGGCAAGCCACCCTGTTACAGTCACCTTAACTTTACAGTTAACTATCTCATTCCAAACAAGGAACACAAATTGTTTAACTAAAATGTATTAATTAAGCCTCAAAACAACCTGTTGGACTAACTGAGGCACAGACTCATAAAGTTACTTGTTTAAATCACACAGTGTATCACTGGCAGAGCCAAGAATGGAACTCAAGATCCTAACTTCCAAAACTCTGCCCTAATCATTAGGAACACTGCCTTGCTGTTTCTATATTCTGTACTGTAATCTGAGCTACTTGGAAAACACATTGGGGAAAAAAATTAAATGCATTAAAAGTACAGGCCAAATAGTGGACTCTAAAATGAAAATCTGGAATATTATCATCCAGAATACATATATAATCACTGATAAGATTAAAAACAACGAGAGTCCTGTAGCACCTTAAAGACTAACAAATTTCGGTGGGCATAAGCTTTTGTGGACTTTAACCCACTTCGTCAGATGCATGTGACAAAGTGGGCTGCAGCCCATGAAAGCTTATTCCCACAGAAATTTGTTAGTCTTTAAAGTGCTACAGGACTCTTGTTGTTTTTGCTGTATACAGACTAACACAGCTACCCCTGTGGAACTGATAAGATTGGTTAACATGTCTGTTTTATGCAGCATTACATTAGTGATACACATTATTTTCCATGATATTGGGGATAGCTCAAGTTTGTAGCAATTTGTCACACCCCATCATGCCAATAACAGTGTAGATAACCCTTGTGGTTGATGTCACATCTGCATTTTTAGATAACTTTCTGTGGTGACTGAACTGGTGTGTGCCCTGTCAAGAATGCAGGTGCTAAATCCACTAATTTCACAAATTCCAAATTATGGGCTCAGCCTTGCAGAGTGTAGAGTAGGTTCTGTCAATTGCTAAAAGTCTTCTCATGAAAAATTTGCATTGCCCAAAAATTCAATTTTTTCAGTTTGACTTGAAATGAATTTTATTTTATTTTTTTATTATTATTTTGCTTTGATTTTTTGGGTCAGCCACTGAACTCACACAGCCCTAACTGCAGTTCTTGTCTTCTGTAATCCATGAAGAGGGTCTGTCAGCAATTATTCTCTTTGTAGAAATGGCAGATATGATAGATGCCTTAACCCAAATCATTGTAGGCAGAAGAGACAAAACATCAGTGAATAAAGAACTGTACTTATGGTTCTTTGATTTCCAATATTCTTGGTTCATTGTGGCAAATGCTATTTCAGGTACTGTGGGAAATACTTAAAATGCAGGGACAGTATTTGTTAACTTTATATAAAGAATGGTATATATCCTCAAATATGACTCTGTACACCATTCATTTTAGAATTGCCTTTTACTAATTTCACATTTGAGAAGCAAGCTGGTCAAGTGCACAAGTTAATGGGTAATTTCTGAGTTCTAATCCTTACCCATCTCACAAGGGCATGGTGAAGACTACTTAGTTAATATTTGTATTCCATTTTGATGATAAAAAGCATTCTATAAATGCTAAATATTATTTTATTATATCAAAATAAGTGTGGAGTATTTTATGATCTCCAGTGGCATTTACCTAAATGATTTCTTATATAGTATCTTGATGTAATGATGATCTTATATCTGACCACATAATGCATTCCAGGATAACAGCTTCAGTTAAAATAAAAAACTTTGTACACCTACTCAGATATAGCTACATCCTGTCCAACTCCATAGGGAAGTTCTCAGTGACCTTCTCTAAGGTGTGTATTTTTTCTGTTTTTCAACCAGGTCTACTAATAAGGCTATAAGAGAGAACCTAAACTACCTAGAAAGAATAATATGAGGGTATTATTATATTTTTTATTACTGTGGTGCCTAGGAGTCCCAGTCACGGATCAAGACTCCATTGTGTTAGGTTTTGTATAAAACACAGAACAGAATGAAGGTCCTGTGCCAAAGAGCTTACAATCTAGATAATTAGAGTAAATTGGGTGCAAATGTTCTTATAACCAGCCAAACAGAATCCATAAAATTTTACAAAATATTCACTAAATAAAAACATCATGCATGTCTTATGGAAATTAAAGACAGAAAAGGTCTCTGGTAATCTGTAAGGAAATACAATGCAGTGCAACAAACCTGGTATTGCTAATTATTTGTTTTTGTTTTTTCTAACTGCCACCCTAGAAATTCATCCAGGGATCTCAGAGTCAAGTTTGGGTTATTTTTAGCTCACGCATCACCAACAGTAGTCAAGATTTGGCAACTGAAACTTAGATGACAATTCTGTTGATTATGTATAAACTATAATAGAATCCAGCTTTCTCCTAGCTGTGTTGACTCTGCAGTTCAAAAAGGAATAAAAAATACTAGATTCTGATTTGTCAGGAAAGTAAGCAAATGACTAACTACGCCCAAGGGGCAGATCTTGGGAGTAAGAATGTGACAATTTTACATACTCTCTTTTATGATCATGCCCAGATTTTAAGACAGTGGGTAGAATTTTCAAAAGTGCTTAAGTGATTTAAAATGGTAAGTTCCATTTTCAAAAGTGAGTTAGGCATTTAGAGGCCTGAATCTCATTGAAAGTCAATGCTAAGTGCCTGTACCACTTTCGAAAATGATACATAGGCACTTTTGAAATATTACCCCCTGGGTGTTTCTAGTGGCCGCTACCTCAGTGAAGAGAGCAGGTTACATGTAGGCACTTATGTTTCACCATCATTTCCCCAGTATTCTGTAAAGATAAGGCTATTACATTCATTTCCTAAATCCCTCCTTGAAGTAGTGTCTGAATTTCATCTTAATCTTTAGAAATCTTTCAATGACCAATCTTCTTCCCTAAACCTCAGAATTTTCCAGGGAAACTGATGACAAGGTCCGTGGAGCGTATGTATGTGCCTGACAACCTCTAATGGAATCAGAATGGTCATGTCTTTGAGAAGCCATGTGCATGGCTCCAACAGTCACTGTTTTCTAGGCAGTTACAAACAGTTGATGCTGAGACACGTGATTCAAATTGGAGAACTACAATTATAGTTGAATAACCTTTACTTAAAACAATAAAAACATTTAAAATCACAAAATACTAGACAAGACAAGAAACCTGAGCATAATCTTGCATTGGACAGGAAATGTACAGTATGTACTGACAGGTATGTTTTATCCTAATTTGTCTGATTTTCTTAAAGCCACAACAGTTTAGGGTATTTGGGACATTATTTGTCTCATTTCAACAAGACAGACTTAAGTCTGTATGTTTTTCTTATCCACATAGGTCATGTCTTGTATCAGAGATGTCTAACTCCTATCCAGGTAAGAAATTGACTGTTCCTTCTCTCAGCTCATCCTGCGTGGAGAGCTTCTTTCTCAGCTCATCCTGCTTGGAGAGCTGCTTTTTTCTGGGCTTTGTTGGGAAAGGTGCCTTTTGTAGATTTCTCAGTGGCCTTTATTGAGCTTTTTTTTTTTTAGAATTTTCAAATGCCATTTTATGGTGTTTTGTAGCTGGATTTCTATCATCTTCTGCTATTATTAGATCTCTTTTTACCAGTTTCTCTACTATATATTATGACTACCCTTGTTGTTCCACTTCTTACCTTTTTACCATTACTTTGTTAGGTACAGATTTGATTCTGAGGCTAGTAAAAAGACATGAAGGCACGTTTACTAATCATGCAGAAATCTTTGTTTCCTGACCATTCCCAAGTATAATGCTTTCATCACATTTTCCTTCCCTTACCCTTCTGTGAACTAAGATTGCATCTTGCTTTTTTATGTTTGAGAATTTAGCATTCATAAGTAAGATAGGGCTTTTTTCTTTATCCCTTTGGAGGAGTGATATCATAGAGAACAGCAGGGCTTTTGATAACTTTTCCTGGTCCTCAGAATTATATTATATTCCCTTCTGAGGAATCTACACTTAGGAAAGTCTTTAAAGACTCATCCTGTGATGAGTTACCCTATTGTTCTGCTAGAAGTAATGACTCACAATTGTCTTGTCGTGTCACTACTGCAATGGCAGAGTAGGGAGATTGAGAAATTAATAAAGTAAATAAGAAAGACAGTAAATATAGATCAAGACATCCTCATTTACTGTCAGAAATAAGATAGGAACAGTATTTAGGGACATAGATGAAACAAACCAGCACTTATCCATGGTGAAATCTATAAAGTGTCTTCGATTGCTCAAGAGATTTTTAGATATAGCATTATTTTTTCTATCTTATGGATGACTTGACCACCTCCGCTATGAATTTTTCATGATTTTCTTGACCCAGCAGCTCTTCCCTGTGGAGAGAGTAATACAGTATTGATTTGGATGTTAGGTTTCTGCTTTTTTTGCCACAACAGGATTTTTGTAGCCTGGAAACCTCAATCCTTGATTACTCATTAGAGATTTAAGCAACTTTTCTTAGATCTGGAATGCAAAAGGAGCACCACTTGGCTACTTTTATCATAGGTAGCCTTTGTAGTGGAATTTCAACTGATCTCCTTAATGAGAGTTGATATTATTAAAAACTTCCCTAATTGAGCCAGCCGTGCTAGGATTACAGATTGTGAAGAGACAATAACTCTATTGTCTGTTTAACTACTAGTGTGTTTGTGGGAGGGCTTTTTTGGTGAATGTGCCTATTTACAAGCATACCACAAGCTGGAAAGATAACAAGGGGGTCCATCTTCTGAATTCTTCCTGGCACAGATATCTTAGTAACTTATTTTCTATGCCTCTCAGGCATATTAGAAAATTGAAAAGAGGTGATGATGTTGCTATTTTTCATTTAAACTGTTTTTTTAAATAAAAAAAAATCCATATCTTACATCCTGTAAAAACTTACTCTCAGCATTGCCATGGAAACAAGATTTTTAAAAGAGAGTTTAACTGAAAGTTAGCAGCATTTTTTATTTCTTTGTGATTCATGTTTCATAAAAATGCAAATGTCACACTAATACATGTTTTACCTTAATATTTTACACTACCATTTAGCCTTAATTGATCTAATATTTTGCTTAATTAAATTTTGAGCTTCTGTGAATGACTTTTTAAAACTATACTGTGGACCTATCAAGCTTTAAATTTTGACTGTGTGACACACAATTTAAGATACTGTCATAGAGGGAAATCAATCATTTCAACTTGTAATCACAAGCACAACAAAAGATTTAGATGATTTTAAAAGCCTTTCGTCCTGACTGGAAATTTCTCAGCCTTTATAATTTTCAGTTACACTGAAATATCACACTGAAAAGCATTCTCATTGCCATTTCTTTGTCTTTCATTTCATTCCATCCAAGTAGGAAAAGTTATTCAGAGGATACATTACTCTGCTTTCCTAAATACAAGTTATGATTGGCTGATATCTCTAAGGGAGAAAAATTCATCAGTGGAACAGCCATTAGCCAGTCCCTAAAAATAAGACAATTCTTCAATAGGGGACATTCTTCAGTTATGTAAAGCATATATTTAGCTCATCTAAAACCAAAGTCTATATCTGTATAAAATGAACAAAGCAAGAAGTAAATTATACTAAATTTAAGGTTACATTGATTCTTCTTGATAGGTATGTGCCTTTCCTATTAATATTAGTTCAAAAGTGAAAAGGAGCTTGGTGTTTTCCTCTCAGTCCCGATTTGCCCGCTGCATACGGCCATCACATACTTTCACCATCTGTGCTTGAGAGAACTTCTGGACTAAAAGAACAGAGATATTGTAGGTCAGGATTGAAAAATACTCGCAAAGCTGTGTGAGAGGGCTTGCACAGCTTCGCTTTGCTGAGGTCAGTTTTAAGGTTCTGTCTATAGCCAAAAGACCACTGGTTTAAATGAATTGGTGCAAAGAACAGTTTAGTTAAATGAGAGCAAAGCCCTGTATGGACACTCGTAATTTGATTTAATCCTTTAAAAAAAACAAAAACGTAATTGTATTTAAATATGGTTTATGTTGATTTAAGGCTTTAACTGAGTTAAGAATGTCCAAACAGGGTTTTCCACTACTTTAAGTTGTTTTAAAATTTTGTTTAATATGCACTATGTGTACTAATAGCTTGGTTTTCAGAGGCATTGAGCAGTTGCAGCACATTGACTTCAGTGGCAGTTATAAATGCTCAGCACCTCTGAAAATCAGACTGTAAAAGAATGTTTACATATTCAATGTTCTTGTCTTTAGTGCTCATTCTTAAACATAAACCAAATGTAAGTGGAATCAATGGAAAATGTGATTTCTCTCTTTTGAAAAAGAAAGGTAGCCAAATACAAAGAAAACAAAGATAATGAAGTAGATAAACTTGCAGAAGGAGAACTCTGGTTTTGTCATGAAGGTCATTCATGATTGGTCTGGTTATTTGCAGTGTTGTTGTAGCTATGCTGGTCCCAGGTTATGAAAGAGAAAAGGTAGGTGAGGTAATATCTTTTTTTGGACCAACTTCTGTGATGGAAGGGACAAGCTTTCAAGCTTCTAAGAGCTCTTCCTCTGTTCAGGAGAAGGAAACCAGAGTTTCTAAGCTAAGCACAAAGTGGGACAGATTGTTAGTGTAAGGCAGGGGTTCCCAAACTGGTATGTGTAATCCTGGGGGTACCTAAGACATTTCTGGAGGTTACATAGGCGAAATTGTGTAATGGTGGATTTTACTTATTGTTTTATTTATTGCATTTATTGCAATTTTCATAATAGGCTACTCAGACAAGGCTTTAAAATTCTGTGGGAATTTGTTATATAAAATACAGTAGTTAACTTATTTCAAGATGTATCAATGAGAACACAGATACACCGAGATGCTGACATACAGAGCCCTCACCTCCAATCATGGTACATTGCAGGCTCAGTTGCCCAGCAACTGTCCAGTCTAACTGAATTCAAAATTTAGTCAAGCCTTTTTTTTTTTTTGGTTTTGTATGTCACACTCTAACTATAGCTGTACATAACAGTGAAATATGGACAGATGGCTAAAGAAAGGCAGTGTTAAGAACACAGAAAGTGTCAGTGTTGAGAAGGGTAGGGGTACATGGACAGCTGGTAGATCAGGTAGGGGGTACTCAATAAGAAAAGTTAGGGAATCTCTGGTATAAGGAGT
The DNA here is from genome assembly GCA_007922155.1 of Mesoclemmys tuberculata. Taxonomy (NCBI): domain Eukaryota; kingdom Metazoa; phylum Chordata; order Testudines; family Chelidae; genus Mesoclemmys; species Mesoclemmys tuberculata. Next base: position 6,012,045 of record ML675643.1, read on the forward strand.
TCGCACACATAGGAGGCCGCTTAAAATGAAGTGGGGGAATTAACACATCTGCAGTTGCAGGACAATGAAGGGTTAGTAGGCAGCAGTGTGTGTTACAAGTTGTACTAATGGGTCATGAAATCAATGTCTCTGTAAATCCATGCTTTTTAGTATCCAGCAAAATTATGAATTTAAGTTCCAAGGCTCATCTTTTGAAGGTGTCCTGCAGGTTTCCTTCAAGGATGAGAACTGAGTTGTTTTTGAGGCATTTGATGCACTGGATGAGGTATACAGCATATTGTGATAGGCACATGTAGGACCCGTGGATCTTGAAAGGTGTTTTGTGGGAGTGTTGATCATCATAGCAGTGGAGATATGTCTGCAGGTTTTATATCTTGCTCTGGAAGGGTCTGGTGCCATGTGGTCTATAAGTTATTAGCAAAAGTGTGTGCAAAATGTTTCTGTATCTCTGTCAAACAACATACTTTTTAAAAAATAACATCCTTCTACGAAGTCTGGTAATTTATTTTTTTTAAATTTAGGATACACTGCCTTAATAATAGGAAGGAAGTGTTCCTGTCATCCTTCACCTTTCATAAAATAAAGCATTGCTTTATTTCTATATTTGACTGTTGAATGTGTGATAAACTAAATACTCTTCACATGTATACAAATATATATCAGGCTCTGGTTCAGCCAGAGTTTGGCAGTTTTAAGGTTGCTTTTTGCAGGACCCTTCTGTTTTTGCCTCCTGAGAAACATTCAGACTCTTTCTTTATTCATGATTTGGAGATAAATAGAAAGCAACTGGCGTAGCTGCCAGGATGAGTCAGCAAAAGAGCTCTTAACTTTTATTCAGGTTTCTGCCACCGGGCAGCAATATTAAGCAGCAGAATAATTCTGCATTTCTCTGTAGGGTCTTAGAACATGACACCCTATTATACTATACTGGACGTAAAGAAAAGGCAGAGAACCAAACAAAAATACATGGATCGTTTAAGGTCTGTAAAAAAATAAGTATGGGGTGAGGAAATTAGTTTTAAAAAAAGGATAAAAAGAAATACCAAGGATAATGTAGACCTATAAAATGAAGAGGGGGATAAAATTATTATTATTCTAATATGACTGAGTAACTGAACTGTTTTAAACTTTTTGACAGAGAGATATGAAAATGGGATGTGTTCAGTTAGGGAGTGATCATTATTAGCACAACCATTGATTAAAAAAATAAATACTTGGAAATAATGCCTGTACAAATTATAGGTCTGGATATTTTGCACCTGGCTTGTTAATGAAATTAGTAAATAAATGTACTTTATGGCAGTTATTTCTGAAAAAGCTTGGAGAATAAACAAGATACCAGAAAACTGGTAACAAGAAATATGATATCCAACTATAAAAGGAAAAAATAGCAGTTATGTATATAAATCAGGAGTTAGACATCTTTTTGCTGTGCACATATAATTTTTGTGTGCTAATTCAAATTTGTGCTTATGTATGTGTTGGCATGCACAAAATAGTAAGTTCTAATGTTTAGTCTCTTGCAGATTGAAATAGCACAGGAGTTATATATCAGGAGTGAAGTATAGTACCAGAGCTGTACAGAAAAGTTTGCTTGTGCTTGCCAACACTGTGCTTTAGTCTACCCACTGTTAGTCCCTGAGTTCCATAAATACTAAATTAATCCAATTTTTATAAGTAATAAACACAATTTAAATATGCACAGACATTTACTGGTAATTTAATTAATCAAATCATACAACAAGTGGGCCACATTTTCCTCCTTCAGCCTGTGATTGTCAGGTGACTAGGGCCATTATGTTGACTCAATGGTGAGCAGGGAATTCCCCCTAAAAAGATATATTCTGAGGAGGTTGATATTGCCCCTTAATAAAGAGATAGTGTGGAATGTCCTTATACAGATCCAGTGAGATGAAATACTGCCAAGAGGAATTAATAAAGGTTACTTTTAGCCTTCTGTTAAAATTCTTCTTACTTCAGCATATCAGCAAACCTCATGCCATACAACGAACATTTCTATACAGTAGTGCAAGGAATCTAGCGATACCATTTTGATTGCCCATACTACGATTTGAGTAATTCTTAAAATGCTGACCATGATGTTATATCTCTCTGCCTTTTCCATCTAGCAGTTAACAACCAATCATGCATTGCTAAGTGAAATTGTAGTGTTGCTTTCATTAAAACTTAAATAGTAGGTGGACATGTTAGTAATTTTTCTGTGTCTGAGATTGTATTTTTCCAATGAAAATAAAATCCTTACATGAAAAGAGCAAATAACAGATAATATACTGTCTGCCTACTTGTCTCTGTGGACAAGCAACATGTATTACAGTAGAAAATGCATATTAATAACAAGTTTTGAAACCACTGTATAACAGTATAATAAAAGTATATGATAAAAGAAAGAAACAAATCACATTTTAAGAGATTCCAGTTGAAAGCAAATTAAATATTAATTATTGTTTTTTTAATACATTTTCTTAAGCTTTGCTATACAGTTGTCAAAATTATGCTGATTTAAACTGTAAACATTTTTGACCAAACTGACATAAATTAGGTAAAAATTTCATTTAATTTTTTTGTTTTTAAGTTTCAATTCTGAAACTTGATCCTTTTTAATTGCTGATCTTCTCCTGGGAGAAAAATAAATCAACAGAATTAATTCAATTAAATTCAAACAGAATTAATTAATTAATTAAATTGCTGAATTTTTAATCCTTTTTCATTTCTTTAAAAGATCCTTTGTAATTGCTGAATTTTTAATCCTTTTTCATTTTAACATAAAGACATTTCTGTATGTGAACTATAATGTTCTATGTGCTTATTACATCTTACTACATACATTGTATCTAATGAGTTTGAATTTTGAATTAATCTCTTTTGGTTTAAAGTGCCTGTCTCTTATTTTGACTTTATTTTCAGAAATAAAAATTTCAGTATATATTAATCTGCTCTTTGTTTAGTGATACTGCAAGATGGGCATAGATAAAAGCTAAAAAGTCACAAAGAGGAAACTTAAAAGCCCGTATGAGCAAGTGCTCTGTATTTCAGAAGCATCCACTTCTCACTGGAAATTACTTTGTTATTTTCTTAATTTAAAAATAACAAATTCAGGACAGCAGTAAGTCTTTGTGTGAGACCCAGGTTTGACTGACCTCAGGCCTTTCAGTCCCAAAGACTGGTTTTTAGAGAGTTGAATGCCAGCTGCACTACTGTATGAATGCATGTTTTGCGACTAGCGAGTCAGATAAAATGGCAGTGGTGGCTGATGTATAGGGGGAAGGGTGTGTGAAAAGTGTACTTGGAGGAAAAAATGGCAGCCCTAAACAATGGAAAAGATTTTGCCTAAGCTCTGTTAATAGAGTGAAAGTAGAAATGTCAGTGAAAATTGCAGGTATTATTTATATGCTGACCTTTAGTTTGCTTAGGACAAAAGAAACCGAAGATAGAAAAGATGTATTAGGTGATTTTATCAATCCTCTCAGGGCCAAGGCAAGATTATTTCCTATAGTCAGGATCATGGATATCCATGGTACAATTGGAACCAAAATCCATGGCAGCAACCTAAATTTGGCAGCAATGATCTTTAAAGTCCATGGTAGCTTTAATTTGTTCTACCACCATGAAATACCATTCATTCTCACTCCTACAATCTATATACAACTATGGTTTCTGGGTGAAAATATTAATTGAAACATCACTGATTTTTATGTTGATTATTTTTGAGGATGGTTGTTTTCACTGTGCTCTCGAGACATACAGGCAATGGTTATGTGTCAGACAGTCCACAGATCAGACCTACTCAGGTAAAATATTAATCTTTTGAAATATATATTGGTAGATGTCTTTTTTGGCCAAGGAGAAAATTCATGTTCTGCGGTAATTAGTTGTACTAGGAGGATCTGAAGTAGGCACCCTTAGTTAATAGTTTTAATGCTAAATTAAGTAGTTCTGTGACAGCAACTGCAAGAGTTATCGCAAAGAGGGTTTCAAGTATTTAGTCTCCTTCACTTCCTCTCTGTCTGTGGCTGACAGGTCTGGTTTTGCCTGTTGAGTTGTGAATGGGGCTAAAGACCCACTGTAAAGGATCTGTGGACCTTCTATTAGAAGAAAAACAATTTTTAGGTAAGCATCGGTACATTTTCCTATTGCAGCCTGTCATTCCATCAAGGAGTAATATTCTATTTTTTCTGGAGTGGAGGTTATTAGACACAGAAGACAAATGAACATAAGAATGGCCATAGCGGGTCAGATCAATGGTCCATCTAGCCTAGTACCTGTGTTATGCCAGTGACTGGCGCCAGATGCTTCACAGGGAATGAACAAAAAAGAACAATTATTGAGTGATCCATCTCCTGTTGTCCAGCTACGCTTCTGGCAGTCAGAGGCTTACATTAAAATTAAATTAAACAAATTTAAACTAGTCTTTTCTTAAACTTTGACTAGTTTGCTTTTAAGGCTGTTATGCAAAGAAGATGCTCTCCGGGTCTGATAGAGCTAGTTGACTCACTAGAAATTTTGCATTCAGTACTTCAATAGAAATAGTATAAATAAATATATTTACATTAATAAATGATAATTCAATTAATAGGATTAAGATCTGGCCCTGTATTGTGAATAAACGTGGATAACTATTAGTATTAAATGTGCACTGACCATGTGTATTTCTCATGAAAAATTGGCAGGCGATTATTTGATTGCCAGAAAACCATATAAAAGATTTTAAGTTATGATTTATTCCAGTGAAATGCAAGTTTTTAGTCAAATCCAGAACTCCTTTGCTTAATCAAAACTTAAGTAAGAAGGCAGGGTTTGAACCAATACAAATTAATGGTACACTTCAAAGAAACTAAGGAAAAAAAACAGTCTGTACCATAAATATAATCAAAACAAATTTTAGATTGCACTTACATAGCAGTAACATTTTATAGTACAGTTTTACTCATAATATTGAAAATAAAAAAATACATAAAAAGGGTTAGTTGATATGCAATATATTTTTTTCTAATTATTTTCCCCGTCCTGAAAAGATTACTTTTAATTTTGCACTCTGTGAATAGTTCAGACTACTGACAATACATAAGGCACAGCATATGTGTAAGGCCAGGTATATACTTATATCTGTATAACTATGTTGCTGAGGGGTGTGAAAAATCCACACCCATGAGTGATGTAGGTATTATACCAGCCTATCCTCTGGTGGAGATAGTGCTATGTTGGTGGGAGAGCTTCTTCCCATTGCCATAGCTACCGCCTCTTGCAGAGATGGATTACGTAAGCCCACAGGACAATCTCTTCTGTCAGTGTAGGAGTGTCTTAATTTAAGTGCTACAGTAGTGCAGCCACACCAGTGCAGCTGTGCCAGTGTAATGTTTTAAGAGTAGACCTGTGTCTGTGCAGAACCAGAGCCTACATTGCTTGTTTTTTCTAAAAAAGCAGAATTTTAAGTCTTGCAATATTAGGTGGCTTTATGCCATCAGAAAAAAGAAATTAGCTCCATTAATGCATATGCAAGAAGATAAAAATCAATTATTCTAAAATGGCTGATTTCAGATTTTGTTTTTAAAATGCGTCTTAAGCAAGTAAAGATAGAAAAAGATTATGGACAAATAGGAATAATGAAGTTAATGTATTTCGTATAAAAAGTTACACAATCTGGAAAAACTTAACATATACAAATAAACAGTTTCCTATTGCCCAGCGTAAGTATGTTCTCACAGGAAAAGAGAGGGAAAATTCATTGCTAGAATTATTTAAAACTCTCCTGAGTGAAACCTTCACAATTATAATGCAGAAAATATCCTTCTTTGATGGGGGGATGACCTGAAAAGTCTGTTCCAACTCTAATTTCTAGGATTCTTTGAAAAATGAAAAAAGCTACATGAAGAATGGGTACTTTAGAAATAAAACAGCAGATGGCCCCCAGCTAGCTGACATTCTGCTATTGGTATCTTGGATTCAGAAAATCCATCTATAAAGGGACCTTGAAAGTATTACAGGGACACCACTTTCTAAAGATGAATGCATTCTGGAACAGTCCAACCTGTATAATAGATATAAGCAATATTTCGTGCATCACAGAGCATCTCTCTCTCATTAGCATAGTAGCTAAGAATATATATGGACAGTTTTTTTAAAAAAGTGAGGGATCACTTAAGTCTACAAAAATACATGCACTAATGTTTATTTAGGTCCTGGTCCTACAAAGACTTTCACCTGTGGTTAATTTTACACACTGTTAATGTTTCCATAGAAGTCAAGTTACGCAGATATGTATGTTTGCAGGATTATTTTGTTTAAAAAATAAAAAAAGCATTTTATATTCACAAATGTGATTGGTGCATTTGGGGGTACAACAGCCTCCTCTTTTTGAAAATGTAGATCATAAAGCTTCTTCTTATATTGCTTTAACAAAAAGTTAACATGCCCTAATCCTTGATAGCTATACCTTGATAAAATCCCATGGACATCAGTGGCATGTTTGTTGACCAAGTTTGAGGATTGGGCCCTTGGTAGTAAAGGTAATGAAAATTCTGTTCTCCATGTGTCTGAGCTTCTCCCAGTTTCCTCTGAGAGTATTCTGCAGAGGTGGGTAGAGAACAGGACAATATTGAAAAATCATAGTTTTGGGAAGATTCCTATAACAAGAAATAATGTGGCCAATTCTTTTGTTACATGAAGAAATGAATTGATTTATGAAGATTGGATTTTAGTCTCATGTTACACAGGTATCAACATTTAAAGGGTATTATTAATTAAAAGAAATGTAACCATAAGATGAAAACTGCTGAAAGATGAAATATATTAGCATATATTAAATTATATGCTGTTGGTGTATATAATTTTTTAAAAGAAACTAATATTTCACAGTTTGGCTTATTTAATTAAAATATAATTTCACATTTCATTTACCTGCTTTCATTAAATGAGCAAATATATTATCAGTTCCTTCCTTTTTATTGTTCTGAACATTTTCTTTTCTAAGTAAGTTCTTTTCCCAAAAGGAAAATCTTCTCTTTTAACTCAGTTTCTCACTTTCCTGTTACCTTTTTATTTCTTTTCCCTTTAGGTTAAAATGGTTTTTTTATCCCCTTTTTTCATGTGTAACAAACACTGCTGCTGCTGTAGTCAGGTGGTGCACTGTGACTTCAGTAGTACAAAGATTTTGCCCTTAGGTCCTAATTCTGCAAACACATATACATGGGCTTCAAGTGGAGGGTGAGCCAGGCCATGCGGGGCCCAATGTCATGGTGTGTCTGAGGCTCCAGATTGCTTTAAATTGAGCTGGAGGAGATGAAGACTTCTGAAACCCCAGTCCTGATTATATAAGACTCAGAAGGACTATCTCCCTACAGTTTTTTTTTGCCTTCTCAACTCAGGTGGCATATGGAGTCTTCACTTCAGCTCTCCTATGTGTTTTTGATTGCTTGCTTTCTGCATGTGCACATGCGTGAACACACACTTTTTCTTGCGGGGACTCTAAGGAAGAAACAGGAGACTGGAATGCAAAGGTCCACCTTTTGTTTGTGGGGAAGGAGGTATCTTACTTGGGGCCAGTCATTCAATCAGACTGTGTGATTCCTGCCTTACTGGGTGATACTGAAATGTCCTGAGTTTGGGCTCACCTCTGAGCAAGGAGCATGGCATTACTGCCTTTTCTTGCTTGCTCCAGGATACTCTGGATTTCCTTCTTTTAGGATCAGGAAGAATCTCAAAGACTAATGATTCATCTGGTAATCTCTGAGTGGAACTCAATTCCCATCCTATAGGTTCTGATGGTTTTGAAAATTAAAGCAACTATTTTTCAAGTAATTGTTCAGATGGATTCCACGCTTGGTGCATATGTGCCCCGTGCATGTGAGAGTGGATTCTTTTTGGCCTGCAGTGTTTGTTGAGGCCAAACTTGCATGTTGAGTGCCCTCAAACTCTCCAATGCGAGAGCGTTAAAGACAGAATGGGTCCAACTGTCCCTCAGTTCCTTCTTACTACCTGTGAAAATGAGATGGAGCCCTGTCAGTGTTTGCTTATTCTGTGCTTTATGCAATCTCATTAGGCAAATTAATGATAGTTTGTATAGCTAGTGTAGATAATGTAGGTTTGTTGTTAGTTTTATGCCCATTGGCAAGCAAACAAACAAGCAAAATCTTTTGTAATAAGTTAGGAGATATGCCAGCTACCAGGACTGAAGCCACTATGGCTGAGTTAAAGTCCTTGGGATTTAAAACTCACCCTTCTTGTAAAGATGGACTGTTGGTCCTTCTTCTGCCTTGGTGAGGGGCATATCCTGATATCCCTGATAGATGCTAAATCTGTTGCTCTTTCCCCAAGAGGACACAGAGAGTGAGGGAGGCCTGCCTCAACCTTTTTCTTCTAGTGCACTTGAGAACCCTATTCAGAGCCTGAAAGAAAAGATCCTGCCAAGCCTGAACAAACACTTTTGGCTAGTGCTCTTGTGAGCTGTAGCTCTACTCCAAGCTCCTGGGCTCATTCTTCATTGAAGAGATTGACCTCTTTAACTATTGAATCCAGCAGAGCAATCAAGATCTCTTCTACCCAGTCACCAGATACAGGTAGAAAGAAGCATTGTTTCCAGGGTGAATATAGACATAGGTTGTTCTCTGCAGTGCTTAGGAAAATGAATCAAAAGGTCCATCTGTGTCAGCTCATGCCCCTCAGCTGAAAGGTAGTTTGTGTTTTATTTCTAGTCTGAATTTGTCTTTCTTTAGCTTTAACTATTAGATCTTATTATTATGCCATTTTTTGCTGTTAGATTAAAGAGCTGTCAATAGCCGTCTTCCATTCTCATAGGAACTTTCAGCTCAAAGCATTTATTCTGTTTACTTAAAGGGTCATTACGTTATACACTTTTTAATTCCTTTATAAAATATTTTGTTACTGTTTGAGGCAAAGGGGAATGAAAACATGATAATCATATAGCACTACATCACAGTCCCCTTAAATATTTCAGTGCATGTACAGAAAACATAAATATTTTGTTAGTTTTTAAATAGTAGTTGTCTTTTGAGAATAAAAATAGATGTTTCCTTCCTAATGTTTGAAAACCTGAATACCATTAATTTTCTTGCCAGAAAGTGTGCAGTGGCCTTATAACAAACAAACAAACAAAAATATCTCTCCCATTCCCCATATTTTTTTTGGTCAACATTCATATTACATGACCTAATTTGGGGAAAGAAATAAAACATTATTATAAAACCATTAGCATAACTGGTATGTTTACAGATTGCTTTATTGTGTTTTCCACCAAAGGACACCAACGTTATCACTGCTTAGTGAATTGGGACTTTAGAATTACAAGGCTATTAATACAAAGGCGGTTTTGTATGAATCCTTTTATATTCCAACTTATGTTGGTATCTCATTAGGTGGCACTCGCCCTTTTGAATTAGTAGTTCAACCCATGACTAGGGGGGACTGCAGCTGGAGGTCTTATCTTTTGAAGGCTAAGATGAAACCAGGGTCCTGATTACTGGTGATCAATAATGGTCCCAGGGTACTCTTCAAAGACAAAAATGTTGGCCAGCTTTCTTGGCTAAATTTCATTTTGGCTGATGTTCCCTACCGTAACATTTTCTATTGTTTCTAAATAAGTTATTTTTCATTTCACATGCTAAAAATATTGTTTAGTGTTGCTGGTACCACAGCTATCCCAATGGTGCGTGAACTGCTTCCTAATCATACTGTCATATATTGCACAACATTTCAGTATTTACAAAGGGAGTTATATAAGTTAATAATAATATTTGGATATTGTTGCCAAATTTAGATACATGAATATTCAGTGTGATGGTAGAGCAATGGGTGACTGTTCTTGTGGAGGTGAAAGGACTAGACATATCTCAATTCTGAACTTTCTTTTTATCCAGAAAAAATCTAAAATATTAGCAGAGATTCACCTTTGATATATAGTCTTGTGGCAAACAGTATATAGTTCAGTAAGAAGTTTGGAATAGTGGACCTATTATTGCCTTGGTATTTTGAGATAATTTAAGATGGAAGACCCTAAATTTAAGAAAAGGTTATTTCATATCACCCAAGGACAGTTACATGTTTATATGATCTGTTCTTTATGGCCAGAAAAACATGTTTCATGTGTATGTTACTTAGTTTATAATCAGAATGAAAAAGCTAAACAAAAAAACTAAGATAAAAGATGTGTAATGTTAATCTTTGAAATGGCAGTTTTTATTAAGTGAGTAAAGGAAATGCAGTCTGGGCATTCATTCACACACGTCTGAATGTGTAAAGCTTGTAGTCACTTTAAGCATTGCATTATTTTTCCTATTTAAAGCCAAGTGAGGTGTGTCTTTATTACAGTAGAACTCAAAGATACGAACACCAGAGTTACTATCTGACTTGTCAAACGAACACCATGTGACATTGGAAGTAAGCAATCAGACAGCAAAGGGGGAAGCAAATATCATATTGTGCCTGTATTGCATCTTAAAGGTCAGCATATAGAACAGAAACAGCCCAGGGTCTGTGCTGTTTCCTGTAAGCCAAGGGCACTGTTTCATCCCCTCCCATCCCACTGGGAGCAGGAAGACTGTTTTCACACACCCCCAACCCAGCCTGGGAAAGAAAGCTGCTTCAGCCAGCTGCTGATGCTGCAAGGAATTGAAGGTTGCATTCAAAGCCTGGCCTGGAGCTGGAATGGGAATCAGAGTCCCAACTGCTGCCTGGAGGGGTTTTAACAGGCCACAGCCTATGCACCTATGTGGCCCAAGCTTGCCTGTGGCTGCACTCCTGAATCTTAGCAGCACCTCTGGGAATGTTAAGAGCAGAGGAAGAAGGGGTGTTGGCAGTGGTCTGGCACCAGTCCCCCTGCCATGTGCTGCCTCTGGAGCATGGCAAGCAGTTCACAGAGCACTGTAGAGAGGCAGCTGAGGGCTGTGGCTTGTAGTGCCAAGAGGGCAGGGCAGGCTCCCCAGTTCAGCCCAAAGGCGACAAGTTGCCCGCTCTGCTATGGTGGGTCCCACACTTTGCTCTCATGTGGTGGTCAGGGCACCACCTCTTGCCCCTGTCTCTGGGCATCAGTACCTTTGTAATGCACAGTAAGGAGGGCGGGGGAAGGGACCCAAACCCGCCCTCTACTCCAGACCCCAGCCCAGGAGCTCTATAAATAACAGCTATGTGCTGCTGACACTGGTTGCAGCTGTACTTCTTCCCCCTGGGCTATTTCCACCTGTCTGTTCTCTTGTACATTTCTCATGGCTCTAGTCTGGTTCTTCTGGTAAATCACAACACTCCTCCCACACTACTACCAGCTCTCCTCACTTTTTCCCCTTTCTGGTTGGAGCAGGGGTCTTTATCAGGAATCTAGCTGGGCCTTAATTGGTCCCAGGTGCTCCTAATTAACCTGGAGTAACCCCTGCAGGGAACAAGGCCCAGAACATTCTGGGGCTTATATATCTCACTTCTGTGACCCTCCGGCTGGGGTGCTCTGCCATCTGTGGGGCCTACTTCCATTTCTTCATCCGTTCACGCATCCGGGCAGAGTTCCTCTGGGCGGCACCTGCTGGCTCCCTGGACACCTTCCAGGAGCAGTGGGCGCTGTCCAGGGCTCTCTGCCCGGTGTCCCATTTTGGTTTTCTTCGTTTGACCCTGTGACCCCCACTCCCTTTCCTGTTTTTTCATTAGTTGTCCCCAGTAATTAGTTGTATCCCGGGCTAAGTGGCTCCTCCCCTTAGGGGGAGGGAGGGGCCTTTAGCACTGGGCGGGCTTTGCACCCCCCACTTCCCGGAATACAAATAGATGACTCTCCTGCTTCTGTTCATGCATCTGAGCAGAGTTCCTCTGGGCAGCATCTGTTGACTCCCTCGATGCCTTTTGGGAGCAGTGGGTGCTGTCCAGGGTTCTCCGCTCGGTGTCTATTTCTTGTTCTCTTTGTTTGACCCTGTGACCCTCCATGCTGGTTCCTGTTTTTTCATTATTTGTCCCACAGAATGAGTTGCGTCCCAGGTCCAGTGACTCCTCCCTTTAGGCTGGTAGAAGGACCTTTAGCAGTGGGTGGGCTTGTGTCTCCTGTTGCTATCTGCCCCTGCTGTTTCACACAGGAAACACAAACAGAGCAGGGAGCTGCTTGCAAACCAGGCAGTGCTGCCAAGTGCCACCTTTGCAGAGATCTCTCCCAGCCTCAGCTGGAAGACACCAACTGCAGGGTATGTACCATAATGTTTTGTTCAGAGCTATGAACATTTCAGAGTTATGAACAATCTCCATTTCCGAAGTGCTTGTATTTTTGAGGTTCTACTGTATATGTGATATAAGAGTCAGCTAATATTATTTCTAAGCAAAAGTGTGATATTTCTTATGATTGCTTCTAATGGAGTAGGACAGTTAATGTACGGGATTATTACAACAACTTTTCACCTCTGGAGACTTGGGTCCAAATTCTGGTTTTGGTGTTAAATGAAAAAGCGTTTAGTGGTTTCATCCTCTTCATATCTCTTAGAGAACATTTATCTATATTAGATGTTTGCTGCACAGTTAGGCATGATTGGCAGTCTCTTTCATGCCTTAAGAAGGAACAAGTTCTAGATAACAGGTACATTGTAGGAGTACAGAGAAGCAATTTTGCAGTGCCATGTGTAGAAGATAGCAAAGCACTTCCCTACACTACTGTTGACTCCAGACAGTGCTACTGAACTACATTCAAAGGTGAGGTATAAGGTGGTATAAATTTAGCTCCCATAAACTCCCTTACCCTCTGTAAAATTTCCTTAAATTTGGACTCCATTGCACCTATTTCCAACTATCAATATGTAAGGGAATCTAATTCTTGTGAAGCCAAAGGACGGTGTAAAAAAGATTATCTTGAAGTAATCTGCTATTTTAATTTACCTTTCAGTTAAGGCAGCTGGAAATATTTTGGATGGATTAGTGCAGTTTCTGATGCATTGTTTCTTAATCCTGTCCTCTCTGCAGAACTCCTAGACTCTGCCAACCCAGAGGAAAAGAAGTAAAATCCAAGAATTAAAGTTGGGTTCACATAGCAACATAGGTCAGATTAGTTTACTGTATGATTATGCTGGTTGATTTTTTAAAAATCAGTTTAGATTGCTTTGAAAATATAGAACTGTTTGTAGAAAAATATGCTATCAAGTAGTTATATACTAAAACTTGTGCTGAGAACATTGAGGTTAAACTACTAACATTAGGCAGTAGTGCTGTTGAGCATAATGGAGATGAAGCACATTTAATATTGTATATAGTGTAAAATGCCGAGATACTTTGTTTGTATGAAGCAAATTGTTATCTTTCTAAACATAACCACTAGTCGGTTACATTTAAGTTGTCCATATCCTGTTAAACTGAAGGCAGGTCAGAACTGTCATTTGAGGATGTGAACTGCCTAAACATTGTCCACCGTGTATTGCACTGAAATTTGTACTTCTAGTGCTTTAACTTTTTCTAAAATCCCATGTTGGAAACTTTTTTTAATGTTATTTTTAGTAAAGTTTATATTTTTATCTTAACGTACAGTCTTGGTACCTTAAAATTCCACCTGAGCTCACAGTGAATTCCATTGAGTAACATAGAGTTCCTGTAAAAAGAAATGTCCTACACGATGGATGGGATTGTAAAGCCCCAGGACCATAAAGAAGAAAGCTGGAGTGTATATTAATGGGATACATTTTAAAATTAATACATTGTGGAGAAACTGAGCAGAACACTAATCTTTCTTCAGACTGAACATTATCATTCAGAATGACAGCGGGGAATCAAAAAGGTGCTCCCAAAGTACACTGAGTGTGTTATTGAATGCAACATGAGTTAACTGTCCTGGTTTGATTAGAAGTGTATGGAACTTGCTGGTTTTATTTTACAGAGGTCTGAGCAAACTGTTTCTTCAGTTCAGTTTTGTGCAGGTTTGCATTCCTTAATCTTCAAATTTGAACAAATCTGAAAACTCCAAGTGAAAGTCAGTCAAAACTGTTGAATGTCATGTGGTTTTGTCACAAATCTGTCTACTTGCTCAGGTTTACTGGAAAGGTTAATAAATCTGAGGAAGTGGTTTTGAACATTTTGGACAGCTGTAGTACTGAAGAATCTTTGTGTTTATGGTGTGTTTATTATCCTGTTTATCAGGCTAGGTTTAATTAAGACATAAAGCCTAGAAGTGGCATGATCCCTGTATAAATGTGGCTTTAATACAGATATAAATGTGAATGAAGATAAGATTCCCAGGCTCACGCAGTCCTAGATCATTTGGAGTTAAAGGAGAAGCAGCAGCAAGGAATTAATAATACTTCCAGGCAAAATGTGGAAAGGGCCCTATTAAGGTGTTGTTTCATAAGTTTTATCTCCAGAGAGCTCTCTAAAGATCCTTTTGGGGTCTTAAAACTGACTCTACCTACACTAAAAGCATGATTTTGCTTTTACATCAAAATCACAAGTTACATATTCACAAGATAAATTGGAAGGAGAAGCAAGTGTCAATAGAGGATCAAAACTCAGCTACAGGAGTGAGGCTGTTAATAGTGTTTTCTCTCTTTTCACTCTTTGCAGACAAGAGTTGTGTTCTTTTTTCCCCTTACATGCATTAGTAACATTTCAAGACAGAAAAAGGCTAAGTGGTCCATCTGTGTGTGTTCACTTCTATAGCAAGTGTTTGTATTGTATAATACTTTTTCTCTTGCTAAGTACTTGTCTATCTCTCAAGTATGTGTACAGTAGAACTTCATTTACTGCTTTCTGGTGTATTTAATACCAATGAAAATTCTAAGAAATCCTAAAAATATCAAATTATAAAAACAGACACTAGAGGAAATTTTTAAACATAATTTCTGACTTTTCTAATAGCTTTCCATCTAATACATGAGAACTTTATAATTGAGACATTACAACTTGCATTTTGAACATAAAAAACAATTGTTTCCTTTCCCCTTCTGATTCTTTGATGTTATGAAAGAAGGGTTGGCCTTCAGTCTTCTCAAGCAGATGCTAAATGGTCTTCAGAAAAGTTCCTTCGTGACTGTAGTGAAAAGGAACCTCATGTCTTTTGCATCTGGTTTTGGAAGGTATGTTTCAAAGAGAGTCTTAAGAGTCTTACGAGTGAAAATCTTAATAAGGAACTTTTGAAATAGCATGATTCCTAAAGCATTCACAACAGTGAGCATCCTTAGTAAAAGATACAGTATTTCCTACTGAAGGTGATTTCTTCCCCCAGTGAGCAAAGTGACAGAAAAATAAGAGCATCAGTGGGAAAAAAAAGTATGAAGCCTATAGGTCTCCAGCCTATACAGACTGTGGTTTCAAATTCTTGTTTTTCCAGAAAAATCCTAGCATGGTGTAACAATCTGAAGTTAGAGTTAAGATCAAAAGATAAATCAGTCACATCCACTTTTTATAAAACATCTTTCGCATCCCTTTCTTGTGATGCTTCATTATATTCCCATATTTCATAGTCTAGAACTATCACCTACAATGCTGTAGCCAGAAGACAGCTTTGACTAGGACCATGGAAAATGGAAAATCCATCCAAGCAGATGCTATTGCAACACTCTCCCACTTATCTGGCCTTTCTTGTCTCAGTATTGTTCTGCAATTCACATCAATTTCACAGAATAATGGCTTCCTATCTGGGAGTCCCTCTGTTTCTGCTCCCTTAGAGTCTGACATCACACACACTGCATACATATACAATATAAGATTCAAGACACTTTTATCCTGATGAATAGAAAAAGAGAGACTATTCTAAAATGTTTTCAACACAAATTGGATTTCTGTGCATGCATCTGGTGGTTGTGTCTGTGTAGCATCTGAAAATTGGACCCTTACGATGAGCCACTTACCAGAGAAGCAATCAAAGATTAGAGGCTTAACTCTTGAAAGTGAATATTTATTTCATGACTTTGACTTTCTCAGCAATATAAAGTCTGTATAAACCTGGGTATATTATCTGTTGGTTTGCCACAGAATTCACCACACTGCTAAGTGACACAATTTGAAGAAAATCTCCCACCTCAGAGTGGTTTCTTCTCATCCCAGTACAGACCCAGGTGGGGTTGGGGAACAGTGAATTATGGACAAAGGTGTCTTGATGAGAGGCTAACAGGGAAAATGCCATATCACGTTGTCCCCACGCACCAGTCATAAAAATATCAACCAAAAAAAGGCTGCTGTTTATATGGTATAACCAATCTATGTACTACAGACAAGAGACACAATCATTACATAAATTATAAATGCACATTTGGGGCTCTAGGAATGTAAATTTCGTTCTTTCAGCTCCAAAAACAGCATCCACTTGAGCTGAAGAAGAACTCCCTTAGTTAGTGGATATAGCAGGTCCCTTATCCTCTCAGTGTGCCAGCTGTGGTGAGGAAAACACTGATTAATCACTCATACACACAAAGCTAGTACCAAGCATCTGAGGTTCACAGGATAGCAATTCCCACAGTTTGGCACCAATCTGTCATGCATGCATGTGCTGTGGAAACATACAGCTGTCATCTGTGACATGAAGAGACCACCCGAGAATATTTCTTTTTATTTGTCTTTTGCTCTGCTTTGGGCTCTCTCATTGTGCTTCATGGCATTGGTCTCTGGTTCAGATGACAGGAACCTGATACCTAGAAGCAGCAGAAGGCATTGCATATTGATGAGCTCCTTGTTGTTTTCCTTGACTACCATGAAGTCATAAGGCCCAGAAGGATTGAAAACCATCTTGACCTGAACATCTCTTCCTCTCCACTCTCCCATGCCATGATGCTTTGCCAGCCTTAGATGGTTCCAACTTCTTCAGGTGCTAGAGCCTGCACTATAGTACAGATGCCCAAATAGTGGGTCCTAGAAGCTTCCCATAATCCTAAACTTAGTTATGAAAACAAAACTCTCAGATCAATGCCGCAACTTGTTTGGCTATTACTTTGAGGGAGACAATTCCAGTGTACACTTGATGGGCACCAACGTATTGTAAAGGGGAGCTGCGGACACGCGAAAAGGAACTAAAAGGCATAGTGGGCGGCCTTCATTTAGGTTGCCTTGATACACAGAATCAGAAGCCATTTGTTTAGTTTCTCATATACATAATAGAAAACTGAGAGATTCTTATGCTGGGGAATAGGATTGGGCATAGTACAAAGTTCAATAAAGCTGGTTGAAACAGTGGAGCTGCTTCTGAGGATGCTGGATTGTTTATAACTTGAAGAGAAAACAGGAATATCCTGGCTAAGATATTAGGGCAAAAAAGATATTTTGAATTGGTATGGTTGTTAAAGTGCTCTCCAAAGCTCCTGACTTCCCCACCCTATTCAATTTTGGCCAATTTAGCCAAAGTAACGTAGAGATTAACAAATAGAAATCTTGAATTGAGGATGAGGATAGTCAACTTCAAGCCTAGCTGGAAAGAAATCAAAAGGCCAAACTTACTGGTTTCAAAGTGGCTCTTTTTCATCTTGCTTGAAATTTTAGTAATAAGAATTTTTCTATTTAGATGGTATTTTGACCACAATAGAGTTAGAAGGGCTACGGCTGCACATTTCAGCTGCAGTTCATCAGTTAAGGGGAAAATGTAGAACAATCCTTCTCCCAGTTTAAACTTTCTAGGATTCCCTGTATGTACAATATCTTTGGCTTTAAACATAAAGGAGCTATCCATAACAAATATCAGTCAAAAGGTGACATATTCTGGGTTTTTACCGCAAGAATGTATCCAGGCTATGGAGACATATAACCTTTAAGACACATAACCTCTATTTTTCCAGTGGCCACTCTCTCTTACAGGGATATCTTCTGGACACAAACTGCTGAGAAGTAACCATTGACCTGCCACAGTGGCTTGGTTTGACCTCAGAGGGTGAAGGAGGGAAAATGCATGTTTTTAGAACACTGCTCTTTTCTTACCCGCTGCAGAAATCCTGGATTCGGGTGCCTCAGAGATAGCCTGTGGGCTCTGCTACACTTACCGTGAAGTAACTGGGTTATGAGATCTAACAGAAGCCCTTTAAGCTGTCTTCAGTTTGTCAAGATTTCCCAAAAAAGTAGGTGGTAACAGCTTTTGTAAGGCCAAGATACTGTAGTATCTTCTTACTAAACTTGGGGGAAGAGGTAGGGTAAACTAGGCTCTGAAATATCTGCCAGAAAAATTTGGAAGCTAATATCAATATAATTTTGTATAGAGCATTCACAAAGTGCTAAGTCCTTTACTATAAAGGCAAGGTTCCTACCATGTCGATCTTAGAGTCTAACGTTCTAGTCCTCAAAGATTTATGCATGTGCTTAACTTTACACTCAGTGAGTAGTGCCATCAATGTCAATGGGACTTCTCACAATTCATAAAGACTTTGCAGGATTGGGGCCTAAATAGGTACCATACAGACATAGATTAGAAAATAAAGAGGAAAGGGTGTAACACTTGATTTCTGTTGTGTTTTTTTTTTCATTTTTTATTTGAACCCATGTCTATTTTGTCCTTTTAAAAAAAATCCTCCATTTGTTCTTTTTTTTAGTATTATACCTTTAAATAACACTTTTATACTTGGTCATTTCTGTGTACAGGTTAATCTGTTTCAATTTCATCCCATCTCCCGTAAGCACTATTTGAGTCCTCTCCTGTCCTTTCCCTTTTTGACCCAGCATAACAACTGTATCCTTATCTTCCTAAATAAGGCATAATGGTATTTAGATTCAATTCAAGCCCATCTCTACTGCAATAACAGGAACACAGGTAATAAATGTTATTTCTTTTCCAGACAAAATAACTGGTGCATTGTTGTAATTGATGTTCAAGGAAAGAACTCTGTCATACTGTAAATTCCAAGCACTGTGTCATATTCTACACAGCACTCATTGACTGTTCTTTTTTAGAAACTGATTCCCCACAAGGGAAGAGACATTTTTTTTAATGATTCATTTAAACTTGACACATCTTAGTGAATGCTGAAGCACTGGGGACAATATCTTTTTTCCCTGAACATTCTTAGCAGACTTCTTGTGTTTGACTGCCTCCTAAGAGGAAAGATTCCCCATAGCAAACTACAAAAGCAATGTGATTATTTTTGTTTAACAGAAAAGAGTTTATGTTCCAATGGTTTTTAATCTTTTCTTATGATTAAGATTTAGATTGTTTTATTTAATTTTGTATGAAACATTTCTAACTTGAAACTGATGTACAAAATACACTAGAAACCAGTGATATAAATAAAGTAGCAAAGTCTGTCCACACTTTAAAAAGATTAAAAATATTTTAAGCACATTTTAAGTTTATTTTTTTAGTAAGTCAGAATTATTGTATGAAAATAAAAGCAAGTGCGTATTAGCAGGAAAACAGCAGGATCTTGATTTACATCTTGATTATGTCCTTTTCTTTCTCATTACCTAGGGGAAATTAAAATATTTTACATTAAAAATGACTTGCATATAGAGCTGGGCAAAATGTTCGCAGTGAAATATGTGCACACCCTATGGTGCAAACCCCTGCAGACAGAAACCAATGAGATAGTTAATATAAACACATGTATAGCAAAATAGCTGAATTTCACGCAGTTCTGTTTACAAACCATAATCATAGGGATTATTTTACAATCCATAATTCATAAGTGTATCCCTTACTCTCTCAAGTAACTCCATTGAAATCAGTGGAAATACTTGTATGAATGAGAACTAATCATGTGAGTAAGATTTCCAGGACCACATCAGTGGCTTACCGAGGGTGGGGGGGTGTCAGGTCCCTGGATGCTGTCCTGCGGGGTGGGGGGGCACCGGCCTAGCCCTTCACAATGCACAGGAGGTGGAGGAATAATGAGGCTCTGAGGTGCTCCCTCAGTACCCAAGTGGAGCAAACTGTTTCCCTGCTGCAGCTGGCTGGATGGGAGATCAGCGCTCCCCCTCCCCTGGCTCCAACAGAGAGCAAAGCACTCTGCCCGGGTCCCTAGGTGCTGGGTCCCTCCTGGAGCCAGAGGGAACGGAGCACTGATCTCCTGGCCCCCTGGCTGCAGAAGGGAGCTGCTGCCTAGGGACCCAGGTGGAGCACACAGTTTCCCTGCTGCAGCCTGGGGGACAGGAGATCCTCCTCACTGAACTCCTTCCCTCTGGCTGCAGTTAAGGGGAAGCGGGCTGCTGGTGGAGACTCGTGGCCCTTCAGGGTTGTAAAAATTATGTTTGTTGCCCTTGAGCCTAAAAGGTTGTTAACCACTGCACTACAGTGTCTCCCCTTGGCCAGCGAGGGCCACTGTGGAGCAGGCTGGGCTGGGGCTCCTAATGGCCACAGTGTCAGCACCACGCCTCTCCCTGCCAACCAGGCAGGAAGCAGCAGTGGCATCCTGGGCTGGAGCTTAGTACTGAAGGAGCTGGGTTCCACTTCCTGCCCAGAGATGGCCATTGGTGAAACCCATCCTCTAAAGGGCACTGGAAGTACTGCAAAACAGGGGGGACCAAGGCAGGTCTCAATAGCACTCGCAGAAATTTGGCCTGGCCTCCCCACCTTCATGCCAACTGGGAATGGGCTGTTCTGGGGGGGCGCTTGTTTAAAAAGTGGGGGGCAATGGACCTTTGGCCCCCCTGCCTCCAGCATCCATATAGCTGCTTCAGGATGGGACTGGCTTGCTAACCTCCAATGAGCAGTTGTAGCCTAGGAGGTAAGCAGACGCATGGATACTTACACAAATCCTCTCTGCCCCAAATTTTTCTGAAATTACTTCCCTGCCAGACATACAGACTCTTGGAGGAGAAGGGTCCTTTCTAGGGCCAAATTGTGTCCTTTGGTGGGTGTGTTTTACTTGTGTTAAAGTAATTGGATATATGCTTGCCGGTCCTAGAGCAGAATTTGTCTTCTCACTCTGTTTCTTGTGCCTGTCTGTTTTTCTCTGTCTATCTGCTTTCAGGGCTTCACTTTCTCTGTTGTCCCTGCAATCGATCTTTCCATCTCTCCTCCTGTACTTTCTCTTTCTTCTAAGACTCTCTCTTTTTCTCTCGCTCAGCTCTACTAGATCATATAGCTTTTTAAAAGGTAGTAGCATGAAATCTAATTGCTTTATCTTTAAGTGAAAAAAGAGAGAAAATTCTAAGATAAATTCATTAGCCTTGAACTCACTTTTTGAAACATAAGTGCTTATGTCATTGCTCACACAATAATAGACACTTTCATTATGGTGCGAAATACTAAATTCTCAGCATTTTTGTACTTGAACTATTTTTATGAATCATGTTATTTTTTGTCTTTAGATTTTTTTCTTTAAAAATGGGATTTTGTTCTCAGTTCATGAGATTGGAAACATTAAACTATGCTTGTCCTTGATTCAGTTTGCTGCTTCTTTATGGTCCAAATTGTCCTTCATGCAGAGCTGAGCTTGTAATATGTACCCTAGATGCTGAGTAAATGATTTCACTGGCTGTCCCTGGCTTACTTACTCAGCCAGTCTGAGTCACCTTCAAAACATCAAGATTATGCGTGTATACACTGTAATAAATAACTCCCTGTACTGAACTAATGCAAATGGAATTGGTTGAAATATGGCCTGTTATATTAAAATTTATGTTTCTATTATAATTTTTATTATATGAAACAAGTTTGACCTGTATAAAATTATTGAGAAATAAGATCTGTATCCATGATGAAGAAAGCTAGTCTGTGCTTGTTAACTTTAATAACAGAATCTCACTATGGACATATCTTCTAACAGTCTTTTTTTTGAGTTTCTCTGAAAAAATCGTAACAGGATTTTTGTCATTCTTGAAAACAGGTCAAATAATTTCATGAGTGCACCTACGCACTTTATCTAAACATAGGCTATCAGATAGTTGATTTCTTTCTGTACTTGACCAGTTATTTGCTAAATAATGGCAACAGATTAGAGAGGAATAGTCCAAATACTGATTGTCTTCATGAAAGACATTTTTAGTAAAGATGAAAAATCCAACTTTAGGAGTAGTTCATTTCTAAGCCTCTGTTATCTGAATGATAAAACTGGAACGGGAGGATACCAGCTTTGGCTATACCAGTTTGAGATTGGTTCATCTTTTTTTTTGCTGAACTGAAACAAGTAACTTAGCAAAGTGCATAGCAAAGAATTATTTTCCTGAATGTAAAAGGGAAACATTAAAAGAGAAAATTTTAAATGAATAGGTAAATATACAGACTCTGAATTAACCTTATTTCATGCTAATTCAGCTGTATTGAATTTATATCATCTTCCATAAAAGCTGCCTCTGCCGTTCAAAGTAATATCCAGTATATATCAATTATCAATATGTTAACCTTTCATCCAAGTTGGATTGCAGAGTGAAGCTAAATAAATTAACTATCAAAAAACAAGGGAATAAAAATCCAAGAACAAAAAGAAAAGTTTAAAATATTTCTAATTCTGTTAGTCATTTAACGAATTCTTTTGGTTGCACAGGTAAGAGCACAAAAAGTGGAGGTAGCTATTGAGGTTCGAACAGTAGCTGTGTTATACATATAATATATTTAGTCCTGTTTTTCTTGTTACATGTAGCCTAATATATTACTCTTTACATCCTGAACTATCTACCATACAGCATACAGGATGTGCAAAGTGTTTGAGATGTGTCACAGTTGAAACTGTAATGTTTTAATTCCTTGACTCTTTCTGGTGTCAGCTGTACAACCTTAAGAGCATAAGAACTGCCACTACTGGGTCAGACCAATGGTCCATCTAGCCCAGTATCCTGTCTTCTGACAGTGGTCAATGCCAGGTGCTTCACAGGGAATGAACAGAACAGGTAGTTATCAAGTGATCCATCCCCTGCCACCTATTCCCCATTTCTGGCAAACAGAGACTAGGGACACTTCAGAGCATGGTTTTGCATCCCTGCCAGTCCTGGATAATCCTGGTTCCAGTAAAGACCCCTGAGGAACACCACTATTTACCTCTCTTCATTCTGAAAACTGACCATTTATTCCTACCCTTTTTTCATACCTTTTAACCAGTTACTGATCCAGGAGAAGACCAATACTATTCTCCAATGGAGGTGAGGATGATGTAGAGGAAGGAGCTTTTTCATCTCAACATTCCTCACCTCACAGACAAACTCCCATCTCTCCGAAACATAGGGCATGCACCAGATACCACAGACAATCATGGTATGGACCACTATGGTTTGGACCATCCATCCTGTACCCTGTGCAATGGCTCAATTGAGACACATGATCTGCTTACACAAAGGGATAAAGCAGATCCCCCAGCTCTCATAGAGATGGAACCAGATCGCTATCTCATTCTAACCCATCTGTTTTAGAGCCACCTCCTGAAACCACAGAAAAAATGGAGGCTCAACTGAACAGGAGGTGTCACTGGGCATTCACAACTCTTTGTCATTGCTGGACAAAACAATAATACCACTTTTGCTTAAAACAGCAGATGATTTCAAGCAATTTCAAGACCTGTTCAAGAGAGTGCCATATACCTTGAACTACCACTGTAGGAGGTCTCAGAAATGCAGCACAAGCTCCTCAGAATTCTGCATACTGCTGCTTTGTCAAAAATCGCACTACTAATGGACGAAGCTCTGATGGAGCCCACCAAGAACATCTGACAAACTCCAGTTATGATTCCACCAACATGTAAGAGGGGGAAAAATATTACACCCCCTCAAAGACTATGGATTTTCTTTTTACCTACCACCCTTCCTAACTTTCTTGTTGTAGAGTTGGCTAACCAATGGGGCAAACACCTCAACGTAAGTCCCCACTCCAGGACAAGGAATGAAAAAGTATAGACTTATTTGGTCTCAAAGTGTATTAATCGGTCATGCTGCTATCAAATTACAACCATCACAACTATGCAAGAATTATGGATTTTATTGATGTAATCCTGGAAGAAAGGCAAGAGCAATTCAGGTAGCTCATTAATGAAGGCCAGTTCATTGCTAGGACCGCCACACAGGATTCCCTCGGTATTGCTGACACAGCAGCGAGAATGACAGCTTTGGTGTTTATAATGCACAGGGCTTCATGGCTCCATTCAGCAGCCTTACCAAAGGATTTGCAGTCCACAGATAGAAGACTTTCCCTTTGATAAGACAAAGTTTTTCACCACAAAGACTGATGAGGTTCTCCACACCATGAAAGACTCAAGGGCCACATTGAACACACTTGATATATATTTTCTTGCAACAAGGGGAAGACAATTTAGATATCAACCATACTAATGCAGATACCCTCAATACTCTTACTATCAAAGACAATACGACACACAACATAACAGACAGACCACAAAGGAGGCGACAAAATGAACAACAACCATCAACATCACAACTATCATCTTCCAAGCAGCAATTTTGAAGTTTGGTCGAGGGTCTGAATGACCTTCATCACCATCCAGTGCTAATAACATCTAACCGTCAAATTCTGTTATCATCTTTGCCCTGTCCAACAAATCTTGGCATCCATTATATCAGACAACTGGGTCTTAGAGATCATATGATCATTGTACTCTATCCCCTTTATTTCCATCCCCACTACCCAACCCTCTTCCCTGTTCATCTTCAGGGACCCATGTCCCTAGCACCTGTTACAATAAGAAGTAGACCATCTCTTACTTCTAGGCGCCATAGAACATGTGCCACAAGAACACAGAGGGAGAAAGGTTTCTACTCCTGATACTTTCTAACCCAAAAGGAAGTGGAAGATGGAAACCCATTTTGGATCTCAGAAGACTGAACAAGTTTGTAAAAGTACAAAGATTCAGGATAGTCACATTATCCACAATAATATCAGCACTGGAATGGGGGGACTGTTTTTTGGCCCTCAACCTACAAGATGCCTATTTCCGAGTCACTATGCCCCAGCACAGACGGTTTCTCGGATTCATGCTGGGAGACAATCACTACCAGTACAAAGTTCTTCCCTTTGGCCTTTCTCCTGCACCAAGGATCTTCTCAAAGATGCTTGCTGTGGTGGCAGCAAACCTACGCAGGCAGGGTATAACAATATTCCTGTTCTTAGATGACTTCCTGATATAAAGTGCACAGTCAAATACAAGTCATACAAGCCACCCAACAAACAAGATCACTGTTTCAGGAATAAGGACTCGTGATAAACAAGCAAAAGTCCACTTTGAGTCCAGTACAACAACTGGAATTTATAGTAGCACACCTGGACTCACTATCAGCCAGGGCACCAATAACTAAAAACAGGTTCCTTGCCATAATAAACCTAATATCACTAATAAGAAACAGCCCGACCCTAACTGTCCACACGTCTCCAGCTATTAGGACACATGGAAGACACTACTTTCGTAGTGCAACATGCGCGCTTACACATGCGCTACTTACAAGCCTGGCTGACAACCATTTAGAAGCCACAGAAGCATGGTCTAAACAAGACATTTGTGATGCCCAGCAGAGTCAAAACTCCATATTATGGTGAACACAACCCACCAACATGATGACAGGGATCCCATTTTCACAGGAACCACCCTCAGTTATGATCCTTATAGATGCTTTTTAATAGGATGGGGAGCACATCTGCTGAACCATACCATACAGGGCAGATGGACAATGATTGAAACATGCCTATTGTGACAGGGCCAGGCTAGATGGCTACGCAAGGGTGCTGGAGGGCATGTATATTAGTCCCAGGCTTGGCAAAGCCTTATTCCCCAGATGATCCAGCCGGGGCTATTTTAAGGTAATTAGGCCACCTGAGGCCTATCAAGGAAAACTGCCCCAGCAGTTAAAAGCCTCCAGTTCCGGCAGGCAGGCGCAGCCAGGAGGGAGCTCACAGCTGGAGTGCCACAGTTTGCAGTTTGCACACGCTTGGGACTTCCACTGTTGCTGCCGCGACAGCAGAGACGGGGGCTCCAGCCAGGGAAAGCAGGAAGTAGACCACGGCCAGCTGGGCCACGGACAGGCTACTCAGGGAAGGTAGCAGGACCCAGGGGCAGAGCAGGCCTCAGTCTCTCCCTACCCCTCCGTCTCACCTCCCTCCCCCACTGCACCACCGGCAGAGCCGGGAAGAGCACAGGACTCACAGGGGCGGAATAGATCTCACCCCCCTCCACCCCCACCTTGTCACACTATGTATAAACTTGTTAGAGCTCTGCATGTCATGCAATGCATGCTCCCACTTCTTTCCATTTATAAAGAACAAAACAATAAAAATCATGACAGACAACATCGCATGCATGTTCTACATAAACTGATAGGGAGGAGCATGATCCCATTCCTTATGCAACGAGGCAACGAGACTATGGAACTGGTGCATCCATCACATCATCAATATACCAGCCACAAGTTTACTGGGATGCCAGAACACAACTGCAGACACTCAGTAGACAATTCAGACAAAAGCATGAGTGGGAATTGAACGACATGGTTCTGCAAAACATTTTTAATAATGGGATCTCCCAACCATCGACCTCTTTGTGACACCAGAGAATCGTAAATGTCCCCACTTCTGCTCAAGCGCAGGTCTGGGGACCAGTTTGAGGGGGACTGCATTCCTTCTCAACTGGAATGTAGACCACCTTTACACATTCCCACCCCTTCGGATGATACCCAGAGTCATCCACAAGTAATGATAGTGTCCACGTGGCCAAGACAGGTTTGGTACTCTTACCTCTTTCAGATGTTGGTATGAGTATTGATTATTCTCCACTGCACAAAGATCTGCTATACCAGGACAATGGGTGGATTCTCCATCCACATCTAGAGAAGCTTCACCTGATAGCATAGTTCCTACATGGTTTCAACAAGAAAAACTAGACTGCTCTGAACAAGTCAGACACATATTACTGAATAGCAGAAAACCAACAACTCAAAAGACTTGCATTCAGAAATGGCATAGATTCACTGTAAGGTGCAAATACAAACACATCTCCGCCACATCCATACCGAGCCCAACTGTCCTGGACTACATCCTAGAACTAAAACAGTCTGACCTATCACTGTGGGGTGGGAGGAGAGGAAGGGGCCCGGGCCCACCCACTACTCTGTGTCCGGGCGCAGGGTCCCTGTGGATCGCAACCTCTTGCTGTGCCTGGAATTTCTCCATCAAGGTCCACCTGGTGGCCATCATTGCTTTCCATCAAAAAATCGATGACAGAACACTGTTTGCACACCCAACAGTTAAACATTTCATCACTATTGTTCAAAATGTGTATCTGGACATATGTACACCCATATGTGTTCATCTAGGTGTCTGATAATTCTGTTCTTTACTATAATTTCAACCAATTTGCCTGGTACTGAAGTTAGGCTTACTGCCTTGTAATTGCTGGGATCGCCTCTGGAGCCTTTTTTAAAAAGTGGCATCACATTAGCTAATTTCCAGTCATCTCATACAGAAGCTGATTTAAATGATAGTTTACATACCACAGTTAGTAGTTCTGAAATTTCACATTTGAGTTCCTTCAGAACTCTTGGGTGAATACTGTCTGATCCTGATGACTTAATACTGTTTAATTTATCAGTTTGTTCCAAAATCTCTTCTAATGGGCACCTCAATCTGGGACAGTTCCTCAGATTTGTCACCTAAAAAGAATGGCTCTGGTTTGGGAATCTCCCTCACATCCTCAGCATGAAGACTGATGCAGATAAATAATTTAGTTTCCCCGCAGTAGCCTTATCTTCCTTGAGTGCTCCTTTAGCATCTCAATCGTCCAGTGGACCCACTAGTTTTTAGCCAGCTTCCTGCTTTTGATGTACTTAAAAAATGTTGCTGTTACTTTTTTAGCCTTTGGTTAGCTGTTCTTCAAATTCTTTTTGGCCTTCCTACTTATATTTTTACACTTAACTTGCCAGATTTTATGCTCATTTCTGTTTTCTTCAGTAGGATTTCACTTCCACTTTTTAAAGGATGCCTTCATCTTCAATATTATGTTAACACAGGTTTGTTGTTTTTACTTTTACTAATAAAAATTGTGGTAGTAGTGGATGTTGTATCATATGCCACTGCTGAAAGGGCAGCTGGGGCCATGGAGGCATTTTTTTTTAACTGGTCTACAAAACCCTAGCTTCATGTCTGCATTTCTGTCTGAGAAGGGACCTAGTTTAGGGAAGTGGTGATTTGTTTACCTTTAAAAATAAAGGGGAAGTTAAAATAATTAAAAGATTTGTATCTGTTACCTCACTGCCCATTTAATATAATGAACTAAAGTGTGTATTTTCCTTTTGCATCCTAATGGGATCCCAGCTTTTTAACCATGGGAGTTATGTGGCAGAGGGACAACCAGGAAGGCCCTACTGGCCAATGAGAATATGCCTTCTGACACTGAGGGTAGTATGTACGCTAACATGAATGCACAATTACCACAATAGTCATGTCTGTCTAAACAGGTGATCCCATTAACATTTTTGTGACAATTGCCATGTACTGTAAGTCACCCAAGTATCTGTAATTATTATATTATTTATTTAACATAATAAGTGTGCTAGGAGTTTTACAGCTAATAAAAAGGGCACTATCACAAAGAGATTGCATTCTAAATAGAAAAAATTCAGAGGAAGGATGGGAAGGGGATGTTTATCACACTTTTTGTTAATTCCATGATTTTTGTTTAGAATTAAATAAAAATTATGGGATATCTGTCATCATGTCTTTTTACACTTCTTTGGGTGAGTGGAGAAGAGTTCAAAGTGTGAGAGCAGGGTGGAGAGAGTTAGGGATGTGTTTCCAGGTGGAAGGATGATCTCATAGGGCAATTTGAGTACAAAAAGTAGGCAAGTGAGTGTACAAATTTCTATCTGTAGTTATTGTTATAATGTACTGGTACTTACAAAAAAGTGCTCAGCATTGTAGAAAACACCCAGGAAGATACAATTCCCATATTAGGCTTGCCATATACAAAGGGGAAAAATATGCTTTCCATCGGAATGGCATTTATTCTAAATTAAGAATAATACAAGAAAGAACAAAAGTAACATCTCCAGTAGGGAGCACTCACAGTGTGTATTTTCTCTGAAAATCCTTAGAGATTTAAAGATGAAAAAGTATAAGTTACTCAGCTAACTGCATCACACCTGTGTTTGCATGCTAGTGCATTAATTGCATGCACAATTATGGGTGCCCTTTTTATTTTTGACCAAAGTCTTTACCTTTTGACTAAGTGGACCTATGTTGTCCAGTTTTCCCTCTTGACTAAAACAATGGTTAATTACTCTATCCAGATTTCATCAGACCTGAACCATTTTTTTTTTTACTTTGTGCTAAGAAATTAATATAGTAGGTGACAGTTTGTGGTCATGACATCCATTAAATGTTATGTTTCCATAAACCTGCAACTTAATGGTCATTATAGTTACGTCAGACTGGACTATTTTTGAACACACTGACCACTATGTAATTTTCTTGCCAGACAAATAGGCATGCTTCCTTAAAACCCCTGACAGATTTAGAAGCAGGATCTGAAGAAAAATAGGGTAAGCATTTTCACACACTGTATTTTTAGAAAGCTAATCAATAGAAAAAATGTTTCAGCCTTTTGAACTGTTCAGTACTTTTTAAAACAGGGAGTGAAGTACTAATGTATATGTAAAGTATATGGAGAAATGAACCCTCGACATAAAAAACTTGGATTTCTGCTTTGCCTATTTAAGTGAGACAACACAATACAGTTGATCTTTTAGTGCATTGCACATCCAAGTATCACAAAACACTTCACCGATTGTTGTGATTCATTGTAATTGCATCATTATAGTGCCATTAGAGTGACAGTCACATTATGGTTTCCATTATAAATATTTTTATTTATGAATGTTTATGTTACCCATATAATTAGCTCTAGAGTAAAGTTCGTTATACATAAGACCTGAGTCATTAGATGAATAATAGTATTTGATTTTGAAATTCTAATAAAGTGACATAGTTGTTCTTTAAAAATGAAAGTATATAGACAGTGAATAGTTCTGCTAATTACAAAATTCCAATATTTATAGCAAGTTTTCTATCACTACAGAAATGTGACTATCCTGTTTGTAAATACATGTAGATATTACAACAGTTAGATAGGTGTTTGTAAGGTGTCGTCTGCCACTGCAGAAGTCTGGTGACTAGTACTGGAACTGTCTGTTGTGTCTATTCTTTTAACTAGGAATGTTTGGTCTCAAATGTTGACCAAGAAAGTCCTTTATTCATCAGAAACAACAAACAAAAAGAACAATTTAAGCCTATACCCCCTTAAACAAATCTGACATTTAGTATCAGTTCAAAAGCAATTATGTAATAAAATATTTTCAGAACAGAATAATCCACTCAGCTATCATGATACAAAATATAAAAATGGGAAGTAAGAATTTTAAAAATTTCTTTAGTACCACTGTAGATTAAAAGCAATTTGATTTCTGTTACTGGTTAGAACATAGGTTATTGTGGACTAACAACTTTCTGGTATTGAAAACAAATATTACTATTCTAAAGAGCCAAGATATTTAATTTTAAAATCTTCTACCGAGCTTGTACTGTTCTGTTTAAAATACATGTTCTAATATAGGTCCTGAAACAGAGAAAAATATCCACTGCTGCTTCTTCAAGGAGCATCCCTCTGTGTGCTCCACTTTAGGTGTCCAAGCAACCTTCGCGGGAGAGTAGAGATTTATGGTAGAAGTGCCTGGTTGGGTGACACATACGCTGTCGTCGTCTCATGCTGTTTTCGGCAGTTACATAGCGCTGTGCGACCAACCGTCCCTCAGTTCCTTCTCTACCGCCTTTGGCTTGAGTTGGAGCCAGCAGCGCCCTTCTTCTTAGAAAGTTAATAGTTGTTCTCATTAGGAATCTAGTCAATTCTTACTTTTTCTCTCTTTGTTTCCCCCATATCCTGTACTTGTAAAAAAAACCAAACCACAAACTATTATTATTATTTTTATCCTAATTTTCATGGAGTTTTCCTCTATACTTTATAATTAAGAAATAGGCTACTTCCGAATTTTACACAACTGACAAAAACCTGGGCATGCCTGGTTCCCCAGGGTTCTAGCGGTGCCTAACCTCCAGGAAAGCAGAAGCTTTCCATTCTGCTTTCAGATGGTCACTCCTAGTATGTCCGTCGCCTTGGGGAATCGCACATTCCTCAGAAGTGCTCTCATTGCCACAATTTGAAGGCGAGAGCAAGGAAGGCTAGAGACCTTCAACTGAAACTCCTATTAATGGAGAAATCACTGTGACCCGCATCGGAGCCTGAGTCTTCACTGAGCCAACAATCACCTTCAGCAGCCTCTGACACAGGGATAGCCACAAAAATGCCTGGCAAGGAGTCTGGTCCGTAAAAGACCACCAAAAAGTGCTCCACAAGTTCACCTGAGAGGGAACCAACAAAGAAAAAGCATCCCTTGCCATGGAAGTGACTTTGGTACTGCACTTCAGACTCCGAGACTTCGGTACCATCAAGTTTGCAAGTAACCAAAGAGCTACAGAGTCTAAGAGGGTACCAAAGGGCAATTTGAGAGAAGGGTACTAAGGGCAAGGAGAACCACACAGCCCCAGTACCTTTGGAGCCAAAAAGAAAACCAGCACTGACCACTTCAGTGGTATGCCAGTCTATGCTGCCACCTATGGTATGAGTGAAAACCTCAGCAACATCCGCAAATGGAAAAGATTCTGTGTATAGTGCAATAACAAATGCCTCAACCCAGCTTCCTCTCAGTTGCCATGATTACATACTGGAATTGAAGAAAAACGGCCTTGTATCTGATGAAGTGGGTTACAACCCACGAAACCTCATGCCTGCAGACATAAAATTTGTTAGTCTTTAAAGTGCTACAGGACTCTTGTTGTTTTAGCCATCACAGCGTTTCACAACAAAGTAGACAGCACTACCATATTTGCCCATCTAATAACTAAACGATTTCTCAAGGGCATTAAAAATACCTATCCAGAGACCAGAACCCCAGTTCCTATCTGGGACCTGAACCTGGTTCTACAGAGACTCATGGAAACGCCTTTCAAACCACTTGCCACATGCTTTCTATTACACCTCTCCATGAAGGTCGCCTTTCTTATTGCCATCACATCGGCTAGGCAGGTAGGCAAGCAAAGTGCATTAATGGCCAATCCTCCATATACAATCTCCTTTAAAGACAAGGTCACCTTGAAACCACATCCCAAATTTTTACCTAAAGTCGTTTCCTTTTTTCACTTAAACGAACCTATTTACTTACCTGCATTCTTTCCAAAACTACACGCGGATAAAAGGGAAACAGCATTCCATACTCTGGATGTCAGAAGATCACTGGCCTTCTACCTTGTAGACGAGCGCGCTGTCACCCGTCGGGCGCGGCGGCCCTTCCTGGGGCCTAGCCGCGGGGGAAGGTCCCTGCACCTTCCTGAAACCTAAGGGGAATTAGCTTCTTCTCGGGTATCAGAGTCGACCGCCCCGGCCCCTCGGCAGGGCGGGCGAGCCACCAGTCTATCGCCCCGGCCCCTCGGCAGGGCGGGCGAGCCA
>ML675643.1:6044510-6350643 GCA_007922155.1 Mesoclemmys tuberculata
GCGAGCCAGTAGTCTATCGCCCCGGCCCCTCGGCAGGGCGGGCGAGCAAGTAGTCTATCGCCCCGGCCCCTCGGCAGGGC
Organism: Mesoclemmys tuberculata; assembly: GCA_007922155.1. Classification (NCBI taxonomy): domain Eukaryota; kingdom Metazoa; phylum Chordata; order Testudines; family Chelidae; genus Mesoclemmys; species Mesoclemmys tuberculata. Next base: position 6,044,591 of record ML675643.1, read on the forward strand.
GGGCGAGCCAGTAGTCTATCGCCCCGGCCCCTCGGCAGGGCGGGCGAGCCAGTAGTCTATCGCCCCGGCCCCTTGGCAGGGCGGGCGAGCAAGTAGTCTATCGCCCCGGCCCCTTGGCAGGGCGGGCGAGCAAGTAGTCTATCGCCGGGTTGGAGGAGGGGTTGGGAGGTTCGCTGAGGCAAGAGGGGGGGGAGGGGGACGCAGGCCCACCCGACTCCACTGCGTCCCAGCCCAGGGCCCTAGCAGCGGCAGAGTCCCTGCCGCGGCTCTGGCGGGGTCCACACCGTAACACGCCAGAGGTGGGCTTCCCACCGCAGCCCAACCGGGGACTGCCCCTGGGCCACTTCCTCCCCACCCGTCCCTGGTACCTCCCTCCTCGGTGGTCGTCGGGCAGCTGGCGCGGGGTAGGGTCAGGAGGCCGTCGACGCCCACGGGCGGCAGGTCCGGGAACTCCTCTGCGAGGGGCAGTTCCTCTAGATCCCTGGATTCGGTGGGGGCTGCAGCCTCGGGTAGCTCCTCCAGATCTGGTCCGGCTTCCACGGGGGGTGCGGCAGGTAGCTCCTCTAGGTCCTGCCCCGCTTCGGAGGGGCCTTCCCAACCCAGAGGGTCCCAGGGCTCGTCCCATCCCCGGGTGTCCGGGGGTCCGACCCAATCGTCGGTTCCCTGGCGGGAGGGTCGCTCCCAGTCAGCTACGTCCGGCCAGGGCCTGCGCTGAGGTTTGGCCTGGTGGAGCTCCGGCCGGGCCTCTCGCTGGCGGGCAGGCAGGTCTGACCCTGCTGACCGTCGGCCCCTGACTGAGCGCCGGGCCCGGCCTTTTATTTCCCCTTGTCGGGGGGAAGTCCCGCCCTCTGGGGAAGGGATTGGCCAGTCGCCCGGGCCTATCCCGGTCGGTTCCCGGCCTTGATAGACAGGCGGGGGGTTTAAATCCGGGCTTGGCAGTGTTTGGGGCGGCGGCTGCCCTTCCTGGGGCCTAGCCGCGGGGGAAGGTCCCTGCACCTTCCTACATACCTAAATAGAACAAAAAGCTTTAGAAAATCTCCAAGACTATTCATTTCTATAACAGTCTCTCCTTTTGATTGTTCTATCTCCAAACAAAGACTGTACAAGTGGATATCAGGGTATATTCACTTCTGTTACCAAAAATGCACCAGCATGCCCCAATTGGGACTTGCTCGCATTCTACAAGAGCAGTCTCAGCATCGATTGCCTTCCCTAATAATGTATCTAATAGAGACATTTGCAAAGCAGTTACTTGGGCGTCAGCACATAGCTTTTCAAAACACTATGCAATAGACAACAATCAGCCTCAGATGCCCTATTCGGACTTATGGTCTTATCAACTGTACCTAACACAACTCTGAAGCCCATTCCTTCCACTGAAGGGCAATGCTCAACAGCCATCTAAAGTGAAGCACCCACAGGGACGCTTCTCTTCTTCTTTTTCTTCAAGAAGATTATTCACCTTGTGCAATAACTGAGGTTCTTCGAGATGGTTGTCCCTTTGGGTGCTCTGCTATCCTTCCTCCTCCCCTCCACTTTGGAGTATGTAGATATAAAATGCGCTCCGCAGTAGAGAAGAAATGGAAGGACCACTGGTCGCACAGCGCTATGTAACCATCAAAAACAGTGCGAGACGATGACAGCATGTGAGAGACCCAGCTGGACACTGCTACCATAAATTTCCAATGCCCAAGCACCCTGCGCGTGAGACCTAAAGTGGAGCACACACAGGGACAATCATCTCCAACAACCTCAGTTACTGCACAAGGTGAGTAACCTTTTCATTCTGAACAGGCTTCTTGGGTAGATATTCTGGGAAAATATTGATCTGCTGTAGAAGATCACTGTTAACCAGCCACACGTGCTACATAGCTGCAAAGCTAGATGGAGAGGAGGGTGGGCATATGCAGATATGGACCTATCTCTCATTCTTCTCTCTTACTATACTAGATCTGTCCATATAGCTTCTCCTGCAGTTGCACAGCCCATGGAAGTTTCTGTAGTTCTTTGAGTTTGCCTGACTATGCTGAGATTCTGTTAAAGTTGTTTTTGGAGTGTAGCTTATATTATTGCCAATGCCAAACATTCAAAAATCATCAGTCAGGTCATCTCAAAATCATGAGATTGGCTTGAAAATAATAATTTTGGGGGTCTTTTTCCTTGCTTGCTAAGCCTTGAGGGTACACTCACTTTATGATTTCAGCTTTTTCTCCACAACCTGAGGAATATCAACTTATTTTAAAGAAAAGGAAAAGCTGAGATTCTCCTGCAATCTCTTGATTCCAGGAGCTGTGACTTTCAGAAAAATATCAAATATTGTGAGACTTGTGATAAAATTATGAAAATTGATGACATTAAGATTATAGTTAAAATACTGGGAAGGAGACAGGCTAGAGAACTTACAGAACTTTTGAAAATGTTGACATGAATGTTCTCAATTTGAATAGTTTCACATGAAAGGAATGGAGACATTTTTTCAGAACTTCAATTTACAATTTGTCAGTAGTGTTGAAGCATGTGATTTTTTTTCTTTGAAAAACTCTGGAAAAGTTTTGGTATGCCATTTTTCTAACATGTTTAGTGGTTTTTGATGCTAATGTAATTGTTTATTGATGAACAACTTAATTTTGGAATTTCTTCAGGCAGGATAATCGGACTGGGTCTGAATAGGGACTTGGAATGGTTTTCTCATTTCAAGAAGTAATTGTCACTGTTCACACATTCTCACCTTCTAATCAACCATTGTGAATAGGCCTCATCTACCCTAACTGAACTGACTTTGTTAGCACGTGCCCTCCCCATTGTTATGTTTTTCACCTTTGGATGTATATATATATACCTCCTATCTGTGGTTCCCATTTCATGAATCTGACAAAGTGGGTTGCAGCCCACGAAAGCTTATGCTTGCAGAAATTTGCTAGTCTTTAAGGTGCTACAGGATTCTCATTGTTTTTGCTGTATACAGACTAACATGGCTACCCTCTGGAGCTTGGGGCAGAATGTTGACTGTTGCTTTTGCTACTTTGCTTTCCAAGCTGTAGGAGAGTTGGAACATACTTATTATTTAGTCATCTGTGCTGTACCTTATTCTGTCTACTATTGCTAGTTGCGTGAATGTCATGTCAAACTGGGGGCAGTAGTGCATTTATTCATAGTCACATAATGTTTCCATCAGTGACAATATTTAATAAAATAGAAAAGTGTACATAATGTTATACATTATACTGAAAATATAGAAATACATTTTGTGTAATGATCACTAGATTATATGATTATATACATAATGTCTAAGTATACATGTGTAAGCCTGTTTATGTATAAATGTGTAAATACAGGTTATAAAGAATTATAGAGGCACAAATGTTTAATTTGAAATTGGTACATATGGAGGTAAATTTTAAGGTTAAATTCTAAATTCAGGGTGAGATTATTATGAAGGAGATTGACTCTCATTATCTGTGGGTTCTGTGTGGATGAAATGATTGGTTTGCACAAATGATGAAGTCCCTAGAGAGTTAATTAGGAAGAGGATAGGTTTGGTACAACATACTATCTGGAATGATAGAGCTACTATGTTAAGTAGTTCTGAGAAGTGTTTAAATGTATAGGAGCATAGATATGCATTACAAAAGATTCCTATGATCGTAAGGTAGTAGATATATGAATATGTATAAAACATTTTGATTAGTTTGCAATAGGGAGGAATGGATGGTGAGTCACTTTTGGTTTTAGGGTTGTAGTTTGATTCCACTTTGATTGGTCAAGAATAACCATCATAACGAGTGCAATTCCAGATCTTGATGTGGACAACAAAAGTGGGTGCTTATGCTTATTAAGGTTTTTAAAGATAGAGAAAATCTACAGGGAAAGTAATGAAATTAACTTGGTCCTTTCAACTGGTATAAAAGGCCCTGAATAATGGCCAGCTTCTTGCAAAGAAAGGACCTCTTCTTAAACTTAAGGTCTATTGGCAGTATCATTTCAGTGCAAACAATAGTTTTAGAGATTGTAAGATTTGTTTGCAGGTGGGAAAATTGGTTGTCAGTTTGAGCACCAGGTAATTTTACAGGACAATTAACTACCAACCTTTACCAAAGTTATTAGTGGCTAGTTACAAAGGAGACTTTTTAGGACTCTGACCAGGAACCTTTTTTTTTTTTTTCCCTTTTCTGACCTACAGATCCACTTGTAGGTGTGTTAAAAAGAAACAATCTGAAAGGATCAAATGACATACTAATTAGTTATGATGAATGACTGGTTACTTTAGATAACAATAAGCATAGTTACTTAGCATAAATATGGCAGTTTAAAATATTTTTCAATCCACAGTATTTCAGTATTCAATTCTCCAATAAATCACATTAGTTTACAACACAACAACCACTCGCAAGTGCTTTTATTTGTTACCCCACCTGTTTTTCACAGGATTAATTCACTAAATCAAGAATTATTTTAAATTAGTCCCAGGATTTTAACAATTTACAATCAGTATATTGACTCCTGTCACTGGATTTTTATTTAACCAACTCAAATTATTTCAATAAAACTAATGGCAGCTCTTAACTGCTAACATTTATAACTCTTCCAAATTAATTAACTTTGAAACTCTCTTGTTAGCTCCAAATAACCAAGCACTTAGTCATAGCCTTAAAAACAAAAAGCTGGTTTCCAAAATAATTGACTCTCATTTTAGCAATGCTTTTGTTCATCTGAAAATGTATGGCCAGATTGAGCACAAGGGAAGCATTCCCTCTTTTCGTATAGTTGGTGTAGCTGCAGTCCCTGCATTCTCCTGATACAGGGTCTGTTCTCTGCATAATATCTGTTGGCTCACTAGGCACCCCAAAGGGGGCACAGAAGAGAGAGGATGAGGTAATGATTTAAGATGCTCATGGCACCATTTAACAGCTGATTCAGTGCAAACAGATTTGCATGCTGCACCTCCTTAAGGGTGGACCTCTTTGGTTTGATTGTTTTAAGGAAGAAAGAGTTGGCAATTTATGTGTAGGACAATAGCAGTGTGGGACTTTCACAAAAATGAGGCTCAATGGAGACATTTTACTTCATCAGCAGAAGATTTCATTGTAATTGCGAGCCTTAATCTTCACTCATAGCAGTTTCTTGAAACTAGAATCAAATGGCCATAATGTTGTTATCAAACTCTATCCACAGAGTCCAGTGGAGAAATTGTATTTCAACCTACCAAATTTCATACTAAAATGCAAATAAAACCATGCATTTGAGTTGATATATTTAGATTTCACATCAAGCAGGACTGATGAATCCTCTGGGACATTTGGCAACATAATATTAATATAACTGTGTTAAACTACAGTAGACATTACATATAGTACTGTATTGGTCACATGACTGGTGATCAAATGGTGTGTGTGGTAGGGTGGGAGTAAGAAATACTGCTACTTTGGTTGATTTTTACTTTATAAGAAAGGAAAATTGTCTCTTCATCCTCTTTGGAGTTGGACTGTGAGTCATAGGACTTTCCTTGAGGAACTTGAATTCAGAAAACATGAGTCACTTAATTAAAGTTACACTCAGACCTGTGGATTAAAGATTCTAACCACCCAGTACTTCAAAGAAAGTGCAATTTGCTATCTCAGAAAAGGGAAAGAGAGAGCAAGAGCTTTTAATAGAATCATAGAAATGTAGGACTGGAAGGGACCTTGAGAAGTCATCAAGTCCAGCCCTCTGTGATGAGGGAGGACCAAGTAAACCTAGATTATCCCTGACATGTTTGTTCAACCTGTTCTTAAAAATATCCATGATGGGGATTCCACCACCTCCCTTGAAAGCCTATTCGAGTGCTTAATGAGTTAGAAAGTTTTATAGTTAGAACATTTTTCCTCATGTCTAGCCCAAATCTCCCTTGCTGCAGATTAAGCCCTTTACTGCGGATTAAACCCCAGTTACTAGGAAGAGCCAGGTAATAGTTATGGGGGGATTTTATTATTAGAAACATAGTTGGTTTTGTGATGATTGGGAGAACCACATGGTAAATTGCCTGCCAAGTGCAAAGGTTGTGGCTCTCACAAGACATCTAGACCGACCTATGTGCAGTGTTGGGGAGGAGTCAGTGGTTGTGGTACATGTAGGTACACGTGACATAGGGAAAGGTAGGAGAGAGGTCCTGGTGGCCACATATAGGCTGCTAAGTAAGAGATTAAAGCCCAGGATCTTCATGGTAGCATTCTCTAAATGCAGGCCTAGGAAGACAGGCAGAACTTCATTGTCTCAATGAATGGATGAGTCTATGGTGAAGGGAAGAGGCTTTTAGATCTATTAGGAACTGTGGAAGATTTTGGGAAGGGAAGATCCTATAAAGGAAGCATGGGCTCCACTTAAACCAAAATGGAACCAGACTTTTCATGTAAAATTAAAAAGGTTGTAGAGGATTTTTTAAACTAAAGGCTTGTGGAAAGCTGACAGATGTGGAGGAACACATGGTTTGGACAGAGATATCCCTTAAGGATAAATTTATTCAAAAGGTAACTCCATGTCCTACTAAAGAGGATAGGAAAGAAGTTGGTAAATTGCAGGTAGGAGCTAGTGAGGAACAGTCAAATATACAATTGTCCTATTTAAATATAACACATGAAGGCAACCAACTGAGTTTTGAGAAAACGTGCAAGTACTTACATACAAATGCTACAAGTCTAAATACTAGGATAGATGAACTAGAATGCTTGGCATTAAATGAGGATATTGACATAATAAGAATCATGGATGTCACACTATCTGGAGTGGCTCACAACTGTGAGTATATAGCTTAGGGCAGACTATCAGAAAGCAGGGCAGTCACCCCAAATGGGTGGTATGTTCTGTAATTAGATTTCACCAAACCAATAACAAACATGAACTCCTGGATCACTAGACCAGCCTTACCACAGAGTCACAGACAATCCTCTTAGACTCTCCAGCCTATTTTGCCACCCAGACAAACTGGATTTTTGAACCAAAAATCACACCATACCACATTGCTCCCAGTCCCAAAAGACCAGTCACTTATCCCAGATCATAGACTCATAGACTCATAGACTCATAGGTCAGAAGGGACCAATATGATCATCTAGTCTGACCTCCTGCACAAGGCAGGCCACAAAACCCTACCCATACACATTTATAACAACCCCGAACCCATGACTGAGTTATTGAAATCCTCAAAAGTGATATTTGAAGACCTCAAACTGCAGGGAATCCATCAGCAAGCGACCCATGCCCCACGCTGCGGAGGAAGGCGAAAAACCTCCGGGGCCTCTGCCAATCCGCCCCGGAGGAAAATTCCTTCCCGACCCCAAATATGGCGATCAGCTAAACCCCGAGCATGTGGGCAAGACTCACCAGCCAACACCCAAAAAGGAATTCCCTGCAGTAACTCAGTTCCCATCCCATCAACATTCCCACAGACCATTGAGCAGACTTATCTGCCAATAATCCAAATCAATTTGTACTCTGGATCTTACACCAAAGACAACACTGGCAGCCAATTCTATAGCAAACTAACTAAAGGTTTATTAGCTAAGAAAAAAGAATGAAAGTTATTGAGAGGTTAAAACAAGTGAAATATATGTAAAGATGAATTACAGGTTGCAAATCCAAATGGTGGCAGTGATGTAATAAATTGCCAGTTTCCCAAAAGTCTTTTCAGGGTACCCAGAGTGTCTCTGGGGATCTCTGCTTTGCATCTGGTACACTTCCCTGTAAGAATCCTAACGTTCAGAGATGGAGTATTTTTCTTTAAATCCCTTCTTATAGCTACTTCTCACAGAAAACAAGCTGAGGTCTCTCTACCCATATGGGCTTTTCCTTTGATGGAGGTGAGTGAGGAATGCACTTTTAGTCTCTTATCTCTGGTCATCACAATGACCATTTGCTTTGGAATTAGCACTTTTTTTGATGAAGTCCTTCCGTAGCATTCCTCAAGGCTTCTTTGATGTCTAATAAGTTATCTAGTTACAGGGGTATTTACAACGTAAAATTTTGCTATTACATTAGAACAGAAACAGATAAGTTAAAAATGCATGTGACATCCTATTAGTTTTCATGAAGTTTAAACACCAACTACATTCTTATGCATTTAACAATTACTTTGATCTATATTAACATACAAGCGAATTGACCTGAATACACTCTAGCATGACCTGGTCTACCAGCATCACAGTGGAATCTTGGTAGAATGAGGGTAATGAATGGCACACAGTAATACTAGTGTACAAAATATATAGGAGTTACAGAGTAGGTCATGGTGGGGGATATATGTGTGTATATAATATATATATATATATATAGACTGGATATGTATGTGTATATACAGCTAGCTAGCTAGCTAGATATTGAGTGGATATATGCCACCTGAGAAAGGGATGCAGAAGTAAAATTTCTAGACACATTGAATGACTGCTTCTTGGAATCACTTGTCTTGGAACCTATAAGGGGAGAGGCAATTCTTTATTTAGTTCTATTTGGAGCACAGGATCTGGTCCAAGAGGGGAACATAACTGAACCGCTCAGTAATAGTGACCATAATGTAATTAAATTTAGCATCCTTGTAGGGGGAAAAATGCCCAAAAAACTCACCACAGTAGCATTTAACTTGAAAAAAGGGAATTACACAAAAATGAGGAAGGTAGTTAAATGGAAATTAAAAAGAACTGAAATGTCTGCAAACTGCAAAGAAACTATTTTAAAACACCATAGTAGAGGCTCAACTAAATGTATATGCCTAATAATAAAGAACAGTAAGAGGACAAAAGAAATGCCACCAGGTCTAAACAGCAGAGTAAAAGAGGAGGAAGAAAAAAGGAGTCCTTTAAAATTGGAATTCAGATCCCACTGAAGAAAATTAAAAGGAGCATAAACTCTGGCAAGTGAAATGTACAAGTATAAATAGGTAGGCCAAGAAAGAAATCAAAGAGCAATTAGCTAAAGTCACAAAAACAAAACAGCAATTTTTTTAAAGCACATCAGAAGCAAGAAGCCTGCCAAACAGTCACTGGGGCAACTGGTCACTCAAGATACTAAAGGAGCATTCAAGGAAGACCAGTCACTGTGGAGAAGCTAAATGAGGTCTTTGCACCCATCTTCACTGCAGAGGATATGGGGGAAATCACCACATCTGAGCCATTCTTTTTAGTTGACGGATCAGAGAAACTGTCCCAGATTGAGGTGTCAATAGAAGAAGTTTTGGAACAAACTGATAAATTAAACTGTAATAAGTTACGAGGACCAGATGGCATACATCCAAAAGTTGTGAAGGAACTCAAATACGAAATTGCAGAACTACTAACTGTGGTATGTAATCTATTGCTTGAATCAGCTTTTGTAACAGAGGACTAAAGGATAGCTAATGTGACGCCAATTTTGTAAAAAAGCCCCAGAGGTGATGCTGGCGGTTACAGTTGGTAAGCCTAAAGTCAATATAGTAGATGCTTGTTTGCAGCAACACCTTGTAAGAGCAACCCGCAGCTTACGAGCAAGATTTCCCCTGAGAACACTTACCCTACAACGAATTGTCCACTTGCTAGCAGCAACATAGCTGCCACAGAAAAGCAACATTTGTGACATTGTGATGTCACATCCTCTGCTTACTTGCATCATGTTTTTGTAGCAAAAACAGAAAAAAATGCCAAGAAGTCTCTCACTGAAAGAAGAAAGTACAGATTATCCGAGATTTTCAAACTCTGGAGGCTACTTAAAAACAAGTTGCAGTCAAGTGGGAGTTGCACGGGTTGGTTGTGTGCAGAATGTGGAAGCAGAAGGATAAGCTTTTGTCTTAATATGGAGATGGACAATTGAAAAGCTACCATAAGTGCAGGCATGCAGGGAAAGCCCCTGATTTCACCCAGGGTCTCTTTATATGGTTCAAGAAGAAAAGGACACATGGAGCACTGCTGGTTGGACCCATAATCAAGGAAAAAATCCTTCAGTTTGTCACTTCACTTGGACTGAACGATATTAAGGTAAGTGATAGTTGGTTTACCATAGGGAAGAAACACGTCAATGTTGCTTACAAAAAAAGCATGGCAAAAAACAGTACCTGAAAGGGGTCTGTGACAGAGAACATGTAGAAAAAAATGAAAAGCTAGAAGGAGGGAAAGCTTCAAAGGACTGGCTAACTGTGCTCATCTGTGCCACCATGGATGAGAGTGACAAATGCCCTCTGTTCATGATCAGGAAGTCAAAACGACCCAGCTGCTTTACAAAGATTTCAGTAAACTGCCCCTCAATTATGTCAGTTCAGCCAATGCCTGGATGACAGGTGAGATTTTCATCAACTGGCTAAAAAAGTGGAATCATGGGTTTCACTTGCAGAGCCATAAGATATGCCTTTTACTGTATAACTGCTCCTCACATTCCCAGGTAGTGGTTCTCACTAATATTCAGCTCAATTTCTTATTTCCTCACACTACATCTTTGATGTAACCTATGGATCAAGGTGTGATTAAGATCATTAAGGGACATTGCCTATCACAAATCACTGAGGCTTTCTATCAATAACTTATTCTAATATTGAAAAGTGCTCATTGGAAGGAATGACTTCCTTATCGGGCCATTCTGACCTGAAGATAGTAGTAAACTTAAAGAAAGATACTGTGTGTTGATTATGGTTTTAGGAGTAACCCTTCAAGATAATTTATTTCTTCAATTGTCAGTCTAAGGCTAAAGGACATTGAAAAATCTAGGCACTCTGAAAGCAAGTTTGTGTTTTGATTCAAAGAAAACTAAACAGTGCCCAGTTGTCTAGAGAGAATTACCAGCAGGTCATTGCTCACTGAGTATTTTTAAATAGTTTACTGGTTCTATATGGCCATTGGGGTTATTGCTGTCATGACCCTCTGCACTTGGTTCTAATTTTAGATGCTTTTTACATTGGTGTGACTAAATTAACTTCAGTGAAGGTAAAGCAGATATCACCAATGGATGTGAGAGGAGAATCAGACCATTTGGCTGTAAAAAGAGGAAACTTCTTGGACATTCAAAAGGGACAGACTTTTTGGAGATGGATTGCCTAAATCTGATAATCAAATTTATTTAAAGAGTCATATCAGCTCTACAGATCCCATTTTTGTGGTTTTGGATACTGCAACAGGTACCAGAGGGAGATCCTCAAGCATCATCATCCCAACCAATCTATATTCTGACTTTCTTCCACTTTTTCTTTCATTCTGAGGAGGATCTTTGCAAAGTGGGAGAACATGATAGACAGATGCTTAAATCACGCCAAGTGTCAGTGTGCATAGAATTAATTTCACTAACTTCCAGTTCAAACATTGTTCTCTGTCCTCTCTCTGAATTTGTTTTAAAAAAATAAACTGTAGACGTGTGTTTAGAACTCTGTTATTCATACTGTCCCTCAGATTAGCTATATCATGCATATTTCCTCTGTTGTCAGTGCCCAAATTCTCCAAAGGCTTCAGAGAAGTCTGTGATTTCAGTTGGATATGCTGTTTGTTCGTATGCAAGAAACTGAAGAAGGAATCCCTATAATTGCTGTAGTTCAGCAAGAAGATGGTTTATGTTTAATAAATCTGAATGCATATCCTATTACAATGTTACATCAGAAGTATTTGAGGTTCAAGGTCAGCAACCAGAGTTTTCATAAATCCTCAAAAAACTTCTTCTTCTTCATTTGCTGATGGGCTCATTTCAGAAACAAGGAAGCCAAAATCAATTCCCCCCTCCTTGCCACCCAAGAAAAGACCCAGAAATTCTTACTTGTATCATTAAGAATGATCTGCAAGCCTCATTCATCAGCCTGAAAGTCTTTCAGCTCTTTTGGTTATACTATTGTAATAAGTTCTCAGGATTGGCTCCTGCACATAAAATGTGCTGCAGATGAGGGCAGTCTGTCTCATTTATGATTAGTTGCCAAGAATGTGAATCTATTAAACATATTTATTGGTCCTATCTGTACAACAAACACTTGTTTTAATTGCTTCTTTCAGGAGGATCAAAAAGTCTACTCTTTAGGAAAGAAGCTTACAGTAGCATACGATGTCAGGAATTGTGCAGACTGGCTGATGAAACTGGTACATTCCAAGGAATTCTGTCAAACCTAGACTGGACCAGTATAAGCACAGATGCTAGATTCCTTGAGTGGATCACCCATGTGAATGGAAGGCCTGTCCTAGGCAAATTGTCAAAAGTGAAAGGCACCTTCATATTAACTGGCTAGAAAACTGGTAGAGGTATAACTCTCAAGTTAAGGGCAACATTCAACCTCTAATTAATGGGGGTTAAGAAGACGTTTTCCGCAGGATAGGTCTATAACTGCTTACTGCAGAGTTTCTCATGGGTTCTTTTGAAGCTTTTGGTACTGGCCACTTTCAGAAACAGCATACTGGATGGACCAATATGGAAATTAATATGTTCCTAAACTGCCTCCTGTTCATTTAAAGTTTCAGCTGTAAAGAATCCTTTAATTCTAAAAAGTTCATCTAGTCAGATGATAAACATCACAGCAGATTGGCTCAGCTGCTCCAGTGTTTACATGGGGAATGGAGTCTCACCCTTCAAAATTTCCAACAGTTGCTCAAATTCTGAGGGACTCGATCGATGTATTTTGTGCAAGCCAAAATTGGAAAATGCTTCTCTTTTACAAGAGCACATACATTTCTTATATGCCCTAGAGATGTGGTTTCTCTGTCATAAAGTCTGAACTTTTTCCTGTGTTTCTTCTGCCTTTCCCTTTATCCCCAAAGCAATAAGAAAGATGAAAAGAATGAAGTAGGCTCCTGCTCGTAGCACCATCTTGGTCCTGAAGAAAAATGGTTTTCAGATGTGACTCTCATTACCCTAGATAGACCTTAGTCTCTTCCATACACACACAGCCTGCTCTATCAGTAACCTGTGCATCACGACAATCTCAGCAGCCTGTTCCGGTCGGTATGGCTTGTGAAAGGCTGAGCTTGAAAAATCAGAGCTTCTCTGATTTCATGATTAACCCTCTTAAATCTCAAAGACAAGTAACTAATGATTGGTACAACAGTCTGGAAAATATTTTCAATATGGTATGATATTAAAAGCATTTTTCCTCTAGGATGACAAATCTCTTACTGTCTTGTTTTCTTTCAAGACAGCCTGGATACTAACTTAAAAGGTCAAGCATCTGTGTTCAAAGCTAACAGAGGAACTGTCAGTGATTTCCCTATTGGATCATGTCCCTTATTAAATCAGCCCCAGTTTGGGAGCTCAATGATACTCACAAGTCATTGCTATCCTCCTTTTGAAATTATGGCCACAATCTCTTTGAACTTTCTTTCAAAGGGGTGTTTTTGTTTTTGACCTCAGCCAGAACAGTAGGAAAAATTACTGTCTTTCTTGCAAATTTGCATTCATTACCATTCATCCTGACACAGTGGCTCTGTTCCCACATTTAGTCTGAAGGAAAATTCCACATACCATAATCATCAGGCACTTGATCTTCTGTCCTTCTGGCCCAATCCATATTGTGATAACTGCACTTGCTTGATGTAGACCACACCTTTAAATTCTGCCTAAATAAAACTACTAACAATTTTTTTGTTTGTTTCAAAACAGGTCAAAAAGGCAAAACAGCTTCAGAATCATGTATGCTCAATGGATTAAATCAGATATCCTAGAAACATACTTTTAGGGTTCCTTGCTTCTTATTAGTCAAAACATACATGAAGACAAGAAGCTCTTTTTAGAAAAAAAAGAGCAATGGCTTCTGTACAACAAATTTGCAAATCAGCCACCTGGAAATCCATCCACATCTTCACTATATATTATTGGGTGGATGGTGCCTTGACTGGTACAAGGTTTAACTAATACATTGTGGGATTTGAGGGGCTGTAATTCAGTTATACACTCTCTTGCATGCACTCTCATTCCCACCCTTATTCTTCTTAATCTCTCACTCTCCTCTGGCTCTTAGCCTCACAATACAGGCATGCTTTATTCTCTCCTATTTTAAAAATAATACCCTTTACTGCACTTTCCTCTCTAGCTACCACTCCATCTCCCTTTTATTTCTATGTTCAATTGTTGTCTAGAGTTCCTCTCCTCACCCATTTCCATCCTCGATCCTCTGCAGTCTGGCTTCCACCCTTTAGTCTCCACTCAACCTGTTCTTGCCAAAGTCTCCAATTACCTCTTTCGAGGCAAATAGCATATCTAGTATTCCATCTTCATTCTCCTTGATCTGTCAGTTGCCTTTGACACAGACCATGCTTCTCGTCTTGAAATTTTGTGCTCCCTTGGATTTTGTGCATTTCTCTTCTCCTTATTCTTCTCCTACCTCTTTACCCACTAATTCAGCATGTCCTTTGGAGAATCCGCCTCATTCACTCTCCCCAGTGTTCTGTGGGGGTTCCACACGGCTGTGTCCTTGGTCTCCTTCTCTTCTCCCTCTTAATCTTATCTATGGGTAACATCATCTGTAAACACAAATTCAATTACCATCTACATCACAGGTATGCCTCTCTACTCCAGATCCATCTCCTTCTGTCCAAATTAAAATCTCTCCCTGTCTTTCTGACATTTTCTGTTGGATGTCTAGCTGCCAGCTCAAGATCAGCATAGATAAAACAGAGTTCTTAATTTTTCCCCACAGCCAATGGGATGTAGACTCCTGTTGCAAAAGAGATTTAGGCTCCTAAATGAGTTAGGCATTGCAAGGCTCAGCACAGCAACGCCTAAATAGTTTTAAAAATCCATGCTTATTACTCTGAAACAGAGGCCTACCATGCCATGTTTCAGGTCCCTGCTATAGAGCATGGGGGTGTTAGAAAATTTCAAAGAGAAAGTCACCAGAATTGTTTTACATAGCAAACAATGTATTTTTTTCTAGCCTTGCCCTTGGGAATCACTGATCTGTTTCAGCTGATATTTTTCAAAAAAAATTCAGGCAGAGGCAGTCACCCATCATAGAAAATTTCAGCCCCAATGGTTGAAGTTTGGCAAAGCTGTAAACAACTGAAAACAGGGTCTTACAATAGAAAGTGTTGGGCAACCATATAATAGGCAGTTCTACCAGTCTTGCCCGTAATAAGTATGTATCTATTTTTTTAAAGTTCTTGTTGAACAGTTGAGGTGATAAATGGAGCTACTTGAAAGAGAGGAAATTTTGCATGTGTAAAATGAGTTTAGCGCCAGTGAGCATATGTCAGCCTAGCAATGGTGATGGGTTATTGTTGACATTTGAGTTTAACCAGCTGCATTTCGTGTCTTAATTCTAGCGAAGTCACTCTGTTGGCTACAGTTCTGCCTTGGCAACTGCATCCTTTACTGGCAGGACACTCTTCAATCTTCTTATTTGTCTATCTACTTGCCAATCACCTGTGGAGAAAGGCGACTCCATTAACATGGATTAGTGGAGCTCTTCTCACAGAAATCTTTTTAACTCCTCTATTGGATTTCTGTTTAGCAATGTTATGCAATAAGGATGGTGGCATTTGGTGGCACTTTTCATGCTTGTAGGTAAAGTCAAGGCCTTTTTGGTTAAGGTATGACATAAACTAGTGGAATCATGGCACTTAGGTGATTTTCTACAGCCACAAACATGTGTGTGACATACTTCCCAATGCACAATAAAATGTAGTGAGTTATACCTATCTGAATGTAGTTGAAGGTCTTTACACTAAGTCTATATTACTTCTTTTGTGTCCCCAGTTTGCACTTAATTTAAACGTGCCTTGCAAAATTGCCATGACAATGTTCCAGCCCAAGGCACAAAATCTACTCATCAGCATTTTACCATGATGATTGATGATAATGACAAGACTAATGATAATTTACGCGCCCGTCAAAAAAAATTACTCGCCCCAGGCAAAAGGGCGATTAGAATTTTGCAAGACTGTTTTGAACAGAGCTGGTTAATTGAGAATTCTCTTCCTCCTTTATTGTTCTATGAGTTGTTGAAAATAAATCTTAATTTTTGTCTTGGAAGATGGACCTTTACCAACCTCTTATGATTCCTAAGTAACCTATCTGCCTTGCGTAATACTGTAATTTATTATAGAATATGCTTTTTATAGCATTTTCTGCCATTTTTATGACAATTGCTGAGGTACTTATTAGTGTTATAGTATGCATAATGAAAAATAGTGCATTTTTTCAAGATCCCTCAAATTGTTAGAAAATATATCCATTACTGTGCAGCATTTTAAAAAAATTTCTATAACAAAAGCCCTCTTTAAACATAAAAGTTGAGAAAAATCTTATATTCTTTTCCCCTAAAAATTTTATGCAACAAATTACACTAAATCACAGGATAACTGTAAAGTTTCTAAATCTGGTTTAACTAAGTAGGCATAATTTAATAGATATAATACAAATCATCACCACTCATAAATCTATTGTTACTTTAATTGTTCTCTTATCAGAGACCAGTATTTTTTAAATGTTGGCCCTTAAAGGTTGTTTAATTTGAAACTACCTATTTTTATGCACAAATGGTGATATTCACCCTTGTGATTTGTGAAGAGTTAAGTGGGATTTATTGGTGCAAAGGATTTATGCTGTCTGTGCAAAAGGGTGAATATCTGTACTCTACCAAGCTGTGTTCTTAACACTGCAAAAGGTACTTTAAAACAATTCTCCCATTTATACCCTTTTCTCTATCACTGTTGACTCCACCACTATTCTTCCAGTCACCCAGTCCTGTAACCCAAGTGTCATATTTGACTCTGACTTTTCTCTAGAATTGCACATTCAACGATGTCTAAATCTTACCACTATTTCCTCCATAATATCTGTAATATCTGTCCTTTTCTCTGTCTACAAACTGCTAAGACTCTTATATAGGCCCTTATCTTCCATCTTAACTACCACAATCTCCTCCATTCTGGCTGTAGTGCTATCATAATACTGAATAGGTAATAGTGTGCAGCTAATGTGCCTTACAGACCTTTCATTTCCTGTCTCCTAAAACCCTGTGCAATGGAACCAATGCAGTTATAGTACATGGGAAATGGGGGCTGGATTTAAGGGACCCTCCTGCATGACAGCATGTGGGAACCACACCAAGAATAGGATTAGTAACCCCCGCTGCTGCACTTCCTGTCCTGCTCCAGCTCTGCTTCCCTGCTTGCTCCTCAGCTTGATTCCTGGTTCCTGTCTTCTGCTTTAACCATTAGGCATGACCAGTCATGCCCCTGTCATGACACCCACAGGGCTCCCACGTGGGGGAGGAAAAGGGTACACTTTACTGGAGCTCGGAGGCCCTAAGGGACCCGGCCCAGGCTGCAACCCCCATGGGTATGTTTTGGGAGGGGGCCCGTGTTACAAGTTTCTACTGGGGCTGAAAAAATTATGCTTGGGCCCTGGACACCCACAGCAAAAATGCTGGATAAAAAGGAAGTGAGTATGAGAGGAAGCCATTTTGCCATGAAGTTCTGTTCATAAAGGACAGAACACTTCCTTTCCAAAAGGACTAGCATCTACTTGACAAATACCATTGTCTGATTTGCCATTTCCCTGTTTTAATGGATGACACCTGTAAGAAAAATAAATCCATTTTTAATGGACTAGACTGTCTAAATAACCCAATTTCAAGTAGAGTGCACTTTCACTAATATTTATTTAATATGAAAACACTAAAATAAACTGGAAACCACATTCTATATATAAAAGTAGCTGAAAGAGTCAAATTGATAGAATGTATAACATGAAAGCTACTTTAGTGTTGCTTCATGCTCTAGGTTACCAAAACAACTTCCAATGCACAGTTGTTCATCAAAACTGTGGCCAATACTTCTTTCATTATCTTTGCACAAGCAACAGATAGGTTTTGTGTATTATGTTACTGAATTCATAGGCCAGTTAGTGGATGAGGCAGCATTGAATCTCTTAATCATACAGTACTTTAATCTGAAAAAACAAATTAAAACATTTTTTTGTTGATCATCTGTACAATTCTCCACATTTATGGGCAGCATAAAGTTCTTCACTGCCAGTTTAGATGGGTTTTGGGCAGGACTATAAGGAGATGCTTTCAAGAACCCATGAACAAGCAAGTCCATAGTTATCCACAAATGGCTAATTTTCCTTTTAATTAGGATTAGAGATGAGCGACTACAGTATGTACCAATATATAATTCCATCAAGCTGTTCTTGTGCAGTACAGATTGTAATATCACTCTTATGGTCTCCCATAATCTTTGCATAGCAAAATTACAAGCAATGTTACAGGGGGCCCTGTAGGATTGAGAGTAATGTTATTAGATCCCCTTCCATGGCATTCTACACTTACTACATTCTGTGTACTGGACATTGTATGTCTAGTATATGTTTTATTACAATGGATATTTTTGTGTGTGGTTTGTTTATCTTTTTACTATATCAAATCCCCTGTGTTTCAAAAGTCAAGTGAGCTTGCTAACAAGTGGCAACAGTGTACTGATCACATAATACACATTATGGTATTATTAATACATATTTTATTACAATATTCTTTTTTAAAATTCAGATTTAAACTTAACAGAACAGTAACTCTGATCCAAACTATTGTTCTTTCAAAAGTTGTCTCAAAATATAAACACTTCAAAAAGGAAAACATAAAAAATTATATAAGTTCAAAATAATGACATCAGTAGAGTGTGGGTTTGATCCAATATAAATTGCACACTGACTTTTGGATCGAGCCCTAGGTAAGATCTGGTAGTATGAATGTGGATATGTGCCCATTATCCATAGCTAGGAAGAGATATTCCACCAGCATCACTAGAGCTGTCTGTATGCCATGTTCCAGTCTAAAGTCCTACTGGCGAGGGTCTGTGTTATTGGTGAAGGTCAGGTGCAATTGGTGACTGCCCTTTGAGAGATGGGAGATGAGAGATGAGAAAAGACTCACACTTTTCCCCCAAAATATTTTTAAGTATCAAGCAAAATTCATGTTCAGAAGAACATCTCAAGTAGAACTGATGTTCAGCTGAAGAAAAAATATTCAGTAATGATGTTTGGCTCTGATCAGTGAGGGGCAGGGATTGCCTGCCTATTGCGACAATCCTCAGGGTGGCACCCCTGCCTACTGGCTACAGTCTTCGGGGTGGCAACCCTGCCTCGTGGCTACAATGCAGGGAGGCTTAGGGGAACCCATGCCGTCCCAATCCACTAGGTTCCTGGGAGGCTGGGTCAGCTGCTCACATGTCGGCCTCTGGTGTCAGCCTCAAGTCAGCTTCCCTGGGTCACTTCCTACCTCGGTCTGCACCCCATCTGGCTGCTGCCCATTCCTGGGGAATGTCACCTTCTGGGCTCCCAGCTCTAATCTCAGTCGCTGGGAGCTGTGGTTCCTCTGCTCCCTGCCTCAATGCAGGCTCAGGCCCCTGAAGCTCACAGGATACATTCGTCTTCCTGGTTTGCTGGCTTGATCGAGCTGCCTGGCCGGCTTTTAAACCTGCCTCCAACTGGAGCATTTTTGGCAAGGGCAGAAGGACAGAGCCTCCTTAGCCAGAGTTGCTCATTCACCCCCTCCTGTCCAGTGAGGTGTTTATACACCTTGTCACAGGCTCTCATTCAGATATTAATACTGAACATGAACACAACACTTGATCTGTTACTGCATTCCTTCCATACAGTTCTGGGTATCAAGGAGCCTAGGATTGGGCCCCGGAACTCACAATAACCTTTGGAGCTAAGCATGAATTATCTCTATTTTACTGATAGGGAAACTGATATGCTTAAGGTCCAAGAGCAGGTTAACATCAGAACTTTGATAAGAATCCCACTCTAGTCACTCCCTTATGCCTCTTTCAGATGAAAGGTGCTATTTGAGTTTATGGTATCATTTTAAATAATAGTTTATTATTTTATTATAAGAACAAACACCATATGCAGTAAAACAACCTATTTATATCATGGGTCTTTGCTTAAAAGATAAGCCATGATAATGAAACTTCTGTGTTTTTATACACATTATTATAACCCGGTTTTTATAAAAATGCTTTATTTTTATGTGCTGTGTGCATGTGCCTCTTTACATGTAGGTACCCCCCCCCCAATTCCCCCAGACACCTGATGTAGAATTTCTTATTTTTATCATTTCATTCACATAACTTTCATGTCACTCTTAACATTCTACAAATTTATCTTTCTGGTCTTCTGATAAAACAGTAAATCTTAGGACTGCTGTATTATTTTGTATTTATTTATTTTGAAGTTTTTAAGAAAAGTACCTGTCTGGCCCTTCAATGTGAGTTAGAAAATAAAAGAAGAGCAAATGATCTGACAACAACCAGAAAAACCCACAACAACTCCTAACTCCACCTGCCCCTCCTCCCCCATACTGCAGCCCTTATCAAACCGCACCCTCTGGCAATGCCTGAGTAAATAGATGTGGAGTGTAGCCTGCCCAGGGCAATTACAAATCTGAGCTAATTGTTTGGCTAATAAATGAAATTCATTGAGTGTTTTAAGTCTGAAACCTTCAATTTTATATTGTAACCCCAATCCTGTTCCAATGAGGTAAATGGCAAAACTCCCAATTACTTCTGTGGGAGACGTTTCATGCCCATATTGCATTTGTGCAAATACTTACGCATATTCTCAACTTCCGTGGATGAATTTCAGAGGTGATCAAGTCAAGTATGTGACAGGATCATGGCCTTTGTTGCATTTTGTGACATTTCACAGCATAGTTACTCCGTGGACCACTGGATATCTCGTGCAGGTGGTCTGTTTATTGCTGATGGCTCATGAGTTGTTTGCGTCTCCTTATCTCCAACTGCTAAATTATATTAAAAGACTGCTAGAAATACACTAAGGGTAAAATTCTGGATCCATTTAAGTCAAAGGTAAAACTCCTGTAGAATTCAGTAGGGGCAGGATTCTACCCTAAATATTTAGCTAATGTTATTTTCCCAATGTAAGCAATTGCTATAGTTGTCATAAAGATGTTATGTGCTCACATATGGAAAGAGGTGGTCTGCCCGATTGTGAATTGGAGAAGTGGGTCACGAGACAGCATCTGTATTTAATGTCAGCGGCCATGAAAATATTTAAGGACTCTTGAGTTTTATAATATACGATGTTGTTTAATGTAATGATATTTTTATCATTATAGTTCAGGACAGTACATTAAAACACAAGACTAGACTAGAATAAACTGTACATATACATTCAGTACATATTTCATTTTTAAGAAAAGCAATAAAATAACATAGCATCGCTTCCTTATTTTAGTGATGTACAACTTTTTCCTAGATTGCTGCCAGTTTTTCATTTTCAAGTCCTGTTCTGCGTCCTTTCACTCGTATATCCTAATCTCCTTTTTATAACACCGTCTCAGAGTGATTCATTTGTGACAGTCACAGAAGCATGCATTCCAACACCCACACACACAGGTAAATCTGCTGTGGTGATATATTTTAATTACAGATTTAGTCAGAAGTAATTAAGGTTTTATGTCACGGGGATGGTGTACAGTTTTAAAAATTCATGTGATTTCAGTCTTTTTGAGTGCACAGTTTGTGACACAATGGTTTGCAAAACAAGAACGACCCCTTAGTGCTGTTAGATTAATTAATAGAAAGAGAATAAACTTAATGGAGCTAGAAAAGTGCAAAAAATTGTGTTTTTTCCACTGTATATCACACAGATGGAATGGTCGTCCAGGGATTGCGGCAGGGGACTGTAATTGCATTTTAATTACAGTGCTGATGGCTTCTGCTTCCTACCAGATGGAAGGCCCTTTTAAAATAGAGACACGATAGCAAGCCTCTGCTTATTTTCTCCTCTGATGCTGGCTAACGTAAACTGACACAAGACAAAAACTATTATGGTATTGTTTGATCAGAAATACTTCATTCAGTGCTCTAATACTTTTCAGTATGAAGTGAATCAGTTCTCTGCAGTTACTAAAAAGGCATTTCCTCAATCTCCAGATCAAAATGAGGAAATACAGGGAATTACCTATTATTGCTTTCATTAGTAACAATCATAGTTAATCACGTCATTGCTAAATTGGTAATATTTATAGAAGGAAAGATAGATAACTGAGTCTTCATTTATGAATAATGCTTAGCAAAAATGGTTCTCAAGATGGCAGTATTCCGAGCAAGGTATGGGCTGGATTAAAGTTAACAGATGTCAAGTGTAGTGCATGTCTTTTATTTTCACAAATATTATAAGGTAGCAAACATAGAAGTGCTGATTATCAAAAACTAATGTTGCAGAGAAGGGTCAGATCTGTGAATAAGGTGAAAATTATATTCATAACCATTTAATCACATTAAGTAGCATAGCTTTGTAGAGGCACACATGCAGTATTCATAAGTGAATAAATCAATTAGATTTTATAATAGCTATCTTTCTGCCATACTTTAAATGGTTTTATTTATCAGATTCCTTCAACAAGATATCTTTCTACCATCATTACAACATCTAGACTATATCCTGGATTGTTTTATTATAACGATATACTTTAAAACATTTTTTCTTGTGGCTTGATTCTTACAAAATTGCAGGTACCAGTTAATGAATTTGCTTCATATTTTATGTACAGTTATGCTTTATTTTCTAGCCACTTCTTTGTGCAGGAGAGTCACTCCCTTTAATTTTTATCCATGAAATGCATGATTCTGAATGATATTGTGTTATAATGGTAATAATAAATTAACAGTAAGTAATACTTTGTGGCTTGCACAGGTATGATTTTGAATGCCATGGTGCAAAGTAATTTTATTTAAAAGTTACAAAAAGTAGGGGGCTGATCCTGCCCCTCTTGATCCAGGCAGGGATCATGCCCATTCCTCACGTATAGGGGGCTGAGCTTTCTCCTTGGCCACTTCCCATGAATCCATTAGAGCCCTCTCCATACTGTTCAGGATGTACTCTGGGGGCAGATGTGGAGAGTGAGCAGGCTGTCCAAGGTGTTTGCTGGGGAGGAAATGGAGACTTAACAGCCTGTGGTAGGAGTGGGAGGGTGCAGCCCAGGAGGATGTACATTGCTCCTTCTCTGGAACGACAGGTCTCATTATTCCCAGCGCAGACGCACTCACAGAAGGACTTGTGCAATCTCAGTTGTGTGCAGCCCAAAAATACAGTGGCTGTTTAAGGCAATATTGGACTGCAAACTTCTATCTAATTTGTTGTCTTCTACCAGTCAAAGGTCACTTTAAGCATTATTTTGTCCTCTAGTCTCCATCCTATTGCTCCTATGTATTTTTGGATTAAAATTTGTTGTGCATTTTTATATGATGTGCCTTTCACAGAACATTAAAGTCACTAGAAGTATAAATTCCTATTGGAAGTTGTGAGAGTGATAGAAAAAGATTGAGACAGGGACGTGAGCTGAACTGAATTAACATACTGTGCTTCATTGTGGTGACAGTACTGACTTTTGGGCTTTATGTTTTGCTGTAGACTTCTCAATATTAGAAAGACATTGACATACTGAAGGAATCAAGAGAAAAGCTATCAAAATTATTAGGGCATGGCAAGGAATGATTTACTAGGAAAGATTAAAGGAACCAAGACCATGATCCAGCAAAGCTAAGCATCTATTGAAGAACATAAGTAGTCACGCTCACTTCAAAGTTAAGCACATACTTAAAGTACTTCCCTGGGTAGGGCCCTAAATGATCAAATGATGGCTAAAATGGGGAGAGATAAATGATAGCTTTCTATAAATATTTAAAAGATATAAATGCCTGATAGGAAAGATATGAGTTAGTCCAAGAGAATATAACTAAAAGTAATGGGATGATGGGAAAGGGGAATTCTGTTTCACTATCAGGAAATAAAAATGAATTTCAGGGAAAAGTTTTTGACAATGAGATCAACAGACTGTTAAATAGTTTACCAAAGGAAAAGGTGGAAGCCTTCTCATTCGAGATATTTAAAATTTGATAGATGAAGTATTAGAAAATGTACTGTAAGGAGCAATCCTGCACTATCTGGTGGGATGGAGTACATAACCTGATCATCATTTCAGTCTCAGATTACAACAATATGCAATAGAGTACTTCTCTAAGAATTTTTCTTTTTAAATAGTCACTGTGTTTGTGTTGTACACACAATATGATGCTCTACAAAAAGCAGCTAATGAACAAATGCTATTCTTATAGCTATGTAAATTCTTGCTTAAATCCATAATTTTGCTGCTAAACATAGGTTAATGAAAGGGAGATGTGTCGGTTTCTTCTTCACTAGAAACAAAGGAAAATGATGTTTGCCTAATAGAAATTAAAACTGGTAGAGAAGTAAATTGTATTTTACAATTTCTAAGTGCAAACAAATGGAGAATCCAAAAATAACTAAAGGTATGAAAAGAAGTTTAAAGTGGTCCCATAAAGGATTAATCCATCCATATACATAGTGATCAATGGCTTAACTGATCATAAAACTCACATTAACAGCATTTTTTACACAGGTTTTAAACAGCTAAGCACTTCCCAGTATCAAGCTGGCTGTTTAAGATGCTTTTACAGGTGCATGATTTCTGGCATTTTATTAAATTTTTGGATACAATTTTATATAGGATAGTGGATATGGATGAAGGTGGGTATATGTTGAAATATCACAGTTGCTACAGTATGTTACTTTTAGTTATTAGAAAATAATACTTTATATGGAAGTTCTGACTTAGTTGTGTAAAATCAACATTACTCCTGTAGGCAATCCAAGTTATAAATGTGTTTCCTATGTATATGTTTTTGGACTGAAGTGTCTGACTTTGGTGAACGTAATCTGATGTCCTAGATTTCAAAATATATAAACAGATTTTTGCCTTTTTGAAAAGATAGAGTAATACAGCACAAGAAATAATTCTTAGCCCTGGTCTACACTTACCTGGTGATTTGGCAGCAGTCGACAGGAGATATGCAAGCTACACAGAGTAGCTTGTGTAACTCCCATCGACTGCTGTGCTTCCCTTCTGCGCGGCATCTTCACTGCACTGTGCTGACAGGAACTGCATTCCCGTTGATGCAGCGCTAATCCACTTGAGGGGGTTGTTTTACAGCATCGACTTCTGGATCGATTGAGCAGGTCTTCACTGATTGCTCAGTCAATCCAGAAAGATTGATCTGACGGTGGCGACTTTGTATTAATCAAATTGAAGTAGCACTTGTAATAGGAAAATATAGTTAGATTTTTTACTGCCAGTTAGCTGTTTGACAAAAAACACAGAACTTAAAATAACAGAAGAGGAAGAGAACACAACAGTTATGATTGGCACTGTGAGGAAAAGTGCACTAATTTATCTGAATACTTTTGAAAATAGAAGACCAGATAATGAAAAATGTCCTGGTACTATGGTATTGAATTGCTATTTGACATCTGTAAAAGCCATTTATTTCTTGTTTCCTTATACAATAGACAAAAAAGTCTGAATATTTATTTATTGATTATTAAAATATGTTGTCCATCAATAATCTCTGGCACATTTCCAATATTGACATTACACAATAAAAATGGCAATAATCAAAGTAAAATAGAAATCACTCCACTATCACAGCATACTCAAGAAAGGCCTGAGAGGAATGCTTTTTAACAATAATTTTTATTTATTTATTTTTATAGATACAGAATTTGCTGAATGTTCTGAAGGTTAACAAACTCAGTCTTTTCTAAGCAACATTCATGTATTAACATGTTGTTTAAAAGAAGTCTAAAGTGGCCTGAAAATGATTAATCCATCCACATAACTAATGATCATTGAATTAATTGATTTGCAAAACTAAAGAAATGATGCATTATAAAGAGTTAAAGTTTGTGATGTTAATGATACTTTTAAACTATACAATTGCTTACAATTTTTTTATACAAAAGAAAGTGTGTGTTATGCGAAAGTAGTCAAAACAATCAGATAGATGCACAGGACTAAATTTAGTGTTCAGCTACACCACTCTAAAACTAGAGTTGCGGGCTGAACTTGGGGGGAAGATGTCACTGTTACAGGCACGAGACAAGATTGCTGAGCACCTCTTAAGAGATGCTCAGGCTCTATATCTGAAGTAATATAAATGGTGATTTCTCTTAATGTACAGTAACTGAGCACAGAATTTGGAACCTAGTCCATGGGCAAAAAAACCATGACTTTCTTCGAGGAGTGTGTCTGTGGGTACTCCACTTTAGGTGAATCTGCATCCCTCTTCCTGCAATCAGAGAATTTCAGTTGCAGTGCCCCCTTGCGTTGCACATGCATGGTCACTGTCTCACGCCACTTCTGGCAGCTACATAGCGCTGTGTGACCAAACCACCCCCCAATTCCTTCTCAATCACCTTTGGCCTCAGACGGAACCTGGAAGCACCTCCTTATTTACTTAGTTATCTCTTAGACTTGCTGTTACTAGAGTATTAAAGTAGAGTTAGTTATAGTTACCTCCTCTTCCCCATGTATTTAATTCTTTTTCTTTTTAATTGTTATTAGGTACAGTTAAGTTTCTGTTCTGTTAACAAACATTCATATATTAATGTGCTATGAGAAAGAAGTCTGGGACCACAAAAGCCAAAGATTCTTAGAAGGCTGGCTCTGAGAGGAGTGACAGAGAGAAGCTTACCTCCTCCTTCTCCAAGCAGCTCAACATCGCTACACTCAGTGGCACCCCGTACTGGCCCCTCTAAAGCATAATCATATGAGATCAGTTTCTGCAGCAGTACTTTCTACAACACAATTCTCGGTACCAAGGGTAGCGGTACCACATCAGTTATTGCAGCACAAGGACTTGTTTGTCTCTGCAACAGCAGGATCTCCCTTTCTCAGTACTGATGTTACTCCGGCATGCTCGGTACTATGCCAATCTACACCACTATCCAGGTTGCCCCTCCTATTTCCAGTAATGAGGATCATGATGAGGATGGGGAGATTTACTCTTTATGGCACTCCTTGCCCATTCAGACAACTTCCAGACCTGGCCCTCCGGAACACCCTGGGTATCACCCCAGGGTCACACTCACGGGTGGTATGGACAACCAGGGATGCCACCACCAATGCCATTTTTGCCGCAGTGGCCTTACTGGAACCTATGGATGGCGTACCGACAGCACTACTCTAAGTCCCAGTACCCAAATGGAGAGATTAAGACATTCTCCATCACCCTTAGTACCTGGACCCTCTGAACCTCTGGAAGAGATACTTGAAGGGCTGGAGGAGACTTCAGATCAGGTCACCCCATCGAACAATTTCTCCACCTCATCTCCTCTCAAAACTGTCATGCCCCGCCATCACAACAACTAGATTTTAAACAATTTCAGGATCTGTTTAAAAGGATTGCTGACTCACTCTAAATACCCTTGGAAGAAGTTGCAGAGTCTCAGCATAAGCTGATGGACGTTTTACAAATATCAACCTCATCCAAGATCACTCTCCCTGTAAACAAGATGCTCATGGACCCAGCCAAGACTATTTGGCAGACCCCCACAACAATTCCACCCTCTTGTAAGGGGGCAGACAAAAAACATTACATCCCCTTTAAGGGTCTGGATTTTTTGTTTTCACATCCCACCCCAAATTCTGTGGTGGTAGAGGCCATGAGCAAACAGGGCAGACAATACCACTCCAGAACCATCCCATTTGATAGAAACTGGAAATGGCTAGGTCTCTTTGGGCGCAGGCCTATTTGTCAGTGACTCTACAAGTCAGGATCGCCAATTTTGAAGCAGTTATGGCCAAATACAATTACACAAATTATTCAAAATGTCAGAGTTTATTGATTATCTCCCTGATGACAAAAAAGAACAATTAAAAGCAAGGAGGGTCACCTCTTTGTACAAACAGCTTTCAAGCCTCATTGGATGCAGCAGACACAGTAGTATGATCCATAGCTGTGGCCATAGTCATGCAATGGGTTTTGTGGCTCCACCTCTTTGGGTTTCTAAAGGAGATACAGTCTACTGTGTAGGACATCTCACTTGAGGGACCAAAACTGTTCACAGCCAAGATTGGCAAGTTGCTTTACACCTTAAAAGATTCCAGGGAAACTCATTGGTCTTTAGGCATCTATACACCTACACATAGAAAAAAGCAAGGAAAATATTACTCAGTGCAGTGAGCAAGGCCTGTGCCATATGTCCAACCTCAGAGACAATATGATTCTCAGAAACATAGACAGAGGCCTACAAGGCATAGACCATTACCTTTTCAGCCATCAACCTCCCAGCAACCCCCCTCAAAACAGCAATTTTGAGGGTTTGATTGAGGATCTGTGATACCTCCCCCATTCTCAAATTCTGGATCTATCTACAACCATCCATCCTTTTAGGAACTGTCTGATCCCATTTCACCCAGTGTGGCAGACCATCACTTCAGACAAATGAGTATTAGAAATAATCAAGACTGGTTACTCAATCCAATTCACCTTCATCCCCCAACCATCCTCTCTGTCCCTCTTCAGGGACCCTGCTCACACGCACCTACTACGACAGGAAGTAAACCATGTCCTGCACTTGGGTGCCATAGAATGAGTACCAACACAACACAGAAGGAAGGGCTTTTATTTCCATTATTTCTTAACCCAGAAAAAGAGCCGAGGATGGAGGCCCATTCTCAACCTAAGGAAACTCAACAAGATTGTGAAGATCCAGTGGTTCAGGATAGTCATGCTAACAATGCTAATCCTAACACTAGAGCAAAGGGAATGATTCTCGGCCCTCAACCTCCAAGATGCATATTTTCACACTACAATACACCCATCACACAGACTGTTTCTCAGATTCATTCTGGGACAAGATCATTATCAATACCAAGTACTCCTTTTCAGCATCTCTGTGGCTCCCCTGGTGTTCTCCAAAGTGCTTGCAGTGGTGGCAGCCCACTTACGCAGACGAGGGTTCATAATATTCCCTTACCTGCTGCTTACTCAAAGCCCCCACCTGAGAAGATGCCTTAGAAGCTACCCAAAAAACAATAACTCTTTTCACACAACTAGGCCTACAAATAAACAGGTAAAAATCATGTTGACACCTGTACAGAGACTAGAATTCATCGGGACTCATCTCAATGCACTGGAGACCACACTGTCACCACTACCACACAGATTCACTAATCGAGTCAATCTGATCACCACAACACAAACCACCCCACAGACATTGGCCAGGACCTGTCTCCAATTATTACGTCATAGGTCAGCAATGGCATTTATCGTAAAGCATGCATTACCTTCAGGGCTGGCTCAGGACAGTATACATTCTGCAGAGACACAGTCTAAGTAAGCATCTCATGATACAACTCAAAGTAAAAAAAAAAAACTCTCTGCCCTACTCCCCTCTACTTTGGAGTTCAGAAATACATTCAGGAACTAGGGGTGGTTTGGTTGCACAGCATAATGTAGCCATCAGAAGTGGTGTGAAATGGGGACAGTACATGTGCAACCACAGGAGGCACTACTATGGAAATTCTGAGGTGCAGGGATGCCAATTCACCTAAAGTGGAGCACCCACAGGGATGCCCAACTCGAAAAATCTCAGTTACTGTACAAGATGAGTAAGAGACATTGGCACGAACTTGTTTGCCTTCATATCTTTAGCATAGTTGTAATGCTCTGGAAGCCTTGATGATTCATGGTGATGCTGTTTTCTCTGTGGGTGCCAGAGTAGAGGTTGATGCATGTTGTGCATGAAGCAATGAGTGTGTTTGACCTCATGGGCTTCTTCCAGAACTTACTGCATCTTGTGCTTTACACACCCAAATGCTCATAGCAGCCTGCTGGGAGAGACTAAAGTGAACTTTACTGCCTTAGGCTGTATTGATTGCATAAATAATGAACAGACTGAGATTAGGACAAAGAACAGGAGAAAGAAGATGCTTTTGAGACTTTAAATGTAATAGGTGGTTGACACTGGAAATGGGTAGATTACCTGAGTGCATCATTCACATCTTAACCGGAAGTACAACATTAACCTCTGAATTGTACAGTAAGATCCAAATCCTTCTGCTAAACACAGCCCAATGAACTGATTTGTGCCCTGAAGAGATCTGTGGGGATTGGGTGAAAGAATCCAGAACCCTTCATCGCTGGGCCATGAAGTGTCAGCTCATCAATTGACTTTACATCTGCACTGTGGTAGTAGCCCTGTGAATGCTGTGTGCTTGTGGGAAGATTAACTAGTGAATCAATGTAGTCACACATGCATCAACTCTATCACTGCTACTCTTTCAACTTCTGTGCCTGCTCAACACTCCTACAAGAGAAACAGGAAGCCCACATTGAGCATGTTTCCCTAAAGCCTACACAATGGAACTTCCAAATCCTGCTTCTTCCCCTGCTTCTGAGAACCTCTGATGCTGTGGAATGGGACAGAATTTTCCTTTAACTGGGCCCCTGTTGTGATAAGCATTAACAATTCGTGCTTTCTTTGTCAACGTGTTGTATTTCCTGAACTCCAAAAAATGAGATATAGAGTAAAGCTTGAAAGCTGTCAAAGCACCTCTAGGAGATTTTGACTTTTACTCAAGGCTGTTTTTTAACTGAGAAACTGAGCGGTTGATTCGTGAATGTTAGGTTTCTCATGCAGGAAAAAAAGGTTTGATTCAAGAGTTTTTGTGTTATCTAGAACTTGTTTCGTTTCTTCCCAGCTTTTGCTTTTGGCTGTGTGGGGGAAAAATGCATCACTACTAAAAATAGCGTGAACTTATTTTTTCATTAGATTTATAAAAAGCAAAATAATTGATGCTGTTATATTATCTGCAACTTTTTCATGAGAGACAGGTAGCTTTTCATGGGCAAAAATTGCTTCTGCTTTCTGTGTCTGGTGGGTGGGCAAAACTGAAAAAACTTTGGTTTGGGTGTTAACCATAAAATAAAATGAACCCAAAACAGAATTCTTTCTCAAGTTCTCAGGCTCATGTCTTGAGGACAGAACTATTCTGGGCCATTGGCTTGCTGTGGTAATGTCTGCACAAACTATTTCTCAGGAGTCCTGTCTTATAACTGAGTTTCTAAATATATACACACACCTGATTATCTGTTCTTCTGCAGAGTTAGCTTTCTGAGACTTTTTAATTCTGTTCTCCTTACTCTGAGTTCAGTGGGAGTTTTGCCCAAGTAAGGAGTACAGAACAAATTAGGAGGGAGAGCTTTTAAAAGGAACTGATGGCTCAGTAATGTTATAGAGGTCTGTATTAAATCTGTATTAATAATAATAACATCTTTATCTCAAACATTTGTATTTTTATATAAAAGTATTTATTGGTTTTGTTGCCCATATTTGAAATAAAAAGTATTATTGAGTCACCTGGTTCAATAACTGGTTCTGCCACAGGCCTGTTGAATGTCCTTCGGCAAAGTAGTTTACCCACTTTATGCCTCAGTTATCCCAACTGTAAAGTAAGGATACTGCTTCTGCCTCTGCAGTAAAGTGTTCTGAAGTTACTGACAAAAAGAACAATAAGAGGTAGATATGACGCTGACAGGCCAGGTGCCAGTTTATGCCAAGGCCTCAGACCTCACTGAACATTTACAAATGCGTAGCTGGAAACCAGTCTTACTTACTTGTTTGTTAGCATTATCAAAATAGAGATTAGATATTAGGTTGATAAGAATGTGTTTAGATGTTAAGAAATGGTTGTAGAATGTAGCTCATATTGAACTCATTTATAACCTCAATAGTCCATGGTATAAAGTTATATAGAGTGTTTGCAGTGTAAAGCTTTATAATTATGTAACTCACCAAACTGGAAAAGAAGCATTAATTAAGGTAAAGTGCTCGTCTTGCATACAAGATGGCCTGTTGAAGACAAATGGCCTGTTGTAGCATCGAAGGATAGAGGTCCTGTTGACTGCATTCCTAACTTGCTCTAGGAAGGAGAAATTTAGGCATGAACTCATCCCATCAGTTTGGACTCTGGAGTGTAGGGAATAAAAATCCCTGATAAAGGAAAAATTGGATCTTTTATGTTATCTGGACTCTGAGGGACAAAGATTCCTAAACATAAGCAAGAAATCCCCATGCTGCTTGGCATGGGTTAGCTCTAAAAGACATTCTGAATTGACAGATTACTACAACTCTGTCATCTTTTGGAACCATAGACTGTAGCTCATTAGTTTACTACAGGATTGGCTACAATGTGTTGTCTTTGGTGTGAGATGTGGGGTACAAATTGACCTGGGATAAGTGAGTGGTCTCTTGGGACTGGAAACAACCTGAATATTTTGTGATCTTTGTTATAAGTGACCATTTATCACTAAGTCCAGCTTGCCTGGGTGGCAGGATAGATTGGAATGCCCAAGCAGTCTGTCTGTGATTCCATTTTAAGATTGTTATAGTTCTTCAGGCGTTCAAATTCGTTACTGGATTGGGGAAATCTAATTATAGAACATATCACCGGTTTGGAACGTCTGCCCTGCTTTTTGACAGTCTGCCCTGAGACTGGCATTCATGGTAGTGAGCCGTGGTTATAATACATGGTTGAAATAAAGGCTTGACCAAAGAAATACGTTGCACCTTGAAGCTTGCCAATGTCAGGCTTTGGAAGATTCTTGGAAAATTCAGGTTCCAGAGGTATGGGCCCTCCTAAAAATGCCCTGCTACCAGCCCTGGAGAGTTCAATCCTGGGAACCAATGGCAATAGCAATCCAATGGATCATAGTGCTTGTTATGGGGCATAGAAATATCTGGATTTCAGACCATTTAAGGCTTTATCAATGTCCTTAATTGCTTCTAGTTAATTTCTCATCATACTTAAATAAGATCTATTGCCATGACTCTGCCACTGATGATACTTCACTTCACCCATAATCCAAAAGTTATAAAGTGGCAGGTATTAAATTCCAATAATTAGCTTATAAAGAGAGATGAAGTATCAAATATAAAGATCTGTGTTGTAACACTAGTCATCATATCATACAGTTCAACAGATAAAACTATACAGACAGTATAAATGTTTTCAGACATTTGAATAAGGTTTTACTTCTTCAAATGATTGTCTCTATTTTATTCCACTGAGAATTTATGCATGTGCACAATGCCTCCATAGCCAGAGAATTTGAAAATAGTGTCTGTTGGTCCATTCATGCACCGTGGGTCGAAACCCATGGTTTCGTCTGAGGTAATAAAGAGCAGGGTGGATTGACCACATCACGAGTTCCTTCTTACCACGTCATGATCTGGGTCAGAACCATCAGTATCCTCCTCTGTGACACACCTTTAAAAAAAGTTGTACATAGTTTTAGAATTTTTAGATTTATAGTGTTTTTAGCTGTTTTATAGTAGTTTTAATAGTTATAATGAATAGGATAAATAGTTAGGAGGTTTGTTTTACTGTAACCCCCTCCCCTCCCATACCCACATGTGGGTACTGGACTATGCTGAAGATCCCCTTCTTTAAAATCGGCACCTCCTGCCTGTCTTCCTTCTTGGTCAGTGACAATCATCTGCTGTTTGGGAGAAACCCGCACTGTGTCTGCCAGTCGTTCTCTAGCTGTATCTGAGAAGGCCAGGCTGTCCACCTCCAGAAGCATCTTATGGAAGTCGCCATGACATCCCACTTAGTTCCAGGCCAGAGGATCTCCTGTGCATCAACCTGAAACATCTAGAAGTGCTCCACCTGCTAGTGAATCTGGATCTGTTACTTCCATTGGTTCCCCATGCCATAGGGCCCACTGCAAAACCCTCCGGATCCAGCATACTGGCCCTACTAGGATCCTTCATCCCCATACCTCTCCTTGGAACCTGCCTGGTCTGTGAGGGAAACTTCACCTGCTTCCCCATCATGACTGCCTTTGAGTAAATGCTCAGAGCTGATGTTGGAAGAGGAGCCTTTCAGCCTGGTTTTAATTTCCCATCTTCCTCACCTGAACAGGTAGTGACATCAGCATAGCCTTTGTCTCCAGACAACATCAGGCAATTCCAGGACCTCCTGTGTGGAGTAACACGGTTCTTTACATCCCCCTAGAGAAAATTCAGGATTCACAGCATGAACTCCTGGTTATCCTCTGTTCATCTGCACCAAATAGAGTTGTTCTATCAATCAATGATGCCAACCTTGGGCCAACTAGGACAGTATGGCATAAACTGGCCACCTACCCCCAGAGGGACAGAAAAATGATATCATGTGCCAGCTAAGGGGTCTGAATTTCTTTTCTCTCTCCCCCCGCCCCCTAATTCACTTGTAGTCCAGGTGGTGATGGAATGATTCAGACAGCAACACCCACATTCCACTCTGTCTGACAAAGAGGGCAAGTGGTGGACCTTTTGGGCCACAGAATCTTTTCCTTGGCCAGCTTTCAATTCAGGATCTCAAATTATCAGGCGTTACTCACCAAATTGATTTCCTTAATTAGAGAAAACTAGAGGAATTTGCTGACAAACTTCCACAGGAAGGCTAGATCCACTTCCAGGCAAATATGCAGGAAGGGAACCTGGTGTCAAGAACAATGCTTCAGTCAGCTGAGGATACAGTAGATACTTCTTCAAGGTCCATGATGATGGGCATGGTCATATGGAGGGAATCGTGGGTTCACTCCTGTGGTTTCCCTAGGGAGATACCAAACAACATCGAAGACCTCCCTTTCGATGAATCCCATCTTTTAACCAAAAGCTGGATGATTCACTTCATACCCTTAAGGATTCCAGAATTAGCCTATGTTCCTTTGTATTTATAAGCATACCCTGAAGCGTGGTTTCCACCACCTCTTCCCACAAAATATTACAGGTTGGCTCTGTTTTTCCATCAGACACCTTATGAGCCACCATGGAAACTGAAAAAGACACAGATCTCACCCTTCGGGACTGCCTTTACAGCCTTTCTGCTCTCAGATGCAATCCCCACCTAAAAGATATTTCTCTAGAGCTTCCAACCACTTTGCCTACCTTGCAACCACCCTACCTCCTTTGGAGGTTGTCTATCATTCTTTTTCCCAGCTTTGAGTGCAATATGATGAACAAATGGGCGCTAAATGTCATCCACCATGCCTATACGATTGACTTCATAATGCTATCTCATTCACAGGCTCCTCCAATCATTCCTCAGGGACCGCTCTCATACAGCATCCTCACCCAAGAGGTGAACGCCTTACTACAACGAGGAGTGATGGAGCGCATTCCTCCAGAATATTGGAGAACCGGGTTCTAGTAAACTTACTTCCTGATACCCAAGGAGAAAGGTGGATGGAGACCAATTCTAGACTTCCAGCTTCTCAATCACTTCAGTGAGAAGGGTCAATGAACTTGGGGCCCAGGATGGCAGACCCTCCTTTCATGACTTTCCCTAAAGATGAAGTCTCCCTGCACCTGCATTTCAAATTTCAGCCAAAGATCATCGTCTAGTTTCACATTAATCAATCCATGCACTTACCTATTTTCTTGCTGATGCCATCTGCCTCTGAAGAGGAATGATGACTCCACTCTTTTAATGTTCATCAGGCCGTGGCCTTCTGTCTGCAGAGGACAAGACCAATCAGGAAATCCCCCAGACCATTTCTTGCAATAGCTGAAAGAGTTAAAGGTCAGGCAAACTCCACACAGAGAATCTCCAAGTGGATTTCGGGTTGTATCATTCTTTGCTATCAATTATCTGGCCTGCCTCCATCCTCTGGGGTGTGGGCCCATTCCATGAGAGTCCAGGCTTCTATCATGGTCTCTCTCTATGATGTGCTGCTCTGGGATATGTGTAGAGCAGCCACATGGAGATCAGTACACACTGTTGCCATGCCTTACACTTTGGTGCAGACTTGGCAGTGTATGCTGCCTTTGGCACGGCTGTCCTCCGCTCAAGCCTTGCATCTTCATCCTTGCACCCTCCTCCAATTTAGTTACTGCTTGTTAATCACCCTCTGTGGAATACAATATGGAACATTGCTTGAAGAAGTGGAGGAGGTTACTTACCTGTTACTGGAATTTCTTTGAGATGTGTGGTCCCTGTCTGTATTCCACTTCTCACCCTCCTTTCCCTCTGCTGCAGAGATGTTGGATTTATAGTGACAAAGGAATGGTAGACTGTGACATTCCCTTCTGTAATCTGGACTGGTGTATAGCTGTCACCCCAATCCCTCACTCCTGGGCACCATCTTGCACTTGCCTCCGCTGTGTGAACCCCCCACTACTAGGTCAGCCCATGCACAGCGTCCTGCAAGCAAGCAGTCCCTGATTTATTGGCCAGCCACTCATGGGATTATGCAGTAGAATGACCCAGCAAATACCCCCAATCCCAGATGCAACCCTAGGTTCTGCTGCCCACTGGACCCTGCAAGCTCATAGTCCATAGTTTATCAAAGAAATTGATGTGCACCAGCTCTTTCACTTTAAATTAAGTCTTTACACACACTCAAACCACATGCACTGCTTTAGATAAAACAAACAATTAAGTTTATTATGTACAGAAAGATTTTAAATGATTAAAAGCCAGAGGAATATAGGTGAGATTTGGTCAGGAAGAAATAAAATCTAATTGCATTCTAAACTAAACTTAACACTTCAGTACCCTTACAGTCTTTAGATGGTTCTTGCCACCGGCTGGTTGGTCAGCCTTCAACCAGGCTTTCCACCTGTGGACAGTCTTGATGTTGTTTTGTAGATGGATTGCAAGAGAGAGCTCTTGGGAGCAAAATATACCCCCTATTTCAAATGTCTCCATGCCCTGCTCTGAGGCCTCATGCTCCCTCCTTCCCCCCACTTTCAGGGTCAGGTGACCAACAGTATTCCTGCCTAGTCTTCTCCACGTCCAGAGTCAAGGATCATCACCTTATCAGATGCTTAGGTTAGTCCATTGTTCCTGGAAGAGCTGGATTGTTTTATGCATGCCTTAGTGAGACGTGAACTACTGCTGCTTTTAGTGTTTACCTATATCAGCCTTAAAACATGAGACATGTTTGGGAATATTACATAGCAGAGTTTCATAACCACACATATGACATTGCAAGAAACATACTACTATAACAGCAATGTTCAGCATGTCATGAGCGTTCCCAAAAACACCTTACATAGCACACTTTGCATTAAACAATACACAGTTACACTATAAGGGTGAACGTGAATGATATACAATCACACCATAAGGGTGTACATGGGGTGCACTGTGTCACAAAAACACTGGCAGTCCACTGCTCCCTTTATCACCTCAGACAAAACCATGAGGCAAACCAGGGCACTTGTGTGGACCAATGGGCACTACTTTCAAATTCTCCTGCAGATGTCTGTTGCGCATGCCTAAACCTTCAATGGAACCACACATCTCCAAGAACCTCCAGTTACAGTAAGTAACCTCATTTTCTGTCACGCATTATTAGTACTCTGCCCCATCACTGCTCGACTCCACACAGCAGGGACTGTGAGAGAAGCCTCCTACAGTTATCTTCAGCAGTGTGAGGGAAGGAAGGTGTCACCTCTCTCCTACAATGAAATGTAGATAAATGAAATATTTTAAAAAAATGAATAGCCTCACCTAAATTATCAGCTCCAGGCTATTTCTCCCCATATGTACATCCATGCAGTGAGCACAATTACTGCTGACCTACTCTTAACAAGTTCCCATAGGTTGGGTAACCCTAATGAGGAGGCCATTCAGGAAATGTGGCATGCAGGCTGTGGAAAGTTTTCTTTCTGCCCACAGAAGCTCTTCATAGTGCCTTACTACTTCTTGTTTGATTGTTGTCTTTTTCTGGTTTGCTGATTTTTCCCTTTACAGGTCAGTCAGTGATGGAAACAACGTTGGTTGTCATTTGAATTGAAAGTCTGCAAATCTATTCTTCTAGGTCAGATTCTAAATCTACAAAATTTGAGAGATAAAAAATACCTGGA
Source organism: Mesoclemmys tuberculata (assembly GCA_007922155.1). NCBI lineage: Eukaryota > Metazoa > Chordata > Testudines > Chelidae > Mesoclemmys > Mesoclemmys tuberculata. Next base: position 6,082,241 of record ML675643.1, read on the forward strand.
CTAATTAAACTTCATCCTGAAATCAAGCATGCATTATTTTGATAGCATATTATCTAAGAACATGAGAATGGCTACACTGGGTCCATCTCCACTGGATACATTCCATCTATCCCAGTATTAAAGATGTGGCCATACCATGAATTTATATTGTGGCATTATATTTTCTGCATTATTTATTCCTTTCCTAATGGTTCCTAACATTCTGTTAGCTTTTTTGACTGCCTCTGCACATTAAGCATATGGTTTTCAGAGAACTATCCATGATGACTCAAAGATCTTTCTTAAGTGGTAACAGCTAACTTAGACCCCATAATTTAATATGTATTATTAATGGGATTGTTTTTCTAATATGCATTACTTTACAGTTATCAACATTGAACTTCATCTGTTATTTTCTTGCCCAGTCACCGAGTGTTGTGAGATCCCTTTGTAACTCTTCACTGTTTGCTTTGGACTTAACTATCTTGAGTAATTTAGTATCGTCTGCAAGTTTTGCCCTCTCACTGTTTACCCACTTTTTCCAGATCATTTATGAATATTTTGAACAGCACAGGTCCAAGCACAGAGCCTTGGGGAACCCCTCTATTTACCTCTTTCCATTGCTGGAAACAGAAAATGTATTCTTAATCTTTGTTTCCTATATTTTAACCAGTTACTGATTTATGAGAGGAGCTTCTCTCTTATCCCCATGACTGTTTCCTTTGCTTAAGAGCCTCTGATGAGGGATTGCATGAAGGACTTTCTGAATGTCCAAATACACTATATCCCCTGGATAACCTTATCCATATGTTTACTGACACCCACAAAAAAATTCTAATAAGCAGGATATCCCTTTGCAAAAGCTGTGTTGACTCTTCCCCAACCTATTGCTTTCATCTGTGTGCCTGAAAGTTCTTTTATTTACTATAGGTTCCACCAATATCCCTAGTACTGAAGCTAGACTTACAGACCTGTAATTGCCACAATCACTTCTGGAGCCATTTTTGAAAAATAAGCGCTACATTGGCTATCCCCAGTCACCTGCTACAGAGACTGATTTATGTGATAGGTTACATAGCACAGTTGACAGTTCTGCAATTTCCCATTTCAGTTCCTTTCGAACTCTTGGATGAATACGTTCTGGGCCTGGTGACTTTTTACTATGTAATTTATCAATTTGTTCTAAAACCTCCTCGATTGACACCTCAATCTGGGGCAGTTCCTCAGATTTGTCACCTAAAAGGAAGGGCTCAGATGTGGGAATCTTCCTCAGTCTCTGTAGTGAAGACTGATGCAAAGAATGCATTTAGTTTCTCCATAATGGCCTTATCTTCCTTGAGTGCTCCTTTAGCACTTCAATCATCCAGTTGCCCTACTGATTGTTTGGTAGACTTCTTCCTTCTGTTGTACTTACTCCCCGCCCCCGTTTATTTTTGTGTCTTTTGCTAGTTGCTCTTCAGTTTCTTTTTGACCTGCCTAATTATGCTTTTATTCTTGACTTGCCAGAAGCAGTCATTAATGGTGTCTAGAATTTTTATCTCTGCATCCTGTCCTCAGGTCACAAATACCCAGTCAACATGGAGATAGTTGAAATCCCCCATTACTGTGTTTTCTGCCTTTGTAGCCTCTGTGATCTCCTTGAGCATTTCACAGTCACTGTCACCAGGCTGGTCAGCAGCCTATGCCTACTGCAACACTCACTGTTCAAGCATAGAATTTCTATCCCCAGAAATTCTTTAGTACAGTTTGATTAATTTAAGATTTTTACTATTATTGACTCTGCTTTCTTTTACATGTAGTGCCACACCCACAACAGTTTGACCTAGTCTATCATTCTTATATATTTTCTACCTTGATATTGCCATGTCTCTTTGATTATCATCCCCCACTAAGTTTCTGGAATGCCAGTTATATTGATAGCCTCATTTAATACCAGGCACTCAAGTTCACCTATCTTAGTATTTAGACTTACTGCATTTGTATACAAGAACTTATACAATTTGTCAATATTTAGTTGTTTGGCTTCATGTGATCTAATTGAATGGGACTTTTATTTGATTGTTTCTCTTCAGTTTTTACCTGTATTTCATCAATTACTATCTTCTTCTCTTTACTTGGATATAGAGTATCCCTTTTAATAAATCCTTCAGTAAGTCTACAGAGTCTGATTATGAATGCCTCCTGCTCAGATATCTTTTGTAGAAGAATCAATAATTTTCTTAGAAAGATCTTTTATCCTTAAAGTAATATGGTTATAAGTAACATTATTGTTCAAAAATAATGCTGTAATGCTTTTGTATTATAAACCTCTTTTCAGTCTTGTCTTTTTATATCTCAGAATTTTTTATCCATCTTGACAAATGTCTAAAGATTACATACATTTGAACTACAACCTCTGAACATTTCCATATAGCATTCTTGTTACAGTATGATTTTTTTGCGTGAATGGTTACAAAGAAGCCACCTGTCTTTGGTAAATCTAAGAGAAAAATGGGGAAAAATTACTATTTTACTACTTACCAACAATCCAAATAAAGTTTTTGCTAGACATCCATAACTAACTTTAGCAATTGTCTTAAGTACAATCTTGATGTACCAGTCAAGTTATGCTGCACTAATGTTCAACACTTCCAAGTGTAATATGTCCTTCCGTGCAGCCCACTTGTGTGAAAACTCACAAGATGGAAAAATGACTAGGTTCATGTAGATTTGGAGCTGCATGCACCTCTCCAGGGTGGTGGTTTGTGGCTTTATGGAGTCCTAAGAAGACTATGGCATACAAACCTCATGGATCCTCAGGATTAAAGAGGAAATTGGAGCACAACCCAGAGAATCACTGAGCATCCCTGTGGCTGGCCTTCCTTTCCACCCTGAACTTTAGGGCTTCCCTTCACAGCAAGCAATGTTCCCTTGGGAGCCTTTTCTGTCAGTTTGAGCTAAGATGTGGGTCTTGAGCTATAAAGCTCTGAATGGTTTGGGATTGATACCTGAGGCATCACCTCCCTTCCCAGGGATTCCCAGGGTGATTCCAGCACTCGTGTGGGTCAAGAACTTCATTAAATAGATTTTGGGTGGAAAATGCCAGTTCATCACAAGTGAATATTTGTGGGAAAGGGTCAGATTTGACTAAGCTTTTGTTGGGAAGGTTTCTCAGATACAGGGTGGAATACGGTTTCTCAGATACAGTCTCAGAGAGAGCATGCCACCCCTGAATAGCCAATCCCTTGGTGTTCAGGGCACTTATCTGAGAAGTGAGACACAGGTTTGAAGCCCTGCTCTGCCTGATTTGGAGAGGGCACTTGAACCCTGGTCACCCTCATCGCATGCAAGCGTCCTACTCTCCAGTCTATGGCTATCCTGGGAGGAGGCTTGCTTATAATTTCTCAGCCATACCATGTAATAGATTTCCAGTGGATCACAGAAGAGGAATACTAAGCACCAGTAGTAGATTTAAAATGTCTTAGATATAATGGCACATAATTAAAAAAATATTATTTTACCATCATGTGCCTACGATGATGACAAAGAATAAAAGGTGATATGTAATTCAAACCGTAAAGACAGTTTAGAGCAGGATTTCTTGAGAAATCTGTCACTAGACAGAGAGACAGAAAGGTTGCTGATCTGACTTTGGATAAAATTCACACTTAAAGCCTCTACCCTCCATTGCCGAATTCAAGGCCTGGAAATAAAGGCAACATCACTCAAAGAATGAATATAAAAATGTCTTTGCTGCATCAGAAAAAATATTTGAACATTATACAAACTTACAAATCCCTTAATCAAAACACACGGATATTTATCTTGCAAATGCTCACCCAGAACAAGAGAGACAATTCTTATTTAGGAACATTATAATTAAAAAAGGAGGTCATGAATTAAATTGTAGTAATATGGGACTATGTGGTAACAATATCTGAACAGAAGTTGCCTAGAACTTTGAAAGTGACAGCGAAATATACAAAGTTTTTGCCTCATTTTATAGTTTAAAAATGGAAATTGAGGATGGTGTTCTAGATTATTCATATACAGAGTACCCCGTGAATGTTCTTATGAAAAGGTTAGTAAACCATAGCTTATTTAAATTAAATAGACTCTTCCTGTAGTCCCAGCGTGCATTCTCTCTCCCTCTCTCTCACACACACTTCCCATTTCAATTTAATAAAATGATTGTGGAAACTCAAAAATGAATAAGACTATTCAATAAGGTCATGGATAATATAGTTTTCATTGTGTTTTTCATGTAGTTTACACTTCCAATAATGAACATATACTGTAATTATTTCTATGAAATTTCCATCTGGTAAGAACTGGAAAGACCCTAGTAACTTTTAAAATAATTTGTTAGGTCCCCACAGAGGGAACACAGCAAATCTAAAATGCGGAAATGTAGATTCTGTTTTGTTTGGGGTTGTCCAGAGACCTGGAACAGTTTGATTACGTTAAACTCTATCCATTTTCTATGTGGTTCCTAAGATTAATTGCCTTTCTTCTGATTCAGATAGCTTTAAAAGTACTCAGTTTGCATGTGAATTTTCTTTATGTTCTGGTTTGTTTCAAATCAGTAAACAATGAACTAAATGCTTTGTCTGCCAAGCATAATTTGTAAGGCTTATAATTAATCTTAATGTTTTCATATTTCCTGATTGAAAGGTTGAAATGGAGAAGAATAAGCCAGTGGAAGGTGAGGGACTATGATTACAGCTTTCCTTTCCTTCAGTTCAGGTGGTAGTTTTCTTACTGTATTATCTGTGGGAGATGGGAATGGAACAGTGCTCCCTAGGGGATATAGATTTCAATTTTTTCTTTACATCTATATGTTTATTCTGTCACCTATTTTGTTTTACAACACAGACAGAAAGGAGAATTATAGTTGTATTTGTACTGACTGGAGTGATTTGACTTGTTAGTTTCACCAGTTTTAAAAATACATTTTTTGACTAAGATGATCACTGTTGACAGTCATTTGTATTACAACTACTAATTCAAATAATGCCTTACATCTTCAAAACTCTTTACAAACATTATATCGTCACAAATATCCTGCGAGTATGTAGGGTAAATAATTTTACAAATTGGAAAACAGACACACTGTCCTAAATTCTGCCTTTATTTAACCTCTGTGCAATCCCAGTTTAGCTAATGGGATTTCTGAGGTGCATATCCACACAGAAGTTGGTCCAGAAGGTGAAAAGACTTGAAGGCCATGCAATAAATCCTGGGCAAGATCAAGATTAAAATTTACAAAGAATTTCTAACTCCTCCTCCCATGCTCAAACCAATAGACCATACTTATTTGACTTATGAAAATTCCAATAGTAAGTTAAACCACCTATTTGGCATTTTGATCTAAAGGATCAAGCATGAAGATGGGAGCCAGGAACTTCTGACTCCTAATTTAAGCTTTACCACTGATTAAGAGTAATTTTTCTGTGATTTGGATGCCCATCTGTAATGGGCTAGGAATAAAATTATTTAACTATCTCACACTCATTTGAAGTCTAAAGAGTTATTGTTTGTACATTCCTTGGAAAGTATAAAGTATTATCATATATAAATGCTAAGTAGAGTATGGTTGTTGCTGTTAAAGAGTGAACAGTTGCCAATAATTACCACACAATGAGAAACCATGATTTTTTTCCCCTATCCTACATACAGGAAATAACTGTGATAACAGAGTAGTGTTTTTTGGCAAAATTTGGCTGTTTATTGGCCAGCATTTTACAAATGGGGTGAGTTCACAGAGAGATGCTTTGGCCCAATCTTCAGAGGTGCTGTGTAATACCAGCCCCCAGTGAAGTCAAGTGCTCAGCACATTTGAAAATCAGATCATGTTGCAAGTGACTTGCCTTGGGTTATACAGGAACTCTAGCAGAGCTGGGAATAAAACCCAGGATTCCTGAGTCTCAGCGTAAGTTATCCACAAGACCATTCTTCCTTCAATGGCAGCAACATGCCCATTTACCAGCTAAAGTTGCTCATAGGTGAAATGGAACAACATTTCAGTTTCAGCAGTTGAGTTAAAAATGAGCTTTCAACTATTGACTTTCTGTTGGTCATGATAGGTATCAAGTGAAAAAGGAGTTATTAGAAGCCATCTCTTTCCTTCAAATGATTTAATGTTTATATTTTGAAAGATTATGTTAATGAGCAAAAGGGAACTGATTAGTAGCAAATTGTTAGCACAAACGCTTCTCCCTGATTTTAGAAATCTGATTCCACAGGTAGCACTTGCTTTCAGTTGCACATGGTAGTGGAGCCTTAACGACTGTGTCAGTATGTCACCATCTTACTTAACAGAACTGCTCCCTCTTTCTGAATCATGGCTTCTTATTGTACTGACAAATGTACGTTTTTACTGCTTTTACTCGTAATAACACAACAGAGCCACCCTCATCTAAGGAAGAGGGAACTGGAGTGTACTTTGCATTGTGCGTCATCAACAAAATTGTTAAGTCCATTTACAGAATTTTTATTACTGGTTAAGATGCATGAGCCAGAAAGAACTCAGCTTGTCTTTCATATGCAAGATTGTTCCAGTTAGAAAAAATATTATTATAGTTCTAAACTGAGGAAATTAGATTCGGTCTTGAATATCACTGAGAGACAGGACCTCCACAACACTACATTTAACATCACTTTGTCAAAGTGTAGCTATACTCTGAAAACCACCAACAAACTAGTCATGCAAAAGCAGTAGTTATTGATCAAATAGGTCAATATGAGAAAATAAGAGAAAAGTTTTTAAACAAAGTTTTTACTCTCCTACCTGTAAAAAAGTGAATTTGAAGGAAGAAACTTTGTCCTGCTTCTCTGAGATGCCACAGAATAATGGCACATTTCAAAATATCATCCTATTCAATGATTTTAAAATCCTATTCAGTTTGTTTATATATATAATTACATGATTACATACTATTTTGTTCATAGGGTGCATGGTGGTCACTTAGGGAGAAGAGATTCAATATTTTGTTCTCTTGTCATTGTTCAGTGCAGAGCCCCTGGCCTTACTGCACACTATTGAAGCCTTGTCCTAAAGAGGGAAAATAGAATAAATTATTGCCTCATAGACTTTTGTATGGCACTCATCATTATAGTATCTGAGTGCTTCCCAAACAAATTAATCAGTCTTTACAACATCTCTGTGGATAATGGGGTGGTATTATCTGCACTTCGCAGATGGGGAACTAAGGCAGAGAGATTAAGGTAAAAAATTTCCACTAATTTTGAGTGCCTGTTTTGAGATACCAAGAGCTGACTTTTCAGATGACTTAGCACTGTGTAGTATTTTATATGTTCAAAGCACAGTTCACGTGAGTGCTCAGCACTTCTGCATATCAGACCCCAGGTTCTGAAGTCAGGTACCTAAAAAAGGAGCAACACACAATTAGTGACCACCTGTGAAAAGGCTGGGTTAAGTGACTTGCTTAGCAGCACAAAGGAACACTATAGCAGAGACAAAATCCAGTTCTTGAGGACAGCATTCAAATGCCTTAAATATAAGACCATCTTTTGTCTTTCTGCAAACTCTGCAACCTTCAGTACATAATTTTCAAGTCCTATACCACCCTGATTCTTTTGCAGAGCAGGTCTGGTCTGCGCATGAAATGAGTCAGCAATCCTATGAAAAAACAAGGGTCTTACAATGGGAGGTGATAGGCAAACTTAATAGGTGTGAGGTGGCACTGCTGGCTATTATCTAGCAAAATATGGGAATAGACTCAGAAGTGTAGGACTGGAAGGTATTTCAATAGGTTATTGAATCCAGTTCCCTGCAGTCAAGGCAGGACTATGTAATAACTTGACCATCCCTGACTGATGTTTGTCTAACCTGTTCTTAAAAACCTCCAATGATGGTGTGACGTTCCCCCCTGCAGTCTGGATTAGTGTGTAGCTGTGTCACCACAATCTCTCATTTCTGGGCCCCAACTTACTCTTCTTTGCTGTCTGAATCACCTGGATCAGCTCACGCCCAGCCGCCTGCGAGTAATCAGTCCCCGGCCCAATGAAGGAGGGCTTTTGGCCAGCCGCTCATGGGATTGACCCCCAGCAAACACCTCCAGTCCCAGATGCAATCCTGGGAACTGCCATTTTACAGGGTTCAGTGCTGGACACTGCACCCTGCAAGCTCATTTACGTATGTCCGTCAGTTTATCAAAGAAATTGATATGCACCAGCTCTGTCATTCTAAGTGAAGTCTCTACACACACACAATCTGCATGCACTGTTTTAGATAAAACAAACAAATAAGTTTATTGATTACAGCATGATTTTAAGTGATTATATGTCAGATTAATATGAATCAAGAGATTAGAACATTATTAACTAAAAGGTAACTTGCATCCTAACCTAAACTTAATATATTAGTAACTTTTCAGTCCTTGATGTTAGCTTACCCACAGCTGGCTGAGATGCCTTTTGCAACCAGGCCTCCCCCTCCCACTTGGGCAGTTGTCAGAGTCGTTGATGTTGCTTAGAAGCTGGATTGCAAGGGAGAGCCCAGAGATAAAGATGCCTCTCTCTTTTAACAAGTTTTCTCAACCTGGGGTCAGGTGATTGGCCATGTCCGGCAATGGGCATGATTTCTTCCACTTGAGCCAAAGAGTTCAAAGGTGCTCAGGCCAGTCCATTGTTCCTGTATGCATGCCTTTGCAAAGCGTGGACCCTCACTTTGCTTGGTATTTGCCTAGATCTATTAAAACTATATGAGACACTTTTGGGGATATTACATAGCAGAATTTCATATCTGTATATATGTGACATTACAGGAAACATACTACCATAACAATAATGTTTAGTATGTGATGAGTATTCCAAAAACACCTTATATGACATACTTTGCATCAGACAACACACAGTTACACTATAAGGGTGAACATGAATGATACACGAATCACACTACAAGGGTGTACATGGGGTATAGCGTGTCACAGATGGAGCTTCCACAACAGTCTTAGGCAATTTATTCCAGTGCTCAACTATCATGACACTTAGGAAGTTTTTCCTAATGTCCAACTTAAACCTCCCATGCTGCAATTTAAGCCCATTGTTTCTTGTTGTATCGTCAGAGGTTAATAAGAACAATTTTTCACTCTCCTCCTTGTAACAACCTTTTATGTACTTGAAAATTGTTATCATCTCCCCCCTCAGTCTTCTCTTCTCCAGACTAAACAAATCCAGTTTTTCAATCTTTCCTCATAGGGTCATGTTTTCTAGACTTTTAATCATTTGTTGCTCTTCTCTGGACTTTTTCCAATTTGTCCACATCTTTCCTGAAATGTGGCACCCAGAACTGGACAAATCTCCAGCTGATGCCTTATCAGCACAGAGTGGAAGGATTACTTCTTGTGTCTTGCTTACAACATTCCTGCTAATACATCCCAGAATCATGTTTGCTTTTTTTGCAATAGTGTTACACTCATATTTAGTTTGTGATCCACTGTAACTCCCAGATCACTTTCCTTAGCACTCTTTCCTAGGCAGTCATTTCCCATTTTGTATGTATGCAATTGATTGTTCCTTCCTATGTGAAATATTTTGCATTGTCTTTACTGAATTTCATCCTATTTACTACAGACTATTTCTCCAGTTTATCCAGATCATTTGAATTTTAATCCTCTAAAGCACTTGCAACCCCTCTCAGCTTGGTATCATCTGGGAGCTTTGTAGGTATACTCTCTCTGCCATTATCTAAATAATTTATGAAGATATTGAACAGAATTGGACCCAGGACCAGTCCCTGCAGGATGCCACTCAATATGCTCTTCCAGCTTGACTGTGATCTACTGATAACTTCTCCCTGGGAACAGTTTTCCAACCAGTTATGCACCCACCTTATAGTAGCTTGGGCCTAGACTATAGTTCCCTAGTTTGTTTATGAGAAGGTCATGCAAGACGTGTCAAAAGCTTACTAAAGTCAAGATATATCATATCCACCTTTTCTCCCCATCCACAAGGCTTGTTTCCAGGTCAAAGAAAGCTATTAGGTTGGTTTGACGTGATTTGTTCTTTACAATCCATATTGACTGTTACTTAGCACCTTATTATCTTCTGGGTGTTTGCAAATGAATTGCTTGGTTATTTGATCCATTATCTTTCTGAATACTGTTGTTAAGCTGGGTCTAATTTCCTGGGATGTCCTTATTTCCCTTTTTATAGATTGCCCCTCTTTCAATCCTCTGGAATCTCTCCCATCTTTCATAAGTTTTTGAAGATAATCACTAATGGCTCAAATATCAACTCACTCAGCTTCATGAGTAGTCATGTCACTGGCTGAAACCGAACAATCTGTTCTTCTGCTTCAGTCTGATTCTAAGATGCTCTCTGAACGGTTACAGCACTGAACAAAGAAGACCACTAAAACATTTAAAAATGATTATTAATAGCAGTAAATCTAATCAGTAAATCTAATAGCAGTAAATCCGCCACTTATCACTGTTGCATCTGAGGCTTGGTCTACACTACAGCTGGTGGTCGATGGGAGATACTCAAGCTATGTAAAGTAAGCTTCTTTACGTATCTCCTGTTAACTTACTTATGTTACTGTACCACGGCATCTTCACTGCAGTGCATCGATGGGAGACGCTCTCTGGTCAATGCAGCCTCACTCCTTTCGGACAGGTGAATTAATGGCGTTTACTGTAGAGTACTTCCGGGATCAATTTCAGTGGGTCTCCGCGACCCACTCAATTGATTCTGCTACATTGATCCCCAAGGAGTCAGCAGCGTAGACATACCCTGAGTGCCTTCAATGTAAAATCAATAGCAATAGCAAAGTTCATAGAGAACTTTGTGGAGTCTTTGGCACTTTGATGTAAAAACTCTGCTTGGGGTTAAATTATTTTAGATTATTATTTTTTTCTTTTGAGTTGGTAGGTATTTTAGAATAGAAGGAAGTGTCAGTGTTGTGTCACTCTTAAGATGACAAGGTCTTTTTAAAAATGAAAGTTTTACAGCACTTCGTAAAGATGGTCTCACTCTGGATCTGCCTGATCTCCTCTGAAAGATTGTTCCATAGCTGGATCCTCTTGAGAGAGGATGCTTTGTCTCCAGCTCTCATGCATTTCTTTCTGTGCTTTCTGATCTGCATTGCCCCAGAGAAGTTCAGGTGTTTTGATGGTTCATAGCTCAAAATATGGTCTTTAATGTAGCTGGAGCTTGATCCATTAATTTCCTTGCAAATTAGGGCCAAGACCTTAAACTAGCATTGGAAGCTGACTAGAGTCAGTGGAGAGACTTGACCATAGGGCTGATATGATCACAGCAGCCTAAACCATAGAGAAAACACAGCTGCATTTGGTATAAGCTGGAGCTTATGAATCCCATTTAGCTTTATGTACAGTGATTTATAGTAATCCTGGGGGACAAATTCATAGAGTAATGTGTGGTCTCTCTTGGGTCTGGGTCATATGCCAGTTAGAATATTAAAACTTTTTAGATAAACTTAATGGTAAAATTTTCAAAAGTGTTTACCTGATTTAGGAGCCTGACTCCCATTTTCTAAAGCCCTCTGCCTCATCCCATAAGAAAGATGATAAAGTTCTGTATATTTTTGTTACAAGGATAAAAACTATAATTTGAAAGTTATGTACACAGTATTTCTAACAAGACTTCATAATTTAGTCAAAAGCTGTTAAAGAAAGCTAGCTTAATTAAAGAAATGTGATCTGTTTCATATTTAGGGATATAATGGTATTTTAAGAAATCATGTCTATTCCGTAACAAGACACAAACATTAAAAAAGTGAGAAAATTCAGTGGCAATATATCAGTAACTTTACTGCTGCTAAACCATCAGAAATGTTCAGTTTTAGCACTTTTACTTGTAATGCTAATATAAATCTGGAGGTACAGGGGGAAAACTTATTAAAATTAGACTTGGAAAGACAGCTTTGTGAATTACAACAAGATAACACTTTATTCCCAGCTGAGAAACGCTTTTTAGGTCTGCATTATATCTGTTGTAGGAAAGGGTGTACATCTTAGATTAGTAACGTTTATAAATTATTATTTTTCAATGCTGCATGTAATTTCACACTAGGATATGTAAAAATGCTAACAGTCTAAAGTTTATATGAAAGTTTCAGAATTATTTTTCAAAATGCAGAAAATATGATGAGTGTGCAGACAATCTCTTTGAAAATGAGGGATGTTTTCATAATTATTCAACTAATTCATATGATGCATAATGTAAAAATGTGAGAAAAGAGCGCGGTTATAATCTTTTCCCACTATATTTCATTTGGATTTCTTGCATTTCATAGCCACTACCCTTCAACACTTTTGCTTTGGTGTTCCTTCTATATCTGGCAGTGATTACTAATACATAGTAAGGTCAGCTCTGTCCCCTAAAGAATGAACACATTATATCTGCACTGTACTCAGTTCCTCTGGGTCTCTCATTTTCAACTTGTTTGGGATCTCCAGGTTTTTATTCTGTACATTTTGCAGCATTTGTGCAATCAGGCTACTAATTTTCAAAATTTTTAACAGACAAATGTAAAATGAAAACCAGCTATTGAATGTTTTTTGTGTCATTGTTCCTAAAGATGTACACGGAACAAAGATGTTTTTTTTCCTACAAATGGTACTTGGCAAAACCAGTAAACTGTTTCATAGATTCATAGAGCTTAAGGCCTGAAGGAAGCACTAGATCTAATCTGTATATCCCAGGCCATTATATCTTTCAGTTACCACATTATTGGCTCAATAACATGTGTATGACTAAAGCATAACTTGTGTTTGACTAATGCATATTTTCCAGAAAGGCCTCCAGTTTTCATCTGAAGAAATCAGAAGCATTGAGAATCCACCACTTCTCTTAATTGTTTGTTCCCAAGGTTAATCACACTCCCTGTTAAAAATGCGTCCCTCATTTTTTATATGATTTGTCTGGCTTCTGGTACGAGCCACTGGTTGTTGTTATGCCTTTTTCAGATGGTTTAAAGAGCCATTTAGTACCCAGTATTTTCTCCCTGTGGAGGTACTTATTTACTATAATCAAGTTGTGTCTCGGTCTTCTTTTTGATAAACTAAACAGATTAAGCTCTTTAAGTCTCACTGTAAAGTATTTTCTCCAGTTTTTGAATAATTGTTATGGCTCTTCTGCACCTTCTCCAACTTTGCAACATCCTTTTATAAATATGGATACCAATGATATGCAGTATTCCAGAATTGGTGTCACAAATGCCATACATGGAGGTGAAATCACCTCTCTACACTCCTCTGTTTATACATCCAAGGATCACATTAGCCCTTTTTGCCAAAGCATCACACTGGAAGCTCGTATGAGTTGCTTGTCCATTATGACCTTGAAATCCTCTTCAGAGTCAGTGTTTTCTAGTCTCCCTTTCTGTAGGTATAACCTGCATTCCTTGTTCCTAGAAGCATAACTTTGCATTAAAAGGCGTTTTGTTTTAATGGGTCCAGAATATCATATGATCCAGGTAACTCTATTACTGTTGTGTCCTCATTATTTACCACTTGACAATCTTTGTATCATCTGCATTTTTTATCAGCAATCACTACATTTACAGATCTTTAATGAAAATACTGAAGAAGCCTGAATCTAATACCAATCCTAGTGGAACCCTTCTAGAAATATCTCCATTTGATGATGATTCCAGTTGATAACTACTTTGAGATCTGTCAGATGGCCAGTTCTTAATCCATTTAATATATGCTTTACAGATATTCTAGAATGCTAATTTTTCAATCAGAGCGCTGTGCAGTGCTAAGTCAAATACCTTAGAAAAATCTCAATATATTACATCTACTCAGATACCTTTATAAGCCAAGCTTGTAATCTCCTCAAAGAATGAAATCAGCTTTGTTTGACAAAACACGTTTCCCATAAAATCGTGCTGATTGGCATTAGGTATATTCCTATCTTTTAGTTCTTTTTCAAGTGAATCCTCTACCAGCTTTTCCATTATTTGGCCCAGGACTATCAAGTCAATCAGCCTATAATTACCCAGTTCATCCTGCTTGTCCTTTTTGACTATTGGTACAACATTAACACTCCTATAGTTTTCTAGATTTTTCCCAATATTCTAACGTTTATTAGAAATTAACAACAGTGGGTCAGAGATCTCCTCAGTCAACTCTTTTAGAACTCTTGGGGTGCAAGTTTTCTGGACCTGCTGATCCTTTGTTCCTAATGGACAGGAAAAGAATCCTCATATATGAGTACATCATCCTGCTTCTTACTAATTAAAAAACAGAAATATTTATTGATCACTTCTGCCTTCTCTGCATCACTGTTAACAATTTTTACCATTTCTATCTATTATTAGCACTGCATCCTTGCTAGAATTTCCTTTGTTCCTAATATACTTTAAAAGAACCTCGTTCTTATTTTCCTTAGCCCTGACAGCAATGGATCACTTCTCAACCTTATGGCTAAGATCAAGTGTCTTTAGTGTCGCTTATCAGTTTTCTAAACTTCTTAGAATCATCATAGAATCATAGAACATTAGAGTTGGAAGCAGTCAAAGCAGGACTAACCTCAGCTAAATCAATGCAGCCAGGACTTTGTCAAGCCACAGCTTTGTCAAGCCAAACCTCTAAAGATGGAGATTCCATCACCTCCCTAGGTAACCCATTCCAGTACTTCACCACCCTCCTAGTGAAAAACCTTTTCCTAATATCCAACCTAGACCTCCCCCACTGCAACTTGAGACCATTGCTCCTTGTTCTGTCATCTACTACCATTCAGAACAGCCTAGCTCCGTCCTCCCTGGGACCCTCTTTCAGGTAGTTAAAGGCTGCTATCAAATCCCCCCTCATACTTCTCTTTTGCAGGCTAAACAGGCCTAGTTCCCTCAGCCTCTCCTCATAAATCATGTGCTCCAGCCCCCTAATAATTTTTGTTGCCCTCCGCTGGACTCTCTTCAACTTGTCCACATCCTTTTTGTAGTGGTGGGCCCAAAACTGGACACAGTATTCCAAATGCAGCCTCATCAATGCCGAATAAAGGGGAATAATCACTTCCATCGATCTGCTGGCAATGCTCCTACTAATGCAGCCCAATATGCTATTAGTCTTCTCGACAACCAGGGCACACTGCTGACTCATATCCAGCTTCTTATCCACTGTAAATCCCAGGTCCTTTTCTGCAGAACTGCTACCTAGCTCGTCGGTCACCAGTCTGTAACTGTGCATGGGATTCTACCATCCTAAGTGCTGAACTCTGCACCTGTCCTTGTTGAACCTCATCAGATTTCTTTTGGCCCAATCCTCCAATTTATCTAAGTCACTCTATATCCTATCCTTACATTCCAGGGTATCTACCAGTTCCCCTAGCTTAGTGTCATCTGCAAACTTGCTGATGGTGCAATCTACCCCATTCTCCAGATCATTAATGAAGATGTTGAACAAAACTGGCCCCAAGACTGACCCCTGGGACACTCCGCTTGTTACTGACTGCCAGCGAGATGTGGAGCCATTGATCACTACCCATTGAGCCCGATGATCTAGTCAGCTCTCCATTTTATAGTCCATTCATCCAACCCATACTTCTTTAACTTGCTGATAAGAATACTGAGGGAGACCGTATCAAAAGCTTTGCAAAAGTCAAGGTATATCACATCCACTGCTTTCCCCACATCCACAGAGCCGGTCACCTCGTCATAGAAGGCAATCAGGTTGGTTAGGCATGACTTTCTCTTGGTAAATCCATGTTGATTGTTCTGTGACTTCTCATTTATATTGGTTGATACCTATTTCTCTGTTTTTTTATTTATAATTGCTGCCTTCACTTTGTTCTGGAACCTGAATGGTTTTTTAGCCAAAGATTTGGGGGTGGGAGCTATAACTCCTCAAATCAAATAGTGTTGTGTTTTTTCCAATGCAACCTTCTGTAAATGATTGGCCTTTCCTCCCTAATCTTAATAATCTTATTTGCTACTGTTAAGACATGTACACTAGCCTTCCAGTGACACCATGATTATATTGTCCTCTCCTCCAAATTAATCGAGCTGTTAAAGGGGAAAAATTAGGACAACAAATACTTCCAAATACTACCCTTTTCCCAAGCTCTTTATACACAGGAAAAAAAAGAGAAAAAATATTTTTCCAGGACCCAATCCAAAGGATACTTCTTCTAATCCACCTTAATATTAAAACCATGTAGGAGGAAATAATCACTCTGAGCATAATTTGATAAAACCAGGCATATTTTCACTAAGTTCAGTAAAAGAAGAAAAGGCAAAACCATCAAGTTATGTCTAGAAAAACTAGTTGATATCCAGGCAAGAAAGGCAAAAAAAACCACAGCTCTTTTCAGTTGCCTTGTGCTCACTGCATAGTCATCCAGCCATTTTCTAATGATGCCATGCCTTTCTGTGTAGCTGACGTCAGCTGCATTTTCCAACAGCCACTGAGGCAGCCTTCAGACTTAAAATGCCTTACATTTCTCTTTGCCAAGAGAAAATGGAGAGAGTTCTCTCAACTCTACCCAAGAGAACAGTTGGATGTCACTTATTCTGCAAATTGCAATTGTGCATTTATAACCTTGCGTAACGGACACACAATTGTTTATCTCATATTTACTGCTATAGCTGGCTAGATGCACCTCGCTCTTTGAGAGGGAAGGTTGGAGTAAAGGAAGAAGATGAAAAACCCATTGCCTATTTCAGAATAATAAAATGGTACATTTGCAGTAATTTTTCACCACAGCAGACTGATTGATGAATAGCTCTGGTCCATTCCCATCCTGACTGTGTCAAACCTATCAAACATTCTAACATTTTCATGCATCTCATTTAGAAATTGAAATAACTAATTCCATAACTCTGTGTTCCTATACATGCAAACCTTGCTTTAAGTTCTTCACTACATATTATTTCCATAACAAGGATGAAATCCTGACTCTGTTGGAGTCAATAGCAGAACTCCCATTTTTTTTTCAATAGGACCAGGAGTTCACTCCAAGTTTTGGTCTGTTACTAATTCATGCAGTGGACAAGGAAGGAGCTCCTTCTCACTGCCTCCCCTGCCTCTGCTTGAACTGCTCCCACCGAGGTTCTGTAGCTCCGTAAGCCAGGCACACCATACAGACTCCTCTAGCTCCAGCAAAAAACTAAACTCATGCTGTTGGCCCTGCAGCTCTTTTTATATTTGCCTGCTGAGCCTTCATTGGCTGCCTCCCTTGCAGCCTCTCCAGGCTGCCTGAAGGTCCCATTCTACTATCTTTTTCTGGTGCAGGGTGTAGTAAGACCGCAGGGCCCACCGGCGGGCCTCAAAGGGTCTGGTACACCCTGTCACACTGTCTCTTTTGTGATTTCTCTCTCTTTCTTTTTCACTTTGTGTCTGAGTCTTGCATGAGCATTGTTCCTGTCAATTAGCCTATGGCAGTGGGCTGTCTTCATTGAAATGTAGAACACAGGGAGAGAAAATGTGTGAAAAATTACAGTGACAGAGCTGTGTTGGTAGCTTGTGATCCATGGGTCACAAGCCAGATATTCTCACTGGAACAAAGCAATATTTATGAATTTATCACAGGTGTAATCGTTAAATTCTCATTACAGCCTGGCATATTGCTCTCCTGGGGCAGAAACATTAATCCTTCATCTTTCCCCCATAAAGATGAAATGTAAATAAAAACATTAGCAAATGAAGATTAGACCTCACAAGAGTTTCTGCTTAATACATTAGAATAGAACAGAATTATTTTATTTTATACAACACATTTCATGCTCATAGTGCTTTAAAGTGCCTTAATGAGTTAAATACTGAAATTAAATACTGCTTAGATTAACCAAGTCAATACTGTGCTCTTCACGAGAACCCATGAAGGTCCTTGGACATTAGAATCTCTCTTGCTGAAAGAAGGAATGTTTTTTAGGAGTCAGGATAAAGGTTTAATCCCCTATTCTCTTTTCAGAAAGTTCCAGGAAATCTTTAACTTCACCAAAGAAGTCATTTGCAGAAGGTATATCTTTTTAACTTCTAGTTCAACAACCATTAGAGCTAAATCACACGTATGTACGAGAAGAGCTGCGTTTTTATATAGGCATATGCATTTTCTTATCTTCTGCTTGAACTTCTTCTTTTTTTATCATATGAAAGATCTGAATTTATTAAAACACAAAATCAGCAAAAGAAATTCATATACATCTGGATATGAGGAATACTATGTGACACAAAAGCTGATTTGAAGGACTGAAAACAAAGGTTACTGAGAAATGCCAAAGTATTGAATTTGATGAGGTTTCTGGTGGGTTACTCTTGATAGTGCTCTTACATTTAGTCTTATTAAATATCTTAACTAATGCTTTGGAAGAGGGAATGAATCTCATACAAATGAAATATGCAAATGATAATAAGTTATAAGAAATTAAAATTACCAGTGAGGACAATGGCTTATTCTGGGACCTTGGGGCCCATTCTGAAATCCCTAGTTCTGCAGGCAAAGCTCACACTGGATTCATTCATGAAAAATATATTTTAAAAATAAATGACATTATTCATCTCTTCAAAATTTAGCCCAAAATAGTCAAAAGGCTAGCTTCATTAACTAGATTAATCACTTAAGTGGGAGTTTTGCCTTTATATGGATTGCAGGATATAACATCATGTGGGCTCCTCATGTGTATTCTCTTTCTGGGTGAAACTCAGTCATTGGCAGAAGGGTATTAAAGGCCTGTGCACTCCTTCTATCTGATTAATCCTTTTTTTAAGGGCCTTGTCTCTGTTGGGACTTACTTGTGTTGGCCCTCTGCACAGGCATGAATTTCACTTAAATGAACGAGAAGAGAACCTTTAGTATGCTAAACCTAAGGGGTATGTCACAGAAATTGCGAACATGCCAAGCTGGTGACCAGCTTCTTATATAAAAATTGGTGGATGAACTAACAAGTATTTTTTGGAAAAATAAGTTCTTATAGGAACTAATAATTTTGTCAAATAGAAGATCATTTTGTAATAAAACATTGGCTCCCTGAGTTAAGGAAAAAGCATATTGGTGTAGCTTACATTTAAGATAATAACTTTATACATATTTTTCTTCTGTCACTCAGATCTAACACTAAATGCAATGTCTTTAAATGATGTGCATTACTCTGACTGAGGAAAACAAAGCCTTTAATGTTTGTTATTGATTCAAGTTAAAAAAGGAATGCTGAAAGTCTTCTTCAGTATTCTTGTAATCTCATCTGATCAATTTTCTTCTTTAAATTGGAAATACAATATACCTAGTACTTTAGGATGTGTGTCTATATAAGTGCAAGTGGCTAGAGCATACGTAATTTCCTATTTTATTCAAGTGTGTAGTCTCAGCAACCGTATTTTATAGATTCTGAGGCTTTAAATTAAGTAAGCTAAGATGACACAGTTTTCAAATAATAATTCATATTGCAAGTAATAAGTTATTAAAGTTAACATTAGTGTTTTGCAACAGAATTTTATCACACTTATACAGAAAATAGTTGATATGCATATATAGTCTTAAGGGGACTAAGTCTAGAGAGCAAATTTTGTGGCAAATTCTAACCGCCTAATGAAATATATCTGGTAGGGAATGAAAATCAGTTAATAAAAGAGAGAAAATATAAACAAAAAAGGAATTAATCATCCACTCCCTTATAACAATTTGAAATGAAGCAAAGATATAAGTGCATTATCTCAGAAACAGAACGGGGGACAGAATTAAGAAGAGATTTTTTTATCCAGTATGTCAGTAACACATGCAGATAGATTGCTGTATATAGAGTCAATACAGGTTTGAAAGAGGCATTCAACTAATATTTTCTGGTTTCACTCTGTAATAATGTTCTCAAACATTCCTTTCTGGCTAAAATGAACTATGCTTGTTCTTAGCTCAAAGGTGAATTCTTTTTATATGGGAAAGTTAAAAAAATAGATTAATCTTTTATTTGATGGTGAAAAACTATAGATTTCTATTATTTTAAATAATATTCTGACCATTATTACCCTAATCAAACTTAAAATGACTTGAAGATTAGCTCCAAATCTTGCATTTCACAGGGTTACTCACATTCACCAACATTAGGGATGTGTCTACACAAGATAATTTTAAATGATGGGAGATACCCTTGGTATAAGCCACAGTATTGCATTGTGTCCACACTAGCATTTCTGTTTTGGTAACAGAGTTCCCCTGCCTTCATTCTGAAGAACATAAGAACATAAGAATGGCCATACTGGGTCAGACCAATGGTCCATCTAGCCCAGTATCCTGTCTTCTGACAGTGGCCAATGACAGACACTTCTAAGAACATGAACAGTACAGGTAATCATCAAGTGATCCATTCCGTCAGCCATTCCCATCTTCTGGCAAACAGCAATCTTTGCCCATCTGGCTAATTGCCATTGATGAACCTATCCTCCATGAACTTATTTAGTTCTTTTTGAAGCCCGTTATAGTATTGGTCTTCACAACATCCTCTGGTAAGGAGTTACACAGGTGACTGTGCATTGTATGAAGAAATACTTCCTTAGATTTGTTTTAAACCTCCTGCTTATTAATTTTATTTGTTGACCCCTAGTTCTTGTGTTATGAGAAGGAGTAAATAACACTTCCTTATTTACTTTCTCCACACCAGTCATGATTTTAGAGACCTCTATCATATCCTCCTTTAGTTGTCTCTTTTCTAAGATGAAAAGCCCCAGTCTTATTAATCTCTCCTCATATGGAAGCTTTTCCATATCCCTAATCATTTTTGTTGTCCTTTTCTGTACCTTTTCCAATTCCAATATCTTTTTTGAGATGGGGCGACTAGATCTGCACGCAGTGTTCAAGATGTGGGCGTCCATGGATTTATAAAGAGGCAATACAGTATTTTCTGTCTTATTATCTATTCCTTTCCTAATGACTCCGAACATTCTATTAGCTTTTTTGACTGCTGCTGCACACTGAGTGGATGTTTTCACAAAACTGTCCACAGTGACTCCAAAATCTCTTTCCTGAGTGGTAACAGCTAATTCAGACCCCATCATTACATATGTATAATTGGGATTAAGTTTTCTAATGTGTATTACTTTACAATTTTCAACATTGAACTTCATCTGTTATTTTCTTGCCCGATCACTGAGTTTTATAAGATCCCTTTGTAACTCTTCACAGTTTGCTTTGGACTTAATATCTTAAGTATTTTTGTACTATCTGCAAATTTTGCCACCTCACTCTTTACCTTATTTCAGATTATTTCTGAATATATTGAACTATACTGGCCCCTGTACAGACCACTGGGTGAAAGCACTATTTACTGCTCTCCATTCTGAAAACTGACCATTTATTCCTACCCTTTGTTTTCTATCTTTTAACCAGTTACTGATCCAGGAGAGGATCTTCCCTCTTATCTCATGACAGCTTACTTTGCTTAAGAGCCTTTGGTAAGGTTCCTTGTCAAAGGCTTTTTGAAAATCTAACTATTCTATAACTACTGGATCACCCTTGTCCACATGATTGTTGACCCCCTCAAAGAATTCTAGCAGATTGATGTGACATGATTTATGTTCATAAAAATCATTTTGACCCTTTCCCAACAAATCATGTTCTTCTAGGTGTCTGATTCTGTTCTTTACTATAGTTTCAACCAATTTACCTGGTACTGAAGTTAGGCTTATTGGCTTTTAATGGCCCAGATCGCCTCTGGAGCCTTTTTGAAAAATTGGTGTCATATTAGCTATCCTCCAGACATCTCGTACAGAAGCTGATTTAAATGACAGGTTACATACCACAGTTAGTAGTTCTGCAATTTCACATTTGAGTTCCTTCAGAACTCTTGGGTGAATACTATCTGGTCTTGGTGACTTTCTACTACTTAGTTTATCTATTTGTTCCAAAACCTCCTCTAATGGACACCTCAGTCTGGGACAGTTCCTCAGAGTTGTCACCTAAAAAGAATGGCTCCATTTTGGGAATCTTCCTCACATCCTCAGCCGTGAAGATTGATGCAAAGAATTCATTTAGTTTCTCCACAATGACCTTATCTTCCTAGAGTGCTCATTGAGCATCTTGATTGTCCAGTGGCCCCACTAGTTGTTTAGCCAGTTTCCTGCTTCTGTGTACTTAAAACAATGTTCTTGTTACTTTTTGAGTTCTTCAAATTCTATTTTGCCCTTCCAAATTATATTTTTACACTTGACTTACCAGAGTTTATGATTTTCTATTTCCTCAATAGGAAGTAACTCCCACTTTTTAAAGGATGCCTTTTTGCTTCTAACTGTTTATTTTCCTTTGTTGTTTACCCACAGTTGCACTTTTTTGGTCCTTTTACTGTGTTTTTTAATTTGTGGATATACATTTAAATTCTATTATGGTGTCTTTAAAAAGTTTCCATGCAGCTTGCAGGGATTTCACTTTTGGCACTGTACCTTTTAATTTCTGTTTAACTAACTTCCTCACTTTTGTGTAGTTCCCCTTTCTGAAATTAAATGCTACTGTGGTGGGCTTCTTTTGGTGTTTCCCCTCCCACAGGGTTGTTACGTTTTATTATGTTATGGTCACTATTACCAAGTGATTCAACTACATTCAGCACTTGGACCATATCATGGGCTTCACTTAAGACTAAATCAAGAATTGCCTCTCCTCTTGTGGGTTCCAGGACTAGTTGCTCCAGGAAGCAGTTGTTTAAGGTGTCAAGAAACTTTATCTGTGCATCTTGTCCTTAGGTGAAACATACCAGTCAATATGGGAATAGGGGAAATCCCCCATTATTATTGAGTTATTTTTTTATAACCTCTCTAATCTCCCATAGCATTTCACAGTCACTATCACCATCCTGGTCAGTTGTTTGGTAGTATATCCCTACTGATACATATTTATTATTCAAGCATGGAATTACAATCCATAGAGATTCTGTTGTATATTTTGGTTCAAATAAGATTTTAACTTCATTTGACTTTATTCTTTCTTTCACATATAGTACCATTCTCCCATCAGTACAACCTATTTTTTCCTTCTGTTATATTTTGTACCCTGGTATTACTGTGTCCCATTGTTTATTCTCATTCCAACAATTTTCTGTAATGTCTATTATAGCAAATCCCCATTTAATAAGAGGCACTCAAGTTCACACATCTTAGTATTTAGACTTCTCACATTTGTATATAAGCAGTTAAAAAGTTGTCACATTTTAGCTGTCTGTCAATATGTGATGTGATTGAATGGGACTCTTTTTTATTTGATTGTTTCTTGTCAGATCCTATCCATATTTTATCATTTTCCATCCTCTCTGCCTTACTAGAACATAGAGAATCTCCATTAACAGATACTCCCCTAAGGGATGTTTCTGTCCAAACCGCATGCTTCTCCGCACCTGTCAGCTTTCCCTCAGCCCTTAGTTTAAACTCTTAGTTTAGTTTTTAAACTCTTCTACAACCTTTTTAATATTACGTGCTAGCAATCCAGTTCCATTTTGGTGTAGGTGGCCCCCATCCTTCCTGTATAGGCTCCCGCTTTCCCAAAAGGTTTCCCAGTTCCTAATAAATCTAAATCCCTCTTCCTTATACCACCTTCTCATCCACACATTGAGACCCTGCAATTCTGCCTGTCTTACTGGTCCTGCACATGGAACTGGAAGCATTTCAGAGAATGTTACCATGGAGATTCTGGACTTCAGTTTCTTACTTAGCAGCCTAAATTTGGCTTCCAGGAACTCTCTTCTATCCTTTCCTATATCATTAGTATCTACATGTACTATGACCTTTGATCAGGTCTTCCCGAACTCTACACATAAGTCTGTCTAGATGTCTTGAGAGATCTGCAACTTTCTCACCTATCAGGCAAGTCACCATGTGGTTCTCCCAGTCATTGCAAACCCAGTTATCTATGTTTCTAGTAATGTAATCCTCCATTTGTATTACCTGTATCTTCTTAATAATTGGAGTTCCACCCCCTGGAGCCGATACCATGACATCATCTGAGAGCCCCAATTACTGGATCGTTTCCCTATGCTCCAGTTTGATGTTCTCCTTTCCTGAGACTTTCATCCTCCTTAACAGTACAGAGGCTATCAGATCAGGAGTGGGACCTTTCGACAGTCTCATCTATGTACTTCTCTGTCTCCCTTACCTCCTCCACTTCAGCCACACTGGTCTCCAAAGCCTGTATGTGGTCTCTGAGGGCCAGGAGCTCCTTGCACTGAATGCACATATATGCCACCAGCCCATAAGGCAGGTAATGATATGTGCTGCATTCAGTGCAATAACCTGGATAGCCCCCACTCTGTTGCTGGACTTCTGCCTGCATTCTTTTTTATTCCTGCAGCTCTTTCCTTTATTATTGTTTGGTTTTTATCAGGTTGCGTAATATAATTCTGTTGCAATAGAAGTGCCCCCGGTATCTATCTCACAGTTCCCAGCAATGCTCCCTAAAGCAGTGTGATATTTTAAAGGGCCTTCTGGGAGTCTTTCAGGAATCCAGAGGAATTGCTGGAGTAGTAGTCAAACTTCCATAATTTCCTGGGAAACTCCAGTCAATTCCCTTGTATTGGAATGATTCTCCTTAGCTTCGCAGTTCCACAGAACCCTTACAAAAGGAGTCATTCCCTGCTTTACAGCATGGCAGAGGCAGGACTAGACCTGTCAGTTACAGATGAGAGGACAGTGACCAAGCCCTTGAAGATCCTTCAATTTTGTCTGACTCAACAGATTTTACTAGACCTCCTGCTGAGAACAACTGAAAAATGGAAAATTGGGCTGATCTGACTTTTGGCACCGTGAGAACTAGTCCGTTGGTTTTACAGGATCTATCTGGTATCCTTTCTTTAGCTCTGGGATCTCATCAGCAACTGTCCTCATGGCAGTGGATGTGGCAGAAAGTATTATTCATGTGGATAATATAAGAGAATTAGTTGCATGAATGCAGAGGCTTTTGGGGGGATGGAGGGAAGTATGCACTACACCTAAATTTGATAGCAAGGCTCAACCACTTGCTTTAGAAAGAGTTCTTGGACACTAAGTATTAACTGGGGGAAAATAGGGACTACGATAAATTGGTATATCAGCTAGATTTATGAAAATGAAATGTACCCTGACAGTAGGCAGGATAGGCAGTACAATTGTTGCCAGCTCTCATGACCTGTGTGAGTTGTGCATTACTGCTATAGAAGGATCACTAAGACTGTTTATCATGCATTAAATAGGAAAGCAGAATGAAATGTGATTGCAGGTAGATAATAGCAGCGTGCTCATTAGGTTCTGTGGTCTGGCAGATGGATGGAGACAAACACACTAAAAAGTAAATGCTTTGGCTTCAGTGTGTGATATGTAATTTATTGTAACAAAGGTATGTGATTGTTAAGAATTTTATATTGCTGTTTCTATGTTATATTGTAATCTTCTTCCTTCTTTTTGTCCACCATTTTTAATCTAATCACATGGCATGTCTCAGTCAGCTGCTCTGCATGCTGAGCTGGGCACTTCTAGGCTAACTGGTAACAACATCACATGCTATTGACAGTAGGAGGGGAGTTGTTGGGGTAATGTTGATTCTTTGTAATTATTTGGGGTTGATTTGAACACTGACTGTTCACAATGTTTTTGCATGCACATGCATCATAGGAGTGCTGTGGGACTAGTGATTAATATGACAAATGTATCTGGCATTGACAAGGGCAAGGTCCTTTCGCTTCTGCCAGAGATATCCCCGACTGTACCCTACTCATAAAGGACATAAGTAGGCCCTTCTCTACAGCTTGCTGTTGGTGTGGGGAGGTCTTTCTGAGGGGAAAGGACACATGGTTTCTTGCTAAGAATACTACTGCTGGTGACTGGAGAACAGGGAGGGCTGCTGCCATAGAATAGACTGAAACCTCATTGTATTAAAGGGAGGGAGATTTTGTGGGGAGGTCCCTCAGAAGATTCAGCTAGGATAGGTGGGTAGCTAAACATTTGGCTGCTTACCCAAATTGAAACTGGTCCCTCTGAGGTTTCCACATGACTGGTTACCGTTGGTCTTTCATAAAGTAAGCTCAAACATTGGGCAATTTGATTAACTCTTTGGAAATGATACTATATTACAGTTCTTCTCCAGCTCTTTCATTTTGGGGACTATTTCATTTCTCTTTCCAGCAGTCCACATCTTGGTTCTCCACATGTTACATTATACAGATCCCCACGAAAGAAACCACAGACCATTCTTGCAAACCATAGTTGTTGTAAAACAATATCAAAAACAAAAAGACTGCACCTTTTCTATAGCCTAAGGGCCTCATTCAAAGGCTATTGAAGTCAATGGAAAGACTTACTGACTCTGGTAGGTTTTGGATAATGTCCTGATTGCATATATGTACAATACATATTTCTTTGTATTGTCTGTATAGTTCATATTTCCTCTCATGTATATACTATATTTTTTCCACTCACTTTGAAAACTCTAATTTGTAAAGTTGAACTAAAATGCTTTAAAAACACAACACAAATATAATTCTAGAAAAATGACAAAAATTATTTGTAAAATAATTGATTAAAATTACAAATAAATATTTGAAAATAAATGTTATTTATAAATAAAAAAAATGCAAAGACCTGATTTCAGAGTTCTTTGTTCACACTAATTAAATGGCAAAAATCTTCATTAACACAGGGTTAAGGTTGCCCAGTGAGAGCCTGTGCCCTTCCACAACATCAAATGCAGCAAAACTCAAACCAGGAAATACAGAGTGAAGGAACACGCCCAAGCAAACTTAACTCTGTCCCCCTGGAGCTGGAATTATCTACATGCACACCAACTATATGTAGATGTTAGGTATAGCTGTAGTGAATGGTGGAAAAATAAACTGGAGCAGCATAGAAGAGGTGTGAGTATGATATGGGGGACTGTGGCCTTGTGGTGGTGTGTGTGAGCCCCTCCCTCTGACCCCTGTGTGTGATCGGAGGAAAGAAGTGTATGTATGTATGTATCTCCCCAACCCTTCCAGTCCCTGGGGGATGAGTCTGCATTGCTATACTGACCCATTCTACTTTTGTAGCAGCTACTGAGCCTCTCTCACTCTCTACCTGTAAAGCACTATATCCCTTCCCCTGGCAAGCTGGACAACACACTTCCTCCCACCCCATTTAAGGTGGGGTTTGGTCATTGCCAAAACATGTCAACTTTAAGAAAAGCTGTTTTATTTAGGCATCTATTTCTCAGGAACCCCTTGTTCAAATGCCCACAAATTTGGATTACTGACCAAACCCTATGCTTCCATGAGACACACAAAATTTCAAGGCAATCTGAATAACTATGCAGATTTTAGAGCACTTAAATAGTCAAGCTTTAAAAAGAAAGCTGGTCTCCACATTTACTGTAGCTGATCTGCTGCTCTGCTAAAATGACATCATTGGTACCTAAAATGAAGTGTAAGGAAAGCTATTTCCTGCCTTGCATTAGGTGTTAATAATATGATGTCATCCAACTGTCACAAGAGAAGCCTGAGAGTTTGAACTTTCAGTTCACCTTAAAGCACTTTTCATCTCTCTTATTATTAAACATTTATTCAGAAGAACATTGCTAATTTGCAGTAATGACTGGAATTTCTATTAGAGATCACTAAATTTTGCAATTTAGCAAGTAAGTGAATAAACACAATGAAAAAACCCAGAGATACTGCCTTTCAGAATGTACTTTGTTCATTTATTTGAGAAGTGTATTTTCGGTTTAGTTATTTATGATAATTGCTAGTGTATTAGAAAATATTCTGTAGTACATTTTGTAAAAGAGAGGAAGTTTCAGTAATAGGAGAGCTCACTCCAGCACTCTGCAATTACATCTTTGTTGAGAACAGGTTAGAGACCACTTTTTATGTGTATGGATTGGAAAGTGTGTGGATTAGCAAAGTGTGAAATAGGAAGGTTTTCTTAATTTAACTTATATATTTACACAGGATGAAATTCATAGAGCTGAAGAAAAGCCCTCTGAATCAGTTAAACCACTCAGTGGGGCTGAGTAGGAAGATACGTGCCCATGCATGTAAGGGATCTGTACACTCCCTGCAAATGATGATGGAGATTCTTCGTCAAACTTAATATATGAGCCAATGCATATAGTTTGAAAAATATCTGAAACCAAATTAACAACAGTAGAATGACCTCTCTGGAACAAAGGGTTATGAACTTTCCTATACTCATCAACATCTCTCGTCTTGTATCTCAATCTTCCTATTCTCCATTCATATTCCTCAAAATCTTCTAACTATTCCACTTGTTTCCCTTTCCCACACTTCACCTTGTTATTCTTTATATAGAATCTCAATAATGGATGGATCTCAGACACGTTAGATATCTGCTAAAATTCACTTGAGCCTACAGCCATTTGAATGATTATTTGAAAGTAACCTATCAGCGGCCTTTCTACTATTTGCCACTTATAACATATTTACATTTCCCACCACACTAAAGCTTTATTTTATTTACATCCTAGAGTGCACGATATGTCTCAGAAGCAAAGCTATGTGACTAATGGATTTTTCAGTTTGCTGTTAATTCTGAAAAACCATAATTTCAGGTTGAACTGAAAATGAAATTTTCAAAATGTTTGACAACTTTGAAAGTTAAAAAATCATAAAAAAACATTTTGTTTGATCTGAAATGCAATGTTTTTGTTCGATTTTGAACATTTAAAATGTTTTTGAATGTTTAATAAAATGTAAAGGAAATTTTGAAATGAAAAGTCATTTTGAACCCAAAACTCATAACATTTTATTTAAAAAATGTCCAAATGAAATGTTTCAGTTTTTTAGAATTTTTTTTTAGGCTTTTTCCCCCCACTTGAAACAATGTAGAGAAATTGACATGAATTTGTGGAATGTTCTCATGCTGCTGAATCTGTCTTTCTTGTTGAAATGCTTTTGTTCCAAAATTTTTGCCCAGCTCAATTCAAACTCCAGAGCAAGTGAGATTTGAGTAGCAGTGGAGCATCAGAGGCTCACTGTACACTCTGGGACTCTGGGATTAGAAAACATCTCTGGTAGTGATAGACCCAAGGAGCTGAATCTATTGAGCTAACAAATAGAAGGTAAAGCGGTGACTGTAAATATCTATATGGGGAACAAAAATTTAAAATTGGGCGCTTCAATATAGCAGAGAAAGGTATATCATGGTCCAGTGGCTGGCTGGAAATTGAAGTGAGACAAATTCAGACTGGAAATTAGGCATAAATTTTTGACAGTGAGAGTAATTAACCATAGGAACAATTTACTAAAGTTTGTGGTGGATTCTCCATCATTGACAATTTTAAAATCAAGATTGAATGGTTTTCTAAAAGATATGCTCTGGGAATTATTTTGGGGAAATTCTGTGGCCTGTGCTATACAGAAGGTCAAACTAGATGAACACAATGGTCCCTTCTGGCCTCAGAATCTATGAATAACTACAGTTTATATCAGATACTAATGATTGGGACTGTCTCATGGTTGTCTACATGGTGGGGTAATGTGCTGTATGGGGGAGTTATTTCTAAAGTGCACTAAGGTGTTGCACATTAATTGGTCCATGTAGTCCCTGCTAGTGCTCACTAAATGTTCCCTAGTGTGCTTTGACACAGTGCTGCTTGAAACAGTACTACATTAAAGTGCACTAGGAAACCTCTGATGTGCATCAGCAGAATCTACATGGACCAATTAATGTGCAACATGTTGTGAAGTTTAGAATTCACACCTCTGTCGTGCACATTAGCCAACTGTGTGTAGACAAGCCCTATGTTACATACAGTGCTTTTGGTAGACTGATGCTCTAGATAAGGAAGAGATGCCAGTAATGGAATAATTCCTTTTGTTCTGTCTTCACCATTTTCCCTTTACTTTCACATTTGTCTTTCCCTTGCACAATTTTTTGTTCTTTTTGGTAGAAGAACAATAATACTTCCAACAGAACCTTGAATGCCAAGTAGGAATTCAGTGAAGAGGAGTAAAGTCATGCTGAGATGTTTACCTCCTTCACCATTTTTTTTCTTCCTATTGAAATGAAATCCATTATTTCCCATATGAAATCTCAATTCCTCACTACGTGCCTGGTGAAATATGGCTTATCTAAAGAATACAAAAACTATAAAATGCCACATGTATGTTTGTTTTGTTCTTGTTTTAAAGAAGGGTGACAAAATGTTTTTGACATGTGGCTGGAGGGTGATTGCAGGCTGAGGATCTTGGCTGTAACTGTATCTGGGCTGTTCAGCTGTCGTGTCAACAAGTTGTGTTGCCTTAGGCTGATGATTCTTTGCTGCTTTTCTGTCATCTCTTACACTTCATTTGGGGAGGAAGCACTCAATTATTTCTGCTTTGTGCTGGGCTTGTCTTCAGCCTCTGTCTCTATTAACTTGTGATGACAGTAAGAGCAAATCAAAGCAGGTGACTAAATGGTTGGCTGCTGCACTGTGGCATAGCTGCCACAAACAGGGTTTTAAGATTTATATTGCGAGAAGATGCAAGAAATATGTCAAGGACTACAAGTTCATGAGATTGGGCTAAAATGTTACAACTGCTCACTGGGAGAAAACCTGTACCTAATGAGGAGGCTATCTCAGACAGCAATAATTGAATAAATATCAGTAACATATACACTAAAGTGTTTGAAGCTGTTTGGTCTATTTCATGATCCATTTTAAAATGTATAGTATGAACATGGTTTAAACCATATTTTAGAGAAAAAAATCTAGTCTGATAAATTGTTTCCCAAGTTTCATCCTAATGTCAATGAAAACAGCCAAGTTGTGAACCCCTAAAATACGTCATCTTATCATTATTATTATTATCTTATTGGTTGCTGTTGTAATGCACACTGCCTAAATAGAATTATAAATTAAATATACAATAATAATCTTGTCAATTACAGACCACAGCAACACCCTACCTGCTAATTATTTCCTCTTTTATGCTGTAATAGCCACAAAACTGTAGGGTTTTATTTTTGTATACTTGATAGTATTTTGTGGTATGATATTTTGTGTGTTGCAAACTCAGTAGACTAAATTTAATAGAACAAAAGTTTTAGTAAAATAACTCGCTGTTTTCTTGCCCTGTTTAGAAAGGATAATATGCACTTCATATTTTGGCATCAGTACTGTCTTCAAAACATTTTTGAGAGCAAAGTATTTTATTATCAAAATGACTGGGACTGGTCTCGGACATAATGAGTGCTGATACTGACACCGAATAAATCTCATCTGGCAGACTGAAGTGAATATTATTGTTAACTAAATCTGTGGCATTAGATGCATAATTCTGATTAAAATACCTCACAAATGCTTGGCTACCAGTGCTTTTTGTTCAGTGAACATTGTGAAGATGTCAGCCTTAGAGGAGTTTGTTTCCTCCTCCTGCCCACATCAAAATTACACCACTTAAAATCAATGCTTGATCTGATGTCCCAACTTTATGAGCAATTTTGAGGCCATTTGGTCTGATATAAATTTTAGCGAGGCATCTGTGCATTGTTGTGTGACAACAGTGACTGAGCTTTTCTTCTTCCTTGAAATGTTGTGGTCTTTAATGTCTATAACTGTGCAGCCATCTGCGACTGAAATTTTACCTGTCCCTCTGGATGACACTCAGGTTACCCTCCCGCTCCTCATGAATAATTACACTGGAGATAATAATTCTCTTTCCCCACATGTAGCACTGTATATATTTTCAGATATTTTACAGCAACTAGAAATTTTAAAACTCAGACTTCCTTAACATCTTTTGAAGGCAAAATTAAGCTAATTTGAGTAAGTAAAATCTTTTATAGTGGTACATTTGTATACAAAGCATTACATTATCTTTCATGCACGTTTCAAGCATCAAGATAGGATTTAATCTGCCAAATATTCACAGGGTAATGTTTCTTTATTAAAAAAAATCTTAGTATTGTTTTTTCAAAATGAGAAATAAAAATAGTAACAATTGTATACCTCACCCTTTAAGACGTTAGTACAGACACAACTAACACATTTGAATTTTCCTGAACTAGCGTACCAGGATTGTATAGAAGGAAATTATGAAGCACCATTGGGTGGAGAAAAATTAACACACAGCTCCAAGCTAATGAGCCTTTCGAATGTATTAACAGAGCTGGCTTTTGGGACTCACAAAATCCATGGCCAAAGGTGGCTTCCATTTGCAGAAATGAGATCTGCAGTTGTCTGACTATGAATCAGTCCTGTGACTTCTATGCCTTTTTATAAGCAGAGACAACAGAGTGAAGATCAGCACTGTCCACTGGCCAGCTCTTGGAAATGATCCAGCCACTGTGCCCCCTTTTTCTGTTGACCAACACTCATTGGGGTGAGAGGACTGAAAATTTTCACCCAACCCCTCTTTCTGATCATGAAGGAAGAGAATTAGAAGAAATGAGAGAATGAAAAAGAGAATTGAAAGGATTTGTACAGTTCTATTGAAAAATGACATTACAGGGATAAATTTCAGCTGAAGTTTTGATTCATTTGTACAGCACTGGCCTGTTATTCAAGGAACAGGCCCTGGGTACTACCAGATGTGCCAGATGCTAGATACCTCCCAGTGGAATCCTGTCTGAAAGCCAAACTCTTCCTGCTGTGTCTATTGCTGCTGGTATCATAGGGATAGGAGAAGCAATATGATTCCTAACCTTCAGGTTGTTTGTATCTTTGGAATATCAAATTCCCAGTGAACAACAACAATGCTCCATACTCTTAGCCACCAGACTGGTATTGTGGTTCCAACAGAATCACATCCTTTGCAGCTGTGAACTCATGGAAAGGATTATTAGACTAGGGCAAAGGGACATTTTCTTAACAAAGAGAAGTTGCATTTATGACCAGTAGTGAATTTTCTAATCTTTGTTTTGTCTGCTAATCATAAGGCGAGGAAGAACATGGGAAAATTTGTACCAGCTCCTATTCCAAAGCTGGATCTGGGTATCTAATGGTAGAGTTTGTGACAAGATATAACAGTGAGATTGATGAACCACTGGAACAATATACAAAAGGTTGTGGTAAATTCTCCATCACTGACAATTTTAAATCAGGATAGGATGGTTTTCTAAAAAATATGTTGCGGGAATTATTTTGGGGATGTTCTATGGCCTGGGTTATACAGGAGGTCAGACTAGATGATCACAATGGACTGTGTCTGGTCTTGGAGTCTAAGAGTCCATAAAAGAACTATTGTAAAAGACCAGAGTAAGTAGTGTGAATATAGTCTCCTAGAGCAAACATGATCTAATTTTCTAAATTGTTTTGGGGATTAAAGGACCAATCCTGAAGTCTCTACATACGTAGGCTGCAGTTGCCCTAAAGCATCCAAAAGTGAACTGTATGTTTACAGAGCAATAGCATACATAACCTTTACATAGTGAATAGTTCACTGTCTAATAAACACTGAACATTTACCTGTAAAAGAACAGCGTCTGCCTTTTTCAAAAAAGTGTCAATATCCTCATTTGTTTGCTCAAACAGATTTGACAGTAACTGTTAGAAACTCTGAAACACATAGAATATTTGGCATAAACAACTCACACCTAATCAAAGATACTGTTTTTTTAATTGCTGTTGAATAAGATCATGTGGAAATGAGATGAGATGCTATTTTTTACAGCAAAGTTTGATCCTATTCTCCAGTATTGTGAAATATACAGAAATATTTTCTTTGCATTCTTACAATTAAGAAAAAACCCACAGTGACTCATTGAAAAAAGTGACAAGCCAACTCAGTCCTACCAAAAGACGTTTCTACCTCTATTGATATTATTGGGAATTGAATCTGCTTATGCCAGAGTTGTATTTTGTAGATTTCAAGATGAGAAAAGACGATTGTGATCCTCTAGTCCGACCTCTTGTAAAACACAGGCCATAGAACTCCCCCAAAATGATTCCTAGAACAGATCTTTTAGAAAACTATCTCATCTTGATTTTAAAATGACCAGTTATGGAGAATCCACTACAACTCTTGGTAAAATGTTTCAGTGGTTAATTATCTTCACTTTTAAAAATTATGTCTTATTTCTAATCTGAATTGTTGAGCTTCAACTTCCAGCCATTGCATTACATTATACCTTTCTTTGCTTGTTTGGAGAGCCCATTATCATGTATTTGTTCCCCAGTTATAAAGTCCTTATAGACTGTGATCAAGTCACCTCTTTATTTTCTCTTTAAGATAAATAGATAGACCCAAAAAGCTCAATCCCTATAAAGCATGGGTTCTAATCCTCTAAAAATTATTGTGGCTTTTCTCAGAACCCTCTCCAGTTTCTCAGCATCTCTTTTGAATTGTGGATACCAGAACTGGACACTATTCCAGGAGTGGTTGCACCACTACCAAATACAGAAATAAAATAACCTCTACACCTACTCAAGATTCCCCTTGTAACCGTGCCTGAGTGTGGGTCACAGCTGAGGACACCAGATTCAGGACAAACTGCTGAGAAATGGGGCAGACCCACCCCAGGCTGGTGGTTATTCTTCCATAAGACATGCAAGCCAGTAACAAAAGTTAATTTCTGTCTAATCACGCTATGTCTCACTGTTAATAAGAAGTCAGGAATGCACTCTCCATAGGCATCCCAGCCCTTATTTCACCACCCAGACACTATACTTTACGATGAGTGATTATTTAAAACCAATTTAATCAAACAAAGGGTTCTTCTGCTCCCAAGAGATCAGCCACATGGCCAGGTCAATATAAAACTCAGATCTTGACCAACACTCACGCTGCTGCCAACCCTTTAATGAGGAACATTACGAGCAGTGGTCGGGAGGGTGAGGAAGAATGTGGTAGATGGAGGGGTCTTGTGGCAGGATGGAGGAGTGGAGGGACACACATGGTGAGCAGTAGAGACCTCCAGAGAGGGAGGGTGGAGTGGAGAAAAGGAGCAGCCAGGCAGCAGTAAGCGGTAGGGGTCTTGAGGAAGGGGCGGAGCAGTGATGGGAAGAGGTGGGGCCACCAGGGTCCAGGCATCTAGTTGGTGGGGCTGTGGCAGCTGCGGCAGAGGAGGCTTAGCTTAGCTTCCTGCTGCCCATGGTTCTCACCCAACTGTTTTTACTCGATGTCGGTGGCCTCTGGGACCTGTGGGCCCAGTGCCAGTTTAGGGTGGTACAGAGCAATCAACTGCCCCTTGAGCTCTCACCAGGTTTCAGGTAGATCACATAGTAGATTTCTCTATTCTTCTGTTGGTCCGGTTGTCTGATTTTGTATGTGACGGAGCCCACCTGATGAAGGGTGTAGAAGGAATACCCGGTCACCACGGTTGAAGGAACAAGCCCGGGCTTCCTGGTTGTAGGTCTGTTCTTGGGCCCATTGAGTTACCAGTAGATTCTCTTTTGCGAGCTTCCCTGCCTGGGCCAGCCACTTCTTTAGCTGCAGGACATACTGTAAGAGCCCTTGGCTCGTTGATGGGGAGCATTTCCAGGCCTCCCTCATTAGGTCCAACAGCCCGCAGGGTTAACAGCCATACAGTAGTTCGAAGGGTGAGAATTTTTTGGATGACTGGAGTACTTCCCTAATAAGCAGTAGTAGGTGAGGAATCAGCTGGTTCCACTGGTGGAGCTTCTGTGGGGGAAACTTCTGGAGCATCTCTTTTAGGGTCCTGTTGAACCGCTCAACCAACTCATTGATCTTGGGGTGATACACAGAGGTCTATAACTCCTTGACCCCTAACAGCATACATACCTGGCAGAGCAGATTGGAGTGAAGTTGGCATCCTGATCGGTGAGGACCTCCTAGGGGAGCCCC
Organism: Mesoclemmys tuberculata; assembly: GCA_007922155.1. Classification (NCBI taxonomy): domain Eukaryota; kingdom Metazoa; phylum Chordata; order Testudines; family Chelidae; genus Mesoclemmys; species Mesoclemmys tuberculata. The sequence goes on from ML675643.1 coordinate 6,117,852, forward strand.
ACCTGGGCAAAGATCTTCATGAGCTCAGCTGCAATGGTGCGGGCAGGGATGTTCCTTACAAGGATGGCCTTGGGGAAGCGGGTGGCATAATCCATCAGGCTGAGGATGTATTAGTAGCCAGCATTACTTTTCAGGAGGGGTCCCACCAGATCCATAGCAACATGCTTGAAGGGGACCCCAACCATGGATAAGAGAATCAGGAGGGCCTTCCTCACTCCCAGGGGAGATGTGAGCTGACACTCAGGACATGAGTTACAATAATCCTTACCTTGCAACGGACCTCAGCTCAGAAAAAATGGGCCAGGACCCGAGCCAGGGTCTTCTGCCCTGGATCACCTGCTGCAGGGATATCACAAGTGAGTCTCAGGACAGCCCACTGGTGGCACCAGGAAACAACTATCTGGGTCCAGACTTCATGGGTCCGGGGGTCTTAATTGATGCCGTATAGCCAGTCACTAGTCAGCTCAAACCAGACCACTAGGCTGCCCACCGGGGCTCGGTTACTTTTCCATTGATGCAGGCCAGCTGTTTGTAGGCATGTCTGAGGGCGGGGTCCTCACTCTGATTGAAGCTAAAGTTTGTGACTACAGCTGGGGTGACAGTCCCCTCCACTGTCCCGGTCTACTGTTAGTGGGTTGTTGGTGTCTTAACCCCTAGTTCCTTGTCATCATTCTTGGGCGGGTCCCCTTCAATGCCCTCCTGAGTGTGGGAAAACCTGGGGTTCATGACGTGGAGCAGTTTGGTGAATGCTGGCCAGTTGCATCTGAGGGTGACGGGGTAGGTGAGTGTGGGGGCCAACCCACCATCATCACCCGGGTCACTCTGTATATGGTCAGGGGGACCTGGGTGCTGGGGTGTGGCTTTACGTCCCTGTGGATACACTGGAGCCGTATTTCCCTGAGGGCCTGCTCAGGGTCAGGGACAAGGGTCTGTCCATAGCCCAAGTCTATGAGGCCGGTGACTTGTATCCATCCTACCTCAATGAGGGTCATGAGCTTTGCAGCGGGCTGCAAGCAGGCATGGGACACGGACAAAGATGCAGTCCATGTCAGGGCATTCCCATTACAGGTTCCCAAGCTGTCTGCACGAGAAGCAGGGCCCCAATTCCGGTTGCCTTGGGCAGGTTGCCAACTCAGCCGGGTAGCGGGGTGGGCTTGGGACAGGCAACCTGCCCCTCTTGTCAGTGCTCCCCAGGGTTCCCCAGAATGTAGAGTGGGTCGCGAAGAGGCGTTGCTCATCTGGCCATTGAGCCCTCAGTGTCTGGGTCACATGGCAGCCTTGGGCCCAGACTTCTCCAGGATTGGAGTGTTCGGTCCTAGGGTCAGGCATCAGGGTCCCAGTCCAACAGGTGTCTCTGTAGCCAGGAAGTCCTCCTTCACACCAATGGCCATGCCCAGTGTAGCAGGCTGGTGCTGGAGGACTCAGGCTCTCCCTCAGGGCAGGAGGATGTGTGTGAACTGTTCCAGGGCGATCTGTTCAGTGACATTGCTTGTGGAGCATCACTCAGGTTGCAACCGCCACCAGCAGGCATCCTTCAGTTCCTGGGCAATGACCCAAGAGTGGGCACCCAGTGGGTAGACCTTTCCTTGGAACTGTAGCTGGACGGTCTCTGGAGTGATGTCCAGGGCATCTAGGATGGATGCCTTCACTTGGCCATAGTCTCAGGCCTCGTCGTTTGGAAGCCCGTGGTAGGCAGTTTTAGCCACCTCAGTCAGGTGCAGGGCTAAGAGGGTGGCCCACTGTTCAGGTGGCCATGACGACCTGCTCAAAGGTCATGAGGAAGGCCTCTGGGTCATCTTCATGTCCCATCTTCGACACCTGTACTAGTACTGTGGGGATGGAGGAGGTGGTTGCCTTCACACTGTTTTGCATTACTCAAAATTAAAATTAATTTTCCTAGATTTGTTGTTTTTGGATATTTAAGAGCTTAGCTGCGTATTTGAATAACATTCATTCAGTGAAAACTTCTAAAATAAATAATCCTTGCTAAACAGATGAACAGTTTTTGTAAAAGAAATATAAATATATCTACTTGTTATACAAGTCATTGACAATTGCTGGTTGGTTTAAAGTTATCTGCACTGATCATATGATGGTGATCAAGCTGATGTAGGAGAAGAGGTTCCTGCATTTTCCCCCATCTGAAGGAACCATGATGCCATTGTGTATCTGTGTTTAGAATTTTGATTTAGTTGGTTAGAATAGAAACTAAGACTGCACTAGGAATCAAAACCACAACAGCTCTGTTGTGGAGTCTGAGTGTAAAAAGCTTTTCAGAGAAAAAGTCTGTATAAACTTTAATGTGCTTTGGCAAGACTGCTGGCTTTAAAACACTCTCCACTATGCTGACAAAAGAAAAGAAGGCACTCACAGATGAGTATCTTCCACAACCAAGTGAGGTATTGTTAGTGCTTTGGATCGGTTAATTTTTTTTACACCTTTTCTTTGTATAAATAAAACATTTTAGATGTTCAATTAAGATAAGTACCCTTAATTTAAAACCTGCAGTCAGTTGTGTGCTATAATTATTCAGAGCACTGTGTGTGATATTTCTCACAATTACTTTCCTTTGCTTTTCCACTGAAATTACTGGTAATTTCTGGTTTCCTATTTATTTGAGGATGAAGCAAAGCATTGCAGAATGGCCATATAAGAGACTAATGCTTTTCCTTAATAATGTATGCTTCCTGGTGAGTCTCTGATATCTGAGAGAGGAAAAAAGTCATAGTCCAAGAGTTGTGTATCCTCACACACAATAATAATAATACACAACAACAGCACAAAAAAGGGGAATTGCATTTGTGATAGCACATGTTGCATTAAAATTAGATTGGTTCACAAACATTTTATTTACATAAAGTGACTTTGTGTGCTTTCGAGAGTCAAGGTGTGTGACCTTTGTAGAACTGTAACGAAATAACAGAGAGACAAGGTGGGCGAGGTAATATCTTGTATTGGATCAATTTCTGCTAGTGAGGGAGGCAAGCTTTCAAACTTACACAGAGGTCTTCTTCAGGTCTTTGACTTTTTAACATCTGTCTAGAAAGCTTTGTCAATACCATTTCTTGCTTCTCCAATACATTTGAGGTTGAACTAACCCCTGGAGGATCCATACGTATTGTTGTTGCAGTGCTGTTGATAAAATGCAGATTATGGATTCTTGGTATAAATGTACAATATGAAATTCTCTAGAGAAATAGTTAAACAGAGAGATCTTTGCCCCAGGGACCCCGTGAAGTTAGCTACAGCATTCTCTTCAAACAGCCGTTAACGGGATTGTGCTCATTAAACTCAGTCTTCTGTCTGATGGAGCTTGTATGCAATGTTGTTGTAGGCATGCCAGTCCCAGGATATTAGAGAGACAAGGTGGCTGAGGTTATATCTTTTATTGGACTAACTTCCATTGGTGAGAGAGACACTCTTTCGAGCTACCCACAGCTCCTCTTCAGGTCTGGGAAAGGTACTCAGAGTATGACAGCTAAGTGCAAGATTGAACAGATACTTAGCATAAGTAGTTAGCACATATTCTAAGGGACCATTCCAGGTGAAGTGGCCCATTAACACTCTTGTAGTCATAGGAAAAAAGGGGGAGTAGTGGGTTACAGATTGTTGTAATAAGCCATAAATTCAGTGTGTTTATTATGATAGCAGAGGAGCCTACTCCCATGGGCACTGATTGTAATCAAACGTGTCTGAGGAGTTCCTTTTTTGTTGCGGAGCAGCTGGACAAAAGAGGGATTGATGCCCAGGTCCATCTCAGCTAGTGTGTGCTTAGTGTGGAAAACACAAGCTCCATGCAGTCAAGGGCTTGTGACTTTTGGCTAATGGGTTTCTGTGGTTAAAAGGTACAAGGCACAGGCAGACAAGGCCAGATACTTGGGTTAAAAACAAAGAGTTTAACAAAAAGACTGAATTTTGGGGCAGGAGCTGGCACTGTTAAGATCCTCTGGCCAAGATTAAAATAGAGAGTCAGGTTCTGCTCCTTGAAGGTGCTCTGGTCTTGGCCTGAGTGCTAGAGATTAGTGCTGACAATGGACTGTTCTCCAGTGTCTCTACACCTGCTGCTAAATTCCTATGTGTGGGATAAAAAAGAGTGGTGGCCTGTCCTTTTAAGATACTCTGGTCCTAAGATTAACATTTGTGCCTGAAGGTGTTTGTTGGATAGATGGGAGAAATAAGACTACAAAGACTACAAAGGGATAGGGATTTTCTCTGAGACAAAATCTTCCTGTTAGGCTTATTTGCCTTGCTTTGACATCATATCCTAAATGAACTATTGGGGAGATGCACAGGTTTTTGTTTACCAGACAGGTGGATCAACTGTGATGATGCTGAAAAAGAATTTAGCACCAGAACAGAGGATGGTATAAGCTCTTGATACACGATTTGGAACCGTCCATCCATCCAGGCTGGCCGGGATTCATTAATGTACTAGGAGGTAAATGAAAGAAGAGATCACACCTAAACTGAGCTGAGGAAACTGTATTCATGCATATCCAGATATCAGCATGGACACTCAGGATAAATTAAGAATGGACCCAGTTTACTAATTCTTAGCTAGAGCTGAACTTGCACATGAAAACCATCCAAAGCATTCCTCTCAAGCATGGAGCATTTGCAGGTTTAAATTAGTGTAAATGGTGAATTCTCTGTAACTTGAAGTCTTTAAACCATGATTTGAGGACTTCAGTAACTCAGCCAGAGGTTAGGGGTCTATTTCAGTAGTGGGTGGGAGAGGTTTTGTGGCCTGCAATACGCTGGAGGTCAGACTAGATGATCACAATGGTCCCTTCTGACCTTGAAATCTATGAGTCAAAGGAATCTAATCACACGCGGTGATGCTGTGGGATTTGCTGCAGAAATTGTGATCTATGCAGCAGCCCAGCAGAAAAGAAAATCACCACTAATGTGGAAGTCAGAAGCCATCTGCCATGAGTCCTATTGATACAAATCTGTGTTTTGTACGCTTAAAGAAAAAAGGATTTTAACTGGATTAATGAAATTTTTCAACAGTTTGAACAAAAGTGGTATTTAGTTTTAAAACAAAGGATATTGGCAATAATGCAAAAAATAAAGGAGGCAGTTCAGTTAAATAGCCATACAGTGAAAAGAATGTCCATAAAAAAGATTATTACAATTTTAAGACAAGCCAGGACAGTGTCTTAAATGCTTGGAAATGGACTGACATCAAACTAAAAAGGCAAAGTGTTGGAATCCAAATTTTTGTTTAAATCTGGACAGTAAAGTAACAGCAGTGTTAGTTTATTTAATAAATGTAGAGTAGGGTCTGCAAAATGCACAGGATTGTGGACACTGGCTCAACTATAACCATTTTAGACTAGTGTGCTAAAAATACAAAGGGATAGAGGATCCAAAATTGAGCAGCGCAGTTGGTAGCTTCATGTCTTAACATGAACTGTTGACTTCAACAAATTACTTCTGTTTTATAGGCCCTATGACTGCATGAGCATTCTGAAACAAATTCTAGTTAGAAAAATCCAAAAATTGACTGTAAAAATACCTCAAACAAGTTATATTAGAAAAATACTTCATGAATCCGATGAAGAGAGTTTCTACCCATGAAAGCTTATGCTCAAATAAATTTGTTAGACTTTAAGGTGCCACAGGACTCTTGCTGTTTTTCATAAAAATATTAATAATTTCACATAACATTGATGCAAAAAAATTCATTTACTCTTAGAAAAAAGATTTTTGGGTGATCATTTTTACCATTTAAATTGACGCTGATATAGTGCAAGTTGTAGCAACTAGAAATACTTTGTGTGTCCATCAAAAATGTCACATCTATTAAAATGAGTCCATAACTGAAATAATAATAATAATCTTTTTTCCCCTGCTATGCTTTTAGCATTCACTGAACAACATTGCCAGTTTAGACGGGACAAGTAAATATCTGAAAAGAGAAATTTCTGAGTCTCTTGGATTATGCAAATTACTTTTATTGCTTAAAACTGAAATATATCTGCATAATAATCTTTCCCAGGAGAAAACTGGTTTTTTCCATTTACTGTACAATACTTCATATTTAAATTACAAAAGTTGTCCAAGGAAGGTATATTTATGTTTCAGTACCTTATATGTAAGGAACCATTCTCCTATGAAATAATTCACTATCTCAGATCTACAAGATTGACAGTGAGGGAAAAGATCCTTGCAGACTGGAAAGGGGTTGCTTTAGAAAGGAGAAATAACATGTGCTTTATGTTGGAACTTGGCAGACAAATACACTGATATCATATGGCTTTTTTAAACTTGTAATTAAAAGTGGCTTTGATTTAAAATGTGACATGTGTTAATTGATATCTGCACAATATGGCTAAACACTTGTGGTGAACTTTTTGATCCCTTTCTCTCTGACACTAATTTAAAATAGATAAAGACATAAACTGTGAATAGTTTCATCTTCACATGCCATAAATTACTTTTTATAAGAATTTCTAGTACTTGGATACCTACAGAAGTATTTTTATTGAATGTTGGAACGTTTAAACTAATTATGCAATCTGTTAGTTTACTGAGGTTTGTGTAAATTTTAATACTCTGCCCATTTTTATGGTATCAGATTGCCTTAGTGAATTTGTCCCTATATACACGCCATCTCTGAGATGTAAAAAATACTGGGATTGGCTAAAATGTGACTTTTACTCATATAACTGCCCTTCTTATTGGGCAATAGGTTTTGGAACTGTTCACTAGCTAGTCATTGTGAGAGACTGGTCAGCTTACTGTCCTAAAACAGACGTTTTGGCACAAGGTTACAGATGCTCTAGTACATTTAGGCCAAAGAGGCATTTTAAAGTGTGTATTATAACACACACAAAGAGAGCATTATACAGTTGTTAGACTTGTGTATCTGAAGTTCTGGTCACTATTCCTGTCTCTGATATTCTGAGTTATTGGAGGACCCTGGCACCTTAGCAAGTCATTTAACTTTTTGTGTCTTGGTTTCCCAATCTATTACATATCTATATGTGTATATATACACGCACACCCACACAAACATATAGACGGTAGACTTCAGTTTATAGAGAGAACTATGCTCTTTTTTTTTTTAAATCTCAGTTGGGATGGAATCACGCAAATCCCTGAGTTTGGGCCTTATACTCTACTGTCATCAATATTTATATAATTTGAAAAAGTTAAAAAAAATATGTATAGAATATTCTAGTAAAAGCACACAGACTGCAACCGTTCCATATATGCAATATTCTGCCACGTAAGCAAGGCGAGTTTTGTCAGTTTTCAGAAAAGTTTTTTCACCCTCTGTGCCAATATATGACAAAATACCTCATCTCTGAGGTCATGGTGCCAGTGGTGACGGTGATCTACACTCAGTTCTCTGGAAGAAGTTCACCGCAGTTAGATGCTTTACATTTGACAGCCTAAAAGATTTGTCCCAGACACCAACTGATGTCTGAATAAAATAATCAGTTCAGTCTTGTATTTGTTTATAGAAAGCTGTTTGTGGAGCGTCCTTTCCCATACTACTCGTGAACCTCACTCACACACAGTACACGGTACAATAGGCTTAGAGTTTGGTATGAGTGGATCGATCAGGCTACATATAAATTTGACTCCTTCATACATTTAAGAATGCAACATATTTTTACAGAAGGATATTTAACAATGATATTTGTATTGTCTTGCATTGACAGTACACTATTTTAGCTTAAAAGAAATCTGGAGGGTTTTTTTTGTAATCTTGATAGAGATAAAATCAGAAAGATTAGGAATTAAGTATATTTTTGCTTTAAATTACCATCTTATTAAGATGAGTTTTGAATATTTTCTTATAAATATTAGGCTCAAATGTGTTGATCCAAATTGTGTCATCAATTATTGCTATGAGTGATGGGGTATCCAGGGATAATGAAAGGCAGATTTTGGCTCAAAATTTTCATTTTAAACGTGGCACTGACCCTTTGACCAACAGCCTAGAAACAACATGTATGTACTATGTATTTTAGCATAACCTCAGTCTGATGTTAATATGCTGATTGTTATAAAAGGCTTTACAGTTGTATATTTTGAAAGGGAATGAAAGAGTTCAGATGAAATTAATAATACTTTAGCCATGCTAGGTTTGCTTTTCTTTTTCTTTTCACATATAATGGATAAAAATAATGTAAAGGAAAATTAACACTAAAGAAACTAAAGTCTTGTATGCAACAGGATTATAACAAAGTACCTGCTTGAAGAATTAAAGTGAAAGACAGAATAGAAAAATAAAAATGAAAGACACTTTCTATAGAACAATTAAGAAATAATGTTCATGGCTTTGGAATGTATGAAATAATAAACAGCTTTCACGGGTGATTAAATGCTGAAATGAAGCTGAGGTGTACAAGTAATTCATTTCAACACCATGAAAGATCATTCATACTATAAGATTAGATACAACAGTATTTTTTCTTCCCTTGTGAGAGCAGGTTGAAACAACTGGGAGAGGGGATGCCTCAGGGGTTTGGTAATGGGATCCAGGTTACTGATTTGAATTTGGTTCGTGTTGTCAGTTAATGACCATCAGTATATTCCAGTGATTGCTGGCCTACCATATGTGAAGTCAGTTGCTTGTCTTAATCCAGTTCTCATGGAAATAGGGGTACAGAACAAAAGTTACTATCATAGCTGGCACACTTGGTCCCAGTCAGCAAAGAGACTAAAGAATGAATCAGCATGGAGATGTCAACTAGGAGTGAAGAGAATGAATCTGTTAACCCAGATTTGTGATGATAAATGTGCACAGTTGCCCCCCATATATTTGCAAGCTAACTGACTATTCATGACTGATATATCCAGATTTTGTGCACATCTAACTTTAAAATTCTGGTCGATACAAACTTTTAGGGACATAATTGGTTGATGTACTACTATCATATAATAACTGACCAGAAAAAGAGAGGATTACCGGTATTTCATAAAACTTTAGTACTATAAACTATGTGAGATTAACAGAAAGATATACTATTTTATAAAGAATCTAATCAGAATCATTGTAAATCAAACAGGAAAAAGGTTAAACTGAAACATTTCCAAACCTTTAGTCACTGTAAATCATGAGAATAAATTTTAAAAATATTTTAATATTGCCTACTTTTAGACAGCTTCTACTGCCAAAGAAATTTTATACTGAACTTTGAAAAACTTTAAATCACAAGAGTTTTTTTACAATAACTGATTAACACTGCATATAGAATTTTTCAAGGGGCAAATTCTGAGCCAGTCTAATTTTTCACATTACAGTGTACAGTAGTTACACATGTATTTGCTCTATCATATTTACATGCACAGATATCTGTGCTCATTATAAACAAGTTTCACTGTATATTTATTTTTCAGGAGGCTGTACTAGAGGGTCTAATAGTCTTTTCTATTTTCAACATACATGAGATAAGGAAACTTATATCTGTTTTGGATATTTTATATTTAATTTTTTAAATGGTTATCTGCTTTTGTTCGACTAGCAAATACCAAGGTTAGTCATATTGTTTATTATCCTTTATTCCTGTGATGTTTCATACCAGCTCAATAAGGCCTAGAATCTAATCCTGGAAAGAATAGCTAAATAAGGTCCTTTTCAAAAGTCACAGACCTTAATAACATTAAACATTGTTTAACAAAAGTGGGCTCCCTACTGTAGTGCTGCCTGCAATGACTCAGGAGCATGAGTACCAACCCCAAGGCAGACTGCTAGGAACCAGGGAACAAACCCAGATTGGTTGTGAGTTCAATACTTCAGTTGATGAAATCTGTTATCAAGTGTGAACCCCTCAGGCACTATAACAGCCTTAACATCTAGTCACAGACAGTCCCCTTGGATTCTCCAATTTATCTTGCCATCCAAGTGAGCATTCCTTTGTGATAGCTGGTCCTTTACACTAGAATCACATACTATTTAGGTTACCACTGGGGAAGGGCCACTCACTTATCCCAGGTCAATTGCACCTTAGATCTCACACCAAATACGTTTGTAGCAATCCTATAATAAACTAGATAAAGATTAGTTTCCAAGTTGGCAATTCAAATTTGCTTGGGATACAAATTCTCAGTCATTAAATACTTTTTTTTTTAAATGTCATATTTTCTGTAAGTTACTTATTGAGTCTAGCATAGATCATATGCAGCATTTGGTTTTCAGTGGAGTGTTCCTTACACTGTTTTATAGTTGATCTGATTGAAGCAGGTTGAGGTGTAATGACATGCCCATGGTCTCACAGCGTATCTATAGTTCAGCCAGTTTTAGTACTCAGGAACATTGGCTCCCAGTCCTTTCCTCTAGCCACTAAACAAGAATGATGTGCAGAGGTTCTGACATGCATATTTAGGGAGCGCTGACATTCAGGTTTATTAATAGATTGTAATTGGAAATTCCATGACTTTAAAAATAACATAGAATCCGTGAAAGTAGTAAGGAATGAGGGTAATAGTTCAGCATTGTGATGGTTTAATTAATGTTAGGCTAACCTTAGGATGTGGGAAATGTCAGTTTCTGTTGGCTACATCTAGGCTGAGCCACGGTTGTAGCCCACAGATATGTGCAGTCAGTGGGTGGGCAGCACACTAGGACTGTTTTGCCTGAAGAGCACAGTACAGTGCTTCAGTGTTCCTTCTCCTTTTGCCCACCCCCTGTGGCTCAATAGACATTATTTTCTCCCTCTTTTAAAATCACACTCCCCAGTTCCCAGTAGTTGCCCACGGCCAATATGGAGGCAGACAGGAAGACAGACAAGCATCCTCTGAATATGAGATATAAATAGCTATTTTAATGAAAATGTGTAGATTAGCTTGTCTTACAAAGCTGTTTGCACACCCAGGACCTAATAACAACTGCCTTGCACTGTTATAGTATTGTATATTTTCAAAGCACTATGCAGACATTGACTAATTAATCTTATCTTTCTCCTACCATACACTTTTAAAGGAATGGACATAGCCACTAGCACGAAAGCTTGGGTTCTGTGGGTTGTTCCCCCATGCCTGGCAGTTTTCTCTTGCTAGAGGCTCGCATTTACCTCAGTACCATTCAAATTTTATCTTTCTGTATGAAAAGTGCTGAACCATAAAACTGAGAACATAGAAAAATCTCATTTCATTTTAATCTCACCCAGTTTTAAGGTCCCTACAATATTATTTTTCTTCAAGCTCTTATTTTGGTATTCTCTCCTGTATTAAACTCAACCCTGGGCTGCACTGCGGCTATTTTGTACTGTGCTGGTTGAGCAAAGCAGCCCTAATGCTAGCTTAGTTGGAAATGGGAGAGCACGCCAATGTAGGTGATCCTGCTCTGGTGCAGAAGCAGTACAAAGTCTCCTAACACCATGGAACTCCCTGTGTGGAAGTGAGCCTTCACAGCGCCTGGGAGAAACCCAGCTGCCATAACAGTGGCTAGGGCTCAATAGCAGTCAGGTATGTAAACCATAGCAGCCTACTGCCCTAATTTATACTACAGGGTCTGGCCTAACTCACAGCACCTTTGTGCCCCTCCCAGTCATAGTTGTACTGTGCACTTTTTGGGAGCATCTGAGGATTGGGGCCAGTGTATCTGACACAGGGATATTGGCTGATTTAAAAATACAGTAAATTGCTTTGAGAGCTGCTGAAAATTGAAAATTGCTATTTAAGAGCTAAGTATTATTTTTATAATAATGGGATAATGTAAATGTTAATTAGTATTTCTGATGCTCCCTGTGGATATACAGTCTATACTATGGATGGATTTAGTTTCCTAAGGGATAGACATCAAGGTTTTTTTGGGTTGTCATAGCTAAAACTGTATAGTAGAATGTACATATGCTAACAAAGGGATAGTCTGTTTGTGAATCATCCTTCAAAAGGGCCGGTGCATATTCCAATATGTCCCCTGACTGTTTTAGAGAGTGGTGTCTCTGTAGAGCACACACCCTTCCACATCTTCTCTTTGTATATTTTTCTGAGAATATAAAAGTTGGGAATGGCCTCAACAGCCCTTCAGTGTCTGACTACCAAAGGTACAGTGGCTTTGGAGCACACTAAGGGTAAGTCTGCATTGCAAGTGAAGATGTGATTTGAGCACATGTAGGCATACCACATTAGCTTTAATCTAGCTAGCACAGGTAACAGTAGTAGGGTAGGCATGGTGGCACAAGCTTCAGCATAAGGTAGCTGCCGGAGTACAAGCCCAGGTCTGGGTCTGTACTTGGATTGGTAGCCTGAGCTGAAGCCTGTGCCATTTCGTCTTATCTACTATTGTTACCTGTGCTAACTAGATTAAAGTTAGCACAAGATGCCTACTCATGTTATAGTCACACCTTCACTTTCAGTGTAGACATACCTTGCTGTGCTAGACACTTTCCTCGTTGATTTTTCCCTATTTTCATTATAGCTGATTGGTTAGTTAGCTTATTTTCTAAAACTGAAAAAAGGGAATCTTATATTTCAGTGCCTCTACATTATGGACACTGTTTAGACCAGCAAAAGGCAGGAAGGTCACTTCAAAACCCTGTTAGCTGGGTGACTGTTCAGGTCCAGTTGCCTAAGTCTGATACTGTCTCTTCAGCATTGACTTTAGAGATCTGCTTACCAAAATGGTTCTGTGTCTGGCTTACACAGTATACAGATCCCCATTTCATATAGTTGATTGATTCCAGTATTGATGAGAAAGTACTGCTGACTAGAAACCAAAAAACTGCTTGCCAATGTGTTCCATACCTGATGTGAGCATCGCAGAGGTGTTTGGACTTCTCTGGTTTAACTAAGGAGGAGGCTGAGAATCTAGCACTATTGACTTTGGAGATCTGCTTCCCAAAGTGGTGCTTTTCTCAGCAGCCCTATAGTTCCCAAGATCTGGTCAGGTTGACCAAGTACAATGTAAAGTGTTTAGCACAGACAACTAAGTCTAAGAAGAGCCTCTTGTTTCTCTGAGTTCAGTGACAAGAAAAGCACAAAGACATTGTGGTTCTCAGTCTTGAACATCTACCCCTCTCTGGTTTGAGCATCTGATATCACATTGCTTAAGGATATCTCAATCTTGTTACTTCCATACTTTATAGACCTGGCAAAAACAGCATCAGAAACTCTGATCTCATCTGAGTGATAGAGGATCTCCTTGGTACAGAGATTTAACTGGCTTGAGATCTCTGACTTGGTGTTGACTCAGTGGCATTGGCTTTCTTTGTCACCTGGTCAGAAGGAAAAGCAAAATAAGTATAATGTCTGCTAGTGGAAGTACAGTTTAAAGCTGGGTCTTTTTGTGGTACCAGCCTCATTTATATTTGTTGGCATACCATAACACATCAGTATGTTCCCTAGAGAACTGCAATGGAGGCTGTCAAGTACTTTCTTAAAATCAATGAAGTTTATGATGAATGTGTTTTGCCATTTGATTCTCTCTCCCATGATTATTTTTAGGGTGAAAGTCTGGTTGGCACATGATCTTCTGCGTTAAAATCCAGTCCGCTCTTTCCCTAACTTTGCCTCAGCTGCTTCTTTTATTCCTTTTTAGATTATACTATAGAAGGCTTTGCCTGTCACTGAAAGGAGTGTAACATCTCACCACTTACTGTGGTTGCTTAGATCACCTTTCTTTGGTATTTTGACTATAATACCATTTTCCTATTGTTCTGGAGGCCTTTCCTGATCCCATACTTCATTGAAAAGTTCGGCTGATTTTTATCTATGTTATCATCATCAACATATAGTTAAAGCAAAATATTTTAAAAACATTTTCCTTGCCTATGTCAAAACTCTTCAATGTCCCCTATACAATATCTATAGACTAATAACAAAAAGCATGTCAAGTGCAACATCACTGAGCACTAGCCAGCTCTTATTTTTAACAGTGTTCACAAATGATGGCTCATTTAAGTGCATTGTATTGGACTGATAATGGAGCGACAGTTATTGCTCGTCTCTGGAAGCATCTATTGATATGTAAAGCGAAGACATTAGCTGTGTAATTAGCCTGCAGCATAACCACCATCCTTCACTCAATCATTTCAGTTCCAACTGCCCAAACAATAGTAACATTTCACAATGTTTTCACTTGAAATAGCTGGTGTTGTAATCATGGTGTGAATTTCTTATAAAAAGCTCCCACAGATAGCGTACATCATGCTGGGAAAATGAGCTTAAGTACAAGAAACTCTAAAAATCTCCTAAGGATAATTTGTTAAAGGGGTTTTGTTACTTAGCTTTAGCTCTAAAAATATCTACTTCTTTATTAAAAGGCTAAGTACCTTAATAACTATGTAAGATTATATAAGAATAATCATTGTTTCTATTTATTGTTTGCATATTTTTATATTAAGAATTAATGCTATTCTGCCATTAGTTTTAATCAAGTAATCATCTCCAAACATTTTTTCTATTTCATTATTCAAATGGTTCAGCTTTGAAAAAAAAATGCAGTGTGTCCTAAATAGGAGGCTTCTTGAATACTGTAACATGTTTTCAAGAGACTTGAGGCTTATTATATTTTTAAAAATATTCCTTAAAGACACATTTTAGTCCCCTTTCTGGCTTAAAACTAGAAGCTGTAGCAACAGGAGGTGGAAGTCCAGAGAGTTTCCAGGAACCAGAATGATCCCATGCATAACACACGGGTGGAGCTAGTCTAGGGTAAAGATACTAGCTTATCCAGGGTTTTATATCAAGGAGTAGCTTGCACAGACTTGAGTGAATAGTTTAATGTAGGCACTGGTGTCAAAAAAGGATACATTCTCTCTCTTCTCCTGTTTGGCATTGCCATTGACTTCATTATGAAAAAAAGTGTACATGGATATAACACACACTTCTCATGGGTTAACAATACACAAGAAGATTTAGATTTTGCAGACGACATAAATGATAGCTTAGCCAACATGCAAGGAAAGGCCGAAAGACTGTCCAGCATTGCAAAAAAGGAATACAAGAGTCAGCTGAATACTTTGGCAGTAACATGGAAGCCAGTGTCACGAATTAGTAATGGCGACATCTGCATTCATCAACCTAAGCAAGATGTGGTCACTGAAAACCTAGTTTAAAGACTAAATTATGAATATTCATCTCAAATGTTACTTCCAGCTTAAAATATTTATGTGAAAATTGGAAATCCACCAACAGTACAGGCAGACATTGAAATACCTTTGAAAGCAAATGCCTCATTAAAGGGAATAAATTTATAAGAAATGCCAAGATTTGTCAGAGTTCAACAATTCCTTATTTCCAAAATTATCCAGAAAAGAAGGAAATATCTGGGATGTGTTAAGAATGAAACGAGAGCATCTGCCATGGCAGGCGTGCCATTGGGAAGCTGGAGAAACATGTAAAAAGTGCCAGCTGAAAGAATCCCTCCATTGAACAGTATTTAAAGAGGGAAAACTGATAGGATCACTCAGATGATGTGCAAACATTAGCTGAGGATAGACAGGGATGATGGAGCCTTGTTGTGCCCTAAATGACATTTGTGGGAATGGGAAGGATTCAGTTCGATTCAGTTATGTATTGAAATTATACACTGTAGTATAAGTGATATTTTTGCTCAAGAGAGTTAAGGGCAGAATAGATCTTAAAAAATCTTTGTAATGCCTGTTTTGGTTAATTCTTGCACCATGCTTTAGCTTTTAATGCCAATTATACAGAGCTGGGCCAAGCAGTTATCAGCTAGTTAAATGTTTTGGTTGTTACTATCATCTTGTTTTGCCTATGGCAGCTGATATTTTTGACAGTGGACTTTATTCTGTTTGTCCATAACTGTTATATTTGCCCACTCCCCAAAAGTCCAACATCACCTACTAGCTCATGTGGAGTCAGCAATGACCAAAGTAGGGGCTTGCTTGGCAGGGCAAAGTATGGTTCCCCTTAGCTGTTACAGTAGCCATGAGGGCCTGTCATGAACCCTGAAACGGTCAGTGAATGAGGCTCTGGCGAAGACTGGGCAGCAGCAGCAGAGTCTTCATCACCTGTAGCAGATGAACCCTTCAGGTCAACGGCAATGGTGGCCGTATAGCTGAAAGTGAAGTACTAATAGTTAGGGAAACGGCTTCAGTCACTGTACTTCCGTCCCCCCTGCTCCAAGATGGCAAAGTATTTAGGGACATACGATCCAACATGACAGGCGCCATTGGGGATTGTCACAATGGACCTTTGCTGTCTAGGCGAACTAATGTGTTATATTTAAGAGACTGGTTTGTAAGAAAAATTCAGTTTTATAAGATTGTAAGTGAACATTGTGTATATATAAATGAGGTTTAAATTGATGGGCTGTTTGGACTGCCCAAAGCACTGAGATTCTAGACAATTCATATTATATAGCAATTCTTAAAATTATATGCTGCACTCTTCACATCATTTATAAGAGGAGCCACAGTACAGCAGGCATGAAGGCCTTGCCTGAAGATAGGAGTGCAAAAATGGATTGACGCATCTAAATAAGAATCCAGAGAGAAAGCCAGTTTTTTTCCTTGAGTAAGTGTGACGGTATACCTGTCCCTTCAGGGACCTCTTTTGGAGGGTCTGTGATCCTACTACACCCCACCCCAGGAAGGAGTAGTGAAGGTGGGTCCTCCAGGCCTGCTTAGAAAGGCATCATGGAAACAGCCAATCAGAGTCCAGCAGGCTTATACAAAAGGAGTTGCGGGGTGTTAGCAGGGCAATTCCTGGCTGAGGCCAGAGGGGCAACAAAGGGCTTTCTGTTCTGGTCCAAGGAACTCAATGGGCTGCATTTGCTAAGCCAACAAGCAAGAGGCCCTGAGAGCTCTAGTCCTAAGGTAATGGATGGAGGTAAAGATACCAGGTGGGAAGAGCCCCAGGAAATGTAGCAGCAACTAATTAAAAGAAGCAGTATGTGGCTGCAGTTTATATGGTCTCTGGGCTGTGACCCAGAGTAGTGGGCAGGCCTGAGTTTCCCCACTAGCCATGGGGAAAGTGGAATAAGCCCCGAGAAGGGGACAAGTTCAGCACCAAAGTGCACACAAGAACCAATGGATATAAACTGGCATCAGGAAGTTTAGACTTGAAATTAGATGAAGGTTTCTAACCAGCAGAGGAGTGAAGTTCTGGAACAGCCTTCTAAGAGGAGCAGTGCAGGCAAAAGCCCTAGCTGGCTTCAAGACTGGTCTTGATAAGTTTATGGAGGGGAAGGGGACGGTATGATGGGACAGCCTAATTTGTCAATTAACTGATCTTTGACTACTAGAAAGCACGTGACCATTGGTCATACAGTTTTCCAGCCTTCTTTTATAATCCTGCTACAATCTTTGATTCAAAGGTATCTCATGACAGTGCGTTTTATGGACTGACTAACCACAGTGTGAAATATTTATTTATTTGGTTTTAATCTGAATGCTGTGTACTTTATTGATTGGCTGCTTATTCTGCTGTAAGACAATGTTAATGGGTCTGATCACTTTCCACTTTACTCTTTATAATTTTTATTACCTAAATTGAAACCCCTTTAAATTGTGTTCCTGGCAAAGCTAAATAATCCTAGTTTCTTTAGTTTCTTCCAATATGGAAGCCACAGCATACTTCATATTTTCTGTCTCAGCCTTAGCATGACAAGATAGTATTTCTTTGAATGTTTTAGTATATATTTCAGTAGGTTTCTATGTTCATTAAATTACTCACGTACTCAAGAAAATTGCACAGGACTATATTTATGCTGTTGTTTGATTTTAGACAAACACATTTGTCCTGCCACCTTTGAGTTCACATGTGCCTTTCCATCTCTCCCGCAATAACAAAAAAACCCACCACGCCTCCAATTTCATGCTATTTTGAAATAAATTCATTGTATGAATGATTGCTCTGGTTTATCTGAAAATTTTGAAAAGTAACACATTTTATGAGGTTTGAACTCATGGATTTATTTTGTACTAAGTTACTAAAATCTTGAAGTACTGCAATGTATGTATTTTTAAGGTATCATGTTGTGGCTGTCCTCTCCTTGGAATCTCTATGGTGGTATCGTCAGCAATGATGCTGTCCACTCAGTGTGTAATATGGATAATGTATGTCTCCATTATGGCCCATCATTCTGGTGCAATGGAGCAGATGACCCAGGGTCTTCAGTGGCTGCAGTTTACTTGGCTGGGACGTTGATGTTAATATGTAGGGGAAGCAACTGGAATAATTGGCTAGATTTGTGTCAGCAATATTATTTGCTGTTGGGCAAATATGGTTCACAAATAAGAATCTTACTAGATCCACGGCTGCTGCCAGCTGCCGAAGTCTTCCTTAATAAGGCTAGTGACTTTTTGTTTTGGACATGGACCTTGTTATGCTTATGCATTTGACACTGTTCAGTGAAACATAGGCATGAGATGGCAACTAGTCTGCCAGCATCACAGAGTTTCAGCTACATCATATTTGCTTCAGTGTGATCCCTTCCTTATACCCTATGAAGTCAACATATTTCAAACCTTAGCCAACCAAGGTGTCATTCTTCTCAAAAATAGTTTATTCCAGCAACTACACCATCAATTGTGAAGATTTGAAAATGTACTGCTTCTGTTGACTACATTATAAGGATATAAACTGCATAGCCCATAAACTGCCTCTTATATATGTAGCCATTGTCTAAATGCATGCAATTCCACTTTCATTATATACAACACAAATAAAAATGTATCTGTACATTAGTACAGCTAAATAATGTTTTACTGCTGAGCATACGAATTATCCATGTCAATTTGCTGAATTACTGCATCTAAAACAGAAAAAGATTACACGGAATATAATAAGGTTCTAAACCGTTTGGAGAGAACTACTGAATGGGGTTTAAACTTACAGAAATATATTTTGCCTACCAAGAGATAATTAGGTTCTGATTGACCAGAGCTCAGCCTTCTGTACTGCAGCACTATGCTATGTATGAGTCTCAGAGAGGAACACACTGAAAAATTCAAATAGAAACGTGTAACATATTTAATTCATTTTAGTTCATTTTCTTGATTCAAATTCCACACAAAAATACTCCTCCTTTCCCCCAACTTGATGCAGTGTTAATGTGAGTGCCTTCAGTGCCCTCCCTCTTCCAAACAGCTTATTCCTGGTAGGAACACAAATAAACTGTATTGGTAAGGTGGGAGTGTATGTAGTTGACAACACTGGTAAGAAGTTGTGTGTATATCCATATGGATATTGAGTGTGGACACCCCTAAGCCTTATCCTGAAACACCACTCTGTGACTCCAAAATGTTGTATGCCCCTTACACATGTTTTGGTGGACTGGGAGCACAAATGTCCACTCCATCCCACCTCTTCCCAGGTTTTCTGATATACATTTATATTTCCATTATGGTAGTTGTGGAGGAGTTAATGTTCTTGGCAGTTGTTGGCAATATTTAATGGAAACACTATTGAAACAGTGATGAGAAACACAGACTATGGTCCAGAGAAAGTCAAATGATCACTTCCATAAGTAATTCAAGGAGAATTTGGCTGAGGGTGGAGAGGCACAGGAAGAGAAAATTATTAACAGTGGGTTATCAGAAGTAAGGCATTCTCATGAAATATAAATGTCAAACTTAATGAAACAAATACGATGTCCCAGAAATGAAGTCAACTTCAAATGTTTGAGCCAAATAAATATACATTAACATGCCTTTGCCAATAGTTAAGTTTAAACATAAGCTAAATATTATTCCCAAAATATTCTCCTTCCAGTGATTGTCCATAAGCACTTTCCACTAATGATGTGTATGTACCCCACATACTCAAGTATGTAGTTGAGTTCAGAATCTTTTGATCATCAGTTTGTATGGCACACATGTTCCCTGACAGTTGTCGTGCACTGTGTTGAAGGCATAAAAGCGTGGTGCATGCCAGCTGCCACTTAGTTCCTCTAACGACCTCCTGGGTTTGAAACATAGTGACTTATTGTCTAGAGCTGCAAACTGATGGTACCTCCTTTAAGCAAGAACATTAGAATGGCCATACTGGGTCAGATCAATGGTCCAACCAGCTCAGTATCCTATCTTCAAACAACAATCCCTGCCTATCCTAGCTAATAGCCATTGATGGACCTATCCTCCATGAACTTATCTATTTTTTTTTCCATACCCCCAATCATTTTACTGGCCCTTTTCTATATCTTTTCCAATTCCAGTATATCTTTTTTAAGATGGGACAACCAGATTTTCACGCAGTATTAAACAAGATTTGAGATTTGCTATACAAGACCTTAGCCTGCTTAGTATAATGGCAAACACACCATTAAAAATCTTCTTAACCTTTTATTAAAGATATAGAAAGAAAGAAAAGCAGTTAAAGCATTTGAAATATTAATTATTAAGTAAATATGCAGTGATGATGTAGCTGTGTTGGTCCCAAGATATTATAGAGACAAAGTGGATGAAGTAATATCTTTTATTGGACCAGCTTCTGTTAACAGCAGTTGGTCCAATAAAGGATTACCTTATCCACCTTGTTTCTCATGTATTAAATAAAGCTTTCATTTCAACAAAATGTCTTATTAGCTTTCCACTTAGCTGGAGAGAATTTTTAGAAAGAACCTTTTTGTTCCCCCCTTCCCCCCGCCCCCTAATCTGACTGCCTTTTAGATGATATTAAAGATGATAACTATCCTTTTGGGAGAAAAAGAGAGGAAGTTACTTGAGATGGGCTGGAGCTGTTGTTATTGCTGTTGCAGTCTAGTCCTGTTTCCTAGAAAACAAAAGAAGACAATCATACACAAAAGGGGAGAGAAAAGAACAGCAAAGGTAGAAAATAAAGCTTCTGTCTGTGGTCTTAATTCTCACTTGCAGTGACAGGCCATGTCTTATCAGCCCTCCTCTAGACCTGGAAAACATGTACCGACATCGGGACATTTAGGTAGTAGCTTTTAGTTGCCTCTCTGATCACAGAGTTACAGCAGCAGCATTGCAAAATGTACAGTCTTGGCTGGCAAAGTCAGAGTTTTATTAAACAGAAGGAAGAAGGAGAGGGATAGGAAAGAGGTGAAATAAATTAGGGAAGGAGAAGGATATGTTGGTGTAGGTAAGGGGGAGACAAAATCTCACATCCCAGGTGGTGTTCGGGATTCGAATGGACTGGTGGAGGTGGTGACGTCATCTGGGTCCCTCCCTCTGATTCAGTCTGATCAGGACATCTCATATTAAAACGTCAAAAGCTCAATGATGTTACAGGCAGTCCTAAGGTCCCATGATGGTGAAGCTCGCTCCTTCCTATGGAGTTCCCTAATGCCCAGGAAAAGTACTTAGGCTAGGCCCTGGGCATGGAATTTGTGCTTATAACACCTATTTTACAGTACAGTTAAAGCCACTGTTCTAAGTTTTCTAATGCATAATTTGTCTTTTCTCCCCCAATTTGAATTTAGTTATTTGACATCATTGTCATTTTAATGTATTTGTTGAAAATATAGAACTCATATGGTAGAACCTGCAGTTAAGCGGTTCTTTGTTTAGTGAATACTTTTTTATAATGGAAGTAGCATTCAATTTGGCAGAAATCATACCTTCATTCTGATCATTAAAGCTATTTAACAATTTCTCGTGGTAACCTATAGTAATAACATGAAAAAGTCCTTCACCCTTAGGATCTTTGGCTCTGTCACATACCTGTAGGGGTATGGGACCCATTGCTCCATGGTTAAGTCTGTCTGGCTGCCCTCAGCCTCAGAACAGAGTGGCCTGGTGGCCACAGTCAATACCTGCCCGCCTGTTCCCGGCTCGGTGGCCTAGGGAGCCGAGTCAATCTAGCCTCCCCTGACTTTGAGACGACATAGCTAGGCAGCCTGACAGCCATGTTCAGGGCTAGGCAGCCTAACAGACAGAGCCAGTGGAGCCGCCCCTACTTTCAGGGCAGCATGGCGTAGGGGCCAGATTCAAGAGCTGTCCTTATGTTCAGGGGTAAGTGGCCTAGTGGCTTGAGTCAGTAGGGCCGCCCCTGCCTTCAGGGTGATGTGGCCTTAGAGTCAATAGCCGTGCTAGGTGGCCCAGTGGCCCGAGTCAATGGAGCATCCCCTGCCTTTGGGACAGCGTGGCCTAACAGCCAGAGTCGTTGGAGCTGCCCCGGCCTTCTGGGCGCAACAGCCTAAAGGCCAGAGTAAATAGCAGCCCTTAGGTTCAGGGGTTGGTGGCCTCGTGGCTGAAGTCAATGGAGCCAGCCCTGCCTTTGGGGCAGTGCAGCCTAATGGCCAGAGTCAATAGCATAACCCCATTCTTCAGGGTGGCATGGCCTAATGGCCAGAGTGTAAGGGGCCATCACCTGGCAATGGGAAGCGGCTGGGATAGGAGGACCCAGCCCTTCCCTGCTCTACTGGGTCCCAGCCCAGGGCCCTGTCAGTGACCTGTGAGTGCCACTGTGTCAGCAGGATCCAGCCAAAACACACTGCTGCTTCACAGGCAAATAGGTGGCTTTCTCCCTGGGCTACTTCTGATTCCTGAAGCCTCCTCCAGGCGTCTTCAGGGTCTCTGACTCCTTCAGTGGTCATAGCAGCCTGTGAATCTGGTATCTGCAGGCTCCCTGGCTGGCGCATCCACCACACATCTTTCCTCCTCAGCATCACACCCAGAGAGATCTGGGCTCCTCCCCTTTATACTGAAGCAGCAGTGGAAGCATGCCCAGCAGGATTGAAGGGGTGTGGCTACCTGATCCTGTGCTGCCCCATTTTAGGCAATTTTTAGGGAAGAGAATTTGCAAGCACCAGTGCTTTTTACAAGATACTCATGCGGTTACTATACTCCTGACTCATTCTCCAACGTGTCAATACATTTACTTTCTCCTCATATCCCTGACTCAGGGTGAAGCTTTCTGTTCATGGGAAATGCATCTTCTTTGTCTTCCTTCAAAAGTTAAAACACTTAAAAAACATAGTAACAGCTGATGTTTCCTCCTCAAAACCAGTTTGGTTTGTCCAATGTGTCTTATCCTCCCAATCTGTCTGGATACTGGGCTGTCTCCTATTTAAACACACTTTTCGTATCATATGTCTACTTATTCCTGTCCTCTGTGAAACTTAATGAGTTCCCTTCCACATCTTTGGAAGTACAATACAAATCTGGACAAGTTAGTTGGGTAAGCCTTCTGAGCTATTTTCCCAAGAGTGTCAGTACAATTAATTAATTAATTAATATTTTTCCCATTTACTGTATAAAATGCACCTATCAATTAACCTTTAGGCACATTTACAATAAAAACATCAACATTTATTCATAATGAAATTATATAAACATTCAGAATTTTTAATACCAAACTATAAATCGTATATCTAGGTATTGCTTTCCATCGTGTAGGCTCTATATTTTCAGGGTCAGCAATTGATCTAGTGAGTGTGCTAACCAAACAGAATTTTAACACTTGTGTTTATTTTTATTGGACTTTTATTTGGTTGTCATATAGATCTTAAAGTTTATTGGGCATTGTAAGAAAAATGGAAGTAGAGAAAAGAAATTAACAGTTAAAAATGTCAAGTCAAAAGTGGGGCTAATATTAATCTGTTTTACCGATTTTATTAGTTAATCTTTCCAAACACTTATGGATTTTCTCAGGACCAGATAATTAGGAGTTCAGCTGAGAACTGGATGAACTGGTACCATTTTAAATGTTAAAGATCATTTTTCTACAATCCAAGAAAAAATATATGTAGAACTACTATGAATTGAATGGTTTGTTAGTGTTGTTCATCTGAATAATCTATGTAATTTGCAATAAGTAGTAAAAATTCACTGTAGGACTGCTTTTTTATTCCTATGTAGTATTCTTTAATGCAGGAGTTCACAAACTTTCAGCTGTGAGGACCACGTTGTTCAGTCTTGCTCTTAGGGTGCGCTAGAGTGGGTCAGTTATAGAAAATAATATATACATTTTGTTCATAATTCTAAGAATTTTCACAATAGGAGAAAATATTTTCAAGTGTTTTATTAATAGAATAATATTTTTATTACAGTTTGTACAAGAACAATTAGCTTGCCTTTGCTTTGTGAGTAGTGCCTTCTTAATTAGTGTGAACTCTGGGCGTGCTCCTGACTGGCAAGAAATTTAATGTCAGGCTCCATAGTGGACACATGCAGTCTTAATGATTGATGCAGATGTTCATCAGTGATTCTTGATCTCATCCAAGATTTTAATAATTTCATTCTTAAGAAGGTTTGCTCACATATATAGGTGCTGCCACAGATGGTGGACATTTTCTGGGCAATTTTTTTAATGTTTGGATAAGTCTCATGGGGAAGGGCGGCATAGAAGTCAAGAAGATTGTTTGACTTGAACAAGTCTTTCATGGCATCACTGGCTTATAATTCGACCAACTCAAACTGATAAAAAGGCAGAGCTTCATCTACATCAGCTTCAAGTGGATTTTGAAAAAGGTGAGTGTTTTTTGCATGGCCATGTAGCTCCTAGAGTCTGCAACATTTCCAGTGCCTCAGTACACCTTTCTACTGGAAATGGGACTGCCGGGGCTTCAGTGGACATCTGTTGAGAAGTAGGAAAATGAGACAAGTTTCCTTCTTTCTCGTCTCAAGAGAAATGTGTTAATTTCAGGAAGCAGTTCGTAAAAGCATTTCAAAACTCTGCCCCGTCTCAGCCTTGCACTTCTGTGTGGTACAGTACATCTCCATACACTGAGTCAGGTTCAGAAAGAAATTTCTGGAACTGTCTGTGGTAAAGGCAGTTTGGCTCAGATGAAATTTACACATGACATAACAACCTTCATGATGGAATCCCACTGCACTACTTTGCAGCATAATGCTTGCTGCTGAATTATGCAGTGGATTTGTACTGGACGTGTGAGGCCACGTTCATCCATTTCCCTGTTTATGTGGCCAATAAGTCCCTTTGTTTTAACCACCATGCATAGAGCACCATCAGTTGTCACGCTTGTTATTTTTGCCCAGTCTAATTCCAAAAACAGCCATTGTTTCATACAGTTTTACAAAAATATCCTCACCTGTTGTTGTACCCTTGAGGCTTTGGAGACCAGCAAGCTTCTTATTGAGGTTGAAATTAGAGTCAGCTCCACGGATAAAAATGAGAAGCTGTGCTGTGTCTCTTACATCATTACTTTCATCAAGTGCAAGTGAAAAAAGTCAACATATTTAGATTTTTTTTTTGCAGCTGGATAAACAAGTTATCCCCCATTTCTTCAGTTCTTCACGTAATTGTACTTGAAGAGAGACTTACCGAACAAAAGGCATTTTTCTTCTCCAGGCACACCTCTTCAGCAACTGTAGTCATGCCCGCTTAACAAATTCTCTATCTGTAAAGGGTCTCCTGCAGTCCACAATCAGTTTAGCAACATAAAAACTGGCATGAGGGATGACAGATTCTCCTCTGATTTCCATTTAAAAATGTTTTGCTGCATTGTTAGTCCATTTTTAAGTCTTGTAATTTTCTCAGATCACTCTTTTCCTTGCAGACGATCATACTTTTCTTTGTGACGAGACATTTTATAAAATGTCACCGAACATTGTATTCCTTGAATACAGACACAGACTCCTGGCAAATGAGACAAACAGCCTTTCCCCTGCACTGTAAAAAGAATAAAATAAAATTGTCCACTCTTGGTTAAACACCCTGCACTCAGAATCGATTTTTCTCTTCCCCTTCTTAGACATATTGCAAGAAAATTGAAGGCTTCAAATTTAATTTGTTCTCTTCTGATTCTCTTTTTTTCTTTTCTTCTCCTTCTCTTCTTGCCACTCTTTCTCCACTTGTAGCTCCCACAGTGGAGCTCAGTGTACCCCCTTTTTATATCCTCGGGCTCAGCTTCCCACTGAATTCATAATTCTGCCTACGATAGGGTCACTGAGCCTGGGAAAAATTATGCAGCCACCAACTGTACAGCAGAATATTTTTAAGAAAACCTGCTATCTGCTGTTAAAGGGGTATTACCAAATAATAAAACCTGAAGATGTATAAATTTGAACAGTTATACTACAGAAGAAAAACAGCTTCCTGTTTACAAAACAAGCATGAATGCACGATCTGACCCATTCGCTGGTGATTTTAGTGGCTGACATTATGCGTTATATTATGAAGGGCTGAACGTAATTGTAATGCCACTGGACTCAATGGGCCAGTCAAAATGTGTCAGCAGGCCGGATGAGGTCCATGGGCTGTAGTTTGGGGACCCCTGCTTTAATGTTTCCTTAGGATTTACAAAATATTGTTGCCCTTTTGGCCCAAGTGGTTAGCCAATATTCTGGGCCTTGACAGGTTGTTTTTGTTAGGAAGAGAAATTGATGATACATATCAACTATTTATTTGGTGCAATCCTGTTTATTTACAAAGAACGTCCACAAAGTCCTGTTCCACTGAAGACAGAAGGGACACACAGCAGGCAGTTTCCTTGCTCAGTTTCCAAGCCAGTTTTTGCAGCACTCTGTGCCCAATGATCCCTGTCTCTCTACTTTCTCTCAGCCATGCTCATGACTTCTCTCACTGTCTTTTCACTTTCTGTGAGCTTCCTGCATCATATATACACATGCAGCTAGTTAAACAATCCCGTAGCCTCTTCATTTGCAAGCAGTCCTAGGGAAATTCCTCTTATTCTTTCCAGGTTAGTTTTTGCTCACACCTTGCAATGTGTCCTAGTATCTTGGGCAGCGTCTTCTGTTGTTTCCAGCCGGTCACCATATAAAGGGGACTTAATTGCTCCTTCCATTAGCCTGAATGAATGGTATATTCTACACCCACCAGGTTTAACCAGGTCTGTGATTGTCTAATGATTAAAAATCTTCTAGAGGGCAACCATTAACACTTTACAGCATAACAGCATGTAGTCCTGATCCCTGAGTCCTTACTCAGCTAAAATTCCCATATGAAATGTATGAAGATACATATATCTAGAGATATCTGAAGACACTAAGAGAAGGAGAAAAGCTCATGAAGGGCTGTCTCCGAGCAAATCTCAGGCTGGAACTGAAGACCCCTACCCCTTGCAGGGGCTTGAGTTACACAGAGACCCCGGGAAGGGTACAGGAGAAGTTTTAAGTGCCTCTAGATTCCTGGAAAATTTGAGGGCATCTCCTGATTAACTAATTGCCCTTTAGTTTGTTTTAATCCCATCATGATATAATCCTGTAACATCTCTCTGTGTTCTACATAGAGTTAAAACAGGGTGTGATCCCTGGGAAAGAGGAATTTATGGAAGTGGAGACTTTAAACAAGTCATATTCTTCAGGCATGAGCTTGTATCCTTCTTGGGTGTTGTGACAAGTGGGAAAGGCAGATAAAGAGATGCATTGGGGTCTTCATGGAAGTCTGGTTGTGTTTATAGGCTCCAATTCAGCAAGATACTTAAACGTGTGTAACTCTAAACACATGAATAATCCCACTGAGTTCAGTGGGGTTGATGAACTGGGGTTATAGTTTGTTGCTGATTTCTTTAATAAGTGCCTCTTGTTGAAACAAAATAGGATTCTATGTACCATGGCGGTATTCTCTCAAACCTTCAAAAACTTACAATAAAAATATTTTATTGAGCATGGTATGTGTGTGAAGCACCTAGCACACTTTGGATTCCATTGTAATATGAATAATAATATATTAAATAACAATTTGCTTGAATCATGATTGCATGATCTGACCCTGTTATTGCAGCTCAATTAAGCTATGAAGCTAACTGCCATCACTTCGGATTCAGGGAATAGTCCTTCTAGTTATGCTACTTGCATGCCAGTAGTTTCATGCTCTTTGAGAATCTCAGTACATTATGATGACTGCAGGAGCTTCTACTGTGAAAGTACCATGCGATAGAGGAGGACTATGGAGACAGGTTTTGTGTAGGCAGGTTATGAAGAAGACATGTTTAGAGCCCCATTGTTGTCTGGATATTCTGAAGGTATTTTCCTTATTTTAAAAAATATCACTTCAATCTAATGTTATCTTCAAACTGCAAACAAATAGATATTAACTAAAGGGAAAATTTCAGGCTTTTTAATTTCCCATTGCAGGGAATTATGCAGCAAACTTCACCTCTGTCAGAGTTCTTTGTCAGACAGCCTATATATATTCCAACATGATGTAAATACAGACAGTTATTTGTGTCCATAATATAATTAAAACAGGGATAAAATCATTACCTGCTAGTTCAGTTTCAAAACTTTAAAACCTTTTGAAAAATCTGCATCACCTAAGTACTTTAGATCAGATTAAACTGTAATATAATTATTGATTAGTGTGGCTACAGCTATTTACAGTCTGCTGTCTTTCTGCATGTAAACCTTACGTGGACTTCAAGAGGATTTAGAGCCTGCTTGATATCAATGGGATTTAAGCACATGCTTAAAGTTAGGTATGTGTTTAATTGTTTTGGTACATAAAATCCTTCGTGCATGTAGTAAATCTGGAATTGGACCCTAATTAGAAAAATATTTATTGCTTTGCTTGTAAATATCCAATGCAACTGCGTATCATTATTTTGTTTTATTATAAAAAGTGGTAATGAAGGGATTAAATTAATCATAAAATGGAGCAGAAAAGATTCACTCTGTGTCAGAGAGGGAGGGAAGGATACAACATATTATATAAAATACTGGATAATGTGCTTGAATTCAGTCTAATTTTTCCTTCACTTCGATAGATTTTGAAATTAATATAACCTCTTGATTGAATTATAGCTTCATAATTCACAGTTGTCTGTTGCATATTATGTATTATTCACTCTTTTCTTGAAGTTAAAGTTCGATTCTTTATAATTGACACTAACATGAGAACTTTGGAGGGCTGTGGAAAAAAATGGACAACCATCTAGGATTTAGTTTTTTATATTTAAAAAATGTTTGTGGCTCTAATAATTCAATTTTGTACTTACACTGTGTTTTTCATCCAAATCTATCAGTGTGCTTGGTAAATGCAGGTAACTGCTATTATTCCCCTTGGGTAACTGAAGGAAGGAGATGTGTATTAACTTTCTCAAGGTCTCACAGCTTTGAGTGGCAGAGCCAGGAGAAGAGCTCAGATCCCTTCATTCACTCCTAGTATGTCTGTTAGACAATGTGCCTTGTGAGGGGATATACAAACCCCACACTAGAGAGGAAGGGTTAAAGAGCTACTTTGGTCCAAGGTAGTCCCATCCTGCCACACCTGCGTTTATGGGCTGGAGAAGGAGCTTGAGATGGGAGCAGCCACAGAGTAGATCAGTAGCAGGCACCTAGTGCAGGTGAACAGAACTATATCCTTAGCTTCTCTGAGGAAGCCTCTGCTCTAGGAGATCCAGCTGTCAGGGGCCCCTGACTATTAAGAACCTATCTGATCTGCTGAGGTAAATAGTACTTAGACTCTTGTAACGTCTGGGATTTATTCTCAGTTTATTTTGCTTTGCCTTTTTGTGTAAGGAGTGCTAGGAAGCAATTCAGGAGAGCAGCAGTACAGCACCTTGTGGTCCTGCCCACCACAGACTCCTGGATTGCAACCTGGTAGAGAGGGTGAGCCCAGGTTTCCCCTGCCCACCCTTGAATGGGCCTGCCCTGGATAAAGGGGAATATGGACTAGGAAGACTTTATAACTCAGAGGGTCACAACTTTGGGACCTCGGCCCAGTGAGCCCTGGAATCGCTTGCCTGACCAGGAGGCTATCCTTTGTGAAACTACTTGTGTACATGGAGAGGAGTGTACATAGCTAATGGTGTGGCTGGAGGGCTGAGTCACTGAAGGAGCGGACCACCAGAGGGACCATTAGCAAAGTGTGTCAGCTGTGCAAAGAGCTACTACAGCATGCATAGCTACAAAGAGGCGCTACTGTGGTGAGTGACCCCCTTCACATGCTTCCTTAAAAGTTGCATATACACTGCAAGCTTTTTGAGTGTATTATAGCAGCAGGGCCCATGCAGAACTGAGACATTTTAACAGCTGTGTTTGGACTTTCATTTTGAGTGATATTGCTAATGTTTCACCAGTAATCCAGCGAATTTTCATCCCTTTCAATTTTACCCAAAGCAGCCCATTTTTGTGTTAAAATGTTGGGATTATCTTCTTCCAATTTTTTTCAACAAAAATAGGGCAATTTTTTATTTTACAGTTTAATGCTGTAATACTCAATTTTTTGTCTTCAATTTCAGTGTAAGCATTTCACACAGCTTTACACTGTACACAGCGGTTTTTTTACAATGTCATTTTAACACCGAGTAAACAAAGAAAGTACACAAGATATTTTTTGTGGTACATGAAGAAAAAATTATACAGTATTAAAGAGCAAAAATATTTGGCCTTGTGTTATAAAGAGTATAACTCTTGAATGTTCAAAAACATTCCTATGTTATCTGAATGGAGGGGTGTATAAAAATTATTAATCATGTCGGGCTGGAGCTATGAAAACACAGTGACAATTACAAAATAACAGAGGAAATTGCATGCTCATGGAGTCTGAACAGTAGGAATAGCAGTTTTATTTGATAGTGTTTTGACATTGTTGACATATGGTTGTCACTGCAGACCATCCTTTCCATGTTTGTGAGATATGTGTTGAAGTCTTTAAACCATGATTTGAGGACTTCAGTAATTCAGTCATAGGTTAGGGGGCTATTACAGGAGTGGGTGGGTGAGGTTCTGTGGCCAGCGTTGTGCAGGAAGTCAGACTAGATGATCATAATGGTCTCTTCTGACCTTAAAGTCTATGAATAATATCTCAATAGAATCACAAATCTTAAAAAGAAGTGAGTGATATGGTCTCTTACAGGTGTGTAGGTTGTCATGTTGATCCTCCACGCTTTTTATTTTTGAGAGCCCTTTTAAAGTAGAAAAAATAATATTCATACCCACTCAGTGATTCCAGTAAAGGAGGGCCAATTGACAAAGGGATGCAGATGTTGATTTGAAACTGATTAATATGTAAAGAAGCAAAACTGCTTAGAAACATCACTTAATTTAACTTTGTATAGAAAGAGAACTACTGAATTAAATACACCTATTGTACAGTAGCTACAGTAATAAGCTAATGAGAGATTTGTTGCCATCATTTACTAGACCAATAAACATTAATCTAATACTTATACCTGGGGAATTCTCTGTTAATGTTTACCAGTATCTTTAGATGAAGTTTTGAGAAGTATATGAAAACTGAGTAGCATATTTCCTTTGCTTCAGAAAGTGCAAGCCCATCATGGCCAACACTGTACTGTGGACTTAAACAACAGGACCCACGACACCACCAGGGAATGGAAAGTAGGAGATGGTCATGGCAACTGCCAGGCAATAGAAGCCTTACCTGTTGAGTGAGGCTAATGGTGGCCAGTTCCAGTGCTTCTAGCAATTGATGGGGTCTCCTGGGGTACAATAAGACTCTTCCACTCATAAATGGCAGCTCCTAGGAGACGCAATCCTCTTTCTGTCCCAACCTCCTCCACACTTCTCATTTGATTACTGGTTGCATGGAAAATCATTTTCCTTTAGCTCTGTCAGTATGGATAAGTGAGTTAGGACAGGCTGTTGCAGTTACAGCCATTTGTGTACATCTGGGCTTGAAGTAATTGTATGGGTTTCCCTTGTTACCAACCCATTCTGTTGGTGAATATGCACAGGTTTGGTGTTTCACTTAGTTGATGTTGGTTCAGGATTGCCATCTCAGGCAGTTGGGATTAGACTAAAATTGAGGGCACGGGGGTGCGGGGAGAGCAGTAGATAATACTTCCATCTCTGCTGTGGTTGGGAGTTGGGTAATGGCCCCTTTTTCCTTAGAGTAAGGCACCTGCCCATCTTCACTGCAGAAGGGCATCATATTCACATGGAGGCCTGGGATTTTATGGGAGGCTCACTGGCTGCCTCATGCAATAGTCTGCATAGCACTGTGGCTTTGGGTAGGGGATGGAATGGCTGTGGACTTTGATTAGACCTTTGAATACTGTAGATTTGCTAGGACAACAGGTGAAAGTGGGCTGACCATGAGTGAAACTGTCAAGGATCAGGTTCCTCTTCACTCAGCTGGTGCTTAAGAGCCATGAATACCAGGAGAGGTAGGCAATGGAGCTATTCACTTAAGAATAGAAACCAAAGTTTGACTCTGAGAGGAACAGCCCCTTCTCATTTATTAACTGAAGGCAACAGAAGATGAGGACTCCAAATAGGGTCCAAGAACAGCATTCTGATAGGAATTCAAGCACCTTCTTCTTTCCCAACAAGTGGGGGTGTTATACGCAATGGTAAAAATCTCTTCTCTTCTGGCAAGGAATACATAGCTTTATTAAAAAGAAAGAAATAGTTTTATCCCTAAATATTCTCTCTTTCTAAAATGAAGCAGAGAGGGAGAGAGTCTTCCCAGAACCTTTCCTAGCCCCTCCTGCCTCCTTGATACTATCCACATGTAGATCGGCACTGTGCTTTGGCTTCTCATCTGCATGTATTTTCTGGACAATGGGGCTCATCATTTTAGTTTACTTTACCTGTCAATAGGTGTCTGGTAAATGTTTTGAACCCTATGCATTAAAAGGTGGATGAGAGTAAAGCTGTAGATTCAAAGATGTAGGCGAGACAGAGAATAAGTTTTGAAAGAATGGCGGGATATTGAAGGAGAGATCTTTCTGAGGCAAGAGAAGAAGCACAGACAGAATCAAAGGCAGGAAGTGGAGTATTCAATGTAGGGAAAGAAAGAGGAAACAGTAACTCTGAAAAAGTCAATACAAGAAAAGATATTCCTTTTTAGGAAGGAGAAAATGCAGCCAGGAAGGGAAAGAAGATAAACGAAAATCAAGAAACCCAAGCTATATTTAAAATAGAAAAATAATTGACAGCTGTTTGGCAACACTGCATAAATAAATACACCATACCCTGAATTAATAATGAAAGGTATATTTCTTTTAAACTGCAGAGGGTGTGGCTGTGAAGTTATGCCAGTGCAGGTGTCTTTCAATCTAACTAATGGTCTTAAACTTTGAGCTGGTAAATGTCAAGTCCATTTCCCAAGACCTTGTATCTAATTCTACAAGTAGGGGCTTCAGCATGTCTCAGTAAAACACAAAACCTTCTAGTGTTAATGAGATCTAAAACATGATATAGGAAAGCAAAGATTAAAGCATCACCGTATCCTGTAATGCTTTAACGTGTGGCATCAAAATTAGAAGTATCAATAGACCAACTCCTGAAGTCCTAACTGTGTTGCTACTTAATTTCCCATTAACTCCAATGAACTACTAATATTTACCCTATTTTTGCAAAGCACTTTGAGCTGTATGGATCAGAAGTGCTATATGAGTTCTCAGTATTCTTCAGCAAGAATTCTGATTGAGTACAGACTAAGTCAGCACTTGGTCTATTGAGACTTCTAATTTTGATGCCACACGCATGTTTTTCTCTGCACCCTATTAACCTCTCTATACTTTTATTGTAGTTTGTAGTGTATTATTCTGTTTCATATAGAGTGCGGTGCTGTAACTGCAATTGTGGCTGGCCCCTGAGCATGAGGCACCCTTCCCCTCTTAGGCATAACCTGGCACTTAGAAGGTAAATTTACTTTCAGAATTACTTGCTTAAACAATTTTCCTTGACAAGCAATTGTATCGTTAAACGGAAAATTTCTTTAATTTCATCTTAAATGTGTCCAACTTTAAATTACAGTTTGTTCTATTGACTAATGCCAGGTAGGTCAGAACTATAGTGGAGAAAGCTGAAAAAGTTAAATTTGAAGTAGATTACATGCCGTTTCAGTATCTGAAGTTGGTTACACTCGTTATCTATAAGTGTTGCTTATACAAATTCATAGAAAAATAAAACCTAGGTATAGCTTTTGAGTAAATCATAGATAAGATGGAAAAATAATAATTGTCAGCTTCCTATTGATTTTATTAATTACTGAGATCCACCACTTAAGCATTCTGTAATCTGCTAAAGAGTCTTTTATAATCTAAAAATTTCATTTTATGAAGTTGACATAATGCAATCAAAACATTTAGGCTAATGTCTCCATACCAGGAAATTACCTCCACTTACTGTTTTATTATTCTTTTTGATTAAAAGAGATTTCTGTTGCAGTCATTCAGTTATATTTAAGTTTCTTGGAGGAAAATATAAGTAGCGGTACAGCAGGCATAATTCACTAATGTTCAGAGTAATAGATAAACAGATGAAAGAATATGCTAATTTTAAAATATTATATTGGAATATTTGTCAAAATAGAAAGGACCTGCTCTTCCTGTCTCTGAAATCCATGGAATTTTGCTACTGAAACAACGTATTCAAAAATTCCTATAAAAATGATTGGGCTTGGTGGACAGGTGGATTTGTGGACTCTGAGTTTAGGTCATATTTTATGTTCAACTCCATGTGCTTTACCCTCTGGGAGGCTTTGGGCCAGTCCACTTAGGTACACTAACAGCCATTTCTCCACATGTGGGGAGAGGATGCAGGTGGACCTCGGTAATGGAGTCATTCTGTAAGGTGAGGAGAGGAGGATTCACTGGCACTCTCCTGCTGGAACTGCCTTGCTCCAGGCCTGTCTGTTCAGACTTAGTGCTATGGAGGACATTGACTCAAGTGAACTGAGCTGTTTACTCTCAGTTGTGACCCCTGTTTTACTGGTGCTGCATTGTATGTTCCAGCAGCAATTTGAGTCTCACAAGGCAGATTAAGACTGAAAAAAAAAAGTAATCCTATTAGAAACCATTGAAAAATCAGTCAGTTATAGAGTAACTTTAACATCTAAGTTGGCAGGTGATGGAAAAAATTAGGTTATGTTACATTACACAGACTTGGCTCTAGACAGTTGAAGAAACTGACTTTTATCAGCTTACCTTTTGGCTGGTGTTCTTCTATCTCTATTGCACAGTAAAGGCTTTTTTTAATTAGAAAAATGTTTTTTAAATGGAATCACTCTTGGAAACACATTTGAATTACAGGTCCGTTCCCCCAAAAATTGCAAACTTGAAAAAGTTTTGCAAAATTTGTGAACTCCAAACACTGAGTGCTTTGCAAAATCTCATACTCCATCAGGTTCTTGCATCCTCACTTTCTAGTGTTTGCTGAAAGAATGATGGGAGCCCAAGGTGGCAAGCTGGCAAATTTTATAAGCACTTTATTTCTCTGTCCCTATGGCTGCCACAGATATGGTTGAATGGATCAGACTGTTTTCTGGCGATACTTCTCTGGAAGTGTAGTATTCTTCTTTAATGGCTAGTCTAACCCATCCCAGAATACTACCTTTCAAAGCTTTTGTATCCTGTTTGTGACCTTCACATAGGACAAAGATTTTTTAAATGTTTGAGTTATAACTGCTACTTAATGGCCCTCTAGAGATGAAATGCAAGTAGATTGAGAGGTGTGGGTTTTTCTGATGTTGTTGATGTTTGCTTTGGATAAAACATGAGATGTGAGATGTCAGGATTTAAAGGAAAGGAACACATGGGAGGAACTCCATGAAAGGACTGCTAATCACTTATGAGGGAAGAAATATAAATATGGCTTCATTTAGGTAAATCTTGTCCCCTCTTCCATGTCTAAGCTGAACCCTCTGACAATGGAGGCTGTACCTGGAGGAGCTCAGTATCTTCATGATGGGAAGTTCAATTCTGCAAGATCTCCATGCATGACTTTATGAATGAAGTGTTAGGAAGAGGGCTAATGGATGGGGCTAGATTAGAACACCTACTGTTATATTTATCCTAAAGTCCCATCCCCCATGAAAAAGAGGGAGCATTAGAGACAGAGAGTCTATTCCAGAAGGAAGGCTAAAGTAACCTCCTCAGAATGATTCCACTCCATGTTGTAACGGAAGATGTCTTTTCCCTTTCCCGTAGAATTCCCCAGTCCCTAAAGCAGCTATTTAGGCTCAGTACCAGGGAGTATGTTTGGCCCTTAATAAGTACCTTAATTCATGAAGTTTTCAATCTGAAGTGATTGGTAC
This sequence comes from Mesoclemmys tuberculata, assembly GCA_007922155.1. NCBI lineage: Eukaryota > Metazoa > Chordata > Testudines > Chelidae > Mesoclemmys > Mesoclemmys tuberculata. The sequence goes on from ML675643.1 coordinate 6,153,621, forward strand.
GAGGAAAACAACCTTAACAGTGCAAGGTTTTAATAGTATTCCTGTGCCAAAGCAATAAAATGTGTCCAAAGAAGGTGCCTCATTTGCATCATGGGATATTTTCATAGTCTAAGTAGGTAACTACATATCCAGAAGAGCAGTTCCCCATACAGTTATCCAAACTGTGCATAAACACAGGAGCTTCAGGGTTCAACAGGTGGATGTGGACAAACTGAGTCTGGATTTAAAAGGGACCCTACTGATGTTGAGACAAGATAAAGTTCTGTTTTAGTAGTCTTGTTCCAGGTCATAGACCCTGTTAAAGGCTGGAGAAGGGAGTGGGGGAAAGAGAGATTGGCTTTTTTTTTTTATTTGGAGATATTTGGGTAGGTACCTGATTCTGCCTCTGGTTGCTCAGTTGTGCCATTTCATATCAGGATGGTATGGTTTAAGGATGAAATAAATCCAATCCTAGCATAAACTTCAATTCAGAATAAAGTGGGTAAATTAATCGCCAGATTTGGTGACCAGGATTTCTTTGTTCAAAGCAGTAGTTCAAGACCTTCTACAGAAGACGAGACAGGATTTGTTCTACTGAATGGAGAGATCAAAACACAGATATTGTTTACATTCTGTTAAATTAAAAAATGTGTATATTGTGATAGGGTCAGGCCTGACGGCTACGCCAGAGTGCTGGAGGGCCTGTATATCAGCCCCAGGCTCCACAAAGCCCTGTTCCCTGGGTAACTCAGCTGGGGCTGATTAGGCAGTTAGGCCACCTGGGGCTGTTTAACCAATCAGGCCAGCTGGGGCCAATCAAGGGGCCCCACCCCAAACACTTAAAAGCCTGCAGGGCAGGCAGGCAGGTGTGGGTTTATGGAGCTTGGAGAGAGGAGGAGTGGAGGACGGAGGTGGGAGTTATAGGTATAGTTACAGGGTACAGTTGCAGTTCACAGCTTTTGGAGTTGGCAGCTTGGAGCAGGCAGGTTGCAGCCTGTGGGCTGCAACCTACAGAAGCTTGCAGCTTCCCCTGTTGTTACCGGTGCCCCGGAGGGCAGGGCACCTGGCTGGAGAAGCAGGGAGCGGATCACCAGCGGACTACCCCAGAGGGAAAGTAGCAGTACTCGGGGGCAGAGCGGGCCCCGGCCCCTCCCTCGACCCTCCCCCAGCTGCACCATCGGCCGGACCGGGAGAGCACAGGACCCACGGGGGCGGAGTACTTCTCCCTCCCCTGCCCCGACCTTGCCACAATATATATAAAATCATTTAGTAAATATTTATATAACTCCCTTCACTTCTGTTCTCTTTTAATGGAGCTTGCTGCAAGTGGAATATAACACTTCTCTTCCATCTACAAAATGCTAAAGACTTCTCTGTGAAGAATGTTTGTTGTTTTCCTGCCAATGACTATGAACTTAACTGCTATTACAATATGGCATTGGTCACTGAGTTGTCCTTTTCTAAATCATATTCTCGTTTGCTCTGAATGTTTCTATGTCTACCAGAATGTTTAATCTCTCAGCATGTCACCAGTAATAGTGGCTTTAGGCTAGTGAGTACTGTAGAGTGACCGAATGTTTTGTTATGTAGGTTTTTTTTGTCCACATATGGAAGTCTGCAGCTGTTATTTTCCGTCAGCCCTCTGATGCATATTAGCAATGCTAACAGTAAATTATGGGCTGCTCATGAGCCGTTTTTATTCCTTTGTTCCCCATATTATATTTATACAGCCGGAAGATTTGTTTCTATAACCACTTCCCATCTAATTCAGCGTCACTAGCTTATTCCTTTTTAGTGTTTTGTATTCATTTTTCATGACTGTTTTCCATCATTTCTTTATTCTTTTGTTTCAGAAGCCCAGTGCTGTGCTGAATGTGTGTGTATGTGTGTGTGTATAACTCTCATACCAACCCTACCTATCTACCTGTATTCTTAATAAATACATGTACATGTTTAAGGGTATTCACTTTCTGAAGACTCTTTCACTCGGAAAAGGCCTCACAGACTTAGAGGGGGCATGATCACTTTTTCCTTGTTTTAATGTTGCTGTCTTTTCCTTCCCTCACTTTTTCATCATTCTAAGATCTGATTGGTTACATCACTGGCTGTGTACCTTGAATTCTTTACAGCTGACAGTAGACCTCTAGTTTGTACAACTTAATGTACCACTGTGATGGGGTAGATGTACCTCACACTAGACCAGAAAGGGTTAACCACTCACTGTGGGTGGCAGAAGTTCTGTCCCCAGTGCCGTGCTGGGCATGCTCCAACCCCTGCCCCAGTATAAAAGGGAGCAGCCAAGCTCATTCTAGGCTGACCAGTGAGAAGAAAGGACATACGCCAGAGTCTACTGCATTTGGCCCATGCTATACACTGGGCAGGACACCTCCATAGGGAGAAGACTCTCCAGAGAGTAGCCCACCACTTCTTCTGGCTCATCATACACCAGGAGGTAAGGGACTATTGTGTCTCTTGCCCTGAATGCCAGCAGGTTGGACCTAAGGAGTTCCCCAAGCCTGTCTCGTACCCCTCCCAGTAGTGGGCGTGCCATTTGAGCACATCAGGATGGATCTCATTGGACCCCTGGAGAGGAGAAAGACAGGGAACTGCTTCATCCTAGTTATTATTGATTACACGACCTGGTACCCCAAAGCCGTCCCCTTGTGCTTGGCTACCATCCCGAACATCACCATTGAGCTGATAAAGATTTTCATATGGGTGGGGATACCTGATTGACCAAGGCTGCAACGTGTCTTCCAAACTGATAGCTGAGCTGTGCCACATCGTGAATATTCGGACCCTAAGGACTTTGGTCTACCATCCCCCAAAAGGGCTAGTCGAACATTTCAACAGAATCCTGAAGTCAATGTTGCACAAATTTGTAGTCCTCACTACTACCTGCCTGTTGTTTGCCATACAAAGGGTACCCCAATCCTCTACTGGGGTCTCTTCCTTGGAGCTCCTTTTATGGAAGACTGCCCTGAAGCAGCTTGTATCTCCTCAGGGAAGATTGGGAGTCTCAAAAAAGTGGGTCCTGGGGACCACCCAGTATGTGTTGTGACTCTGGGAGTGTCTGCAGGCCTTTGCATATGAGAATCTGGTGAAAGTCCAGTGAACCCAAGAGCAACAGTATAATAAGGGTGCTAAGGTGTGACCGGGTCTTTCTACTGTTACCCTCCATAGCTTCAAAGCTCCTACATAGGTGGCAGGGACCCTTCAAGGTGTCCTGCCGTGAAGGACTAGTAGATTATGAGATCTGGTTGCCAAATGAATGGAAGGAAGTATGCACATATCATGTGAACTTGCTGAAGGCCTGGAAGACATGTTCATAGCACCTGAACCCTTGGAACCAGAGCTAGGACCCTTAGCAGGGGAACCCCGGAACTGTAGTTGCTTGAGAGGCCTAGTATGGTTTGGGGAAGCCAGATTCCTGTCAACCCTTGACATAATGAAAGAATATTGGCAGATACCTCTGATGCCAAACTGTAGAGCGAAAACTGCCTTTCCCACACCCTGTGGCCTGTGCCAGTTTGTAACAATGCACTTCAGACTACACAGGAAGGCCGCCACTTTCCAGAGGTTGATGATCAGGGTATTGCAGCCTCACGACCAGTATGTGGCAGCCTACATAGATGACAATGTGGCCTACAGCAGCAAGCGGGAAGACCACCTAAGTGTGCCTTGCCAGGGTGTCCAAGGCCCTCCAGGATGTTAACCCTGCTAAATGCTATGCTAACCCCAGTAAATACAATTTTGGGAAAGAGGAGGTGAGCTACCTCGGGTACACCATGGGAGGGAGAACTTACAGCTCCTGATAGATAGGGACTGCACCTTATCAAATACCCCAGTACAAATGACAAAGAAGCAGGTATGCCAATTTCTGCGTCTAGTTGGGTACTATAGGTGTTTCGTGCTTGGCTTTCTGACGATTGCAGTATCCCTCTCTGACCTCACCAAGAGCTCATAGCCCTGGCAAGTGCGGTGGTCTGACAAATGCAAAGAGGCCTCCCAGACCCTAAAGCAATGCCTAGCTCAGGAGCCGGTCCTCACTCACCCGGATTTCACAAGGGAGTTTATACTTTAAACTGATGCCCTGGATGAAGGGCTAGGAGCCATCCTTTCACAGGAGGTGAATGGGGAAGAGGATCCCATTTTGTATTTGAGTTGTAAGTTGTTCTCCAGGGAAAAACATTATTCAACAATAAAGAAAGAGGCCTTTGTTGTAAAGTGAGCCATTGATGCTCTGCTGTATTATCTGTTTGGGAGCTCTTTCAAATTAATTACTAATCATGCACCCTTTAGATGGTTACGTAGCATGAAAGAGACAACCCCTTGGATCATGCATTGGTACCTCTCCCTCCAGTCTTTTGACTTCTGCATGTTACATCGGCTCAGGAAGGCTGATGCCAGCATGGACTTTTTCTCCAAGTTGGGAGGAGGGGGAGAGAAGGCGGACCAGATCACCCACTGGAAACCCTCTTAACAGAGAGGGGGTGTGACAGGGTGGACATACCCCGCACTCGCCCCGAAACAGTTAACCACTCACTGTGAGCAGTGGAAGTCCTACCCCCCCAGGCCATAGAGGGCATGCTCCAACTGTCCCAGTATAAAAAGGGGAGCAGTCCAGCTCATTCTAGGCTAACCACTGAGGAGGAAAGACGTGCACAGGAGGCTCCAGCCCAGAAACTGCTGCCACATTTGCCCAAGGTCACCAGAGACCTAGAGAAGCAGGCAGGATACCTGGTATATCCAGACCCCTGACTGGAGTTGGAAAGCCCTGCCAACCTGTGGACCACCACATCAGGAGACAGGATAGGAAGCAGCCCAGGGGGTTGTGACTACTGGGGAGAGTTGCAGCCAGGTTCCTTGTTGACTCAGTGGCAAGCAGCCTTGTCACTGCAACGGCCCTGGGCTGGGACCTGGTGGAGTAAGGAGGGGCCAGGTCCCCCTACCTCTGCTCTCACCACACACACACCCCGATGGTGGCCCCCCCCGACTCTGGCCATTGGGCCACACTGTCTTGAGGTCAAGGACAATCAAGTGAGCTCTAACTGCAGGGCCATCACACACCCTAACCTGCCCCATGGAGGGACGGAGTGGACAAACCCCGTGACAAAGATATAAAAGCCCTTTTTGTGAAACAAATGGCTGACATTTCCCTTATCTGTTCAGAGAGCCATTAATATACTTTGGCATATTAAAAAAAGTTTTAGCAAAACTTGATTAAACATTTGTTTTTCTTCTGCAATTGTCTTCCATCACTATTGGTTATCAGTTTATTGATGTGTAAATAAAAGTTCTCTCCTGTATACCTGGCCTGATCTTATTCTGAGATACAAACACCAGATTGGAGTAACATGGCATTTCACAGCCATGGGACCAAATCTGAGTCACAAGTATGAAATTAGCCTACTTTATTTAGTAATGGCACAGTGGAGAGTGATTGAAAAAGAAAAAACCTGTATTTAGCCATACGCTAATAGGAAAATGATCAGAAAAAGTATAATTGTAATATGATAATGATATTTAATTTGTACAGCTGTAACATTAAAGGCCCCATTTTGGGTTGGGCCAGTTGATCACGAAAACACAGGCAGACCCCACCCCTGCCCTGAAGAATTTAATGTAAAATAATATGCAAACAACATAAAGAAGGGGCAAAAGGGTGAGGGTAATGGTAGTAAGACCATGTGGTTAAATAGGCTAGGTACATGTACAACTTCATGGTTTCAATTCAGTTTTTCCTTGTATAAGTAATATTGGAGTAATATTGACTAGCCTTCATTACCATTCAACCAAGCCATCATTAGTTGGCCAATTTCTTCTATTCATCACAAGCAAAACAAGTAGAAATGGGTGTGAAGGAGTGGCTTCACAGAGAAAGGCATTCCAGGTATAATGGGCAGTATGGAGGGAAAGCACAGGTAGGTTTTTTGGTTTTGTTTTTTGTTTTTAAGAAGTGGAGTAAAACAGGCTGACATTCAGGAAATCGTCCTGCTGAGAAAGGATTTAAATGGTTTCTCCTGATTCAATAAGGTAGACAACTTGTTATCCCATCTGGATGTTAGGGAGGCGGAGGTCCTTGTTTTGGATGAGAGGATCTAGGATGTATGCTGAGCAGTCCTTAGGGAAGAATGCTAGGATCAGCCATGGTATAAGCTGATCTTTATATTATTGTTGACTTCTTTCTCAATTAAGCCAAACCAGAGAAAGGGGATGAGTTTGGATTTTACATAGTGTGTGAAATGTTTGTAAAGGAAGTTGTGAAAGGCTAATTGGATTTAAGATTAGCAAGGTAACTGTGGGGGAAAGTGAATTTGCTGAGCATGGATGATATTGGAACTGAAAATGGATACCCTAAGAATCAGAGGCATTAAAGGATAGTAAAGAATCCGGCCACTAGAAAATCATAGTAGTCAATAGATTGGAGGTTAGATAGAAGGTAAGAGTAATACAAAGAAATTTAGCAAACTGTGCCAAGTAGTAAAAATACAGCACATATCTGACTGTCTAAAATATGGCTTCATACGCCAGCAGGGCTCAGGGTTGATTTTTATGACAACAATGTGATGTAGCTGATGTTGCCTCACTCTGAAACAGGAGCAGGTCAGCTAGAAGGGATGTGACAAAACAAAAGAGTATATAACTTTGAGTATATGACTGAATTTATTTGTAGCTGTTGTGACAGGGCCAGTCCTGATGGCTATAGAAGATGCTGGAAGGCATATATATTTGCCCCAGGCTCAACAAATCCTTATTTCCTGGGTAATTTGGCCAGGGTTACTCCAGGACAATTAGGTCACCTGAGGCTAATTAAGGAGCTTTCCAGGACAGTTAAAAGTCTCCATTTCAGGCAGACAGGGGCGGCTGGATGGGAGTTGAGAGAAGGAGCAGAGTGGAGTGGAGTAGAGCTGCAACAGAGCTTGGTGCCATTGCCGTTGCTGCCACAATACCAGATACAGGAGCTAGGGAGAAGCGTGTCCGGGCAGGGCCGAGGGTCATAGGCCCAGAGGCCTGAAGGAGGACCCAGTCGCTCAGGCAGCTGAGCGAAGTAGCTGAGGTGGGGGAACCTCACCCAAGTGGGAGGATCACAGAAACGGAGAGACTCAAGGCAAGGAAAGTGAAACAACCCTCCTCTCCACTCCAGGAAGCAGATCACAAGCAGGGGCCATGGCCAGGCGACCCAGGGAAAGTAACGGTTCTCATGGACTAAGCAGTTCGAGGCTACTCCTCGCAGGGTCCCTGGGTCAGGGCCCAGGGTAGAGGGCGGGACCAGGCCTCCCCCTTCTGCTGGCACCCAGCCACACCACCAGAATAGCTGACATAAGTGCAGGACCCATGGGGGGGGGGGCAGAGTAGGCCTCCCTCGCCACACTATGTTAATGGTGGAGTGTCGTAAATGCATCTGACTAAAGATAAGGACACTTCATTCAGACATGTGTCTTCCTTTCTTCAGCCAAAATTTGTACCTGCAAAATTATACCCGTTTTATACCTTTGGCTACCTGATGTGAGAGCATAAAATGCATCCAAAATATGGGGAGCTGGGCCTTGGCGGTTGAAAATCTAACCCACAATGTACTCCAAACAAGCTTATCTTAAAAAAAAACCACAACAAACAAACATTCACTGTCTTCCTTGACAAATTTACTATAGTACTTTCTTTAAAGACTGTGTGAACTTCTTATTAAAGACAACTCCACAAATTCACTGAAATGTGGATAATTCAAAGGGAAGCTGTCCTTCTTTCTTTCTCTCCCCAAACATATGACTTAGTGAAGCTGTATAGAGTTTTTTTTACCCTTACAACTCCTGAACACAACTCATCTATATTTTATGCAGGAAGTAATACAAACAGAAGCAAAATATTCACAGCCAGGTATGAGTCAAAGAAAAACTATCCAGAAGAATGAAGCAGCCCATCAATAACATTGACCCTTAGGCTGTCCCAGAAGCAAGTTTTGCAGCTGCTAACACAGCCTGCAGTGGACCTCGCAAACAAACTGTGCTAGAGATGATGCCAGTGAGCCCTCAGGGACACAACTTCAATTGCAGCTAGGAAAATATTTTCTAGACTATGGGCTCTACAGCAGCCGAACATGCCTTGTAGGGATACACAGATGTTAGCTTTAGCGTTAGAGCAGGCATAAAAGAAAATAATCATGTATTTCAATAAGAGGTAGTACAAGTACTAGGTCAATATTCAGTTCACATACTTGTATCAATTTACTTTGTAACTCCAATGCTATAGGAAAAGGCTAAATTCTGTTTTCAAATGCATGCACATAACTATCATAGTTATTGGTGAGGTCATTGACTTTAGAACTTGGCCCTTAAGTATACTAGAAAAGCCTGCTAAATGGGTAAATACTAGAGTGATATAAACCATTCCTGGATAAAATACTGCTATTCCTATTCATACATTTCCTAGACTTTCTTATCAGTCTGGTGTGAGTGTAAATTTCAAGCCATAAATTCAACAGCATTTGCACAAGTATAATATATGTTTTTATGCAAATGCAAACCCCAGTATGAATGGTCACTTTCTAGCAAACTTGTAAAGATTTGATTATGGGTTTGAATGAGATATGAGAATTTGTGAGAGCTCATTGCACCTGAAAGTGGGGCTAGTGGCATATTATGTTAATGCTCTCGTATGGTTTGTGGTTGGAAAGGAGTAAGTCTTTTGAGAGGAAAAGAGGAGAAATTAAACATATGCTTTTCACGTTATACACATCCATGGCTTGGTTCTTATCCCACTTACTCTGGTGTCACTAATTTGTATGGCACCATAGAGATTACAGTATTTTTGTGAGTTTCCTTCTTTTAAATTTAATTTAGAGAGTAAATGTATAACTCTTTTAAAGTTTTATACTTGACCAAGTAATTAGATTAACTCTATATCACTTTATTATTTAACAATTTAGAGGGTAAGTTCGGAGTAAGAAGGGGAGACAGTAGTGGAGGAGGGAAGCCAGAGGTAGAAGTAAGTGTGACAAGGTGAAGGAAGACTTATACATGATGCCACCAATCAGGATGAGAATTCTGTCTTGAATCTGAGATCACTGTGCATTAGGAGGTTTGCATCGGCATATACAATGTGCTGTTATAGCCCAACTCTGAGAGTTGTGGTATAGGTATGTTTAGGGGAGGATTAGGGTCTTCTGAAGGCATTTTGAGAAAAAAAACACCTTGAAATATAGAGGCCAATGGGAAGCAGTAGCAGGGTGGTGCTCGTACATTCGTAGTTTAGATTATGTGAACTAATGTGACTATCAGTTGGAAGTACTACAAACTTTCTGGAGGTTGGCAGGATTAATCAAGTAGGCCTCTGTTATTCTGATGTTATATCAGAGAATCAAATTTTCCCATGTAAAACTGGAAGATAAATTATGTCAGGCAAAGAATTGAAAGACAAGAGGATGTTTCCCATTATTGGAGGGAATTACAGGAATATAGTCTGTCTAACCCTATTTCCGGTAACACTATACTGCACTTCTATTTGATAGTGGAAGAGAACAGATATCAGAGAACAAATTGTTCCCTAAAAGACTGAGAAACTCAATTCAGGACTAGATGGGGGTCAAAGGAGGTTTTTAGCCACTAGCTAATCCTGAGGACATCTAAATGCCAGTCCAGTCCCCAGCCTAACATAGAACAACTTTTCACCTGGCTGAAAGTGATTCTTGTACTGTCAATAAAAACAACTCTCTTCTACTCTCCAAGTGCAAACAAAGGGGCACGTGCATCTGACGTAGTGGGTTGCAGCTCACAAAAGCTTATGCCTGCAGAAATTTATTAGTCTTTAAAGTGCTACAGCACTCTCATTGTTTTTGCTGTATACAGACTAACACGGCTACCCTCTGGAACTTTGTAATATCAATGGATTCCTTTCAGTAGGCGAAATCTTCCCCTGGGCAGTTAAACTGGCTTTACTTTGTGCCAATAAAGCAGCATTAATAGACTGGAGAACTTGACTCATCATTTTTAGTGATATATAAAATAAAAATGAGCCAGTACTACTTTCAGTCCATATGAGATCAGAGTCTTCTGGCCAACGGTGTCTGTTGGGGCTCTACATGCATCCCAAATGTCATAGTGCTCATGTACTGAGGGTCCAATGGACGGAGCAAGGCCAGCTATCACTCCTTTCTTTCTCACCTCCCTATGGCTGCAAGACAGAACTCCACAGGATCTGCAATCCACATTTTCACAAATCCTCTTTTTGTTTGGCTATAAATAATTTGTGTTTTAGATAGGTAGGATATTTGCCCGTTGGCAGATTTTGATAACTTTATAATTTTATATAGGTTTTATAAAGGTTTTACTTCCATATCTTATTTTTTCCTTTCTGATTTATGAGTCTCCCAGTACCAGGACTTAGGCTGTTTACACTAGAAACACTACAGCAGCACAGCTACAGCTGCACATCTGTAACACTTCAGACATACACAGCCGCAACTGGAGCAGTTCTTTTATGGCTGTAGTAAATCCACCTTCCCAAGAGGCAGTATCTAAGTCAACAGAAGAATTCTTCCATTAACCTAGCACTGTCTATACTGGGCCTTATGTTGGCTTAAATGTAGCTAGGTTGACCTAACTTTCTAGTGTAGACTAGCCCTTAGTAGTAGCCCACCTTTAAAGCTCTCCTGGCTTTAGGTGTTGCCTCACTTGCAGGGTGGCAAGTCCAGTAAATGATGGGCACACAAGATGCCCTTTGCTTTACGCAAAGCAAATATCCCTGACAAATTTATGGTGTGCAAGTCCTTCACACTATTCATTGCTGACCTGCAATTTCAAATTGCAAACTATTAGGCATTATTAAATCAACATGATTTTTTAAACTATAATAAATTCTTGGATTTCACTGACAAACTCCCACAGGAGAGCAGGGAGGCATTTAGGTTACAGAAGGTCAGTTAATTGCCAGGATAGCCGTCCAGGTGGCCCTACTGGTGCTGCTAATATCGCATCTTGATCCATGGTAAACTTGGTTATCATGGAAAGGGCACCCTGACTACCAAGTTCCAGTATCCCAAGAGAAGTACAGTGAACCATGGAGGATCTTCCCTTTGAGGGTCTGGACCTCTGCAGTGCAAAAACTGATGAGACACTTCACTTGTTGAAAGATTCATGAGCCACACTCCATTCTCTTGCTGTTTCTGCTCCTGCTCCTAAGAGAAAACAGAACAGTTACTCCAACCAAGAGACCATCATCAGGTTCTGTCATCTATCACAGAAACTCAAAGCCCCAAGGAAGAGGCAGCACTTGCTCTGCCTCAGCTTCTACTTCATCTCACTCTGCATCTACTTCCACAGAACTGTTTTGATGGGTTGGTTGGGAGCTGCAATGTGACCAGTGTAAAGGATCTACATCATTCCTCTGTCATATATGGGAATAGTCTTCAATTTTTCAAGGAGTCTTGAAACCTGGTTCTTAGTCAGGTATTCCGTACAGTTCAATACTACATGTACCCTTAACTTTCCTTTCCCATCTCTCTTCAGAGACGCCTCTCATGAGACATTGTTACAGCAGGAAAAGTCACTACTGTCTGTCTGGAGACATAGAAGAAGTTTCCTCTTCAGTATAGAGGGAAAATTCTCTTTGTGAAGTACTTCCTAATTCCAAAGAAGGGAGGATGGTGTCCATTTCTGGACTTGAGGGAGCTCAATGCTGTCATCAAGTTTAGAATGGTAACCTTAGCCTCCAATAATTCTATTATTAGATTGGTGGAAAGACCCCAATCAAGTGTGCAAGAGTACTTCCTTTTCTCCACCCCTTCAACCAAGACCTGTGGGACGGGGAGTACACTTGGGTTTTCATCACGCACAAGATCTTTGGATTCATGAGAAGAGTTGTCTGTATATAAAGGTGTTGGGTTCAGAGCAGTTCACAAAGCCTGCGCTCCATTTCCTTGCATTGATGCAAGGACTGACTCATCAAGTGCTAACCCACAACACTGTGGTGATGTTTATCTAAAAATAGGCCGGGGGCGGGAGGATATACTCATCCCTACTGTGCCAGGAATCCTTTCAACTATGGAACTGGTACATTCAGCACTAAATGCCTCGGCAATACCTCTACCAGATATGCAGAATGTTGTAGCAGACTGCCTAAGAAGGCAGCTTTCATCAGACCACAAGTGGATGATTAAAGATTCAGTTGTACGTTGCATTTTCAAAAAATGGGGTCATCCATAATGATCCCTGCTTGGATGTGTTTGTCATTCCATAGCCCCAGAACAGATATACACTTCCCTCCAATTTCTCTGATTCCCAGAATACTCAAAGATCAGATAGAATTATTCAAGGATCCTCATGAGTGTTCCTGTGTGGAACAATCAATTCATGATTCATTCATCAATTCATCTTATCAATTCATTTGCCAAAATCCTTAGCACTTCTATCAAAGCTAATATTTCAAGATAGCAGGAACACTTGCATCCAAATTCAGCCTACCTCCATCTCAGAGCCTGGTATAAAAGCTTACCCTGGGAGCCTGACAACTAATCTAATATGTTTCAGCCGAGTTCTTAGAATTGTCCAATATATTAACCCCATCTTCAAAATGGGTATCAGAAATCTTCATGCAAGTGCTGCTGTGATCAAACTCATAAAATGGTAAATACAGTCTTTTTTTTTGGTCTGTGGCCCTTGCAATTCTAGTGAGGAATATGAGCCCAAGCTGACACCATGGATGACTGTTTTGTATCACAAGTATTAGAGTGCTAGCTAGTGCAAATGTTTATAGTATTTAAGAAGTTCTTTAATTAGTTCCCAAGCACCTAATTCCACTGTGAACATAAGGCTTAAGTGCTGAAATATTTGGAGGCATAGAATTGCTTTTGAATACTCTGCACAGTGATGTGTAAATATATTTTAAAGGAAATCTTGTGATGTTTCCTCAGTTCTACCTTCTTGAACGGGGGGGGGGGGAGGGAAGGGGCAGGAAGAGGAGAACACTGCACTGCTATCTTCATTTTGTCAGAAAAGGAAGTAAATTCTGTGGGCCAAATTCTGCACTCAGATGTGCATGAGCAATGCCCATTGCCTTCAGTGGGATGGAGATATGCATGCATGTGCACACATGCACATTCCCCCACTCTCATAGTAAAAATCCTAAAACTTGTGCCTTAAATATGTTGAGAAATAAATACTGGGATTATACCATAGGATATTTTCCCTTGTGTACTTAGACAAGTACCTGCACGATGGTATTGTATCATTTGCATTTTAATGCTGCAAGAAACTAAAATTGTAATTCTGCTGCTTTTAATTCATACAAACTGTAGTATGACATAACAGATTGTTCTGGAATATGAAATGCATTTGTAAAGTAAAAGCAGAGTAAGCTGTTTCATTTTCTATATACTCTTAAGAACACGAAAACAAGTATATTAAACAACATTACACATTTGCTACGAAGGTCTGGTATGTAGTGTTTACATTGCCTATGAATGTCTGCTAACATAGGGAAGCAATATTTTTCACTAGCTCATTTTCTTTTGTAATCATATTCTGTAATATTTTTCTGATTGTTTCATGGCTGAAAAGAGCACAATATTTTGTGCAGAAGCTTTAAGCACTTACTGCAGATCATGCCTTCAGTGTTCTAAAACTAAATTTCTGAAAACTTAAGGTTTTGTATTTTGCTTGCCTCTTATTCACATGAGAACAGCTTAAAAATGAAGGAATGTATTATTCACATAAAAACAACTTTAAAATGATTGCATTAAAGCACAGATATCCTTATTAAATGGTAGTAAGGAAGAGCACAGTCCTGCGAAGTAGTAAGTATGCTTTGAGACATTGAAGTCAACAGAAATGGAGAATGCTTAGGATTGAACCTTTTGGAGTCTGATCAAGAAAATATGTAATGTTTCATATGTGCTGAACATGTCTGCGATCTATTCAAGATATATTTCAGAATGTCAGTATAATTCATGGGTCAGCTGCAGTAAGATAAATTTAATGTGAGGTTATAGGAATACATTTCAGTCTGTTTAGAGTACATACTCAACAGTGCCACAACATTTGAGATACCAAGAGTCAGCCAGATTAATAATGCAAAATAAGATAATTTGTTCGTTTTACTGGTAATGAGATGCCCTGAATTGGATGAATTGAATTGAATTCCAGGTGAATTTTCCAGTCCACTTGAGCAGACCCTACAGGTTCTGATAAGCTGAGGATGTGCATCCAGAATTTTGGATTCTGAACTGCATGACAGAATATTTTGAAATTCAAACTGATCAACCCATATTGACTCTGCTTGGGTACTTTTTAATCCAGGACAGATGGGAAAATGCTCCCTGTCATACTTGTTCGAAGAGCACAAGAGCAAATAGATCCACAGTGCATGAGCACTGATAAAATGTAATAGCTTTTTCATATCTGCCTTTGTTTTTCCTTTAATTTTTGTTAATATCGTGACAAACTAATGGGAAGTTTCATGTACTTTACTTCGCAACCGAATCAGGACTCCCTGAAACACCTCTGCTATTCTAGTATCATGCCTTCTCTTAGCAAAAACTTCCAGCTGTGCCTGTTTGATATAAATTGTGTACTCCTTATGACTAAAGTTTACCAAATACCACAATAAATGGAGCATAACAGTTTAATGAACAGAGGCTCATTACAATTTTTATTTCTTAGAAAAAAAATTAATTTAGGATAGAAATAATCCAACTTATAATAATGTTTTCTTTTATTTTGTATGGTGCTTTGATGACAGTTCTCTTCTATCCGTTAAGAGTCCATTTAATGATATTTTAGCATTAGTAATATATTTAACTAATGCGGCCTTTTTTCTCTGAAGGAGATCATTATACAGACTGAGTAAATGGCTTGTATTTTAAAACATGGAGTTGTTATCTTTTAGACATATCTATGAGGAAGGATAGTCTTATAGATACAGCATTGGATATTGGGAGATCTGGATTCTCTTCCTGGCTCAGCAGCTGGCTGCTTTGGGGAAGTCACTTGGGTCCCTACCATCCTTCCTTACCAAGTAGTACTCTACTCTACAAGGTAACACTTATTCTGTTATAATTATTTATTATTTATTTAGAAAACTGTTACCACATTATAGGGTCTTTCAAGACTGACTTATTCCAGGAAGGGAAGCAGTTGGAACATGGCTGTTTTGGGGACCCTCTAAAAGCATTTTTCCTGTGGAACTTAGGATCAGGCATAAACCCTCCTGGAGTGCAGGGGAAAATGCATTTCCTGTGGCGCTTCCTACATGTATTCTACAGTTTGTAGAGCACTCTCCTACCTGCAATGCTCTGCCTCTGGCAACCAGTTTATGGGTCTGGGATTATAGCTATCACCACACCATACTGCTGGGGCCTGGAGAACTTCTAACAGCAATGGCCAATCTCCTCCTTTTGGACTCTCCAATGCTCTACAGCAGTGGTTCTCAACCAGGGGTACATCAATTAATCTAGATATTTGTCTAGTTTTAAAACAGGCTGCATAAAAAGCACTAGCAAAGTCAGTATAAACAAAAATTTCATACAGACAATGACATGTTTATACTGCTCTTATATACTATACACTGAAATATAAGCACACTATTTATATTTCAGTTGATTTATTTGATAATTATATGGTAAAAATGAGAAAGTGAGCCATTTTTCAGTAACAGTGTGCTGTGGTGCTTTTGTATTTTTAGGTCTGATTTTGTAAGCAAGTAGTTTTTAAGCGAGGTGAAACTTGGGGGTACTCAAGACAAATCAGCCTCCTGAAAGGGGTACAGTAGTCTGGAAAGTTTAAGAGCCACTGCTCTACAGCCATATTGGAAATGCCTCTATCATTCATCTATATATTTACTCAAAGAATATTTCAGAGCACATTTCAATTTCTCTTCTGCATCTTTTTCGGGTTTACAATGCCAGTCTCTTGATTTTAAAATTAAATATAAAATTACCTTCTTTTAGATAACAATGCTAAGGTGGTTACTGAATTTGACAAAAGGCTGACATTCTATCATTAATTTATCCTGTTATATATTTATTTTTCACAGAAGCATAAGTATAATTTGTCAGCCTCAACTTTTTGAATTTTCTGGCTTTTGTCAGTTTCTGTCACAACTCTACAGTATCAGATATTCTTTTTGTGGGAGCATTGGAACAAAAATAGTAGAAGACCAATATATTAATCCTGAAACATGTCTGTATGACTAGTACAATGACATTCATGCTTGACAAAGAGAGTAAAGAGATCAGGTTGGAGCACAGAGTTAGATAAGGAGACACTATTCCACCATAGCTCTTCTTGCTTTGAGAAGATCCTCATGAAGTCTTGGAGGAGAAGAGATGTGAATCAAGCCCAATAGAAGGCACTTAAACTCTCTGGGACTTGTGTCCATATTTTTGTTATGTAGTTGTACAGCGCCTAGCACAATGAGATCCTGGTCCATGAGTGGGGCTCTTAAGTGCTACTGCAATACAAATTGATAATTTGCAGGAGACAGTGTCTGCTGAAATCCTTTATTACAAAATAGATGGAACAGAAGCTGAATACTAGAGCAAGGAGGAGCATAAGCTTTGTATCAGATGCTGAGACAAAAGAGAACACAAATGAGGGAAATTGTCAATGGACCTGAATTTTGTTTGTTTGTTACACCAGTACAACTCCACTTATTTCAGTGGAGTTATTCTTTACATGGATGTAACTGTATTCAGAATTCATTTTAGTATCTTGATGACAAGATTGGATTTATCCCTCATCAAACTAGGATTGACTCCTGTTGCATTAACATTTGTATTGCAGTAAGGACTGGAGGCACCCACCAGGAATAGATCCCATTGTGACTAGGTGCTGTACAGACATATATAAAGAGCTAGTGCCTCTCCTTAGTTCACATTTTAATTTAATTTAATTTGTGTAATCACATATTGTCATGTGCACAATAGTTTTGAGTTTAATTTTGTGTTTTAAAAAATTCCTTGCATATTTATATCAATAATCCTGTTGTTGCTTGGGAACTATTGCAGTATTCTCAACCCTAAGAATTCAAAAATCATGAACTAGGCCCTCCAAATAACGGGAATGGCTGAGAAATCATGATTTTTAAAAAAATAAAATGGGCTTTTTTATTTGCTTTTTGGTTTTTGAACCTTAAGGTTTCATGGTGTTTTTCCAACCACAAGAACTAGGTACTTAGGGCCAGATCCTCTAGGGTATTTAAGCCCCTTACTTTGATGGAAATCAGTGGGAGGTAAGCCAGATTTTTAGGGGTATTTAAGTGCCTAATAATGCTAATGGGCACCTAATGGTATTTTGAAGGATACCTATATGCCTAACTCCCATTGACTTCATTGGGAATAAGGCACCTGTGGCAATCCCACTAGGTACCTAGCTGCATCTTTAGAAGCCAAAATGTATTTAAAAATCTGGTCCTTAATTTTTAAAAAGGAAAGCTGAGTCTCAAGTAATCACATGACTCCAAGAGCTGGAGTTTTAAGAGCAACATCAAATTTCACAGGACTTGAAATAAAAAAATGAGAATTGGCAGCTGTGTTGCTGTACACTGTCTTTCATTTCAAATATGGCTGCATTTCACTGAGTGGTGAGGCTATACCTTTTTATAAATTATTCAGTCAGTTATAAACTTTGCAAAGGACTTTGAGATCTCTGGCTGCTAGAAGCTAGAGAAATGTCCAGCTTACCTAAGTCAGTGAGGGGTGCCACATACATGTCTTCAGTGCCAGTTCTCCTCATTCACAGCAGTCATTATAAAGAAGAAACTCTTGGAGATTGTGATGAACACTTACACTTAATAAAAGTCTCAGTAGTTTGAGGTGGGGTAATTAAGAGGTAGGGAGGTCCTCAGACTGGATTTGATATGTGCATGCCTCTGCTCATCTTTAAAATATTTGTTTTCAGAAAACTGCAGTTAAAAATCTGAACAGTGATTATTTAGTTATTAAAAACCTCTCTCTTTTAACCAGAAGAAAACCTCATAGAAACATAATTGGCAAATTAGCTTAAAAAACTTCAAAATGCAACATATCTATGTTGAGTACAAATAAGCATAACAACATGAATCATTTAAAAATGTATTAAATAAAAACATAGCATTGTCCTTCATGCACAGTCCTCTAAAAACAGTTAATATAAAAACTAAACATTTTTGGCAAGACACTCTTGGTTTGGGTTTGCCTAATCTATACACACTTTCATGCTGTGATAAAGTTTGCCTCTGTCTCCCTGTTTGTTTGCATGGTGACACTCAGGAAACTTAATCTGAATTAACTAAAGGTGTGAATTTAAAATGGATTAATTAAACTGAATCAAAGTCTTAATGGAGTTTGTTAGTTTACTTCCAAAGTGAATGATGTCATGTCTATGCTGCTGAGTCTATCGTGGCATAGTGATAGTGCTGTAGCTATTACAACACAACCCTGTAGTGTAGTCATTTCCTACAATGATGGAAGGGGTTTTTCCATGGATGGAGGAATACCAGCTCCTTGAGTGATGGTAGCTAGGTCAATAGACATTTTGCTGTTGATCTAGTTACATCTACACTTGGGGGTAGGCTGGCATAGTTACGGTGCTGAGTGGTGGTGATTTTTCAGACCCCTTCAGTGCCATAGCTATGTCAACTTAAATTTGAAGTGTATATCAGGCCTTAAACTAAACCAAACTAAGGCCTCTGTAATTCTGAATAACAACATTCACAGAGGGATTTAGTATGGTTTAACCCATTTTAAAAATTAATTCGGATTAACTTTCTTGAGTGTCCCTACGTAGGCCAGGTTTGAGTCTCTTGCTGTGGAGGGATCACTTGCCCTGGGATACTGTGGCTGGTCCAGCTAGTACAGTACAAGAAGATAGCTTAGAACTCCAAGTATTTCACCACTACTCCTGCCCACCCATTGGCTTCCATGATTTAGTCTTTTCTAACCCCATTGTTGCATATCACCTTTTCCGTTATTTTGGTAGAAAAGGGTAGAAACTGTGTTTGCCTAAGATCCTTTCTGATAGGATGTGGAAGCCACCCCCAATTAAGGCTTAATCAATTTTTGCCTTAATTTATATGACTTATACACTATATAAGTGATACTAATGCTGTCTGAACACATGTTTATGCCAGACGATGATCAGATAAAATGGAATTGATAGGGGCACAAGTTAAGCAACTGCGGGGTACCAAGAAGTTCTCCTGTGCTTCATGATGGTCATGGCAGCCTCTGATACCTGATCTGGTCCTTCAGTCCTGATCCTTCTATTTCTGATCCAGTATTCCTCTGATTTGGGCTGTCTCTCACTTGGGTTCTTCTACATTTCCTCAGTACTTATTCATTAGCTTTTCTCCAATCAGTATTAAGTATTTCTTTTATATAATGTGTACAGCAAGGATGCACAAGCTTCAATTTACACATTTTTGACTCCCTCTATAGCCCCTCCAAAACGCTCCAACGCCTTTATCAGCCCCAGCCTCCAAGCACTCGAGGAGGAACCTGAGCAGGCTGCAGTATGTACTACACTACACGCTGGAGGTGGCAAACAGAAAGACATACATTACTGCGGTTCATTGCAAAACTGATTTTTCAATGCTTCCTGTAGGCGAAGCACTCGACAGTTGGCTCTAAACATAGCGCTGGAACCTGGCTGCTCAAAATTTGTGACCAGCCTGTCAGCCTCCACAGCCCAAACCTGTGGGTATTTTTCACCCTTTGTTTCACACAAATTATGGAGCACACAGCATGCAGATATAACTGATGGGATATTCTTTTCACTGATGTCAAGCCTTGTGAGTAGACATCTCCATCTGACCTTTAAATGCCCCAAATACACATTCCACCACCATTCTGCACTTGCTAAGCCTGTTACTGAAATGCTCCTTCTTGCTGTCCAGGCGCCTGATGTCAGGCTTCATTAGCCATGGGAGCAAGTGGTAGGCAGGACTCCCAAGATCAGACCAGAGCTCCTAAAGATATGTGCGTCATGCACCTTTCTTGACCACCCCACACTGATGTCAGTGAAATGTCCCTGATGATCCACAAGGGCCTGCAACACCGTTGAGAAGTATCCCTTCCAGTTTATGTACTCTGTGCCAAGGTGGCCAGGTGCTAGGATAGGGATATATGTGCCATCGATTGCCCCCCCCACAGTATGGGAATCCCATTGTGGCAAACCTGTCCACTGTGTCCTGCACGTTTCCCAAAGTCACTACCCTTCGTAGCAGAAGTCTATTAATGGCCCTGCACACTTGCATCACAGCAGCTCCAACGGTGGATTTACCAACTCCAAATTGATTCCCAACTGACCAGTAGCTGTCTGGGGTTGCCAGCTTCCACTGAGCGATGGCCACTTGCTTCTCCACTGTCAGAGCTGTTCTTAAGTGAGTATTCATGCACTTCAGGACTGGGGACAGCTCCATGCAAAGTTCAAAGTGGCCTTTTGCATATGAATGTTCTGCAGCCACTGCTCATCATCCCACAGCTTCATAATGATGCGATCCCACCAGTTGGTGCTTGTTTCCTGGGACCAGAACCAGCGCTCCACAGAATGAAGATGATGTGTGACAGCAACAAATGGGAATTGTTTCGCTGTATGGCTTGTAGCAAGGTGGCCTCTGTAACATAACCATTTTCCATGCTGTGGCTCGCCTTTGAAAATACTGCAGGATAAGCTGTGAGGTATTTATGATGCTCACAGTGATAGTGCAGAGCTGAGTGGGCTTCATGCCTCTCTGGACAACAAAAGGGTTAGTTATTTCCAAGTGCATATAGATAAATTGGAGTCCATATAAGTTGCTGTGTTCTCATTAGCTAGAAGAGACAGGATGCAGTAAATGTAATACATTGTTACAATTAATGTTCTAGTTTGTGACTGTGCTTAATTAATTAATTGTATTGTGCTAACAGTGTGGTGTACAATAAATCTGCCTGGAGGCAGAAGGGTAAAAAAGAAAATCTTGAACTGGTGGTCAGAGTGCTGGCACGTAATGTGGTTAGGCTGCTGTTTTTGATCTCTTATCCACAAAGTACATGTTTTAGTAAGGAAATCCAGGCATATGCTTTGTGATTCTTTACAACAGAGGAGGAAACAAACCTTGTGCTCTCCATGAAGCATCATGTTAGCACAAGCAAGTGGAAGTCAAGTGATCTCTTTGGGTAGCTGTACTATCAGGCAGAAAACAGGTCATAGTTAGTGTCTGTGAAACCCTCCAAGTGCATATGTTGTATCCATAGTCCCAAAGTCTATCATGTTGGGAGGTGAGAAAAAATTAGAATTGGCCCTTCTAGTTCTGCTAGCAGAATTCCAACAGTTACTTGGAGTTCTCTAAGAACCAAGATGATGATATCACTAAGTACTCGATGTTGTCTGGCCCTAACATGGGGTGCACAGTTTGGGAAGGACCTAAGCCTGCCCAGCCTTTGCACTTACAGAAGTGAAGAGAATGCTCTGTCCATATATCCTGGGGGCATATGGCATCCTAAATAGCAGAGCCATGGCCTTGTTCCTCCTCCAGCCCCCCCACCACACACACATGTGGGTCAGTGGAATATCACTAGTGTACACAGGGGAGCAGGCCACACCTCACGACGGAGTGTAATAGTGGGTTCATGCCCTGGATACATCCATGGAAAAGCCAGCACTTTTGAGGCTCTTACTCTAGGCTCTGCTTAACATACACAATGTAGTCTTAAGGGCTTGCTCCTACTACCATTACTTGCATTGAGACTACTTGAGTTATGAGGTGTTACTTAGTGAAAGTAAGGATGGCAGAAAAGATCTGTCAAGAAAGATCTGGAAGATAGATGATACTTAGCATGGTAATGAAAAAATGACATTGTAGTCCATGCTTGTACTATAGCATAGTAACAAGGTGACTTTTGGCTCATGAATGAATTCTAGTTGACACCATGGATAAGACAGATTAAATGATTATTTGACTTAAACCCTGTTGAAACACTGTTGGTTTCAGTGGGGATGCATCGGTTGCAAATAGATGCCAAATTTGAGACAAAGAGTCTGTGATGATGACCTATCACACTTGCGTGTGTTGTTATATAAACACACACAAATTTGAAAAGGTAAATTCTCCCCTGATTTACAGTCTTTTCCACTGTACCTAAATCACAGTAGTAGTGTGGTACAAGGTATGAGTCAGGGAACAATTTATTCATCAATGAGTGGTGCTCCCAGCAATGCTTACACACTAAACAGGGGCAGTTAAAGGCCTGATGTCTGATTCTGATTTCCCTTGAACTGATATCAATCAGGAGTAAATCCACTGAATTAAATAGAGTAACATTAGTGAAAAACTGATATTAGCAGAAAATCAATCCCAGAGTAAGTAACCTGGTTGTGAATGTCCTTGCCTTTGATTGGATCATAGAATCATAGAAAATTAGGGTTGGATGAGACCTCAGGAGGTCATCTAATCTAATCCCCTGCTCGAAGCAGGACCAACCTCAACTAAATCATCCCAGCCAGGGCTTTGTGAAGCTGGGCCTTAAGAACCTGTAAGGATGGAAATTCCACCACCTCTCTAGGTAATCCATTCCAATGCTTGCCCACCCTTCTGGTGAAAATGTTTTTCCTAATATCAAACCTAGACCTCCCCCACTGCAACTTGAGACCACTGCTCCTTGTTGTGTCATCTGCCACCCCTCAGTACAGCCTAGCTCCATCCTCCCTAGAAACCCCCTTCTGGTATTTGAAGGCCACTGTCAAATCCCCCCTCACTCTTCTCTTCTGCAGACTAAACAAGCCTAGTTCCCGCAGCCTCTCCTCATAAATCATGTGCTCCAGCCCTGTAATCATTTTCGTTGCCTTCTGCTGGACTCTCTCCAAATTGTCCACATCCTTCCTGTAGTGGGAGTCCCAAACCTGGACACAGTACTCCAAATATGGCCTCACCAGTGCCAAATAGAGGAGAATAATACTCCCCTCAGTCTGCTGGCAGTGCTCCTACTAATACAGCCCAACATGCTGCTAGCCTTCTTGGTAATAAGAGCACACTGTTGGCATATATCCAGCTTCTTCTCCATTGTAATCCCCAGTACCTTTTCTGAAGTCCATGGTCCATATTCTGCTGTTCTCCTTTCTTCCTTTTCTCAGGATCCTGAACTTGACCATCTCATGGTCCCTGCTCCCCAGATTGCCACCCACTTCTACTTCCCCTACCAATTCTTCCCTGTTTGTGAGCAGGAGGTCAAGAAGATCATGGTCCCTAGTTGGTTCCTCCAGCATTTGCACCAGGAAGTTGTCCGTAACAGTCTCCAAAAACTTCCTGGATTGTTTGTTCACTGCTCTATTGCTCTCCCAGCAGATATGAGGGTGATTGAAGTCCCCCATGAGAACCAGGTCTTGTGATTTGGAAACTTTCATTAGTTGTCTGAAGAAAGCCTCGTCTATCTCATTCTTTTGGTTTGGTGGTCTATAACAGACGTCCACCATGACATAACTCTTCTTGCTCTCACCTTTAAACTTAACCCAAAGACTCTCAACAGGCTTTTCTCCAGTTTCATTCTGGAGCTCTGAGCAATCATATTGTTCTGTTACATACAGTACAACTCCTCTACCTCTTTTCCCCTGCCTGTCCTTCCTGAGCAGTTCATACCCATCCATGACAGTGCTCCAGTCATGTGAGTTACCCCACAAAGTCTTGGTTATTCCAATCACATCACAGTTCCTTGACTGTGCCAGGACTTGCAATTGCTCCTACTTGTTTCCCAGGCTTATTGTGTTTCTGTACAAGCACATACCATAACTAGCCAATTGCCTGACTTTCTTGGTATGAATCAGGAGGCTTCCCCTGTTGCACCCTCCTCCTTGGGCTTCCTCCTGGTATCCTACTTTCCTCTGGGCTTAGGTCCCTGTCCCCATCATAGAATCTTAGTATTAATTTAGTCTTTCATTTAATTATATTGAATCATAGAAATGTAGGGCTGGAAGGGACCCCAAGAGATCATCAAATACCGCCTCTGCTGTGAGGCAGGACCACGTAAACCTAAACCATCCGTGACAGGTCCAATATGTTCTTAATGATCTCCAGTGATGGGGATCCTGCAACGTTGCTTGGGAGCCTATTCCAGAGCTTAATTATTCTTATAATTGGACAGGGTTTTCCTTTTATCTGACCAAATCTTCCTCTATAATCCCTGACAGCAGTTATTTGGGAAGTGAACAGCATCTTCTTTATTAGGTCAAGGGAATGCTGTACAGCGATACTGTCAAAACAGGAGGTAGAAGGGGACAGTGGTGTCACATTTTATGCATAATGTTTTGCTTTGTTTATTGTTTGGGGAATAAAGGAATCTACTGCATCTATCTTGCTTATAATTCATTAAAATGGGTCAATGCTTTAGACAGCCATTGTTCAGAAATAACAGCCACTGTAATTAGGAACTAATTTCTGGTCATAAAAAGACAGATAAGGGGTTAATCACTTTAAGGAAGAGAAAGCAAATCGGGATAGCTTACACAGCAGGTGGTTATAGTGTGTGTTCAATGCATGTACATAACTCCCGTTAGTCCTAATGGGAGTTATGTATCTGCATCAGAAGGAGAATATTTCAGAAAATTACCATTGGATCAATAATTTGAAGGGATATGGCTTATTGAATGATGATGGTGGAGGAGGGGAACACAATGCACCGTTTACTAATTATACAGTGTTAGGCTTTATGTTGATGTTGCATGAATCACATGGAAGTTTCTTGGTTTGTTAGAAAAAGCCAGATAAGGAGAAAACATCACAGTTTTCATAGAACACTACATGTGCCATTTTATAAAACTTAGAAATTGACTAACTTAGACCATTCTTCACTTGTATTTACATTTATGGAGTTCTTTTTCCTTAAAAACACAGCCAGACTTAGTAGCAATATCTTGTGGCTTTTTCATCCATGAGACTCAACTAATTCCTGAATGAAAATAGTCAGCTTTAGTTTTACTGAAGGAAATATCTAAAAAATTCCTGTTAGCTGTTTTTCCTATGTAAAACAGTAATTATGACCTCTTTGGCTTAGCGCTTATTCTACAGAAATAAGCAATTGCCATTTAGCTCTATTCATTTTGTACTTTGTTTCACACTTTCATAAGATGTATCAGCAGGCTTTTAATTATCCTGCAAATGATTCTATTAAGAATTCTTCTTGCATATTAAATGCAGGAGACATTGTTTTGAGATTCTCTTGCCTCCTGTGAATAGAATGTGGGCAGACATAGAAAAATCAAATTATTTTACTAAATGAAAACAACCTGAGCAGAAGAAATCATTTTGAATAATGACAGCTTGGGTGAGAGTGTCACCATTTTCTATCAGTTTGCTCTGCATCACATAGGAGCTCACTTGATGGAATGTTTAAAAAAAAGTGTCTAGTAAAAATAAGCTGTAACAGTCTCTAAGTAAATGTAATAAATCAGGAGGATTTTCAAAGGGAATAAAAAGTGTCATTTATGATGGTTACAGCTTATACACCCACTATGATTCCTGTACTGGTACAGTTTATACTCTCCCAAGGTAGATAAAATTATTACTTAATCTGTCAAAATTGAATGACAAAATCTTAGTGTGTAGACAGCTTATTCAAGAATAGTAAAGTTCTTTTGTGTTTGCTATCCTAACTCAGAGTATAGTAGAAAATAAGAAACAAAGGAAAGCTATCATTGTTCAGAAAGTTGTGGTATAGAGCTGAAAACAAAGGGCAACAGCAAAATTCATAATGTTTTACCCACAGCAATTTGCAAGAAAAGCAAACATAAATTTTCATCTGAAGGGTTATTATTTCAGAAGTCCATAAGACCAAAATTTTAGCACTCTTTCTATGATATAATTAATTTGTTAATTTTTGAACATAACATGTTTTCTTTCAGCATTCAGTGGACCAGATTCTGTTCTCCATTTCAGTTGTGTACAACAGGACTAACTCCCAGAGCTGATTGTGGCTTTATATTGATAGGTCAGATTGTCCCCTCTGTGCTAAAACCTAAGGGAAGGTGCTAAGGTGGAAGAAAACTCACTATGGGTTTCCTCTTGAAGCTTCCCCCATATTGTTCTGCTCAGGGGTGGTTACGCACCATTTCTGCAGAAGAAGCTTGAAGTCTGCCCCTAATTTATGCAGGTCTGCAAGAGCTAATGACATCTGTGCTGAAGTCCTAGTCCTTCCCACATGCTCCTGGATCCCTGCATCCCCTCTGTCCTCCAGGACAGTGTACGAAATGGAAATAACCCAGGGACTCCCTTGGACATAGCTTCACCCCAAATCCTTCTTGAAGGGGTTTACCCACAGTGGAGGGCAGCTGTGGTTTGGTAATACAGCAAGCGGCTCTGTTAACTTTTAGTTGGAATCTGTGTGCCCAGTTGGAGATCAGTGTGTGTCCTCTGCCTCAGTGTGAAGGAGAACCCTCCCTGGGTTCCCAGAAAGGGCAGGATAGTATCTTCGAGAAGGGTATCCTACTTTCCACTACATGGGCAGGGGAGAGCCATGCAGTAAGAACCTCTCTAAGCATGGCCCTCAAAGGTATCATCTGGTTGTTTGCCCTTTGGGTCAAATATTGAATTCCTTACTCAGGTTGTCTTGTTAAATTCTGAGTAAATCTGCCCTGTTTGCTTGTTTGGTGACTTGCACAGGGGACTCCTGCATTTGCAGAAGGAGAGAATTATGCCTCTCTGGCATGATTGTTTCCTCCCAACCCCACAAACAAATGACAGCCTCTCCACAAGGTCCAGGTTCCAGGCAGCTGGAGGGAACAAGGAGGAGCAGGGAATCAGACACGGTTTCTTCAGGTTTGGCTCCTCCCAGAGCCATACAACCTCAGCCATTTGAATTTTGAGGCTGTTGGAACTTGCACTGTTTCCCCCCTCCATTCTGTGAAACTTCTCTGTAGGAGGTTGTGACTGCTTGGGATAATTCATGAGAGAACCAGAGAAGTTGTTTAGAAGTACCTTCCTTTATTTAAATAAGAAATTTAGCAAGATAAAAATACTGAATGACCATAACCCGATGTAAAGAATTTCTTACCATCTGTATCACAGATTAGCATAAAAGGCCTGTAGTATAGAGCTCATAGCAAAAGCCAGACTTCTGTCTGCTCCTATGTTTAAACTCTACTAAGTAAAGCTCCTCTGGTTGTTCACCTGAATCCATTTTATAGGAAGAGTTTATCAATTATCCCCCACCTAATAAATTAACTCAACTAAATGAAGATATACTAAGGGATAATGGAACATCAGAAGGTAAGAGTAGGACAACAAGGAGGAAGCATACAAATATTAATTGGAGTATCAGCCATGGAGGAATTAGAGGTAGTGAAGTGATTATATTTAAACTGGCTAGAAAACTGGATGGGGTTCTAAGGAAACAACTGAAATTCTTGTACACAAATGCAAGGAATCTGGGCAATAAAATAGTGGAACTGGAACCACTCAAACAGAAGGGAAAATCGGATACTATAGAGATTACAGAAATATGATGGAATAGCACTGTGACTCTCTTTAGGAGAGATAGGAATGAAGTTAAATGTGGTGAGGTAGCATTGTACATCAACCAAGCGGAGAACTATAAAGAAATATTTTATACTAATTGACAGAACAGAATATGTTTGGGTCAAAATAGCTTTGGGCAAGGATTATAAAAATTTTTCTATTGGGATAGTGTTATTGATCTTCTGTAGCTCCCCAGGATCATACTTGGATATGGATAGAGATATCGCTAATGTTATTAGAGAAATACTTTTGGGAATTGTCCTAATGGGAGACTAAACTTACTGGATATTGTTTTGAGAATAAGTGCTAGTATTATTGGTAGGACCCAGGTATTCCTGAGTGTGATAGATGATATTGTTCTTCATCAAATTGTCACTGAACCACCAAGTGGTGATGTGATTTTAGACTTGCTTTTGGTAAGTAGTGAGGATGTCATATGAGAGCTGGCTGTAGGATGTAACCTTGGATTGAATGATCAAAATTGATTGTTTAAATTAAATGGAAGGATAATCAAAAGCAAGCCATCAACTATGGTGGTATGAGGATAATCAGTGGAACACAGTAATACCAGGGTACAAAATCTATCAGAAGGACAGAATAGGTTGTACTGGTGGAGAGTGGCATTATATGTTAAAGGAAGCATAAAGTCAAATGAAATAGAAATCTTAAATGAACCAAACTGTGCCGTAGAATCTCTATGGATACTAATTCCATGCTTGATTAATAAGACTATAGCAAAGGGGTATACTACAGACCAGCTGACCGAATGGTGATAGTGACTGAAATGCTCAGGAAGATTAGAGAGGTTAGAAAACTCAGTAATAATGGGGGATTTCAACTATCCCTATATTGACTTTGTACATGTCATCTCAGGAAACGCACAGATAAAATTTCTTGACACCTTAAACAACTACTTCTTGGAGCAGCTATTCTGGACCCACAAGAGGAGAGGCAATTCTTGATTTAGTCCTAAGTGAAGCACAGGATCTGGTCCAAGAGGTGACTATAGCTGAACTGCTTGGCGATAGCGACCATAACATAATAAAACGTAACATCCCTGTGGGAGGGAAAACACCAAAGCAGCCCATCACAGTAGCATTTAATTTCAGAAAAGGGAACTACACAGAAGTGAGGAAGTTAGTTAAACAGAAATTAAGAAGTACAGTGCCAAAAGTGAAATCCCTGCAAGCTGCATGGAAACTTTTTAATGATACCATAAGAGAGGCTCAATTTAAATGTATACCCACAAATTAAAAAACATAGTAAAAGGACCAAAAAGTGCAACAGTGGCTAAACAAAAAAGGAAAATAAACAGTTTGAAGCAAAAAGGCATCCTTTGAAAAGTGGGAGTTAAATCCTCTTAAGGAAAATAGAAAGGATCATAAACTCTGGTAAGTCAAGTGTAAAAATATAATTAGGAAGGCCAAAAAAGAATTTGAAGAACAGCTAGCCAAAACTCAAAAAGTAACAATTTTTTTTTTAAATACAACAGAAGCAGGAAGCTGGCTAAAAACCAGTGGGGCCATAGGACAATCAAGATGCTCAATGAGCACTCAAGGAAGATAAGGCCATTGTGGAGAAACTAAATGAATTTTTTGCATCAATCTTCACGGCTGAGGACGTGAGGGAGATTCCCAAACCAGAGCCATTCTTTTTAGGTGACAAATCTGAGGAACTGTCCCAGATTGAGGTGTCCATTAGAGGAGGTTTTGGAACAAATTGATAAATTAAACTGTAATAAATCACCAGGATCCGATGGTATTTACCCAAGAGTTCTGAAAGAACACAAATGTGAAATTGCAGAACTACTAACTGTGGTATGTAACCTGTCATTTAAATCAGCTTCTGTACGAGATGACTGGAAGATAGCTAATGTGATGCCAATTTTAAAAAAAGGCTCCAGAGATGATCCCGGCAATTACAGGCCGGTAACTTCAGTATCATGCAAATTGATTGAAACTATAGTAAAGAAAGAATTATCAGACACATAGGTGAATAGTTTTGGAGAAGAGTCAACATGGTTTTTTTAAAGGGAAAACATGCCTCACCAATTTATTGGAATTATTTGAGGGGGGCAACAACCATGTGGACAAGGGTGATCCAATGGATATATTGTATTTAGATTTCCAGAAAACAAGTCCCTCACCAAAGATTCTTAAGCAAAGTAAGCTGTCATGGGATGAGAGAGAAGTCCTCTCCTGGATCAGTAACTGGTTAAAAGATAGGAAACAAAGGATAGGAGTAAATTGTTAGTTTTCAGAATGGAGAAAGGTAAATAGTGGTGTCCCGCAGGGGTGTGTAGGAGGACCAGTATTGTTCAACGTATTCATAAATGATCTGGAAAAACGGATAAACAGTGAGGTGGCAAAATTTGCAGATGATACAAAACTACTCAAGATAGTTAAGTCCAAAGCAGACTGTGAAGTGTCACAAAGGGATTTCACAAAACTGTGTGATTGGGTAACAAAATAGCAGATAAAATTCAAAAAATTTCAAAATTCAAAAAAATGCAAAGTCAAGCACATTGGAAAATATAATCCCATCTGCATATACAAAACGACAGGGTCTAAATTAGCTGTTACCACTCAAGAAAAATATCTTGGCCTCATTGTGGATAGTTTTCTGAGCAAAGGTGTATCATGGGAGGGGGCTTTTTGGTGTCCGCCTGTGGGCGAGGTGCTGGAACAACCCCCCTAGGCCAGAGGGTGAGGCTGCCCTGTCTGAGCTGGCAGGTAAGTGCGGGGCACTGGGTCAGCCTTTTACGATGAGCAGGGGGTGCAAGAGGCTGAGGGGTGGTTGCTCCCACTCCCGTGCCCCTTCCCCGTGTACCATGAGGGGCTGGCCTGGGCTCTGTCTGAGCCAGCGCAGGTCTGCAGGGCTGGAGCAGGAGAGGTGGGCGCTGTGTGGCGGGGAAGTGCAGGGAATATGTGTGGCGGAGCCGAGCCTGCATTATTGCCCTTCCCAGGCCTCATGCCCTGCCCAAGTACATACCACCACCCCAAGGCAGCTGGGGGGGCAGCAATGGGACCCCTCCTGCCCTGCGTGTGTGGGGGGCACAAATGCAAGCTTGACTCCTGGACTCTGGAGACCCATGGTACACCACTGTCTCTGAGTATTGAGTATATCCACTCAATGTGCAGCGGCAGTCAAAAAAGCTAACAGAATTTTGGGAATCATTAGGAAAGGGATAGATAATAAGATGGAAAATATTGTATTACTTCTTTATAAATCCATGGTATGCCCACATCTTGAAAATTGCATGCAGATCTGCTCACCCCATCTCAAAAAGAAAATATCAGAATTGGAAAGGTACAGAAAAGGGCAAGTGAAATGATTAGGGGAATGGAAAAGCTTCCGTATGAAGAGAAATTAATAAGACAGGGACTTTTGAACTTGAAAAAGAGACGACTAAGGGGGAATATGATAAAGGTCTATAAAATCATGACTGGTATGGAGAAAGTAAATAAGGAAGTGTTATTTACTCCTTCTCATAACACAAAAACTAGGGGTCACCGCATGAAATTAATAGGCAGCAGGTTTAAAACAAATAAAAGGAAGTTTTTTTCTTCACGTAACACACAGTCAACCTGTGGAACTCCTTGCCAAAGGATGCTTTGAAAGCCAAGATTACAATGGGGTTCAAAAAAGAACTAGATAAATTCATGGAGGACAGATCCATCAATGGCTATTAGCCAGGACAGGCAGGGATTGCTGTTTGTCAGAGGCTGGGAATGGGTGACAGGATGATCATGTGATGATTACCTATTCTCTTCATTCCTTCTGAAGCACCTGGCATTGGCCACTGTTGGAAGACAGGATACTAGGTTAGATGAACCATTGGTCTGACCCAGTATGGCTGTTCTTATGTTCTTCAGAATGATGGCAGAGGAACATGTAACCAAAATAGAAATGCTAGTGTGGACACAATACAGTACTATGTATTGTGTAAGTATTACGTAAGTACTATGGCTTATACTGGGTGTATCCCATCATTTAAAATTATCTTGTGTAGACACAGCCCTGATGTTGGTGGATGTAAGTAACCCTGTGAAGTACACATTCTTCAGTCTATGGTCCTTAATGGGCTTTGGGAAATAAAGGGAATTATTTAAGAAAGTCAACTGGACTGAAGGACTCAAGAACTTAAATGCAGAGGAGTCTAGGAATTTCTTCAGCTATACAAAAACTATCTGAAACTTAATTCCTAAGCCAGGGGAAAAAACTTGTAGGGAAAGGCACAACATGCAGCTGGATGATTAACCACTTCAAATAAATTTTTCTGAGTAAGCAGTAAGCCTATACTAGGGAATGGAAAAAAGGGTTAATTGAGCAAACAAAACTACATTGTAGAAGTTAGAAAATGTAGGAATAAAGTGGGAATTGCTAAAAGTCACGATGAAATAGCTCTTGTCAAGTAAATTTAAAATAAGAGGATTTTTAGTTATTAAATAAAGATACTAAGGAAGGATTAAGTTAGGCTGCTGTGCAGCAAGGATAGGAACATTAAAGATAATCTAGGTATGGTCCAAAACCTAAATGAACACTTTGCCTCAGTTTTCAAAAAGCATGATAATATGGAACATATGCTTGAAGGCAGTACGACTGATGGGAATGTGTCTACATATGGAAATTACCACATCTGAGGTGGAGGAAAAACTGAGAGCTTAAGGTGCTCAAATTGGGGCAACCAAGTAATTTCCATCCCAGAATACTGAAAGAATTGGCACATGGTGGTAGGGGGCAGGCACAACAGCTTTGGGGCTCACTTCGTTTGTTTTATGTTCCTAAAAGCTCATGCTTCAGGGTTTCAGCTGGTCACCTGAAGAGGACAGGAAAGGATTTCTTTTCACCCCAATGTAGTCTCTTTGTGTCTTTTTTGTTTTTGTTTTGTTTTTGTTTTCCATCCTCTGAAGCATCAGGGATAGTCACAGCTGGTGATAGGCCATGGGTGGGATGGGCAGGGCTCTGAGGTGGCACTGAGCAGTCTCTGTCTAAAATGCTTGGCTGGTTGGTTCTTGCTCAAATGCTCAGGATCAAACCGATCATTATATGTGGGTTCAGAAAGGAATTTTTCCCCAGGTCTGGCTGGTAGTGACCTTGGAGGGTTTTTTGCTTTGCTCTGCAGCATGTGGATCCAGCTCACTTTCCAGGATTGTCTGGGTGTATTTCATTTAATCATTTCCCTACTACTCTATGGGCCTTAGGCATTGGCGTGTCTTGATCCCTCCCGTTCATTGCCTGTGGCATAGAATAATCTCGTCACCTGTGTGCTGTAATATTTTGGTCTAATTTTGGTTGTTGGGTGGTCCTGGGTGGTGTTGGTGGCCTGTGAAAAAGAGGAGGTCAGACTAGATGATCTGGTGATCCCATCTGGCCTTACCCTCTATGATTCTAAAAGCTTCTTCATTAAAAATAAATATTGATTTGTGATGCAAACTAACCACAAAACACAACCTGTGCCCCCCCATTCCCAGGAATACACACAATAACGCTTAGAATGACTGTTTTAATTTAACCAATAACAGACAGCCAGACACACAAGGAGCTACTAAACTAAATTTCCCCTTAACACCACAGTCCCATGGCAAAGTTTCAGACCCTCCCTTTGAGGTATAAAAGCATCAGCCTGTGGGCATACCTTCTTTACAGGGACTCTTGCTCTCAGAAGGGTACTGTGTTGGCAATAGCGTTCTCACTCTCATTAGTCATCCTTGACACACATAATTAACTTCCACAACAGCACAGTAAGCTGCCTTTTTGATAATTAAAACAGTGTTTGAGTGATCCTATACAATACATAATTGACCTTTGAATTATTTACTTTTCCTGCAGAGAGCTCCTTAAATAACACATTGGCTATTCAAATGTATATACAAGTACAAGCTTTTTATAAACATCCCTATTCTTTGAGCATAGCTACTAGCTCAGTGTAAAACCTTATATTTCAGGATTACCCCAGCCAAAAGTAAAACAAATGATAAATAATAAGACCATAGATTCCTCCCACATACTGACTGTAACTTGTTTCTTGTCTCATGAACCTCTATCTAGTCCAGGTAGTAATGGATACCATAGTTATGGGAAGACTTTCAATCCCATAATTACTGCCTGGCTAACTAACCAGAGCTTCCAATGATGTATAATTACCTATGCAGGCAGAAGATACCTGATACTAGAATGCCCTTAGCTGGCAAAAGTATTACAAGATCCTATAGTTGAAAGTTGAAGTCAGCAATGTACAATCAGGAAATAAGATGCAAGTTCTTAACAATAAGTGTAATTAACCATTGGAACAGGTCATCAAGAAACGTTGCAAGTTCTCCATGACTTGGAATCCTTTAAATCAAGATAGGCTCTAAATCAGAGTTTGCCAAACAGTGGGTCTTAGCTCACCACCAGGCTAGAACTGGGAAGGTTCTAGCTGGGTTGTCACATCGCAGGCTGGATTAACCCAGCTGTGGCCCTTGGCCTCAGCAAAAATATAGAATCACAGAAAATTAGGGTTGGAAGGGACCTCAGGAGGTTATCCAGTCCAACCCTCTGCTCGAAGCTTCTGGTTTAGTATAGCACCACTCATGGGGGCGAGGCAGCCTGGCCAAACCTGAGTGGCATTGTTACCCTGGGCACCAGGTCACAACTGCTGGAGCAGGAAGTTGGGCCCAATCCTATGGGGCAGGAACTGCCACTGCGGTGTGAGTCCTGGGATTACAGATGTGGTAGCAGGGTAGACAGTGAATATATGTAATGGTAGGTGAGAAAAGCCACAACGTAGTGAGCGGGTTGCCTTAGTAGAAAGTTTCTGATCCACTGTTCTAAATCCACCACAAGTTGTAGCAAGATACTGAATGAGGAGGATTTAATTTGGAGTCAAGACACAAGCTCTCCACCCATGTTATACCTGCTTTTCTTCATCTGCACATCCCAGCACCATTGTTTCTATTCTAAACTAGGAGTTTCATTTACTACAGTCCATTGGAAAACATGTTTAGAAGAACAGCACATTTGCACATTGCCTATGGAGATATGCAGTCACACTTCCATGCACTTTTAGATTGGACTTGGGATCCTGTTTGAGTAGTAGGTAGCCCTTGACAGGCATCGTTAATATTGTTATTTGTGGATAAGATGGTAAATAGATTTTCCTAGTGGTTGGTTGGTATGTTCAGTAGGAATATTTTTGATAAAATGAAATACATGACAAAGCAGATGATCATGCAATGAATTATTAGCAGGTCATTATTAGCTTTAAACACACGTATTGAATTTTTAGTAGAACTTCATCTTTTTATATTAGATTGATAATGCAGAGACTTACGTGCATTCCACAGTGCGCTTTCATAACGAAAAAAGTTAAGAGGTGAGAATACCTCCTGCATAACATAATATGGATTGTTATAACATATCATAATAATAACAAAATACAGTGGTTATTAAACATTTTCCAGTAAATACCACTTTGTGACTTGCCACTGTTATTTCCTTTTCTAAACACAGTGGGAAACCGTGGTACCACATATACCACTGTGTGGTTGTTGGTAGCAAAAGCTGACAATTCAATGGTGACCACTGCAGTTAGTCACAGGGTTATAATTAGAAAATAAGGCTGAACATATGGTCAGTTAAGATTTGTGAACACATACCACAGTGAAAGTCTTTAAGTATATAACCTTTGGCAAACTAGTCCACACTTTGAGGGAAGGGATTATCCACTATAGTGAATAAACTCTGTGTCAAACTCATTTTTAGTTCCCAGTGTAGTCGTTTCAGGCAGCTATACATGCCCCATTTTGTGTTTCAGATGCTCCCAGAAGCCTTGTAAGCTTTTGTAATAACCAATTACGCTTCCCCTGCTTCCCTCCCAGTTTGTTATAAATGGTTATTGAAGTCTCCATCACCCAGAGGTATACAGGATTCAATCATTTTTGGGAAGGGAGAGAGGTAGAGAGACAGACAAATTCATAATTGTGCAACAGCCCCCAAAAAGAAGGGGTGGGGTGAGCTACAAAATCTGGATTTGGATCTTCCTAAAATGTCCAAGGTGTTGGAATCTGGGATTTTGGTGTAGGCCAATCTCTAACAAACATAAGTGTTTTCATGGGCTTCAGCATAGCTCTGCCCCTTCTGGAGTATTAAGAATGCTAGATTTTTTTTTCTGTTGCCTATTAGCTTGTTTGCTGCAAGTACAGTCAAACCTAACCTTTTCCCATTGAAACAATGGGCATTCTAGGAAAAAAGAAAACATTTCCTTGTATCAACAGAGAAATCAGCACAGTATAAAGCCTCATTTGGTGAATAGCAAAATCATGAAAAAAGTAAGCAGAGGACATCAAACACACCATAGATTGCCCCCCCCCCCCGCCACAGCAGTGTCTTCTAAATATAGATTATAGTAATTTACTTTCAAACAACTCATTTTCAGCATCTGACATGTTCATTAACCCCAGGTAGAAAAATTATTGTGGTGCATTAATTTTTCACCAATGAAGACATTAGTCATATTTGCAAGTATCATTAGTGTCTGCCAATGAAGTGGAAAAGTCTTACTGTCTGTCCAAATGGAGGATGTGTTTGAATGTTAACTAGGGTCTGCTGAGTTCTGTGGGTTATCAACCCTTTCATGCTTTTATGCATTGAACTTTAATTAGACTGCTCTAAAAGTACATAATTAAAGGACATGTTTTACAAGTGAATAGGACAGATACGTAATCCATTACTAAATAAAGTAAAAAAGTACAAGAATTTAGCGTAAGTATTCTGCTGGCTCTTATATGACCTTATAGTCTACCTATTGTCATATTTGTAGGGCACCATAGGTGTACTTCTCAATTATAAAAATGAAGTGACACCATCAGAGAAATTATAGTCTATTAGGGTGGGAATTTTCAAAACACCTAATGGAGTTAGTTGCCCAACTTCAAGTGAAAGTCAATGAGGTTTGGGTGTTTTCCTTCTTTGAAAAATCCCACCATTAGTGCTTATTGACACAGTTAAAAATGCATATAATCTATGATATACAAATAAACCATTAGGGCCTGTGATGTAAATCTGTGTTTCTAGTAAGAAGCTATTTTAAAAAATAGGATTTGTGACCCAGAAAGTAACTAATTCCATTTCATTTTGAAATAAACACTTTAAAGCTTTCACTCGCTGTACTGTGTGTTATGAAATACACGCATGCATATAGAATGAACACAGTTGCTCATACTACACATAGCATACAGTTTTAGTCATTGTAATCTTTCCTGATTTTTTACTTTGTGTGGATGCCTAATTCCCTTAGACACTTGAGAATCCCATCCCATGAGTTTCCTTAGTCTGTGTAAATAAAGCTTTTAATTTTATTCATCCTTTATTTGAATTTTTTTTCTGGTTTGTCCATGCTCCAAATTCAAATGTTCTTTGGGATTCCGAGTGGTTTCTGGGGAGGAAGAATGTTGCTGTTAAGAATGGTGAGAGCCAGCAGCAGCAATGCTATTCTCCTGGGAAATGAGAGACCCAAATTCAAGTCCCTTCTATATCTCAGACAGAAGGTGGGAGTGAACCCAGATCTCCTACGTTCTGGGTCAGTGCTCTAAACAAATGGGATCCTCCTCCCTTGGTTTGTTGTTGTATGGAGCTTCGGTACCTAGCTCCAGGAGAGGGTTCATGGCTGTGTATCCCAAGAGGATGGGGGTACTTCCCTCCAGTCTGGATTTAGGTGCCTTTTTTCCTTTGGGACCATCCCTCTCCTCAGCATTTCCTATTGGTTAGCATAGGTGGCTCCCCACTCAAATTGTTGGCTTTTGTAGATCTCATTCTGAGGGACCTAACTCTTCCCAGGCAGTGTATCAGGAGCCTGGGCAATTAATGCAGGGCTGTGGATTCCACTAGATGGCAGGGCACCTAAATATTAGATGTTGCAACACTGAGTCTAAGCCCCTTTGTGGATGTAGAATTAAGTAGTCTGTGGTTTGCATTAATGTACTTTGTTTGAAAGGTGAGGATCACTAATTCCTCAGTAAGTCATCTAGGCTTCTGGATATAGCATTCCATCAAGCTTATGACGGAACATAGTGTTTTCTTGTTTGGTGCTACAATGGCACTTGGTTATAAAGGATGCCTTCACCATGCTGCGGACTGTTATAACAGGAAAAGATTCAGTGTAATTAGGTAATCAAAACATAGCTTTAAGATGGTGTTGCATTAACGGCTTTCCATTTGAAAATCTTTAAATGCCATTAAATATTACACAAATAATTCTGAATGACTTAGTGACTGGCGGTGGGGGCAAAGTTTGACTTCTGATTCAGGCTGGGCTAGGGTATGGAGTTCAACTTTCAGGGCTAGTGTTTGGTCCAGATTCTACAGTGCCAAAATTTCATGATCCGTTCTTGTGAGATTTTTGGACCAGACTTTTGAAGGGTCCTCTTCCTTATTTTATCTAAAATTTGCAGCAACATTTGTACCTGTAACTAAAAGGTGGGTACAAATCTGAGTACCTGTGTCTTTGACTACCTCTTTCGGGCACAAGTAAGATAGGTTGATGCACAGATACTCAGACTTGCACGCCTCCATTTATATGGGCTTGAGTTGTGGCCTCAAAAATTAGGTTTGGACTTTGTAACTCTAAAATTATACTCTTTTAACCCATAGCAGGAGCTGACTAGGAAAACAGGTTTCTTCTAGTTCTGGATTCAACCCAGAACCATAATTATTGCAGTAGGTTTGAAATGGGAGATTTGAAACTCATGCTCCTGTTTGGAATTTGAAGGGATTTGATTTTGAGGTAGCAGTTTTCTCCCATATCTAGTATAATACATTCAAACTTCCAGAACTGAAGTCAATTGAGCTGCACCAAGGCTTAGTTTGGACATTTATGTCTTTGGAAAATATTTGGTAACTCTTATAGTCAACATATTTTAAGACATGTATGAAGAGCTTTAAAATTATCAGCATATGCTGTATGGCTGTAAAACAATGGATTGTGTTATTGATGCTAGAAATCTATTTTGTTGTTCCTTTTTACATTACTGCAGCAGACATGATTGAAGAAACACACCACACAAAAGTAAATACTTAGTGATGGGTTTGACACACGTACAATGTCCTGAACAAACCTTATGGAATTAAGAAACTTTACTGAATTAAGTAAAACCTTATTGAATTAGGGTTACTATCTTGTGGGTACATTGTATTAAAATTGCAATTGTGTGTTGTAATTCAAATTTAAAGTAATTAAAACTGGATTCTCCAGGGACCAACAGACATATTTATTTTTGGATAAATGGCCTGGCTTTAAACTGGCTCAGGGACTTCCTCCTTATCCAGCAAATGGACAGGACCCCTGGTCCACAGAGGGTCCCAATCCATAAACTAAATTTGGAAGGGCCTACAAAGGGCCTATAAGACTGGGTGCTTTTTCTGAGCTGAAGCTATGGTGAATGTATAACAACAAGGAATCCTTTTGGGGCAGCGGGGGAGCACTGAAGGATTGCTTCCACCAGAATCCGTGTTTTATAATATGCTTTCTTTGTAGTGATTTTGACCTTAAAAATAAAGTAGGCTTGCTTCGGAAGTTCCACGTGTTACCTTTATAACTGTAATGAATACACCTGTTTAGTCTCTGAAGAGAAAGAAAGCAGGCATCCTTGGGCAACCACTCTCTGCTGGGAATAGCACAGTGAAAGCAGGGAACTGTGCAGCTTGGAAGTACCCTGGTCAGAAGGGGGAGAGATGTGGGTCTCCTTCAAGAAGTGCAGTGGCTGGGGAGCTGAAAGGTTAAGAATGGGTGCCCTTGCTGGACCACTGAGGGAAAATAAAGGTGTGGTTGCCCTGATGTGTGACCATGGGAAGGCCACCACTTTTGATGAGCGAATTGAAATGATTATACTAATATAGTACCCCCCTCCATCCCACAAATGAAATTACTGGCATCTTGTAATTTTCTGTGAGCCACTTTGTGATCATATAACGAGATTTTAGGACCACAGACATAGATCCCTTTTGCATGATCTGTATCATGCTAGCTTCCAGTTTTTCAAGATGAGAGATTGGACAGATCCAGTAGGGAAACTGCCGTTTTACAGCCTGAGGGTGGGGTATACCCATAACGCATCCCTTTTCCTTCTGATAATTGAAGGTTCCTATTTGTTAACCCATTTTCTAGATTAAATCTTACCTAGACTGCTATCTCAGTTAATCAGGCTCTCCCAGGGCACTTCATCTTATCCTCACCACCCACCAGTTTAACAGAAGCCTTAACTTATGAATTTCAAAATTTGCATCTGCACTGTAATGCATTCCCGATTGTTAAAAGTATCCCATGTGTTAAAGATAAATTGTTTTACAACATGGGTACCATGTTCCTGGGAATCTCATGGCAGAATCTGCCACTAAATGTAAAGTCAGACCATGAAATGAACCAAGAAAATATGGTTATCTAATTGCTTTTTAGCACTATTTTCATTATCGAGACTGCACCCGCCAGATTTTTTTAAAATATCCCATATGAGATCTGTCAGGTTTCCCAGTAAAAAGAGCATTTTTCTCTCTCTGTTAATGAAGGTTAATATAAAATGGGTGAGTGCCAGTGAATTACTGGGGAATGGGGGGAGAGAATGAGCATTTATATCTAAGAATTAATGCTCTGGGTATATGAGAGAGAATATGCCTGCAGTGGGAATATAGAACAAAAATTATCACTTTCAACCACTTTTTGTATAACTCTGGATTTTAACTATTGTGCTCAGTTTCAGTTATGTGATTCCAATTTAAATCAACAGGACTCTCTTAGATAATGTCCTGTACACTTCAGTAGAAACTGATTCTAAATTTTTGATTGGCATTTAGTGATACACAGAAGAAACTTGGATTACTAGCAAATATGGATGATTTCAAAGATTTAGCCATCTGCAATTTTGTCATGTAATTTCATATTAAATTGACACCACATGTAGTGAAACTGCCCAAACCCAGTGAATTTATGTGGACACCCCTTCTGACGCCTAGTAAGATGCTGCAACCACATGCTTAGCTGCTATAGTAGCTAATACAATAGGGAAATTAAGCCAGGAATACTCTCAGAATTGCATAGATCATTATGAGGATAATCCTTTGCACCCTTTCAAACTATAGAAATAAACATTATCAAAAATTAATATACAAAAACACCATGTTGTGGGACAGTTAAGGTTTGTCTATATGTAATGTAGCAAACCCCAAACCATCAAAATAAGGAAGTGAAGAGCTAAGGCATATAATAGTATATACCTTCTACCCTGTCCGAGATTCCCTCTGCCACTACAATACACATCATACAGCACAGGCAATGTACCACAACTGTAATTCTGCCTCCATAATGATATCAGCATTAACTTCCCTAAAATATGAGTGAGTGTGGTTTTCCCAAATTGTGCAGAAAGGACAGTGGAGTGGCAGGCTATGGGAGATATGATCTGTTTGCAGTGGTAAGACGTTTGGGGAAAGGAGTGCTAGAAGGCTGGCGTCACCAGTACAGCAGAGTTAAGTTGTGAGGTGTTGTCTGTGGTGCAAGGTGGAGGACTAATGATTATATACTGTTAGATGTCTTAATTTTTCATGTCCTTGCTTTTGTGTTCAGTAAGTTAGTGCAGCACAAAACTCATAGTTCAGGAGGATGCTGGAGCTAATGTGGCTTTCAGCAACTTTTGTGTCCTGAATCTGGGCTGCTCCAAGGGCCAGAGAGATCCCTGGCCAGGACTGCCTAAGTTATGACAGTCTGTCTCCAACTGCATATTGGCACAAGTGGCTGAATCCCTACCGCACTACTTTCTGCAGTCCTCCCCTGACATGCCCCTCCAACCACCAGACCAGTCCTGGGCAAGCCCCTTCATGAGGACTTGCCAGCTGGTGCTTAAATGAAAGCACTTCCTCAATCCCTGTGCTGGGGGAATTCTCCTGTGACTAGATCTGAGGCTTTTAGTGCCCCTTTACATTGCTCTGGTCCTTTTACTTGGCACAAAGGAGCCAGAGCTGATGAAGAATCTCACCCAGAATGTATAGACCAGTCTTAAATGGTGCACAGTATGGTGGTTTTCTGTATTAATTTTTGGACAGTAGTAATAAAACAGCCTTATTCAAACTCGTATTGATTATGCTTGGAAACAAATACTTTGGTTACCTGACTGTTTTTTTACATAGAAATGACTATTTATGCACTTAATTGCAGAATATGCATGTTCAATGAGCATACATTCAAATGTTGCTTGAGCAACTTGTTGTGTTTTGAACATTTAGTCCATAATTTACGTTTATTGCATAGTCAGTTTTCTGTGCAGTTTATTTTCTCTGTAGAAAAGTAGTTTCTAGGAAGTTAAAAGCTAGGTGAATTCTTAACCAGAATATTACTTAGTTACACATAATGTTGTTTGTTCTGGCTTTAACACAACACGAAAGCTCTGTATATCATTTTCATTTGTTTGTCTTTTAGCTCAGCCATAGAAAGTTATTCTCATCTCTAGATAGTTCACTTGTATTAGTTAAGCACTTTTTTGTTTTGAAGGAAATTACTTTCATAGGAAGAAATTTACCGCTTTTACTGTGATCAGGGCCACAGCTCAGTCTGTAACATTCACTGCTGACATGCCTATTTCCTACCTGTCAGAATGAAATACTAATGGTAGGTCCTATCAATTCTGACATTGCTTTCTTATTTTTTATAAGCAAGGTCACTTTGCTTCAAGTTTACATTTCCCATGCAAATAGAAATGAAAATATAAAAAGGATTTTTGCAGCAAATTTTTGCTGATACTGTCTTGTTTTAAAATTTTGCTTTTGAGAGAATAAAACATTTGAAATTTTTAAGGTGATAAGACATTTACTTGTTGGAAAAACAACAAGAAAGCTGCTTTTTTATCTCTATTATTAAATACATATGCAAAATTAGACTGGCTAATGAGCTGGTTCTTTACTTGCTGTCTTCCTTATTGCATTAATGTTCAAATGAAACTCTTGAAAGGTGGTTAGGGACTATTGTCTAACACTTATAAAAACATCCATTAAAAAATTCCAAAAGAAGCTTTAGCTTCTATACAAAAGGGAAGCTATAGTGAGGGATAGAAGACGTTGCATTTTTCTTAAACACACAAATAATGGTATTTCAGTTCCCAAGACCTATTTTTCACAGAATATTTGTTCTTGAATCATAATTTTCACTCTTGGCTGTTGTATATCACATCCTCTTTCATATTCCAGAAATAAGGCATGCTTTGTCCTTCTGAAGACTAGAGGAATATAGCATGATGGGAAACCTGTGTCCTTGTTTTTTATCCATGTGCTCAGGTGTAGTACAGGAAAAGTATTCTACTATTATATTGCCAGTGACATCAGCCCTGATTGAGGGGGACTATCTGAGTGATTTGGGAGAAGTAATTTAACATGCTTGCTAACTCAGCTACACTGTATATAGAGAATTTCTAATAAGGATTACCTTTCTTTAACTGATGCTTGTTTGGAAAAATTGCTCACTGTTTTATTTTTTTAAATATAATTCCCATGCCCTACATGATGTTAAAAATGGCTATTTCAGGTGAGGTTCCTTTTTTTAGGGATAGACTCAGATGCTTCACCTTTAGATAAAATATGATGTCATTGTAGAACTGCTGTGACAAGGGACACTGTCGTCATAAATTGGGCCCAAATTTCGATTGTGTAAACAAGCTTTTGCAAAACCTGTTGAAACAACGGTTCCATCTTTTTTGGACATTCCAGTGGAAAGAATTATAATCAACTATATCAACTTTTGTGTTTGAAGGTCAAACATTCATAACTGAGACTCTAAATTAAGAAGACCAGAAGAGACTACAGTTATGAGAGGGTTCTGTATATGAAGTATCTAAGGAGGCTTCTAGAACTCTCCACATATGGGCCTGACACAATTGGGTCTCTATCAGGACAACTAGTGCTTTATGACTTGGAGACGTGGCACCTAAAAGGTTAAGAAAATATAGTGCAGATAGCAATTACTGTTTGCAACCTCTGTCTTCCTTAGTGGAGGGTTAATATACCTCTTAAAAACAGACCACCCTCATGAAAAGCTTTGGGTAGTACTGGCAGAACACTCCAGTATGCTAGCCTATTTGGGATCATTTGGAAAGAAATAGTAATTCTTAATCTTTCATACCAGGTAGAAATGTGTATAGGTGTTTGCAGGTTACAGTCTTTGCAAAAGAAACATCACACCTATCTGTCTTTGGAAGGTAATCTATTTTAGAGAGCATGCCCACAGCTCACTCAACAAATTCATTCCCCTAGCCCCCTTCCCATATATTGCTTTCCTGTTATTTCCTCTCCTTTTCACCAATGTGCTGCTGCCGAAAATACCTAGAAAGCATCTGACACTGATAGCAACACATGTTGCATTAATTTACTCCCAATTTAGTATCCTTATTAGTTTTCTCCCCACTTCCCCAACTAGATTAAGTGCAGGTATGTAGAAAATATTTCTTATGGCAGGACTACAATTCAGTGGGGTATAATATAGTTTGGATTTCTGCCAGTAATGTCAAGCAGCAAGTAATAAAGTATAAGCATGGGATATACTATTGTAATGCTGTATTGTCTTATTGTAGTTCTCAAATAACATACTCCTACCCTATTCTGACAAGTTTCTCCTTCTGTAAAATAGAAATAACAATACTTTCCTATATTGTAGAGGTATTGTTTGGCTAAACAAACATTTTTAAAGCACTTTCAGATCCTCAGAAGGAAGATACGTAAGTGCGAACTACTACATCATTAATAATCATTATTAGTAATAAGACTATAGCTATTTATTGAGAGAACTGAAAGGAGGCCCCTTAAAATTTCTAACAGTATTTAATGCATAAGGGCCATATCATCATCTTGTTTTATCTATCTATGTAGTGGATGAAAGCAGAAGAAAACTCACATCTTCAGCCACATCTATTAGGGGTTGGGAGACTAAACCAACATGTCATCACCCCAGCAGAAGCCCTACCTTGTAAATTTCTTGGGTGAAATCCTGACCTCACTGAAGTCAAAGGCCAAACTCCGACTGAGTTCAGTGGGACAGCATTTCACTAATGTGTTTGGTTCTCTTTCGTGCCAAGGGACACTGCTAGGCCTGGAGAGGAAAGAGTGATTAAAGAACAGTTCTCCCCATCTTTCACTTGGAAATCTGGGCTTTTCCTGTATATTATATTACATAGTCTATTGCTCCATGCTGTCACGTCCTCACTGCCTTGCAGGAGTGTTTAGGGACATCATGGAAGTCTGGTTCCTGAAGAAGC
Organism: Mesoclemmys tuberculata; assembly: GCA_007922155.1. Classification (NCBI taxonomy): domain Eukaryota; kingdom Metazoa; phylum Chordata; order Testudines; family Chelidae; genus Mesoclemmys; species Mesoclemmys tuberculata. The sequence goes on from ML675643.1 coordinate 6,198,320, forward strand.
TGTGCTGCTGTGGCAAACAAGACGCCAGGATATTAGCACAAATGCCTGGGCCTTCCAAAAAGTCCAAAAGTCTGTAAGGTTTCCTACTGTATCATGGGACATCCACAAGTTTGCAGGGGAGTGCCCTTCCGTGCAGAATGATTCCTCACTCCATATGTAGAAAACCATAATGGGAGAAAGGATGGCCTGGTGGTTAAGTGACTGGATTGGAACTAGGGTTTGAAATCTGAGATCAGTGCCTGGCTCTGTAACATATTTCTGTGGGAATTTGAACAAGTTCTGCCTGTAAAATGGATATACTATTTCCCTACCTAATAGGAGTACATGAGAATAAATTTAGTAATGTTTGACAGGCATTAAGTACAATAGTGGTGGACACCAAAAAGGACCTAGCTACAGAGATTGATGTGGCCCGTAGAAAAGACTGTTGTTCCTTTTGTGCACTACTAGTTTCCTCCTGTTGTTTACGTTCTCTGTTTACTGTACTCTACTTCAGTTTCCCTATTTATGAAAGCCTTTTAAAAAACAAACTAAAGGTGGGCTTGCTGGTCAGCATTTATTTTTCTTATGGAACCAGAAGTGTATTGATCAGATGTTTTCATGTCATCTATACTATACGGCATTAAATCTAATTACAGGGCTGCCATCTTAAAAAGCCACCTGTCTTGCAGGGAAGGAGTGTCTTTTTTTCATTATTATTATTATTTGTATTTTATTGTATTTATTATTTTTAACAGAAACTCAGTATTATTCAGTGGAACTAATGCTCCAGGGTGGGAAACCCATGGGGAGTATGTAGAAAATTAAGGTTCTAGGACTGTTTGCCATTTGATTAGCAAAGAAAAGAACACATCTGAGATTATTCCCATCCTGACTTGTAACCTAATACACATACTGTAACTCATGTATCCACTGTTCTATCTCTTCCATTTCAGAATTGAAGGAATAGATTAGATTAATTTATTTATCTATCTAACTTTTGCATTCAGATGCGCACATTTACCATAATATTTAGATGCTATTTGCATCACTGTGATTCATAACAATTTCTGATCCGAAACACTCCATCTTTCCTTTATTTTAGATCTTGGCAGCTTTCTTTTGACTTTTATTTGTTATGGATTGTTACTAGCAGGCTGTAATTATAGGCCCCATTATTTCTAAGAAAATGCCTAAATACAAACTCAAAAGGGGCTCTAGAAGTGCACAAATGAGACTTAGAGTCGCGATAAGTAGACATTAGTAGGCTACTGGGGTTTTTCACTTACCATAGCTCAAATGATAATTAGAATATATAGAAGCTAAGTACAGATGTGGAAAAGAAAACCAAATGCAAAGGATTTTTATAAATAAAGGATAACAGGGATATTCTATTGTAGATTCATACCATAGTGCTGAGTTATGCCATGTTTTGTCTTTGGTTCAGCAGGCCTGTGCTTTACTTGGAAATACTGCATGCTTTTTATAGCAAATGAGACTCAGTGGAAAATGAAAGTGCTAAGAATAGAACATGTGGGAGATGAAGTGGTGAAGGAATTGCAGAATTCTTTGTATCTAATGCAGAAATGAAAAGTTATGGGACAGCTTGCTCTTCTGTTTTGTACTGGTTTTGACTACTAGAAACAGTTTAATAAAAAAGGTGGGGGGGATATAATAATGAAAATAGAGCAGAGCATAGTTGCAGGTAAATGAAAAATTAGCTGGAAATATCTTTGTCAGTCACCTTTACACAAGTGTCTCTTATCATTAGTGCTTTGTGAAAGCAGTACTGTGTGTCCATTCTCTCAGATCAGAAAGCTGGCAGGAAATCTCACTAAAGTTAGCTGTGATTGCCGAACTTCTAACCTTGCAAAGGCAAAATTACTATCCTTGCCTTCCTGCATAAGCATTGGTAAGTACCAGATATGTCACTGCTGCACTGATTTCAAGACAGAGGATTACTGTAGGATGTTTTAAATCCCGATCTGATGAAGCATTTAATTTTCACAACTAGAGCCTGGGTTTCCCTTGACTATTGACTCTCTGTGAAGCTAATTTTGCATTAATTTTATTTTACTTTGAGTGTAAACTTCTCTGATTTCTTATGCTTTCTTTATTTTCCTGTGATCTTCTCCATGGTTCCTTCTGTTCGGCTCACTGTGTACCTCAAATTGCAAATAGTGGACTGCTGATTTACAAGTACCGTCCAGTAGTCTGAGACTGTCCCCAGCACTACAAAAAGGATGTGGAAAAGTTGGAGAGAATCCAGCAGAGGGCAACAAAAATGATTAGGGGGCTGGAGCACAAGACTTATGAGTAGAGGCTGGTGGAACTAGGCCTGTTTAGTCTGCAGAAGAGAAGAATGAGAGGGGATTTAATAGCAGCCTTTAACTACCTGAAAGGGAGTACCAGGGAGGACGGAGTTAGGCTGTTCTTAGTGGTGGCAGATGACAGAACAAGGAGCAACGGTCTCAAGTTGCAGTGGGGGAGGTCTAGGTTGGACATTAGGAAAAAGTTTTTCACTAGGAGGGTGGTAAAGCACTGGAATGGGTTACCTAGGGAGGTGGTGGCATCTCCATCTTTAGAGGATTTTAAGATGTGGCTTGACAAAACCCTCGCTGGGATGATGTAGTTGGGGTTGGTCCTGTCTTGAGCAGGGGGTTGGACTAGATGACCTCCTGAGGTCCCTTCCAACTCTAATATTCTATGAATCTATGATGCAGGGAATTTGTCCTTCATTGACAAGGTATGGACTAGATGATCTAACAGGTGTTTTTAATCTGCTGGATTGTCAAACTGTGCTGAATGGCTACTTCCCCATCATCAGCTTTGTGGGGCTGCCAGATAAGGACAACTATCCAACCCTCAATCCAGAAAGTTCTTTGGGAGAAGAAAGCAATTTTTCCTCTTCCCCTCCAACAGAGCAGTAGGAGCATGGTAATTCAGCAACCCTTACTGCAATTGGCTCTTGTGTACTGCAACCAGGGTAGATCGGAGTATTCCAAAACCTTGGCATCCAGTGCAATTGCACTGCTTTATAAACCGCTATTGTAACTGCAAGTCAGGTAGTTGGATGTCTGATTACCAAAGGAGTGTGTACAAATTTGGATCACTATGCTTACAAAATTGCAGATACAGAAATTGTATTATTATCAAAAGTTTGGTATCCTGTTCTTAATAGTAAAAGAAAGTACCCTGCAAAAATTATGTAAAAGAAGCAAAAAGAGAAAGCTATTTACATGTATTTTCTGCCGCCAGTCTCAGTATCAATATATTTTTTTCTGAGCTTGACAAGGTTGACCAAATGTTTATTGCTCTTGTCTTATTTAAGTGGTAATTGCAAAGATATTTCTAACTATACTTACATCAGGTTATTGGTCTGGCTGAAACTGTACTCAGTGTCTAAATAAAAGGCAAATTACTTGCTCAGCGTACATGAGAACTTGGTCACACTTTTAACACTCCCTAGAGTAATTATATTAATTTTATGTCCATCAGTTTGAAGCTATCTCTTGCAAGTGTTTGCAGCTTCAAAATCTTGGAGAGGTTAAACTGCATAGACTAACTACTTAGATATAAATTGCCATTTACTTAATCCTCAGTCTCTCAGTAGCAAAACAGCAGCTCAATATTAAAGGCTTAGTTTAAATCAGCAAATGGGATATTTATTTAGGATTTCTGCACCTGATTCTTTAAAAAGCCATGTAATTCATTTGGTGGATTTTAAAAAAAATCTTAATTATAAATAATTACCATAAACAATTAAACCCCCACGTGTTGTTCATTTAACAAAGTCACAACTAGCCAGGTTCCTGCAATGCTCTGGAGCAGCAGTTTTCAAACTTTTTGATCTGAGTCCCCCACGTGGAGTTAAAATTTTTGGTTATGCCCTTCCACGATACCTCCCCCCCTGAAGTTTTCAGGGTGGGGCAAGGTGCATGCAATGGTCTCTGCAGGGGGAGCCAGTGCTCGGCACAGAGACATTGACACTGACCCATAGACTGGGTGGCCCATGGAATGAGTCAAGAGGTAGAGGTTGCACTCCTTCCCTGAGCCCTTTGTGCAGGGCTGGCATTGCCATTTGCCCCATGTTCCTCCAAGCCCAGAAGCCACTGCTTTTGGGAGCTGTGCTGGGGAATGTAGAAGAGGAGCCCAGACGACAGTGCACCTGAAATGACAATGTACATGGATGGCACTAGTGTGGCAAATTGGCAAGTTTCAGAATCTGATACCCAGGAGTGGGGAGGACAGCCTCCCCCAAATCAATAACATATAAAAGATGTAACAAAGATGGCCATGATGGGATATGAACCAGCAGCCCCCCCTTGCAGTACTGTAAGCATTGTTTTAATCTCCAAAATTCTGGCATTGTCTGGAACTTGCAGTTCCTTAGGATTTTGTTTGGGGTAGGAACAGAGTTTGGTGGGAACATAGGAGCCAGCTGCAGTGTTGCAGTAACAGCCAGGTGAATATGCTAGCAGCATCAAGGCTGCCATCAGGGAATGTGTGTCATTTTATTCACTTTTGTTTGTTAAGATTCCATTCGGTTTAGAATGGAAGCTGTCTTAGCAACAAGCACAGACCACTATGGGATGTGAACGTCAATATATTTTCTGGTTTTTAAGATTCCCATTCTATGATTAACAGACTTTCCTTAATTTAATTAATGATAAACTTGCTTGTCTGGCTTGTATTTACCCCCTCTTATTGTTCTCTTGACAAAAGATCTAATTGTTCTGATGAGAGGAATGTGTCATGAAGGGCTATTTTAAAATACATGCACAAGATCCAAGTTTACCTTTTTAACTTCCTGTTTATGTCTTGTGACATTCATGTCACATGTTTTTATTTCAGAGTGCAGGCTGTATTCATGCTCACTTTAAGCTGTATAGCCATCTTTGTAATGCTACTGAGATTTGGACAGAGGGCATGATCCCAATATGTTTTATGCTAACTGAGCACTAGCGTAATTGTTACATGACTTAAATTTACCAAGTGTAAGGTAGCATCTTACACTTTTGTTTACATTATGAAATATTTTCACACCTAAAATGCTATCTTTGAGAAGTCAGAGTTCATTTCAGAACATTTCCACTTACTGTACTAGTGCTATAGAAAACTGTAATAATGAGATTTCTCAGAAAAACTATAAATCTAACTTTGGCATGACCAGTACAAGTCTTAAAATTTCCATCTGCCAGCATTTAAGGACCCTGAGCAGCAGAAAATACCATAAGCTGCAAGGCCACACAAGCCCCAGAAGAGTACGTTATCTTGCTCCCTTGGAGGCCTACCTCTTCTGAAGAAAGATTGAGCTGCAGTAGAAGACCGTAATTTAAAATAAAAAATCCCCACAGCTCCAGGTTGTGAAGAACTCAGGGTGTATAAATTCTTCTTTTTTTTTTTTAAGCACAAATATTTCAGCAGCTGAGCTGATGGATGGATTTGGCAGCCCTGGTTCAAACGATCTGGGATTTGTAGAAAAATAAAAAACACAAAACACTTAAATGCCAGGAGGGCAGACTGGATTTTTAAAAAATAAATGAGAGCTGCACAGCCTTCTTACTAAACTTTGTGATATGAGGCCCATTCCTGAGCTCAGCTATTAGCCTTTCCCTCTCTCTAGTGATATGAGAGAGAGGACAGCCAACAACTGTCATAAATGACTCTTCCTGTCTGGCCTTAGGAAGGGGCATGTCACTGATGGAAGAGTCTAATTTCAAAATATGGCCATGACCACCTTAATTTTATTCTCCACCTCAGCTGACCGACCAGCCAGCCAGTGAAGGGTCTGTTCTTCTTTCAGCATGTGCGGCTACTCGGAGTTTCATCGGTAGGATCTTTTTTATATGATTCTCAAGGGTCAGAGTGAAGTGGTGCTGGGACTAGAGGTGCAAGGGTGCTCCTGCACCCTCTGGCTTGAAGTAGTAATAACAAACATTAAATCCAGGGTTTCCATCATCAGCATGCTCACTATAAAAATTGTTCCAGCATCCCTGCTGGAGTAGTGCCCAAGCCAGCTAGGGAACTAGAAGAGATGACCAAGTCTTGAACTTAACTCTCTCAGCCCCACCACAGGGCTAATAGGGGGCTTGTTGAATAAAAACTGAAATTCACCCAGTCGGGAAGATGTGATATGGAGATGTGCTACCTAATGCCATGGATAAAAGAGCTAAAAAAGGCTCCTTCTACACCTAGCCTGCTCAGAAAAGGTTCTCTGCCTTGATCTCAAATAAGTCAGCATGAGGAGAAAAATCATTGGGAATGGGTCAGAAGAGAGATCATCAGATCCGTCCTTAAGGTAATTAAGACCCAGTTTTCCCAAAGCTCGGGATGGGGAACAATCAGGGGCTTAGGCCATTATCCTAGTCTCCAGGTGTGACCATGGTTGTGGAAAGAGCATGGTACAGCTCTGCAACCTGCCTCCACATACAGTAAGATTTCAGAATAGATTTCACAAAGAGTTCACAATAACTGCTATAAGCAAATTATTGAAGGTCTGTCTTTTAAAAATATATATTATGTGCTTTTTTAAGAATAAAATTCTAAAAATTGAACTTCAGATTCTGCCCTGGCAGTTCTTATTGCCTTTAAGATTTGGGGCTAGAAGAGGAAAGGGCAAGAAGCAATGCTTTTGTAAATATACTGGAAATCTAAAGACAAGAGACTGGTCTTTGATTATGTATCCAGCTGTGCAATAAAATTTACTGGCTTGGTTTTTCCTTTTTTAAATTGGTCCTTGTCACAGGGATGTTTGACTACACAAAATTTAACAAATTATAAATGGTGCAGTGAAGAAATCATGCTGATTTACTGCCAACTGTGTACATCTTTGTATTCAGTCAAATAATATAACATGCCTGGCCCTTCTTTCCTGATAAATACTGTAAACTACTGTCCCATGTCATTACTTAAGAACTTTCTAAAAATAATTAGAAAAGAGTTTGACAGGGGGTAAAGGGTAAGAAGAAAGCAATTTAATTTCTATATAGCTCAAGGTTCACGCTTAATTAATTATAGTAGGAATAAAGTAAATACAACTTCAACTTAGTGTCTTGACAACTAATAGAAATCTTATATTATAGTTGTAAGAATATGAAGCAGAAAGCGTAACAAAATTTAAATCATATTGACATTTAAAACGTGAAACAATATCTTTCTGGGTCAAATATCAATTGTCTTAGGATTAAAGTTCAACTCCTTCATCATATTCTGCCTTGTTTGTAGTATATATCCCTGCATTTATTATGAGTACTAGTGTTACAGTAGCATCCAGAAACTTCAACTGAGCATGGGGCCACATTATGCTAGGCAGTATATAAATACACTGTAAGAGTTAGTGCCTGCCCTGAATTGTTTATAGGCCAAGCATACCACACGTACAAAGGCTGTGACAAGTAGTAGTGTGCCCATTTTACAGATGGGGAAATTGAGGCCCCGAGCGAGTAACTGAGTTACTCAGGGTCACATAGCAAGTGTTTCGCAGAGCTGGAAACTGAAATCAGATTTCTTGAGTCCCACTTCATTGCACTAACCACAAGAAAATCTTCTTTTCTAGAAGCAATTTAATTTTATACATATTTAGCTTGGTATTGAGTCATGGATCGCACTGTAGCTTTTCTTTCAACTCAGTGGCCCTTTAATCAAACTAAAATACTTCCAATTTTCCCACTTTTTCTTTCCTTATACCATGCACAAAAAAGGCACAATCACCAAAACACTAACAATCATGTGACCTTCTGGAGTTCCCATGTACAACTCTTAGTACAAAAGGCACTATATAACTCTAACTCACTGATGTGATTAAAGTACTATATACTGCATTTGTTTCCCATTATTGTGTAAGAATAGCATCATCTCTACAAGGTCACCCAGCATTTTTCATTCGTTACCACACAACATTATCTGATATCACAGTAGGTTTTTTGCATTTCAGAGAACTGGAAATAGTTGTAACTGTGTGGTAATAGCTGGGAAATGCTCATTTTTCAAGGGCTTCTGCGTCTTTTCTACATATCGCTACTACATAGTATAGTAGTGCCTGCTTTTTCTGTCATGGCGTATGGTGATTTAGCATTACAATGAGTGCAAGAGTTTAAATTTACACACTGCTGTCAAAATTCTGCTATTAGGGCTGTGCAAAATCATAGGGTTTGAAGGGACTAAAAAGGGTCATCAGATCTAACCCCCTGCTGTGATACAGGATTTGTTGTGTCTAAACCATCCAAGACAGATGGCTATCTAGCTTCCTTTTGAAAACCTCCAGTGAAGGCGCTTCCACAAGCTCCCAGTGCACTTTGTTCCATTGTCCTACTGTTCTTACAGTTGGGAAGTTTTTCCTGAGACTTAATCTAAATCTGCTATGCTGTAGTTTGAACACATTGCTGCTTGTCCTGCCCTCTGTGGCAAGAGAGAACCAAGTATTTGTAGGCCACTATCATGTCCCCTCCCCCCCTCCTTTAATATCCTCTTTTCCAAACTAAAGATACCGAGGTCTTTCAGCCTTTGGTCATATGCTTTGCATTCCATCCCTTTGATCATTTGTCACTTACCTCTGCAGTCTTTCCATTTTCTCTACACCTGTCCAGCTCCAATCACAAACTCCACTGAAACAAGAGTGGGTTCAAATCTTACCCACAGTCAATCACTCCTGATTCATACACATTTGTCAAGCTGGGCTGAGTTAATTCACACAGGTTTAGTACACACCGTATTCACAGTACTGTGTGTCACCTAGAGCTCTAAAATTATTACCTTTTTCCCATTTATCCAGCCCCATTCCTCTTTTCCTCTGTCATGTTTCCTTTTTCAGGAGAGCAGAGTTGGATTATGGTCTGCTCCTCTACAGCTACCTATGGCTTTCTCAGAGTGGGATAGTGATCATTTCCCAGGGACTTTCCTGAAGTTGCTTTCTATCACGCCCTTAAGACTCAGAGGAGGCATGCAGCCTTATACTGAGCTAGAGTGTGGGGTTGAGTGGGGGAAGGGAGGAACAGGACACTCTGTCCCATCCTACAACTCCCAAAGGGAAGGCTTGGGATCTCCTGAAGTTTGGGGGGCGGGGAGGGCTGTGAGGCACTGGGTGGCAGGTATACCTTGAGGTTTGGGATCCAGAACCGAAAAACTCAAGTTAACTAACAGGGATGGGCCTCCTTCCAACTGCTGCAAACCAGACCTTGTAAAGGTCGTGTTGTTCAGCCTTTTATGAACTGAAAGCTGGTGCACCAGCTATTGCTCACAAATGGGTGCCATACTCTGGACACAGAGCATAATTGTTTTGTGTGCTTTGGCTGAAATACCTTTTCAGTTACTTGAGATTTAATTACTTTCCTTACATGTTTTGTCGTTGCCCATTTACAAATGTTTTTTTCCCTCCTCACACTTTTTGTTTTGAAAAGAGCTGAAAAGAATGTAACTCATTTTGCTTTTATTATTGTTACTTTAATTCCAACTGCCACAAACTGCAGGTACGCAGTGCTTGGAATTGTTTCACATGTAGTGTGACCATATGTCCCATTTTGGCCAGGAGAGTCCCTTTTCTAAACCCTGTCTCCACAGTCCTGATGTTTTAGGCAAAAGTGGGCATTTGTCCCATTTGCTTTTGCCAACTTCATCATTTGGCAAGTGCAAATGGGACAAATGCCTGCTTTGGTCAAAAAAGTGGAGTGCAGAGGAACCAGGGTGAACAGGGATGCCAGCTCGGCGGAGGGAGGGGGGGGCAGGCGGGGCTCAGGTGAGCAATGATGCCAGCTCTGTGGGGGGGGAAGAGGGGAGGCAGTGCTTGGGCAAGCAGTGACAGCAGTCCTGTGTGGGGAAGTGGAGGCAGGACTTGGGCGAGTGGCTCAGGCCAGCCCTGCAAGAGGATCTGGGGAGAGGACTCAGGTGTTCCATTTGCTCTTTGGGAAATATGCTCACCCTACTCATATGCAAATGAACACTTTATAATACAGAAATGCAGAGGGTGGAGACATTTTAACTATTTTCAGCATCTGCATGGGGGTGTGATATGGCATCTGGGTTGGAAGGGGTTAAGGTGGCCAGGCAGGCCAATTAATCCCCCAAGATGCACCTGGAGGTGGAACAAGGCACAAGCTACCAATTAAGAGTAGGCTCAGCTGTGCAGGAATGGGCAGGGCCAGTTTGTAGCCATGCAGCTGGCTATTATCAGGACTGGGGAAGGTTGCTAGGAAGTAGGTTACAGTTACACTGAAGGGAGATGCCTGACAGGTAGGAGAAAGCCCAGGGAAACTGCACTGAGGGCTATGGAGCTATAGGTTTGGCTGCATGTTAGAGGGTCCTTGGACGGGACCCCAGGGTGGGCCTGTGTTTCTCTGCCAGTCACAGCACAGGGTGTTGGGGATGCTAGCTAGAGAACAAGAGTCTGGAAGGAGTTTGAATTCCCTGGAATGGGAGGACTTTAGTGATTTGGCTGGAGGGGCAAGCTATAAAGAAGAAGCTGCAGATCTGGGAGTGAGTAGGGCAGCAGAAAGAGACATGAAGGGGAAGACACCACTGGAGGGAGAGTGCAGGCTGGTGGAGCTAATCCCCAGGATGACAAGCTGGGAGTGGTGAGTGAACCCTGTGATGGGGTGGGGTCCATGCTCTAACTCTCCAGTTCAGTGTCAGTAACTATCACAGAGGAATTGTCTATTCTTCTGGATGTCTGCCCTGAACCATTAAGTGAAGAGGAAAAACCAGCCCTCTAGCCAGCAATGAGCAAAGACCCAGGCACCATTCCTCATTTTGGAGCACAATAAACAGGGAGATGCCTTTTCCAGCTGGCATATAGGAACTACATGTGCGCCAGGTGCTTATCCTGGACTCTGGGGAACAGATGAGTGGCTGGTGGCACAGAACAGAAGCCTGCACTTTAGGTCCTTAACGCAGAGTTGTGAAGAAAAGTGTGTAAATACCTCCCAGCCAGCAGGGATGAGCAGTTTGTATGCTAGTCTCAAACCTGAAGTGGGGAAGAGGAAAATGCCTGAGCACTTGAAGGCCCAGATTACTCAAATTATGAAAAACAGGGCAATCAGTTGCAGCTCTAGGTTAAATTTGTAGATGGGGTTGTGTGACTTGTGCTGATCTGGTGCTCTTTGGATGGTATCAGGGCTGTAGTGTGGCTGACAGACCCAGTGGCAAGGCTCTAGCTGTGAGCCTTGAGCTATCAGCCCTGGGGGAGCTCTAGCTATCAATGCCCCAGTTAAATTGGTGGAAGCTCTCCTGCTGAGGTTGCATTCCACTGAGAGAGGGTGCATAGTGTGGACATGAAAATCACAGTATTGCTGTGGTGGCTGTATGTTGATTGATTTAATTTTGTAGTGTAGACTTGTCTTAAATAAGAAGCCCTGGAAAAAGGGGGGAGGGGAGTGTCAAAATATTCATTTCACACGAGCAGTTAGATTAGCTGAAGAATCTTCACTATTTAAAAAATGTGTATGCCATTAGGATATTAGAACAATTTGTATGCCACTTGGTTCTCTCCTCTCTCATTGTCCCAACCCAGTTAACTTGACACTTCCAGCTGAGACCATTTCCACCAATGTTTAGTGCGAGGAGCAACACTTGTTTCCTTTGGCTTTCAGGGAGTTTATTCAAAAGAAGTTCTTTCAGCTCAAAATAGATGTTTCCATGCAAGTTGCTTTCTAAAGTTGTAAGGAGTCACAAGAAGTCCTATATTATTTATGGAATCTGTGGTGCTCTTTCCTGGATTTAGCCCCATATATACACACACTGAATTCAAACTGACAAATTTGGATTTTCAGCCTAAAACCGTACATACACCCACAAGTATGCCTCATAGATGTTCTCTATTTCAGAAAAGTAGGGGACTCCACTATACTAGACCTCAATATCTAGAGATCATCCATGTTTTCAGGATAGGGAAATAATAGTAGCAGATTCTTATTCTAAGTCATAGCTGAAATCCCTCATGTGTTTGCTCTCTTTGGCCCATGATTCTCATAATATTGGAAAAGATCAGGCAACAGCAAGCCCAAATTATCCTGGCAGCCTACTCTTGGCCTCAATCTGTCCTGGAAATTCTTCACATGGCTCATTCATAAATAAATAAATCATTTTACTACTAGTTTCTCAGCAGGTGTCTAGAGAGGAACCCATGTAACATCCTCATCCTCAAACAGTCCTTCGTAGAATAAGCAAGATGAAGATTACCCTTAATTACATGTGGATATTCTTCAAGATTTCTATCTAAATCTTAAAGTCAGTCAGCAAAGAGCGTTTATTACTGTGGGGAGGGGAGACATGTAATCCCTCTTTTACTTAATATGAGATTTTTTTTTTCCCAAAGCAGGCAGCTCTTTCCTCTATTTGACAGCCAGAAAACAGTCTTGCATCTAGTAGTAATGGGATAATATAGAGCATTCTTCATCAGGCCCATTAATTAAAATATGATCTGAATTCTTTGGTTCTATGTATTTCTGGTCTAGATAGTTTGTCTTAAGTAGAACACAGACATTTTTGAGTATAGATGAGTGATTAAATACTGGTTTAAAAATAAATTGAGGAAAAGGGATTGAATCTTGAGTAGTGAAGGTAGAAATTGCTAGCATTACCTAGTGCCAAACTTGTAGTTCTGTGAATGATTCTTGCTAATCTCTATAATACCAGAGAAGTATATGTTGTAGTGCACCCCATCTCCATTTGCCAGGGGATTATCAACACAGGTGTCTGCTTTCACTGCAGGGATGCAGTGGAACCAAAGCCCTGATGGAGAATAGGAGTGGGATCAATTGGAGAGGATTGTGCAGTAAAGGCAAAATTCATCCCTGTACAGAGGGCCTACATATAGCCCAACATTCCGCTAAAGTCACACTTAAAACTCTCACATGGGGCTTAAATGGTTCGTAGGAAAATATATGGGGCCTCTGCTTAGGAATCAGTAAAGAGGAGAAAGGAGAGATTTAGGCAGTTACTTATCTGAGCATAAACTTGAAAGAAGAAACAGATTCTGCAAGAGACAGAATAAGAGAAAACAGTTAAGATTTACTGGAGGGAGCTCCTTACATTTATGTTTAAATGCTGGTTGAAATCCTAGTCTCATTTTCAGTGTTGCTAGGCTTTCACCCTTTGGTTGTAGGAAGCATTATATCTTTGGAACTCTGGCTGCAAGAAGCTATTTGTTTTGCATTTGATTTTGCGCACAGGAGATCTGGTTTATACCTTAATGGGGTGTAGATGAGCCTGGTCCTGCTACAGACTGTCATCAGGCTGTCTACACCCTGACATATGTAAGTGTCTATGTGCATGTAATCAATAGTAAATTTTTGTCTGTCCACTGTAATTATGTTATGGTGAGTTTTATAAATGCATGATTTTTTATTTTGGGTTTTTTTTAGGGAACAGCATTTTGAATAAATGTGTTCATTTTAATATTAGTAAACATGTCCTGTAGAGCACTGCAAAGTGATGGGGGTCTGGAATTCAGTGTGACAGAAACTGTTTAATCACAAACATAGATAAGATTCTTGTGTTGGCCTTGCTTACTGAGAACTAGCATGAGAACCAGGTCCTTTAGGTTATTGCTTTAGAGTTTTTGGTTTACTGTGTATTTGCATTAGCCAGAACTTGTTTATATTAATCAAAACCCTTTTAAAGTCATGCCTGGGGACTACTGCTTTGAAATCATAGAATGGACTAATTGATTCTTTCTTGGCAATATTCATCCTGGTAATGAGAAGAGCTGTGAATGATCAGAGTTATTCAAAGTTTTGTTTGTTTGGTTTTTTTTTTTTTTTTGAATCTCACAACACTGTACATGAAAACACACAACTCTTCATTTAATGATCAACATTCACCTGGCTTGTATTAGAGAAAAACTTCCTTATTGGAGGAAAGAGCCAAAGTCATTTCTCTCTCTCTCTCTCCCCCCCACCCTCCCCCGAGAACTCCCTCAGGAATGTCTTCTTATGGATACCAGAAACAACTTGACATAGACGTATGTTAAACTGTATGTGGCAATAAATAACTGGGTAAAAATCACACCCAACTACTCAGCAGGGTTTTTTCAGTGCTGCTGTTCAGCTGGCCCCAATGGCTAATCCTGAACTGTAAAGCTGAGGGTAAGTGAGACGGTCATGCCTCCTTTACACCCTCATGCCTGCCAAGGGACCCTTACCAGAAGCCAGAGTCTCACCCCATCCCTGGCTCCATGCTGGAGGAGGAAAGATGAGATGATGGAGCCCAAAGCTGCTTCAGATGTAGAGGCATACCCCTCACTATGTCATGGTAGTGTCCAGGACCACTCCGAAGCAGTCCCCGAAGTACTCACTTGGAACTTTCTACACCGCCTACCATTCAGAACCTTTCTAAAATCGTGACAATTGTAATTTAACACCTCCCCAAAAAACAAAACCAGGATTTTCTGGGTGGAAAGTAGAAGAAAGTCAACACATTAGTTGGACAGTTTAAGCATAAAAGAATGTCCTTCCAGTTCCCCAAATTGGCAACAAACCAACCCCCTGGCATCATAGGAGATCTAGCTACTAGTTTGAGTTGGAAGGGTGGGAGTAGAACCGGAAGCTTGCAAGCGTGACCCTGGTTGGGAGTCACTCCTTACCTCTCCCCACACCTGCCCTGGAGTTAATCACCAGCACTGAACCATCCCACCCCCACTGGCTCCATGGTGGGTGGGAGAAGTCCCAGACATGTACCCACATGCACTGTGTGAAACCCCTTCCTCTTGTCCCTTCTCCACTCCAAGCAGCACAAGGAAAGGAGCAAAAGAGGGGGGGAAAAAGCAAGGAGGGAGTGAAGCTGCAGTCACTGCGTTCTAAAGGTGAAGGGAGTGGAAAGGGGGGGCATGGGGAATGCTGCCTCAGCAGCTCTTAGCTGAGCTGCCCTGTCTAGCGTAGTGAGGTTTTAGTCATTGCTATTTACATCAGTTAGAAGGTGTTTTCCACCCTTCTTAAATACAGACTATTTATCCCCTCTGATCCACCCAGGCTGAGATGGAATATGATGTAGAAGGATAACTTTTTCCTCCTTTCCACACCACTCCAGTATAACTCACCTGCTCAATCAAAACTTGAAGCAAATAAAATTGTAGCGCTCACACATTTAAAAAATAAATCTACTACAGGCTTTAACTGTACCAGTATTTGGAATCCAAACCTAAGTTATAACATGCATCCAAGAATGTGTAGGAAATATTCAGGTTTTGAGTGGACAGTGAACCTAGATTCATTTACTACATCACTACATACTGGGTATGTTAAATGGGCATTTCTTGGTTAAAAGTAGAACAGAAATTTATATTAAAATAGCAGTTAGCTTTAAATGCTAGTAGTTCAATGGAGAATACTTGAGCACTGCTTTAGTTTATGCAATACTAGTTATCAGAAACGTTCTGTGGATTAGATTTATAAGAAATATACACAAGCATTCTGAAAAGCCTGGTGGAGAATTACAAATAGCAGCAAGCAGTATTAAAAATCCAGCATGGGCCGATTACATTTCAAGAAGATGAGCTATTCTGCATTTTCTGGCAAGAGCAGGCATCAGTTTTCAGATGTAACCTCCTCAGTATAGCTCAAGAGCCTATTGAAGAGAGTGCTACTGGGAAGCGCTCCAAGATAAGACAAAGCCGGGTTTGCAAGATGAGGGAGTGAACTAGCCACCACTCATCACCACTACTCATCATGGCCTCCTCCATGTGGCATAGTGGGCTCAGTGAGGTACAGCACAAACTAAGATTTGGCAGAGTATGTAGTCACTTGAGCTTGAGATTCAATCATGATCTTTTCCAAGTAACTCTTAGCACATGAAACTTCCAAATGGGCTGGATGACACACTCTCTGGCTTTTATTACTCCTCAGATGACAGAGTTTTCCCCTAATATTCTCCAACCTGTCTGTGTGACAACTCTGGCTTTGTCTTAGTGAAATTCAGAGCTGAAGGGGTATAATTGAGGATTCAGCATGCATGTTACACTGTATCTTTTCTGACTACACAGTGTTAAACTGCTCAGAAAGACACTTTCTTTTCATGGCCTTGTTGGCTTGATCTAGCACTTGCATTCTGAGGTAAGATTGTCAGAGCCCTGACAGCTGGTACTGTGACAATCATGCAAGCACCTCTGGAGCTTATCTTTCAAACTAACTCCTCAAAAGGCTTGAGAATGTGAATGACAATGTCTGCCAGGCTCCAGTTGTCTCCCAGCAGAAAACGATCAAAGCCTGTTTGTTCTCCATCAGGCTTTTCTACATGTAATATGGAGAGTTCCACCTTGTGGCTATTTCCTGGGAGAGCTGGTTCATGAAGAGACCTATTTCTGCTTCTTCTCCATGCAGTTTGGAGAGAATAGTGCAAGTGTGCTTGTAGGTGAAGAGTATCCAACTGACTGCAAGCATATCTCATGCTTTCTAGGAGATGTTTCAATAAACAGACATATTTCAATGGATTTGTTTAAATAAACCACACCTGAAAATATACAGAATATGCAGAAAGCATCTCACTGTACACCTTGTAATCAGTAGCCCATAAAAAGCTTTTGCAGTAGCCCAATATATGCATAATTATCTCAGAACCACATATGGGTTTCTGATGTGACAAGATACCATTTATATGAGCGTGCCCAACAGAGCATATATGGCTGCTCTCGCGTGTCTGCTGTCGAAAGCCTTCCCAGGCAGAACCATAGGCCTTGTCTTGAAACTTTTAGTGAACCAGTGAGATTATGAAAATCCTTGGCGGTGTTATTCTGGGCCCACATGTCTAATGTTAATTAACAGATTTTGTTTCTAAAATTAAAATCACTTGCAGGCAACCTTGCTCACTTGTATCTGGGATCACAGGTTCTCAGGGGAAAACTGTGGGAGGAAAGTTGGTATCAAAGTTTTAATAATCTTATTACTTGCGAGAAGATACTCTACAGTAGGTATGATCTGATTCTCAGCTAGCACCATTTCCCTCCCGGCAAATAAGGATCTTACAATCTCTGGAGAATTCACCCCACCTAACCTCCTCTGAGCTGCGGACTACTCTACAGTTCTCTCCATGGCTGAATTGACATTCTGAATATATGATGATCTGTTAACCAATTTTGGTGCATTTATAAGCTTCTAAGTGTGTGTATTCTCATAGCTGATGTACAGTAGCCAGATATAACATTCCTGTGAGAAATGTTGACTTTACTGTTCTTACAGTTAATTTTAGCAAGGCTACTTTGGCTCAATGAGAAATTAAGGGAAGCATCACATAAATATAAGGCTCCTACCATTATGGTATTTAATAGGCAGAGATTAACTGATTTAAAAACAAACACACACACACACACACTGATTGGCCAGTTTGTCCATGCAGATGAAAGTTAGGGTGTATCTGAGACGCATACCCCAAAGGGTTCAGTGTCCAAATGGTTACAAATTGTCTCAGAGACAGGTTTCTTGGGCAAATCAAATATAGTGTTCTTTACACTCTTGTTAAATAGTAGTTTCTATTTTTGTAAAAATAATTCTTTGAAAACACTCTCACATCCAGTATATGATGAAGACAATGTGTCACTTGCTGTACAGGGATGATTTACAGAAATCTATCATATGTGTCCCAATTACTTTCATCCCAAGTACATTTCTACAGAGCACTTTTGAAGAAGGTTCACTTCATTTAAAAGCATGCACGTAATCAATATTTCTTTGATTACAATCTCCAGATAGGGAGTTATGTAGTTACTTTTATCGCAAAGTTTTCAATCTACCCATAGAACCCAGAAAAATGGTGTTTTGTGGTCAGAGTTTCACCTTGGAAAATATAAAGGAGGCTACAATAATATTGGAAATACATTTGCTGAGCTATAAGAATTCTTTCCCAGTTATAGACTGTCCATAAAAAATTATCTAATTATACTAGACACATTTTGGAAACTTTCCCAGAGGAATAATAGATAAGTTAACGGAGCACTTTTTAATTTTGCAAAGTGCACTCTTCCTTATAATTTACTTAATATAGAAATTTAATGTACTGCAGTTTACTGAACAAATTACATTTAAAGTATTTTAAAGTTAGCATGGAAGCTCTGCTTTGGTAGCCAGTTGGCCTTTATTATTTGATTATCCAGATAAGGACAAGCAGTAACAAAGTTCTCTCTCTTAAGTGGTTCTAGGAATTATCTCTCAACCATTACCCAGTGCTAAATGCAAAATTTAAATTCCAAAAAGGAAAGAAAAATAATACGACTGATTTCTTGCATTTGCACTAGATAGTACTTACTTTTTCTTTTGACCTAAGTCTGAGATGATTTCTGATTTGTTCCATAACAGCTTTAACAAATCAGCCATACAATAACGCAATCAAAACTAAATATGTGGGACATAACTCATCCTTTCTCAATCTCTCTCTCTCTCTTTTTTTTTTAAACATTTTAAGAAGGCTAGAATTATCTCTGCCACCTGCATATGCTGTCATCCACTTAATTGATTTAGTGGTTAAGTCAATCTTCCATTGTATTTGACAGTAACATCAGAAACAATGCAATTTTGTATTGTAAATAACAGTTTGTACCTGTTCTGTTCTGGATTTTATACTACCTTTTTATTACTATATGATTAATCATGTTTGATTCTTTTTCCCATTCCCCAAGGGGGAAATTGTGACTTTAAAAAAAATTCATTTTTTAAATTTATTTTTTCTGTTTCTACTGTGCTGTGTGTTGATTGTGGATTTTTTGTGCTTTGTTTGGCTAAAGGTAAGTTAAAAGTGTTCCGGTCACATGGAGTGATGTGATGTTTGAGATGGTTCTTAAATCCTGTGGGAACTTGTTCTACAGTCTCAGATTGGTCCTTAAGACTGCTTTTTCTCTTGTACAAATGAGCTTTGCTCTTTTTGTGAATGGCTCTGTTGTACCTAAGAAGCAGCAGGGTTGTTGACCACAGCACTCCATTCTGGAGCTTTTGGCAATCTTTTAGACATCCTGAGTCCCCATTACAATGAACTGGATGATAAAGATCTTGACTTGATATTTTATGGGGAGCCAATGTAGAAAGCAGAAGACAAGCCTGATGTGCTCATGGGGTAGCCTGTGTTACTGAGGTGATAAGGTGCAGGATTCTATAGTAACTGGAGTTTCCTAAGAGCTAATGGTTTAATGCCCAGATATATTGCATTGCTGAAGTAACTCCAGGACGTTAGGAAGCCATTTATTAGTGAGGCCAGATCATCATCCGCAAGATGGAATGGAGTCCCCTAACCAACTGCAGATGATAGAAAGCATTACTAACAGGAGTTGGTATGTGAGCTGAGCATCAAGGAGGAATCCAGGAACACTCCTAAACTGCAGACTGACTGAAATAATTGTTTGTGCATACCTTTAAACTAAAGAGACTATAGGGTGGAGCAAGCTCCCCAAGGTGTTCCCCTCTACCAACCAGCATAATCTGAGTTTTTCTGAAGTTCAGCCAGCTACAGTTTAGCCATGAGCTGATATTGGCCAAACAATGGGCTGGTTTGATGACAGCAGCGTTACCGTCTATGGAAAAGGAAAGATAGAGCTGTGAACCGTTGTCAACTGAGTTGGAGATATTTTTGCAGTTCCTAATGATTGCATGAAGATATTGAATAGGACCAGAGAGAACGAATTCTCATGGGACTCCAGATGTGAGAGGTCTGAAGGTGGATGTATACCTTCCCAACACTACCCTTTGGGTATGTCCAAGAAAGAGTCATACCTTTTCAATTAATTCTCATGGACTCCTGCAATCTCCTTCAGGTGATTCAGTAGGTTCTCATGGTCAAATGCGCTGAATGCCGCAAAGAGAATTAGAATGGGTATCTGACCTCCACTCACTGACAGTAGCAGATCATCCAACAGAGACACTAATGCTGTGTCTGTACTGGATCGTAGTCTGAATCCAGGCTGTGCTAGGTCTGGGATGTTGGCTTCAGTTAGATAAGTTTGTAGGTGGCCTTTGACTAGCTTCTCTGTGGGCTTACTTTAGAATACATGGGTTGACACTGGGTGGTAGTTAACTAGATCTATCATGGGTGGGTTCCTTCAGTGTTGGATGGACTATTGTGTGCTTCAAGGAGGAAGAGACAAGTCTTTGATTGAATATGAAACATTGGTTGTTTTGGTCACGAGAGGCCCTACTTGTTTATGCCAGCACAGTTCACTTCCACATATTTACTCTGAAGTATAGTTTGTGTTTCTAAAAATGAAGGGCTTGTCTACACTTGCAGCACTGTAGTGGCATTGTAGCACATTGTAGCACCTTGGCATAAGAACTCCACCTCTCTGGGAAGTGTTATGTTGATGGGAGAAGCCCTCCTGTCAACACAGTGCTTTCTAAACTGGGGTTATCTCAGTATAACTGTGTTATACCGACATAAGTTTGTAGTGTAGACCAGAGCTAAGCCATTTTCTAGTTACCAGTCTTGAGAGAGACGTTCATGTTGGAAGAAGTTCCTGAATGAGTGAGGGGGTTGCCTCATGAGGACATTGCAGACACATTATGTTGTCTTTAGTCACAGACAGTTAGCCATTTTTAGCTTAGATGTCTAGCTATCAGTTTTCTTTCAATGGCTAGTCTTTTTTCCTTCTTCTTTGCTGCACAGCCTTGGTCAGGTAAGTTCAATGGCTTGGGACTCTCAGGGCTTTTTGCCTTTTTTAATAAAGCTACAACTTAGGTGTCCATCTCAGAGGGACTTTTCATGGTGTTGGATATTCTGCCCATGAAAGAGGCTGTAAAAAGGAGGTTGAGATCAGCAGCTGAGTAACCCGATTTCAGATAAAATAATTGTCCCAAATTGAAATTAAACTTTTTTAGAAGTTTGAAAAAAATCAGTTAATTGTTTTAAAATCTTTTTTCATGTGCCTCTTCACTTTTACTTTGCAACTGGAACCAAAACCCAAAGTGGCAAAATATTGTAAAAGTCTGTTCTCAGCTTGTATTCACATCCTGATTTGAAGCAGCAAGTGAAGAGCTAATCTTAAAAAGAAGTCTGTTCTTAGTCGACTTGGTGGATAGAGTTTTAGTTTACAAACTAAATGCCTCAAGCCTGATTTACCATTCACTTACACCCATTTAACTTTACTCTGAGGAGAATTAGGCCCCCCAGTTATAATGCAGACAGGGATTTATTTGACCCATTGTTTACTTCTGCAGCACATTTGATGCATCTCTCTGACATGGATGTGCTTGATTCCTAGACACAGATTACCACTAGCTGCTAGTGAATGAATGGTACTGACATTTTTAGAAATGAATCTAAGCATCCTTCTGTGAACAGCAGAATGAATATCCGAAGTAGGCGTGACTGTTATCTTTGACTTGTACAGTGACATTTTTCTTTCTCTTGTGCTCCTGGTTCATAGTGTTGTGATGGAACTTCGCTAATACTGTAAAGTTTGGCATTATTTTAGTCTAGTATGCTGCTTCTGCTGGATTGTATACTCTTTATCTAAAAAGCAGTTGTTTCTGTCAGCTTTTTACCAACTTCAGTGCATTTTCTCTCCAATATTTTTCTTTCACTTTTCATGGGAAAATTAATATTTCTCACCTTGTGTATATGAAGTCAGAGAAAGACTTTCAGGTTTCAGAAATGCCATCCATCATCAGTATTTGATATTAAAATCTAAAAGTTGGTGGTGAAGTGAAGGGGAACAGATTTGAGGGATCACAACCCAGTAAATTCCAAAAGCCTGCTCTTCCTTTGTTTAGATGGAAATTTCAAAGACTTGATAACACATCAACTGTGAGATACGCTGGAGGTGTGAAAGAGCTCGGTCCTTCTATCTCCTTTCCTTTTTCTGAAACTCCTCTTTTTATTTTATTCAGGTACATTTGCTGTCAGAAGCCTCTTATCAAATGTGTGCTGATAGCTGACAATGACACACCTGCCCAGTAGCTATGGTAACAAAGGCTCTCTTCAATTTCAGGCATCTTGTTGCTCCTTTCTTATTTTTTTATCCCCTGACAGAATAGATAAGTATTTTTAATGTGGTTCTTTTAAAATTTGTTTCCATTCCTTTGTAGGCTTTCTATAATAATGCAAGCATCTTACCACTCTAAGCATTTTGCCACAGATTACAGTGCGTTGGTCTTTTACGCCAACATGTTTTTGCTCTCTGGAAAACTGACAAATGCAAGATAAAAACTGAGAAATACATGGACTTTTTGGTAGAAAAGAGGAACAGTGGTCCAGTGGAAGAGCAACTTTATTTTTGGAAATTATCTACTATAGATCTATAACTGCTGTGAAGACTTCAAGTTTGATTAGACCTTGATACTACAAATTTCAAACTTCAGGGGGGAAAAAAAGCGTTAGCCAAATTTCTTTTAGTTGGGGATCTGCTCTAGATAGGGGCTGCGCACATCCAGAAGGGTACTGAGCGCCCCCCCTTCCAATTGAAGTTAAATAGAATGGAGGGTTCTCAACCATTTGCTTGATCAGGCTTTACTATAAACTTGGATGGCTCCGCCATGAACAAATCCAGCATGGAAAATACTCAATATAGTGACACATTCTGTCTTTATGAACCCTGACAAACAGATATAAAAAGGAAAGATTGCATTTCTTCTTAAACCACATCTTATCCTGTTCAGCATTCAGTGCAGTCTTTACTTGCTGCAGCTTGTAATGTGCTTCAGTTCCATCTGTTTCATATGGTTCTAAGTCAGGAATATCGAACTTCTTTCATATGGTGGACCTAATCCAGTACCCTGCCACTTGGCACAGGCCACATTCAGCAAAAGGTATTAAAATAGTGATAGATAAACAATATTGATAATTACTTACATTTGCCCTTTGACTAACTTTACATTTTCTTTTCTTTGATTTACCAATTGATGTATCTACTCTCCAGCCAGCAGGTACCCACTTTTCAGGCAAGAGGAAATGGCACTGGACATACACCAGCTTCTGCCAGCCTTAGCCCTCTCCCATGCCTCTTAAATGCAGCAAGTTGTTCCACATCTGTAGATGAGGTTTCGCTGGATTGATGTGTTGGCATCTGGACTACGGGGGTTTTATTGGTAAAGCACACCAGTGAGTTGTGTGTTGCATTTTAACTCCCCCCATGTGGACTGGTTCACATTGGTGCTGGACTTGTGCAACACACTGGTGCTGTAGAAATCACAACCTTGTGGTGAGGACTCTGGGATTGTGCAGAAAAGCCCTAAGATTCATGGGAAGTCAGTGAGCTGAATGAAATTGTTCTTCTTGCTGTACGTGCTCTGTATTAGGAAAATCAGAAGATAGCCTATGTGTGTATGTGCAAATTTTCTTAAGGTTAAGAAAAGTGTCCTGGAGTTCAAGAAGCTCTTAGAAAAGCAAATCCATGTCCATAAAATGTAGTAATATTTGTTTTATGTACAGAGTGCCCTCTGTTTCAAGACTCTCTTATAACGTTACCAGTGACGTAAGGCTTCTTTTCTGTCTACTCTCCTACTTCCCATTTGACAAGTACTTTCCAACAACAGCAAAATCCTGTAGTTCCTTAATAACAGCATTTTCTAGATAAAATGTGCTGTGTTCCAAGTAAGTATCATGGTTATAAAACTTCATGGCTTTTCTCTTTCCCCAAGGGTTTGTGGGCCAGACTTTCTTCAAGAATATTCGTGTAAATCCTGATAACATTATATGAGTTGCTTTTGGTTGTTACTGGGGTAACAGAGTAGAGGTTGACTTCATCCAATTAAATCAATTTTTTAACAATTACTTTGCATTTTCTCACCAATGTTTGAGGTGGCACTTTATTTTTATCCTATTTCTTCCTCATTCATCAAGTCTGGAGCTGATGACGTAAAATGAAAACAACTTTCAGATGTTAGGCTATAACATATTTCTGAAACAAAAGTACTTTAATGATTTGATTTGTATTTCAGGTTAAAGTGTACATGTAATAATGGGGCCAAAATGTAGTCTTATCAAAATAGCACCAGTTACCCCTTTTGACTCAAGTAGCTATGGTAAAAACCTCTTCTAGCCATGTCAGCTAGAGTGCTCCCCTGCCCGTCTCATCAGTGTTCATGAGGCATTAAGGGCAAGGCTATAAAGGAAGGAAGCTCCCTTACCACCTCACTTCCTTTCTACCAAGTGCCTGGACAGATGTGAATCACTCCGATCTCTTCAGAGTCAGACTCTTTCTACTCTGAAATAGTGTTAGCTCATTTTCATATTGTTAGTGAATTGGGATTTCTCCTGGTTCTGGGTTATGGAGGAACTGAAGAAACAGAAGAAGCTAAGGTTCAAGAAGAGCACTTCCTGCCTGGCTGTCTTGCTGGTATCAGTCAACTACATGTGGTGTTTCAAGTGTCTCTAAGAAGGACATTTGCCTTTTGAGTGTCCAACTTGCTCATCCTTTACCCTCCCGATCACCTTATGCTTCTTCTGTCTAGGAGGATCTACACAGACAGATTGTGCTCCATTCTTCCAATCAGATATACTGTTATGACCATTACATTCTATACATGATCCGGACTTGGATATACAGGATAGAGGAAGAATACAGAGCCACCGAACAAATACTTGTGGCCACCAAAATGTGGCATACCTCCTGCAGGCATATTTTCAAACCCTAGTTGCTGGGGAGACTGGCTGGCTGGGGAGACAGACTGTCTTGGGGACTACCGCAAGTGTGTCTGTGTGTGTGGGTTTTGTTTTTTTTTTTTAAATTACCCATTGAGTGGACGGAGAGTTAATGTTTCCTCTGTTAAGGATTCACCAGTCCAGTGATCATCAGATCTGACTTCTCTGGATCTGTCAACATTAGACAGTGATTCCTGAAACAGTGTCTGTGGAAAAACAGGAGGACTTGGCTCCTCTCTTTGATCAGGAGCATTTGGAAATGGACTATGAGTCCAATTTATCACTAGATGACAATGTGGGGGTGGCTTTGGCCTCCCCACCTTCTCAGGATGCTATGCAATTCCACAAGTTGGTGGATTAGATCACGCACACCTTAAATCTTCCTGCAGTGCCTGAGGAAGAGACTTCCCATCCAGCATCAAATATACTTGAGGTACTTCAAGGAATAGAGTACCTCTACCCACTTTGGATGGTTTGTTACAGTTGGCTAAACCTGTGTGGACCACGCCTTCTTGTCAACCTGTTTCTAAGAAACTGGACAAGTTGTATCTGATATCCTCAGGGGTTTTCTACATTGATATCCTCCCTAGGGTGACCACCCATCACCTGTTGGGTGGGACAATTCCAAAATGTACATTTCAAGTCCTGGGCTCAATGACTATGGGACAGCATTTGTCCCCGATTCCTTGCAGTGTTGGTTCACGCCTGCCCAAGGCTCAGGGGCAGTGCCAGCCTCTTCCTGGGTGGGGGCTGAGGTGGGCCTTAGCCTTCACTTGCCATGAGGCTCTGCCCCCTGCTCCTTCTCCTTCCCTGAGGCCCCGCCTCTGGCTGGGCCAGAAACCAGAGCTAGGCAGTAGTAAGAACCACTGAGCGAGCCTGGGCCACTATGGGGAGCCCTGGAGTCCCAGACTGCCCTGGGTGGCATGCCACAAGGAGTGGGGACACAAGTCAGGGGCTGCTTTTTGGGCCCCCCATTCAGAGCAGACAGAGGGTCTGGGGCTCCCTCTTGCAGCCCAGGCTTCCTGAGTGGCTCTTACCCCTGCCTGGCCCCGGCTTCTGACCTGGCTAGGGGGGGGACAGGTCTGCAGGGGGTGGGACCACAGAGAGGGTGGAATTCCTGCTTGTGTCCTTTTTTGCATTTTGAAAAGGTGATCACCCTAATGCTCCCTGTCCTTAATTTACTCACTGTGGCTGCTGACAGTAACAGGACTAGATCTAAACTACCACGTTACTTCCAAGCTGATAAAGAGGAGAAAGATGGGGCAAAAGATGCTGTTCTTTGTGCCCTGGTGTGAGGTTGATGAATTGTAAGGCGGTCATGGTCTGATACCAGTCCCATTTCTGGAAAAAGATTATTTTTATTAGATGCGCCGGATGGCAGCAGAAGGTTGCTAAATGATATTGTACCAGAGGGCCAGAATGTAGACAAAACTTGCACCCAGGGCCTCTTTGACACTTCAGACTGTAATGCTGGTGCATCGGTGTCTGCTATGACCATCAGGAGGCATTCATGTCTTTATTCGTACCCTCTAGCTCTAGATATAAGTGGTAAGCTGAAGGACCATCCCTTTGAAGAGCAGGGTCATTTCAGTGAAAACACAGACAAGTTGCTGAGAAAATGGAAGAACACAAGATTGACAGCTTGATCTCCGGGTTTCATTCTCTCTGCTAGGAGTAGGCCTTCTACTTCCTCTTTCCAGTACCAAGGGCAGCCCCAGTCTTTCTTATTTTTTGATGAACGAGGGACATCAGCAATGCCAGCAATTTGCACACTCCTAGGGCCACTATAGAAAAAGACCTTTCAAACCAAGGTCCAAATCTACACATCTTGCTTCCTTGATGGCGCCATCATCGGCACCCTCATCGTGAAATAACAAGCCTTAGTTTTGACAGGACAACCAGGAATTGAGAACCAGAGGGTCCAGACAAACCTACCCTTTTTCTTTGGAGACAGGCTACTTCACTTCATCAGTGAACGGAGGCAATTACTTTGGACCAATGGGTTCTAGAGATTGTAAAAAGGGGCTATGCCATCAAATGTGAAAGATGGCTTCCTATCTACCCCTCCCTCTTCAGGGACTCCTTTTCAGAGGATATTCTTATTGCAGAAGTGGTTCCTGAATACCTGAGAGGCCGTGATTTTTATTCCCACCATTTGCTGGTGCAGAAGAAGGAAGGGGATTTCTGCTAATACTGGATTTAAGATTTAAACAAACACATTCAGAAGTTTCAGTTCTGCATGTTAACCCTGGCTGCCATAATTCCCTTGCTGTCAGTCATGGATTGGTGTGTGACTCTCCACCTAACGGTTGTGTATTTTCATATCTCAATTAGTCAAAATCATCTTAAGTATTTTCAGTTCATGGCAGCTGGTCACCATTTGTAGTACAGAGTGCTCCCTTTTGGCCTTTCCACAGCACTCAGAGTTTATACAAAATGTCTCTGTGGTAGAGGCTCATTTGAAGAATAAGTGTTTTTATTTACCCTGATTTAGATGACTGGCTATTGAACACCCCCTTGTGCAAGGAGCTGTTAAACCATATCAGCTTCTTAACCTCTCTCTTTTCAGACCATGGGCTCTTTCTCAACTGCCTGAAGTCAATCCTCCGCTCCTCACAAAGGATTCCCTTTATAGATGCCATACTGGACTCTGAGGAAGGCAGACCTTTCTGCTAGAGGATAGATATATCAAGATGCATCAATATC
Organism: Mesoclemmys tuberculata; assembly: GCA_007922155.1. Classification (NCBI taxonomy): domain Eukaryota; kingdom Metazoa; phylum Chordata; order Testudines; family Chelidae; genus Mesoclemmys; species Mesoclemmys tuberculata. The sequence continues at coordinate 6,225,545 of ML675643.1, forward strand.
TGTTACAGATCTGGCAACGTCCCACCCAGAGAATAAAATTCTTTCTGGATCCCATAACAATCATTAGAACTTATGTGATCTTGTTTGTCCACCTAAAGAATGAGATCTTTACAACATTAAATCTCTCAGGTCTCTAGTCAAGTACCAACAGCCTTCAGTTGTCAATCACCATGCCTCAAAATGTCATAGTTTGATTAGACTGGTGGTCAGTCAGAATGTGTGTGTGCTCAGAGGTGTACAGTTCAGTTCCATGGTTCCATGCTAGACAATGGCTTCAGACACATCGACAAAGTTGGGGAGAACATCTGAATCTTTTGATAGCTCTAGAGCACTGGTCCTCTCAGGAAAATTCCCTCCATATCAGAGTACTGGAATTAAGAACTATTATCTGCCTCTCAAGTCATTCCTACCTCACCTGCAAGAGAAGATGTGCAGGCACTGATGGATCATATGTCAGCGATGTAATACATTAACAAGCAGAAGAGTGCCCACTGTGGTCTCCTGTACACAGAGGCTATACATCTATGGAATTAGTGTATTTTTTCCACAATATTTATCCCATGGCCTGCATTTAGCAGGAGAAGACAGTAACAGACCATCTCAGCAGAGACAGCTCACAGATGCATGAGTGGTCCCTAATGGATAAGTTGGTTCAGACTCCATTTTCCAACTGGGGTCAACCAGAGATAGATCTGTCTTACAACAACAAGGGTCAACAGAAAGTATTGCCTCTTTTGCTCCAGAGCAGGTAGGTATAGTCAATTCCTGTCAGATGCCTTCATTTTGCACTGGGGGAAGAGTTTGATTATTCATTTCCCCCCTTCCTATTGATTTAGAAGGTAGTAAGGAAAACACATCTGTACAGGGCAAGGATGATATTCATTGCCCTGACTTGGCCGTGTCAGCTGTGGTTTAATGATCTCCTTCAACTGTCCAGCAAAGTTTTCATGTGTCTTCTCCTGCCCTTGATGGTGAGGGTGATCAGATTCTGACTGTCTGTCTGTTCTTCACCTGAGCAGGACACACTAATTGACTAGCAAAAACAATCTATTAAAAAGTGTTACCGTCTGAAGTGGTCCAGATTTCAGACCTGGATGAAGGGACGATCTCACTCTCTGGTATCTGCTTCCATTCCTTATACTGTGTAATACTAAAGGTACTTAAAAAATCAGGGAGTATCCAACTCATTGTTGAAGGTTCATTTGGCGGCCATCTCTGTGTCTCTCTCTTCAGTTGGTGGCAGATTGCTGTTTGTTCATTATTTGGTTAAAAGATTTTTTGAAAGGGTTATCAAATCTGTATCTCTCTTTTAGAGATTCTGTTCTTGTTTGGGACTTCGATTTGGTGTTGGCCATGCTGTTGAAACCACTCTTTGAACACTTGGCTGAGTGCTCTTTCTGCCAGCTTGATTTCCTTTTTTGACAGGGTAACTGGTTTGGGGGGTAGGGATGATGTGGTGGACATAATATACCTGGACTTTAGCAAGGCTTTTGACACAATGCCACATGACATTCTGATAAGTAATCTGGAGAAATGCAGGATTGGCAGAACTACCATTAAGTGGATACATAATTGTTTGCAGTTTAATCAATGAATAACTATTAATGAAATGGTGTCAGATTAGGAGGAGGACTGAAGTGGGGTTCCACAGGGATCTGTTCTGGGTCCAACATTATTTAACAACTGTATTAAGGACCTGGATGTAGGAATAGAGTGCATACTGATCAAATTTGCAGATGATACAAAGCTAGGGGGAGTTGTAAACAATTTGGAGGATAGACCTAAAATTCAAAGGGATCTTGATAAATTGGAGAACTGGGCTATAGACAACAAAATGAAATTCAGCAAGACAAATGTGAAGTGCTACACTTAGGGAATAAAAAACCAACTGCACAAATACAGACTGAGAAGGATCTGGGAGTTGTGGTGGATCAAAACCTCAACATGAGTCAACAGTGTGATGCTGTTGCCAAAGAAAAACAAAAAATAAAAACCAAGGCAAATGCAATTTTAAGTTGCATTACTAGACATAGTATGCAAGTAATGGAAAGTATTAGTACCACTGTACTTGGTGCTGGTTAAACCTCAGCTGGAGTACTGTGTCCAGTTTTGGTCACCAATGTATAGACAGGATGTAGAGAAACTGGAAAGGACCCAAAGGCAAGTTACAAAGTTGATCAAAGGGATGGAATGCAAGCCGTATGAGCAAAGTCTGAAGGAACTGGGTATATATGATTTGGAAGAGAGAAGACATGATTGCTGTCTTCAAATACTTGAAGGGCTGCCTTAAAAAGATGGAGAAAAGTTCTTTCTTGCCCTAGAGGGCAGGACAGGAGGCAGTGGGTTCAAATTACACCATAGCGGATTTTGTTTAAATCTCAGGAATAACTTCCTAAATGTAAGAAGTAGGACAATGGAACAGGCTGCCTAGGGAGGTCATGGAAGCTCCTTCACTGGAGGTTCTCAAAAGGAGGCTGGATAGCCATTTGTCTTGGATGGTTTAGATAACAAATCCTGCCTGTTGGCAGGGAGTTAGATTAGATGACTCTTGTGTTTCCTTCTAATCCTATGGTTCTATGACTCTATTTTCACTATCAAGATGGCTTTCATCATTGTCCTGGCTGATGTAATAGCAGTGAGTGAACTGAATGCCCTTATGATTGACCCATCTTTCACCTACAAGGACAAGATATTCCCAGGCCTGATCTCAGATTTTTATCTAAAGACAGTCTGATTTTTGCAGCGATCAAATAATTAATTTGCTGGTTTTCTTTCCTAAGCCATGTACTAATCTAGGGCAACTAGTTCTATATACTTTGGATGTTAAAAGAGCTTTTACCTAGATTCTGGACAGAAGTAACAGTTTTCATAAATGACCTATGTTGTTTTTGTCTTATGCCAAAAACCTAACGTGGTGCGCGGTTTCTTCAGACTATTCCTGGGTGGATTAAACAATACATTGCTGAAATGCTATACAGTAGTGAAAGTCCCTGTACCTGTTGCAATTCAACCACATTCCACTAGAGCTGTGGCTATGTCTTTCACCTGTTTGTTGACATTTGCAAAGCTGTAACCTGGACTTTGGTGCAGGCTTTCACTAAGTCCTATGCTCTGTCCGTGTCTTCTATGGGGATGCCAGATTTGGCAAGGCTGTATATCAGTTCTGTGTATCCGACTCTGTTCTGACCTCCAGGTTAGTTTCAGTGCTGCTTATCAGCCCCCCTTAAGTGGGAATATACAGAGTCACTCAAAGAAGAAATGAAAGTTACTTATTTGTAACTGGAGTTCTTTCAGGTGACTGAATATTCACACTCCCCACCTGCCTTTTCCTGTCTATCAGTCCTCGTTGTTCCTTGTCTCTGGCTTTATGGTGGGAAGAACTGATGTGGTGACAGTGCTCTACCCTCTTTATGGCCTTGTGCTCATTGTGCCCTGACACTGAGGGGAGGGTGTGGGTGTGCTTTCGCTGGCGCTGCTAGAATTTGGTTTTCACTTTAAGGCACTGCTAGTCAGCAAGTAGCCGTAAGTGTGACCTATGCAAAGCCATATGGAAGAACTTCTGGTTACAGGTAAGCAAGCATCATTTTCCCTGAATGCAGGAGGAACCAAAATAAACAATGTCCTTGCTCAGAGGATCACGCTTCTTTCCACCAGAACCTCTCTCCAGCCTTCTCTTAGGCCAGACTATGCTTCCAGGCTGCCACTTGGCTTTATTTTTTCTGCTTCTCTGTGTTACTTTCAAGTAACTAAGCCCCATGTCCTGCAGTGGGCTCCCTGTGTGTCGGACCTCTGTGCCTGCACAGAGCACCACGTATATCACTGGGGCTGAGAACCTGCCAGCTCTGGTATCAGACTTTAAATTCAGCAAGCCAAGAGTTTGATTCAAGGACCTTGAATTTACAGGCTTGAAAACCCTAATAGCGCTAGACTTTTTTCAGTAAATAGTCAGGGATGGACTTGAATAAGTGCAAAAATCTAACATGCAATGATAAAAGTGTGAAAGCTGGATGTTGAGATAGTGAAGATTCTCCCACAACACTAACTCAGTCAAACTGCAAATACATAGCATTTTCCATTCCAGTCTTTTGTTAAATGTAAAACTTAATGTATTCTTGCTTGTTTTTAAAGTACGTGCAGTGTGGTTGAATTAATGTTAGGGGAAGACAGGTAGGGCTATACTTTGGAAGGCACAGTCCTGATTATGGGTCTGTCAGGAGGGACTCCAGCAAAGGGACCTCGCAGAGGGATACTACATCAGGAGGCAAAACCCCTTCCCAAGTTTCCTGGTGTTCATGGGGTGTGAAGGCTGTACCAGCCTTTTGAATGATGCCGCTTCTTTCTCTGTGAAGTTTGGCTCATTCTATGGCCGGCGTCTGGGGCAAGGTCCTGGTCAGCATCACTCAGGGAGTGTGATTGTTCTTGGCCCTTCTGTTTGGGCATCCAAAGAGGAGCTTCTTTGTTCTGCAACCCCGACTCCTGGGCCCTGCACAAGAGCCAATCACAATCTGGGCCTTTAATGGAATTCATTGATTTGATGTTACAAACTTTACATTAATGAAGCATAAATAGGCATTTATATGATTGTGGATATTCATGAATATTCATATTCATGCAGAGTGCATGTCATGCACTCTGTCTGAAAACCACCCTTGGCAATTAACCATCTAATTCTGTAGCTGAATCTTTACTGTGAAACCTATGGAGGAAAATGATTGAAGTGAGTAGAAGTCAGGGTTATCTATATGGTTGTCTTATATAAGAATTAATCTTTTGAAGGTTAGTCTAATATCCCAGTCAATAGTAATATCATCAGTTATTTCATGTAACCTGGTTATCTGTAATAAAAAACAGTGCTGAACCACATTAAAACTGGAAATGGAAAGGGGAAAGAAAATCATGATAAAGAGGTTTTTTTTTTTTTTTTTTTAAATAATTTCCGCCAAACAATACTCAAGCTCCTTTTCTAAAACACTACCTCTTGGTACTTTAGTGCATAGAGGTAATTGCAAAGTGACTCATTCCTCTCTTTTTTCACTTGTTTCTATTGTTTTTAATTTCCTCTCAGAGTAGGCAGCTGGTCTAGAGACCATGGGGGATATTTTATGGATAAAGGCACATCTGATTCAAAATATAACATATAATATGAAGAGCTTACCTGCTTTCCCTAGCTGCGAACTCTGTATGCGTAATATACTCGTGCCGCCTTGGAAAAATGCAGAAGACAAATGATAAACTTCTTCTTTCTCTATCAGCCACTTCGTATTCTTGAAATCAGGTGGTGATGCAGAAGAAGCTTTGTGAAAGAAGAAAAGATGCTTTTGGGAGCAGATTTGGTGGGGGACAGGGAGAGTGAACACAAGACATTGTGGCTGTTGGAGGAAGAGAATCTGATCTTTTGTTAATTGACCATTCAAATTATTTCCCAAGTGAGATTTTGTTTATCTAGAGGTTTAGAGTCCATGGAGAATGTGTGAGAAAACACACTTAGCAATTGATCCTACTTTTCATAATATCTTAATGGGTTAGAGAGTAGCTTTTAAATCTACATAGTTTTTTGGATGAACCTCTTTTTGAGGTGGGGGGGAGCTTCTTTACGAAATTTGTAGAGATGAACCCAGAGTTCAAAACCAGATAACTCAAAATTTGAGGTTCATAGGAGCAGTGCTTTTTGGTTCTGCCTACTTATTGAAATTGGATCCAACCTTCAAATAACTAAGAAACACTGAATCCTTCTGCTAAGTTTAGGAGCATTGTGACCCAGTGCTTTGATTTGTGCCCACCTGTTGAAACTTAACCATGAGTCTTATGCTCAGATTAGCAAATCACATCATGTTCAGAAGAAAGTGAAGGATAGGCTAAACAATATCATGGCAATAAAGCAAATTACTGGTAAATAGAATTGTAACCATCAGTTTAAGATACAATATCCAATATGTTGGTTAGTTACACTTGGAATAGAATGTGAAGAGTTTGTGGTTGCATGGGGATTGCAGTTTAGTCTTACCTCTCTTTCTGCTTTCTCACTCCACTTCTACCTTCAACCTTTACATTCCCCAGGTCATAAATTCAAATAGGGGAAAATGTGTTTGCAGTTTTGTTCCTGGCCTTTGGTCAACTCTGCTCCATTTTAAAAAAAACCAAAAAACATTGAGGCACTATTGGAAAATTCCTGAAGCAAAATCAGGTACTTGTTGTTTTTCTTCATGTTTCATAACAGTGCCAGGAACTAGTTATGGGAAGACACTGAAAAGACTCAGGTTGCTTTTATAGCTTTTGATAAAAGCTGGTATTCTGTGAACAGTCTAAGAGGAAATATTTCTTCTTACAATAATTCTCAGTTCTGAAATTTAGCACAACAAGGAGAAATATTCTGCATGTAATTCTAGAGATGTTATACACGTGCATATATTTACATATATGCTTTTAAAAAATGAAACAAGGTACTGCTAATACCACAAAACCCTTTTTGACAGAACTCAGAGACTCATGTTTGTTTTGTTACCTGCTTAAGAAAATCCCAAAACTAGCCAAATAAATGGGTTGAAGTGGGCCAGTGTTTTCAATACATGACTACTGTAAATACCACATTTTACTTACTGTAATATTACTTACCTAGGGGACCCAGTCAGGGATTAGAACCTGTAACGGGGTGGCACTCACCTCTCACAAGTGCCCCCTTGTTCGGGTGTGTATCTGCACTGCTTTCAGTCTGTGGTGACCCCTTCTGGCAGTTTCTCAGGTGGTCGCTAGTGACTTAGCTCTCCAGCCGAGTCACACACAGTCTCTATGGAACATAACTCAAAAGACCCTTTCTAGAGTGTTAGTCCCACAAAGTCCTTAAATGTTTCTGGCCCTGATAGGGGGCTGTGCCCCTAGAGCTTCATCCCTGGAGACTCCTTGCCCACTCTGGTCTGTTCTGGCCCCAATCTCTAGCTAGGTGTTTTAACAGCTTAGATCCCCTTCTGGGGGTTTATCACTGTCTAATTGTAGGCCAATTCCCCAGGGGCCTACAGCGGGGGGGATGGGACCCAGCCCAGGGACCCTAAGAATAGCAGCTACATGCCACTGTCACTTTAAACAAACTGCTTTCAGTTCCTGGGCCACTTCCTTACAGCCCCAGCCTTCACCAATGCTTCACCTCTGCCTCATGGCTCTTCTATATTCAGGCCCAGCAGCTCTTTCTCACTCTTTTGGTCACTGCCCGCACTGAGCTGTCTATGGTACTGTAGTTCTTCAGTCCACTGGGAACACTGCCTTTACTCCTCAGACTCCAAGCAGCAACATACTTCTGAGCTGCACTGCAACTCCTTTTGTACCAGCCTTGTACTCTGATTGGCTAACCCCTTGCAGCCTGCCCCTGATTGGCTGCTTCTCTATAGCCTCTCTAGGCTGCTTGGAGGACTTAGCTCCACTACTCCTTTCCTGGGACAGGTGTGACAGGACCCTGCGGCCTCCAGTAGGGGGCTACTCCATCCCCTGGCCCTATTTGTGCTAAGCACTGTTCATACACACTGCCTACGGGTACCTATGTCAGGAAAGGATTTCTGAGAGTAAGCAGCTCTTGAATTTAGCAGAAAAAGGCATAATGGTGGAAACTGAAGCCACACAAATTCAGACTAGAAATAAAAGGCAAATTAAATGGTGAGGGCAATTCATTCTGTGGCCCGAGTTGTGCAGGAGGTCAGACTACATGATCACAGTGGTGCCTTACGGCCTTGGAATCTAGGAATCTACGATTAACTTTTGAAACTGTTACAGAGAAGGGCTACTAGGATGATCAGATGAATGGAAAACCTACTTTCTGAGAGGAGACTCAAAGAGCTTGGCTTGTTTAGCTTAGTCAGACAAAGGCTGAGGGGACATATGAACGCTCTCTAAATACGTTGAAAGGAATAAGTACCAGGGAGGGAGGGGAGTTATTTAAATAAGCGCAAGTGTTGACACTCAAACAAATGGATACAAATGGGCCATCAACAAGTTTAGGTTTGAAATTTAGATAAAGGTTTCTAACCATCAGAAGAGTGAAGTTCTGGAACAGCCTTCCAAGGGGAGCAGTGAAAGCAAAAAACCTAAGTGGCTTCAAGACTATACTCGATGATAAATTTATGAAGGGGGATGGTATGTGGGAGAGCGTATAGTGGCAGATACCAAACTGCACTTTGACTGCTGGTAGCAAGTATCTCAGATGGCTGGAAATGGGACACTAAATGGGAGGCTATGAGTTACAACAACAAATTCTGACCTGGTGTCTGGCTGTTGGGTCTTGCCAAAGTGCTGAGGGTCCAGTTGACCACCATATTTGGGATCAGGAAGGAATTTTCCCCTAGGTCAGATTGGGAGAGACCCTGGGGTTTTTATTCCTTCCTCTGCAGCATGGGGCCTGGGTCACTTGGATGTTTAAACTAGAGTAAATGGTGGATTCTCTATAACTTAAAGTTTTTAAATCATGATTTGAGGACTTCAGTAACTCAGCCAGAGGGTATGGGTCTGTTACAGGAGTAGATGGGCCGGGTTCTGGGGCCTGCGATGTGCAGGAGGTCAGACTGGTCCTTTCTGCTCTTAAAGCTCCATGACTCTACCTGTTAATGTGGTGGATTATCTGCCACTTGATGTCTTTATTTAAAGACCAGTTCTCTTTCTGAAAGATATGCTATAGATTAAACAGAAATTATGGGCTTGGTGCAGAAATTACTTGGTGAGATTCACTGGCATATGTTATAAAAAAGATCAACTGGATTGTAATGGTCCCTTCTGGCCTTAGAAAGGTGTTCCCTACTACTCCAAAAGAGTTTACCATCTAAACAGATAATCAAAATAGTTATAAATGAAATAAATGTAATTAGTTTTATTTGTTTTCCATCATTCAAACAAAAACAAAAAACAAAAAAACAAAAAGCTCAATTTCAGATAACATGGTGGCCAGAAATAACGCAGGACTCCAGGATGGGGGACAATAGGTCCATAAAGGGAAGGCACTAGTACCTCAAATATGCATTGCCTTTTTTTTTTTTTTTTTGGCTTCTGATGTCATACTGCAAACTCCTGTGGAATCTGCTGTACAGTATTACCCTTAAATTCCTCTGCACATTACCGTTTCCCAGGTTTCTCTCCATGGTGTCTGTGTTTCAGATTATTTTTCACTAATGTGTCAGCTTGCATTTTTTCAAAGGTGACTCTCAGTTGTACATAAATATTACACAATGAAGAATAACCTTTAAAAGTAGTTTCTTTAAAGACACCTTTAAAAGTGTCTCCCAGGTGACAAGGTAGGGCAATTAAACTAGTTTAACTTTCAAGTTTCTAGCCTCAGATGCTGTCATAGGGTCAGATGGTAACTAAGCAGAATGGAGTTAGTGTGTGTGAAGGGTACGTGAAAAGTACTACCTTAATATCACAAAAATTAAACTTGTCCCATCAGGTACTTTTGAAGCTTACCAGTGTCAATGCTGTTTGAATAGCTTTTTAAATTACATATGATTTGGGTTCAAAGCTTTAATGTTTACTCTTGGGTGTATGCTCTTGTTTTCTCTGCAGTCTTGTAGCATTTTGTCAGGGAAATATAAAATCTGGAAATAAGGAAAACCCTATTTTTTGTTTGCAAAATCACATGTTATGCCTATCTGTAATTTTTTTTAATAAAAGGTACTTGAAGTAATGCAATTATTTCAACTGGGAAAACCCCGCAGGAGCAAGTTGTACACAGTAATTATGATTTTAGATGGAGCTGACATCTTTACTATGTTCTGTGTTATTCTACCCTGTATTAAGTATGTTCAGTTTTTGAAGTGGGCGTTTCAGATGTCTTCCCTTAATTATCACTGTGTAACTGAAGAAAAGTACAAACTCACAGCCATGAAACTTGAAAAATGTTTTGATTTGGTTTGTTGTGATACTGTTTATCACATATAAATTATGTAGACACATCTGCAACCAAAACAGAGAGAAGCCTCCTGGTGTTATCTTATTTCTTAATTTTAGGCTCTCATTTTCCAAGGCATGTCTTGAGTTGGTCCTTTCCTTACACTGCCAACTTCCGTTGTTTACTTGCTTATTTACTAGCAAAGATGATGATATTTTAAACCTATTTGAGTAAGCTTTAAAAATGTCTGGCAGTTTTTTGTTTTTTGTTTTAAGTTGAGCTATTTTTTCTTCTGAATCACATTTAGAATTGCAGGATTTCCTCCTCCCCACCTTCTCTTTTCCTCTCCCTCTCAAGTCCTAGGACTTCCCTCATCAGAGGGCAGAAGGAGACAGGTGTGTTTTGAAAAAAACTGTAAGTAACGGGCTATTTAAAAATACTTTCAGACATTTGTTGGAAAATAATTCTATACATTTTCTAACATCCAGCTCCCATTCTGACTTTTTCTCCTCTTAAGGCTGAGGTGGGAGTGGAGAAAGCATCTCTGGGTAAGGTGGTTCTTGGCTGCTCTGAGGTAGGAAAGACATCTGTTGCTGCTCTACTAGCCTATTCATTGTAAAATTGAAAGATGCAGCTGAGTTTGTTGGGTCTAAGCAATGTCTTTTTCACATGCGTGAAATCTTGGCCTTATTGAAGTCAATGGCAAAGCTCCCATTGACTTGAGAGCCAGGATTTTGTCCTAACACTTATAAATTGTCCAGTACCTTCCATATAAGCATCTCATAACACATTCTCTACATTAATAAAATCTCCCCCCCATACTTGTGAAATAGGTATTATGTTACAGATGGAAAAACTGAGGTACATAATGACTAACTACCTCAAACAAGACTACCATAGCTGAGGGCTTGGCTATACACAGTGCTGGAGTGTACATTCTAGTGGATCCTGCTGGTGCACACACAAAGTTCCTTAGCACATGTTTACGTAGCATGGGACTACATCAGCACGCACTAGGAACTTCCATTGTGTGCCAGTAGGGTTCACGTGGACAGTTAGTGCACAAGCTGCTGATGGGCACTATGATTCATAATCCAGCTGGTGTGCACTAATGCACCCTGTAAATGTTCTCAGAATTTCTGTGCTTTAACCACAAGGCCCATTCTTCTCTCCTCCGATTTATTTCCCTGTCTTATGCTTTATTAGTAATATAATAATTATATTTATATAGAATCTTTCAACAATCTCACTACTTCAGAAATCTTAACTAGCGAAGTCTCTCAAACCTCCTGGGAGACAGGTAAGTCTTATCCCCATTTTACAGGTGAGATGAGACACAGAACTTGTGACTTTAACAGGGTTCCAGAGAATATCCGTGACAGTCAGGACAAAAACCCAGGAGGTTGCTGCTCTAACAGTTGCCAGTCCCAACACAGCCTTAGTTGTGTATCATGAACTCAAGCAATGATCTTCACTGCCATTGTATCTTTATTAATCAACTGCTGGCAGGAAATTTGATGGCATTGCCAAGAACTCCTTATATTTTGTTATTTGAACTTTAATAAAGGTTTTCTGTTCCCTTTTACACAGCTGCTGTATCCTCTTATAGTTATTTCATGAGTAAATAGCAGACCTAATCTCTACCTCCTTTAAATGTGCCAAATAAAAATATAGAAACATGAAATACAGCTAGATGAGAAACTGTAGATTGTGCTTTGTAAGGAGTGCTAAAAAAGGATTCTTCCCAAGATGGTGAATCAGTGTCTTTAAATGTTTTATGTTGTAATTAACTATGCATCCAATGCAGACAAAAAGCAGTAAGGGAGCAGAAACGAAAAGATTTAGAAAAATTTCAAACTGAAGTGGAAAAACAACACAAGCAATAAGGAGATAAAGAATATATAAATAAACATAAAGACAGACCATTCTCTACCACACTAAATAATAAAAGTGAACCACTCAGTAACGAGAAACAAATGTCATTTAAATGTGGCACAGAGCCAACAGACTCCAGGTCTGCTAGTTAAGTCAGACTGCTACAGTGGTCTTAAAAAATAAAAATAAAAGAAACACCAAATTTTAAAATGTATGACGATGGTAAAGACATTTCAAAAGCATTTGTTGAATTTTACCAGAACCTATATTCAGAAGAACTGGAAGGCTCAGGTAAGGACGACACGCACTCTACTCCTCTGAATAACCTAAAAAATGTTCCAGAGTTAAATGGATGCCCAACCAGGAAAAGCTTAAACCCCAATAGCAATTTCAGAAGGAATATAGTGTGCAATCATTTGAAACTTAAAGCACCATGCTCTGATGGGGATACAGGATAATTCTACTTTAAACAAAAATTAAAACTCCATCCCCTCTGATTTTTGGAAGCCATTACAGATTGTTTTATACTGCGTCCTGCAATGCAACTACCAGTCTACTCGTTGCATATAAGAAATGGGACATTTTGAGATGCGCTGAGTTCTATGAACTGTCACAGTGAATTGATAAAGAACAATTTATTTTCCACACGTTTCTCTGTAATTTTCATACACTAGAAAAACTCGCTTTGGTTTGAGAGCGCAATAGCGATCTCGCAATGACTGTGTGTGCTGTGAGATAAACATACTGGTGTACTAATTTAACTAGATTTTTCTTAAATTGTCTAAATGTGCCTTTTAATCAGTTCTCTTTTAATATCTGACTTTTTAATTAACACAGACAAAGTTTGGAATAGGATTCAAACATTATGATAGAAGTAATAGGCTGAAACACTTCAGCTGTTAAACTAATTCTACTCTAAAGATGTGATGACCTTATATCGTGCACTTAGATATTTTCAGCAAATCTTCTTGTGAGATTGCAGGTAAAATGCTGGCTCTCCATCTGATCTGTGTTCAAAGGACACCAGGTTAAACATGATCAACTATAGTCCCATTTTGGTTGCACATACATTCACTAACTGACTTAATTGAATGTGCTTCTGACGCATCAAGGTTGCTTTCTTTAAAGTCTTGATGCTGCACTAGAGCTCCTGTGCAGAATGTATGTGACACAATTTGGGGTGAAAGAGAGACCTAATTTCTGGAAAATGGAACCTATATGGTTAATTTAAACAGATTAACAAATACATGTCCAAGTGAAACACATACATGTCTCAGCTGCCTCAGTAGCACAGTCACCTCGAATGTAGGCAACGGTGGACAGAGATCCCTGTGAGTCAACGGGCTCTCTATTCATCCTCACAGAGCTCCATATTAGAGCTTGAATAAAACTGTTTCCATTTTTTGCATCTAGGCAAAATTTTAGCTTACTTTATGCACAGCGACTCTTGCTGAAGTCCTCATGTCTTACATCAGCGATGTAATTTAGATCCTCACCCATATAAACATTGTAATAAAAGGAATGAGATGCTAGTTGTGAACCTGGGAATTTCACACACTGTAACCCAGTGCAGCCACGTAGAGAGAAACCACTGGAAAATTATTCACACAAACCTCTGCACAATGAACCCAACAGGCTTCGTGATGTTCTCCATGAAATTCCTTTACGATAGGGAATACTATTGGCACTGTTGTTTTCACCCAGAACAGAACCTTTTAAAATTGTAATTGCTGTGCAATCACTACAATAGCCCCTTGTGATGGTTATTTTCATATTTCATTTTGTGGTCCCCACATTGTTTGGTTTTTCATGATGCTGAAGTTTTACCATTGTCATGAATAACTGCAGTGCAAAAGTTGTCTGGAGGCAAAAGGAGGTTTTAGCAGATGGGTAGGGGAAGTTGGAGATTATGGAGTAAGCACCTTTGCTGGGTGTTTCAGCTAGTGAAATAGTTAATGATATCACTAAGATGAAAGAGAATTCAGATGGTTCAAAGCTATTGTTTCAGCCTACTGGGAGACAGAGGAACAAAACAGTGCACTGGATTACATTTTGTTCACATTTTCAAGATTTTGTTCTAAGCCGTAAGGGCTGGAATATTTTTTTTTTAAGTGAAAAGTTAGATTTTGAAGCAATGGGTTTCGATCATGGAATGGTTGGGGCTTAGAGTGAGGGCGCAACTTGACCAAGAGCTGTAAAGTGAATGAACCAAGCACAGACTAGAGCTCACCATGAAGAGATACATATAGTAATTAGGGCTGTCAATTAAATGCAGTTAATGCAAGTGATTAATGCAAAACAAATTAACTAGATTTAAAAAATTAGTCTTGATTAATCACAGTTTTAATCGAACTGTTAATAGAATGCCAATTTAAATTTATTATAAATATTTTGGATGTTTTTCTACGTTTTCAAACAGATTTCAATTACAACACAAAATATAAAGTGTACACTGCTCACTTTATATTATTATATTTTATTACAAATAATTGCACTGTAAAAAAGATAAACAAAAGAAATAGCATTTTTCAAATCACCTCATAGCAGTCCACTCAGTCCTACTTCTTGTTCAGCCAATTGCTAAGACAAGTTTATTTACATTTACAGGGGATAATGCTGCCCGCTTCTTATTTACATTGTCACCTGAATGTAAGAACAGACATTTGCATGGCACCGTTGTAATGGGTGTTGCAATATGTTTTCATGCCAGATATGGTAGACATTTATTTGCACCTTCATGCTTCAACTCATAGGCTCTAAAGCTTTACGTTATTTTGTTTTTGAGTGCAGTTATGTTTTTAAAAAAATCTAAATTTCTAAGTTCCGCTTTCGCTATAAAGAGATTGCACTATAGTACCTGTATAAGGTGAATTGAAAATACTATTCTTTTGTTTACCTTTTTTACAGTGTAAATATTTAATAAAAAATACTATAAAGTGAGCATCATACATTTTGTATTCGGTGTTGTCATTGAAATCAATGTTTGAAAATGTAGAAAAACATCCAAACATATTTATAACAAATTTAAATTGGTATTCTATTATTGTTTAACAGTGCAATTTAAACTGCAATTAATTGTGACTATTTTTTAAAAATTTTGCAATTAATTGTGATTAATTTTTTTAAGTGTTTGGTACCCCTAGTAATAATTATATTCACCTTTTCTCAAACTCTCCCAAATCCCCTTTTCTGGGCAATGATGATACAGGGTATTCAGGAAGAGGTAACCCATATGCGCTCTTGAGCCTCCTGTTTTTAAATAAAAAATGTGGTCACTTCATATAATCTCCAAAGCACTCCTCCATGTTTGAAGAAGGTTGGGATTCCAGTGTTACATCCCTACATTACAAGAAAGATTTATTTTACTTTGGTGGTGTGGGGTTTTTGGTTTTTTTTTGTGTCGTGCCTAATGGTGTGCTGCTAACAAATTCCTGTGCAGATGACATTAAACATTCTTTCATTTCTTGGATTGTAAACCCTTTGCAGCAGGGCCATCTCTGTTGTCTGTTTGTACAATGCTTAGCACAATGGGGCCCTGATTTAGGACTGGAGCTCTGAGACATCGTTAATATAAACTATAAATAATAATTTATCATGGTAATTGTTCATTTCTCGTTTTGGAGGGAAAAATTGTAGTTCCTTAGGGCCTATAACAAAGGTTAAAAATGAAAAAAATGAAGTATTTCTTCACACAACACACAGTCAACCTCTGGCAAGGATGTTGTAAAGGCCAAGACTACAATGGGGTCCAAGAGAGTGGATAGGTCCATCAAGTGCTATTAACCAGATGGACTCTTTACCAGAAGTTGGGAATGGGTGATGGGATGTATCACTGGATGATTGTCCATTCTTTTCACTCCCTCTGAGGTACTTGGCACTGGCTGCTGTCAGAAGAGAGGATACTGGGTCAGAGGGACCATTGGTCTGACCCAGTATGGCCGTTCTTATGTTCCATGTTCTTATGAATGAATGCTCTAAATGGAATACAGTCTGCTGCTTGCAGAGTCTGAATACATGGTTCTGGCCAGCCATCTATGTATGGTAGGGTCAAGTACTTTCAGACCCACTGGGATTTCCAGGAATTATAAGGCTAAATGGTGACTGCAGCTCCTGGTAACACCGCTTTTTCATCCATATGCTAATATTCTAGCTGTCTTCATTATTCTAGTTGACACGCCTTGTTTGTTTTTATGAACATGTGTCAATATGCCTCTGGCATTATGCTTTTGAAAAATGGTGCTGAACAATAGCAAATTAAATGTAGTAGACCATTACAAAAGAACAGAATAAACCTTAAGAATTTGTAACTAACTGTGACATGCTATAATTTTTTTACAGAGAAAATGTTTTCCTTTGGTTATGGAAAAACAAGTTGTGGATGGGGAGAAGAAAAGTTGATCTGATTTAAAGTCATCCTTTATCTTATTTTTTGTTTGTCTCCCAAATTAGAATAAGCTTTAAATGTTTCTTGCTTTATAAGGGGAACTTGTGAGAGAAAATATTTATTTCTACCTTGTATATATAAAATAGAATGAAGAAAAATGTATGGTAAATGTAAGTCTTATGTGCAGTCGGGAATATTTAATGGTGGGTTCTTAGATCTTAGTTCCTGGCCATATTCATAGATCTCCGATGGGGTCTGCTGTCAAAGGAAGTTGGGGCGCATTGCTGGTGTGCAATGAGAATGGCATGGGCCTCGTTCCCCAGATGTGTCTAATTCCACATGCTCTCAGTGGTTCAATGGTAGTTTTTCTTTGAGGATGAGTACTAGGAGCAGGTGGAAGCTTCTGCCAACATGCAGAAAAGAGAGCAGTTGCTTACACAGTTCCACCTTCTAAAACTGCCTGTTCTATTCCTTTGGCTAGTCGTGTCGTTAGGAGGGGAACCTGGCCCTGTGTCATGATGCCCCGCAGAGATCACAGTCGGAGCTCGTAACGCAGGCTGACTAAAGGATAGGGTTTGCATTAGGCAACCTGCATGCGATATACAGTATGTACAGGATCTAAGGGCTCTTCTCTGTGCATGAGCTCTCTGCTGGGTGGCAGCTATGAGTCTCAGGCTCCTACATCCAGACTTCTGTTGATACTCTAGCACAGAGTATTGAAAATGCAAATGTCTAAGTGGGAGTAGGTGGAGGGTCACAGAGGGCTTGGTAGGGGAAGGCTCAAAGAAGGTTAAAAAGAATCCTCAGGATTTAGAAGTGAAGTGGAGAGCAGCAGAAGTGTTCTCCAGGTCTGGAGAATGGGAATGTTTGTTTCTGCATATTTTATGTGGTTGTTATGTGGGAATGTTAATGTTGTGGTGTTTGCACATTTATGCACTTTTAGCTTGTATAGCATTTGGAAGGATGTTGCAATTAGAGACCTCTGTGATGCTGTAAAACTGAGCATCAACTGTGACCCATGAGACCTGACTGTGACATGAAGGAAGCAGTTGCCAAAAGGTCTGAGAAGGGGATGTGGATATACCTGCCACTTAATTCACTAGTACGGTTATTGTTACAACCCAAAAAATTTCATGGAGTGTCCTCTGATGCCCGGAAGGTCCCACAAACATCTGTTTACTACTCTTTCCCCATAAGAATCTCCAAATCCCCAGACCATGTTAGATGAGTTAAGATTGATTTATTTTAGCATAGCTCCATTACAGAGAGAACATTCACTGTGGCACAGTGCAAATACCTTATCGCAATATATATTCAATATATAGGAAATACCACAATAGACTCAATCTTATGGCAACATATTAGTTCACTTTTAATGGTGACCATTGTATGCATCAACAGCAATGTTGTGTGTCTTTGTTTCTTTTTCTCTCTCCCTTCCCTCTACATTTTTCATATACTATAGGCAGACATACATACAAGATCATTTTTTCTCTATTTCTGTGCATATTTAAGACAGCACAATTATCAGATATCACAAATATGAGGATAAGCCTTTATTGTACTAGAAAAGAGCACAAGGTGGCTGTGAGGTTTTAGACACACACAAATGAACAATATTACCAGTGGTATAGGACAAGTTATGAATGCACTATGGATACATTAATATTTTATTAGATATTGTAACTTTTTTCCTTGTGAGAAAGTGGTTCTTGATGGTTGAAATTTAAATCATTATCTTGATCCTTGGACTTTGTGCAGTACCTTAAAATTGACAGCAAATGGGAAATTTCAGGGAAAACTGCTGCTAGCAGGGAAGTATTGCCGACTATATAGCAGTGGCTGCTACATTACTTTGATACAAAAGCTTCTGATTAAAGTTGAAATCTAAATGGAGATAAAGCAAACAGGGATAAACCAAATCTAAAAGATAAAGCAACAAAAGGTTTATTTATTTGTAGGTAATGAGATCATTGTATGAATTACATTTTACTCTCATTACAAGACTGTATTATGTCTGATACTGTTCGTTCTGACATTCAGCTGCTATATGTCACATATCCTGGCTAAAGACATTTTTAAAGACATTTTAAAGGTCGCGAAGGACATTTATTAGGAACAGGGTGAATTGATTTAAAAAATCAATTGTAATCGTGATTGAAGGCAGCAAACAGGAAACCTTGATTTCAATCTTTGATTTTAGTCTTGTTTTGCATTTGTACTTTTTAGTTATTTTCCTAAAGAAATCTTCATTCTCTTTGGTTGGTGTAACCATTTTAAATAGGTTGATTTGCAATCAGATCTAGCGTTTACACTAAATGTGGTCATCTTTTTTGGTAACCAAGAGGATACCCTATATCCTTTTTTATTAGGTTAGAAAATGGTGGATGATGATTTTTTTATTTACTAGATGTTTTTTAATTGGCCTTCACGTCATGTTGCATTTGGATGGAATCTGGAATTCAATTTAAAGTACAAAAATGGTGTTTTTAAGTTATTTATATTAATCAAATAAAACTACCTTAAATATTTTGGCTACATAAGATAAAAAGTAAGTTTATCAAAACGTTGCATTTAAAATAGCTGATTTATTACACAAATGAAGTATTAACTAATTGGGGAATTGACCAGTTATTTCTGATCAGCAGGGGTCAGATTTTTTTAAAGGGCTCTAAAGATGCAGATAGGGGTCCAACAGGATTCTCAACAGTGGTCAAACAGGTTACCTGCCCAACTTTCATTTAAATCAAGACTACCCGGCCTCCAAATTTTCACTATTAGTAGATCTCATCCTATCCCATCTGTTTCTTATTCATAGATTGGAAGAGGAAACCAAGCTTTCCTGCTGTTTCAGTTCCCAATCAGCTTTTGAGCTTTAATAAACCACTTCAAATGAAGAAAATATTCAATCAGCTTTCCTAGCTAAATTAGAACCAAACAAAATTAAGACAAACACCTTTTTTGCACAAGAGAAACTGAAAAGTTACTTTTGAAAAACATAAATACCAGCATTTTCTCCATTGTAAAAACTGAAAATAATATAGATATTAATGCAGTACCTGACTTTATGACACATTTATAAAGTTTGAGTTGACTGCAAATTCATACGTTTTTTCCTGATTCTGTATATAATTACAACAGCACCAGCCTTTAACTCATTAAATTTTTGAGTAAGACTTATTGATAGAGTATTTATTTTTATTTAATTGATTTCATTAGATTATAGTAAAATTAGGTTACTATACATAGGTTGTCATAATTTCAAATTTAATTTAACAGTTTTGAAAAAGAAAAATGTATTAAATTTAGATAAAGAATCTGATTTAAATAAACGTGTTTTTTTAAAATCCACACTGATTAGCTGTTTACATTCATTTCTACTGTAGAAATATATAAAATGCCTTTTAAAACATAATTGGGAGTTAATATTTGTTTGAATATACATTAATTCAGTTAAATCTGGTGATCTGTTATACAGGTGGTCAGAGTAGATGGTCACAGCGGTCCCTTAAGGCTTTATATTCTTTCTGTAATCTACGGATTAGATATGATATAGTTTCAAAAATTAGATATCCCAAGAGCAATATTTTACATTTCTTCAAGTAATACAAATCTCTGGACTAAATAGTTTATTGTTAGTGTTTGATCTGACTTTGTGTGAGTTGTTCGAAAGTACATTTGTCCTTTGAATAATTGGGTGGCAAATTTAGGATCCAGTTCTGCAACCTGTACCCAGGTTAAGCAGCACTTTTTCAGGCAAGTAGTCCCAGTGAGGTCAATGGGAAGCTTGTGTGTAAGTATTATTTACTGTAAGAGTTACTGAATCAGTGCACTGAAGACTATAAGAGCAAATTTTGCACTGAGCTGGAAGATGTTATTCCTTTCGCCTTGTGAGAGGTAATCTTTTATACATGAAAGTTCACAAAAATTAAACTGATTTTTTTTCTTGCTCGTGAGCAGTAAAGATGTAAGTTTGTAAAGTAGTATAAAAAAGATGTGATGAATCTGTATCACAGTAGTCTGGATGAAATACAAACGTGAATTCCTGATTGTACCACTAGCACACAGTTATGAAGCAACACCCAATTCTTAATGAAATCTTCAAGACAGCAGAAGCCTTATTTTTCATGTAAATTATGATGTGTGCTGAAACTCCTCAGGATTCTAAGAAA
Source organism: Mesoclemmys tuberculata (assembly GCA_007922155.1). Taxonomy (NCBI): domain Eukaryota; kingdom Metazoa; phylum Chordata; order Testudines; family Chelidae; genus Mesoclemmys; species Mesoclemmys tuberculata. Next base: position 6,245,835 of record ML675643.1, read on the forward strand.
TTTGATTGATGTAACATAGTGCAACGTAAAGTCACCAAATGGATTTTAAGATTACATCCATGATTAACTTTTTTTCTAAAAAAAAAAAACCCTGCTGTTTTTTCCACATTGAATGTAAAGTGATCATTCATGAGCTATCCAGAGGAAACAATGTAGTTTAACAAAGGCAAGATTAGGACGCTAGCAAAATGGTCATTTTCATCAGCATGCTGTATGCTCATATTTTAGCTACTTATAAACTGTATTAACTGACCAAACACAAAATGGACCAAAAATTGATCCTGGAGGGCCATCCATGGAAGAATATGGTGATAATGATTTGTGAAGTAATAACACTTTCCTTCTGCAGTTATTTTATTTAGATGCTCTATAATTAGACTATCTTGTTTGAAATAGGACAGTGGGGCTTTATTGTCTCTAACCCTTTAAGTGTAAAGTTCTTAACCACTTGGCACCCTTTGTTCTGACTTGAGCATGTGTGATTGAAAAGATTGCAAACGTGAATGAAAGCAATGTAAATTAATTGGCCTATTGATTTTGATACTGAATTGCCATGTTGAACTCTGCAGTTATTTTGAACAAAAAAACTTGAGTGAGCAATAATTGCTGTGGGTCTAAAGAATGTCCGAATGTATGCCATCACAAGTAGAACAAGGGTGAAATTTTTCAGACAAATAGTTTAGTTTATTCATCATAAAATGCAGTTTCAGGTCAACCAAAATATTTGTGCCAAATTCAAACCAAATTTGAACAGTTTCAGCTGAAAAAATAAAAAAATTGTCAAAATGCTTCCTCGAGACCTTTTTTGAAATGAAACATTTTGATCATTTACTCAGAAATTTAGCTACGTTTATTTAAGTGAAGCAAAAAATGGTAAGGTACACCTGAAAACTAAACAAAATGCTAAAATCAAACAACAAATTTTTCAAGATGAATAAATTTTGTTAAAAATGAAATTTTCAGTTTTTTGTTTTGATGAGAAAAAACAAAATTTTCCATTTTGGATTGATCCATTTTTATTTGGGTTTGGTTTGGTCTCTGAATCAAAGAATCCATTATTCATTCAGCTCTAATTTGGCATTTTTTCTCCCTTAAGTCACTTTCCTAGTCTGGACCAGAACTGTCTCCTCAGAAGCACTAAAGTAAATGCTTTGCAGATTTGAGATCAAATTCAATCAGTGTGTAAACAGATTTAATGCCACTTTCAGTGGAGTTGCCTCAATACATTACAGGGCTGAATTTGGCTTGACAAACTAGATTTATGGGGGAAGGAAATACAGAGTTTGGACTGGAACAGTAGCATAGCCTCTGCTCCTTCCTTAATAACATTCTGTTTAATATCTGTAAATTACTCTGTCTTGTTGGATTTTGATTATATGACAAATAATGTATGGTGTGATGACACACTTGTACAATTATGATAGGCTACTAATTTTATTTAAATATTAAAAGTTTTCCACAATGAATGCAATTTATAGTTTTAAAATAGTAAGGTTTAGAAAACAAGTATTTTTATTGAACTTACATGTAAAGAAATTACTGAAGCTACAGTATAAAAGCAGGAAGCTATATCATTGTTAATCAATCTAGAGAGCTCTCTCTCTTACAGATGTCAATACAAAGTTAAGTGCTAAAATAATTGTAGTGTAGGTTTTCTCATAATTACTGTTGTTCATTTGGCATGTTGTGCAAAAAAAGAAAAGGAATTTGCTTTGCAGTCAGCAGCCGCAAATCTCTAAGGAGAAGGCAAGAAGATAGCAGAAGGCTGATAGTCATCCATCATTCCTGACAATTTCACAGCCTAGAATAACTTGACAGAAACCGAGAACAAAATGTTGAGAATTGAATGCTGCTAAACTGAGTGAATTGACTTTCTGATGTCACAGCAAGACCTGCTTGAAGTGGCTGATGATTCTGTTTGGTTTTTTTATTTCAAAACCACTGATACTTGAAACCATCTTGTGGTCTTTAAAATAGCTCCCTGGCTTCCAAATATTTGCATTTTTCTTAAATCTGATTTTTGTAAGCATAACTAAATCTTGCAATTCAGTTGTTTCTATATATCCTCTTAATACAACATGACTTTTAATCATCAGGTATTTGGGCTGGATTCACTTCCGCTTGTGCAGAGCCAGTGGGGGCTGAAGTTCCTGTACTAACTTCTAATGCTGCCGGGGCCATGCTGAAACAGCAGATGCTTCAGGCAATGGGCTGCCATTTCTATTAATTTTTGCAGCTATTCTATGGCTACCTCTGCTGCACCCTCAAGAGGCATTGTTGGCAGATCACGCCATTGCAAAACCTTTTTCTGTAGAACCTGCAAATGAACAGAGCCCTTAGAATCCATAGACTTTCCCAGTTTTGTGACTATCATTTCTTCTAACATTTTAGCTTCATTCTAATTTAGAATGGTTACAAATACTTGTATCAAAATTATGCAAATTGCTGAGTAGTTCGAATTTAAATAACATTCAATATACAAAGGGGGATTATTTTCCAGTTATTTAAATGAAAAAGATTGGAAATGTTCCTCAATTATGATAAGCAGACACTTATTTGGCAATAAATATTGCTAGTTTTATTTTCCATTCACGTTTCAATGACTTAATTTACTTCTAAAGTAGTTAACAATTTTTTATTGTCATAAAGAGCATGAATTGCAGGGCTTCAGTGGAATGAGTGTAGGTAAGGATATGGGTAAATATTTTGCAATATATAAAGCATGTTAAATCTGTAAAAGACTGGGATGGACATATGTGTGAAGCACACTTTCACTGATCAATGAAATGAAAAGTTTAGCAGATTTTATTTCTAAATTTAGAGGTATAGATTTAGTTGGAAAGGAGCCTAGTACCATATATATAGAGAGCTAACAATTTTGAATAAAAGCCTCATAAATCCATTAAAATACTTTGCTTTCATATATAGCATGCTTTATATTCAGATCTCTTTGGATTTTTTCCAAATGTATCACATTTCTGCTGTGCATATTTATTTGATTAAAGGATGTACTGATAATATAGTACTTTTATATTCAGTTACATTGCTTATTTAACTCCATAGTAAATTGCTCACAAGAAACAGACATTTCCAGGTTTCTTACTTCCCTAGTGATGGTACTGTAGCAATTGTTTGTATATTAATGTAGTTATAGCCAGTATAAAAAGGTTACAGTACCAAGCCAATCAGTCTGCAATATTCTATTTTTATTTAGTCTGTTTGCAAAAGCAATAAACGATACTATTATACTGAGGCAGTGCTTTGTGACATCCATAGTAATCTTAAAACAGCTCCAGGGATTTATAAAAATTGAAAATCTAACTGTTGTGAGTCATTTTATTGCATCTTTGTGCTAAAATCTCTTATGCACAGTAGTGCTATTACTTCCGTGTTGTTTGGGATGGGGTGGGGTGGCATGATTTTCCTCTTGAGCATGCATCTGTTCAGAAGGCAGGAAAAAGCTGACTATTAACTTTCTTAGAATTGAAATTTGGAGCAGTTGTCTCTGTATAGAGTTCTTACCTAATCAGCATAGTTCATCCTAGAAAGAATTTCTACTGACAGACAATTATCATTGTCACATATTCATCAAAGATTATTTATTTACATGACCTCAATAAAGTGAATAACAAGCTTCTTTGAAGACTATTCTCTAATTATTTTGTGTTTTACATTGTTACATAGACTTGTATGATCCAGCAATGAAGACCTGTAGAGGAGCCTACCTTCAGGGAACTTTGAACATATATAAATAACTGATATTTTTGCATATGTTTTTCATGCATTTTATAAAAAAAAAAGACATTCAAGTTTCAATAATTCATTTAATTTTGTTTGCTTTTTTACTTTTAGTTTGTAAACCAGAATTTTATTTACAAAGTGTACAGTTGCTACAGATGCCTTCCAGGCGATGTGAAGTTGTCATCCATCTGACAAAGATATTTTGTTTGAGATATTCATCATTTTGTGACGTTTGTGTTTTGTTTACACTGCTTCAGTAATTCACTTCTGGGACTAAAAGTTGCTTTTGCGGTTTAAACACACTGCAGGATGCCAAAAAAAGCAGCAGATTCTTCTGTATATGAAAGCTTTTGGGCCATCAATGATCAAAAGCTGCCAGAATCAAACCTGAGATCTGCCATCATAAATAAGGCACTGACAATTCTTATTGTGAAAGGTCGTCCCAGGGGTGAAAGAAGCAGAGAGAACTGAATTTCCCTGGCTTTTTCTTAGGACATCTTTATGTATTCAATGGTATATTTCCTTTGGAAGCTCATGTATAATAGTGAAATTTTGCCATAATATATTTTGGTGCTGAAATAGCCATTTGAGCTTACTTTAATAGCTATCAGGATTCCCTTATGATTAGGGCTTCTGTTTTTCAGGTTTGTTCATTTAATTTTTCATTTGACAGTTTTTGAGTTTAATGTAGATATGAAAAAATTGGGTTTTTCAGGGTTTTCTCTTTGTGTATGTACTGTAATGAATGAAATATTATATTCGTTACACTTCGAAGTAGCATATACTGTTATGAATAATCTCTTTGTAATGTTCCTTAGTGCACTGTAATGTAGTACTGTTTCAAACACCGCTATATTAAGTACAGTAGGGGACCATTAGTGCACACCAGCTGTGTCTGTGGACCAATTAATATGCAACACAGAGCAGTCCATATTACTGCTCCATATAGACAGGGCCTGAGATATAAGTAACCATTTTTGGTGTTTTCCCAGTACTTTGGGGGGCTTTCTTTCATCAGAGCTGAAAATCGGAAGCCATAATTAGGATGAATTCAGAGAATAAATATGTAAACCCAGTTGTCAAAAATGCCAGTTCCTTGAGATAATAGCCTCCTTGGCTTTGGACCAGAGTTCACCTTGCTAATCTTTTATCTGTATATGTGAAAATTATAAAATAGAAAGAAAATAACTTCTGAGTTTTGAAGCAAACCTCCTAAATATCTCTAAATTTAGATAGTCAGGCTGACATAGGGCCACCTTAGTTCAAATCAAATAATTTGTTACACAAATCATCAAGTTTCTGAGAATCCTTGTATTTGCCAAAACTTTTGTTTTCTCATAGCTCCAGTAAAACACAACTAAAACTCTTGAGGCAAAAGCCATGAACACTTAAGTTAGATATGTCTCCATGTTAAATAAAAATAGGGTGAATTAAAATATCTTACCCATATATCTAAAATATTTTTGGTCATATAACCTTTAGTTGCTTTAGGCATGGTTTTCAGTTTTTCTCAAGGATTTTATGCGAGAGAGAGCTATGTTTGACAATTCTCATTTTAGATCCACACGTACTGTAATTCTGCAAAATAATATGCTATCAATTTTTAAAATAGCATTCCAAAAGTATTTCTCACGTTTAAATTTCACAGAGTTATAAGCTACTTTAGTTTCAAAAGCTAGTTCAGGCCTCTCAACAGAAGTAAATAAGTACAATCATTCAAAATTGTTGTACAGTGGCAATATTTGTCTTAAAAAGCTTTTCTGTATGTAAACCAGCATTTTTTGAATAAGGAGTACACTATGATTAAATCTCCCTGGCTATCTTTAGAAGTTCTCATATACAGTAGCTAAACATCTTAGAGGGTTTTTTTCTGGCAATTTGCTGCTGTTAAGGAAATCAAACAACATCTTCATAAATATCCCTTTTAAATTTAGCAAGAAGATTATCTAAGCAAACCTCTAGAAAACTATTTTGAAATAACAATCTATGAAAATGGTTCAATAAAGCAAATGTTTCTTATGTGTATAATTCAACCTTCTTAATTGACTTTTATATTTTTGGTAGGTTTTACAGTTGTCAATATTCTTGTAAAATATAATGTAATCTGCTCTATAGTTATGGTAATATAGTTACAAACCTGACCAAAATTTGATTGTCTTGTATGTTCAATTCTTTTGGCTTTTATTGTTCTCTGTTGGTATCATCCTTTCAGTCAGACGTGAACAATTCATCGGTAGAGTAAACCTCTGATGAACAGTGTGAAGAAAGAATTGTTGCTTCCAGACAAGGGGTTCCTTGACAAGGGGTGCATGCCCCAAGTTCTGTAGAGAGAGGCACCTGTCCCTTAATGAGGAAACTGTGTTTGAACATCCTAGAAACCTCAGTGTCCGCATCTCTTGCAGCCCTAGTGTTACGGTTTTCATAATGATCATCAAGGTATAAATGCAGTTCTAGTTATGCAAATCTCAGATTACTGTTGAAGTGTCTTTATGTGGTTAGGAAGCACAAATGCTTGTTGAATGCATAATGCACCCAGAAGCTTAGATCTCTGAGTGTGGTGTAGTGATTTAGCACTGTCCTATAGGCAGATTCTTAACCTAAAGCTGGCGAAGTCCACTGTGGAGGATGACCCCAGTTTGGGGGACCATTGGTGGCAAAGCTTCTGTACCACTCCCCTCTCATACTACCAGCATAGTAGGTGTGGCTCAGCCTTCCTAGGACTGCCCTGCTGATTTGACCACCATGTCATTTTCTTGGGACCCTCGCAGCTGAAGTAACTTAGAGCACCCACTTGAGCTATGCTGTGTGATCCTCTGTTGTAGCTGAGACTAAGTCTGAATCACCCGTATATTTCTCTCACAATTGCATTTACCCATCCAGGGCTTGATCCTACATTACTGGCACATCCAAAACGCCTGTTGACTTTGGTAATTCTGTCTGGGCAAGGAATACAGAATCCCATGGAATAGGAACTTGTGGTACATGAGCACTGCATTTGGATAGTTTGTGGAAAATTCTTGGGTTCAAAGATGTTTTTGTTCCTTTATCTGTAGGTAGGATTATACTCCATTTATGATGCTCTCTGTAAATTATTCTGCTATGTTCCATTGTTCTTATAAATATGCTTCTCTGTCACCATCTTCACCAGTGGATCTCTCCTGTACCAGGTCACCAAAGTAAACTTACCAAAGAACATCCCAAGGTAAAACTGGCTTTTGGCTGGAGTGTTTCTGATGTAATGGAAGATTTCAGTCTTCCTTTGATTTGCCATCTGCAGTTTATACAGAATTCTTCCATTTATAAAATTCACCCTTAGTGTTTAGAAAGATGCATTTAGTAAAATTAAATGATGCATTGAAAAAGTAAATAAAGGATCATCTCTATTAGGGAATTATGAGGAAATGTCTCAGTTCTGCTGTCACAAATATTCTTGCTGCTGATAGTTCTGGGGCCTGAAAAATTTCTTTTCTACTTCCTGTTGTTTTGACAACATACTCTTGGAAATTTTAGGTGAAAGCTACTGAAATATTATTGCCACTTTTATGAGTTTGTCTTGAGTGTAATGAGGTTGGATTGCAACATTATAGAGCTATATCAGCACATTGCATCAAAACATCATATGAAAAACGTGATAAAATTTCATAGCCCCAGAAGTGATTTCAGGGCCTCCTAATGTCCCACAAGTTGGGCATATTGGATGCAGAATTTTCCCATTCAAATTCAGATAATCCTAGAAAATCTGATATGGGCTGTGGCTATATTGCTGTTGACATAAATTCTTTGTAGAACAGTAAGCGATCATCTGGGGAGGCTGCTTCTGTAGCGACGGGACTGTCACTTTCTCCACTTGCTTTTTGAAAGCAAGAGAGGGTGAAGTAATTTTGAATTGAGTGGTAGTAACTTTCAAAGCTTCTAAGTTATTAAAATCACTTTGGTCATGTATTGTTCTATATATAGAGAGCTTAAGAACATGCTTAAGTCCCATTGTGTGCTTAAGGAGAACACATGCTTGAATGGTTTTTCTGAATATGGATGGACTTAAGCCATTCTCCATGCTCTAGTACTGATTTGCGGTAGGTGTGAAGATGAGTGGGAGTTGGGGAGCACAGAGACTAAGATGTCCTAAACATTCTGTATGCGTTTTAAAAAAAAGTGTCAGACATCTTAACTGTCGTTAAATTGCTTCTAGTTCTATTTATATTGTCATTCTGCTGTTTTGTAGAATTGCTGGACTGTGTTTATTTAGCACACTGCAGAACACCTTTAAAACATCTCTTGAGCTTTCCTTTTGCCATTTGAACTTGTTCATTATTAAACAAGTTATTAACAGAAATATATAATTTAAAAGTGGGGTTTTCAAAGTTGCCTAGGTAATTCAGATAGCCTGTTAGCATTAATTTTAATTCCCTTTGTCGGTTTGGAAAATCTCAGCCTAAATACCTAATGGAAGGATCTTTGAAAAATGTAGGAAAATTGCAAAAAGGAGCTTAATTACCAGAAGATTTCTATCTACCTAACCTTAGTTTTCTCTGATGGACAGATCTTTCAGCAGTCTTGGAACAAAATTTTTATTAAAAAGTTTAACGTGGACATGAAGTGGACATGAAATAAGGAAACTAAAAATGCTAAAATGACTTAAGTCATTAAGCAAAATTTAAAAATCAATACAATAATCTACTTTTAGCTAGTGTTAAGACTCCAATATAGAGTAACATATTGATTATGCTTTTCTTATGCAAGTTGCGGCATTATGTAGAAGTTGCAGTTTTACAAATGTATTTTGCTGGAAGGCCTCAAAAAAAGGAAAAGTAATTTATCTTAAAAGTAACAATAGCATGGATTATGAAGTCTATTGCAGAGAGTAAAAGCACACATGCTACCAGTGTTCCTTGATGATAAAAAGAAGTTTTAGAAATATTGGATCTGCTCCTAAAAACGAAGGTTGTAAGCTCCTAGCAGAGTCGTCTTTTTTCGGTGTTTTGCACAGTGCCTAGCACAATGGGGCCTTATTTCCCATTCTTTATAAACGTTTACTGCTACGAAGAAGAGTGCCAGTGCTGTAGAGCAATTGGGAATGTTTATTTTATTTTAGGACTTGACCACGAGTACCAAAGGAACAAAGTGTGGATGGAATAAGATCTTGTACTCTATCACTACTCTGCAACACAGAAAAGGGGATGCAGGGGGATTCGAGTCATAGAGACAAACATGCTTTTCCCTATAAAAGTTTGAAGTGAAAATAAATAGGTAGAAATCTAAGGCAAGCATGGATAACATTAATGGAACCCCAATTTTTATCAGTTATTGAAGAAATTTAGAGATTTTTATTTTTGTAAAGCTATGATTCCTGCAACACTGTCAAGATCACCAAGCTTGTTGTGCTCAATAAACATTGGTTACGCATATTAAAATGCCTTCATTTTCTCAACATCTCAGGAAATATTGAGATGAAAAGACTGGTGATTTGCTTATTTTGTTTTGGCCTCTCTCTCATATGCCCATCTCTCAGTTTTATATGCACCGTAACCTCTTAATCTGCCTTTTCAGGGTCTCATGTTACGCATGAAAGTCTAGGAAGGAAAATCATACACCAACTGCAAAAATCCAAAATACATGCAAACACTGACAATGCTTCTTCCAAGCCTTTCTTCTTAACAGCATTGCTTTTTTATCCTTCTCTCACTCTTGGCTTCACATCTTCTTCCAAGCCAACCATTATGCTTGGAATCTCTCCTGTTCTACTCTTCAAACCTGCATGTCATACAGGTCTGACACCTTCTTGTCTGTGCCTTCCTCAGATCTTATTACAAGTGTGTGATCCTTGGAGCACAGACTGTTGTCTTCAGTATTTTTTTTTTTTTTTAGTGCTGAGCAAAATGACTGCACACAAATGTCTTTTCTACTCTCTAACACTTAGTGCAACTGATGGCTATTGACTTCCATTCCTTTCTTTGAGAATTTCAGTATTACATTTCCGTTCTTTAAACTTGAATATTTGGGGCTACATTTCAGATCTGTTTACACTCCAAAAGTGGGTAAATTTTTGGTCAGTATGTCGACTATTGGGGAAAAATGGATGTTTTGACTCTGGATCCTAGATATGAAAGGCCAGATGTCGAGCCCTTGGGTATACTGAAGAAAACAGATTTTGCAGAAGCTATGGGCAGGGACTGTGAATAAAACCTTTCCTTGCCTCAACCAAAGAGCACTATCTGAGCCAGCTAGTGGCTGCTATTGCAGTTTCTTATCTCCAACAGCATCCAGAACCCCTGTATATTTCTTTGGGATTTTTGGTCAGTTGATCCATATGATCATGGCTACATCTGCCCCACTCCCCTTCCTTGGCCTGGTTCTGTGGATTTTTTGGCTTTCTGTTGGCTCTACACAGTTGGCTGGAGTTGACCCAGAATACATTATACTGACAGCATTCTCTTTTTCTGCAGTAGTAAGGATATGTTAATCTTTTTTTTTGTCTTCCACAACTTCACAGCATTTCTTGTCATTGTTTAATAATAATTTTCCATTAGGAAAAGGAAAACTTGAGTATTCTCAGCTGCTTCCTCTTGAGGAATCTAAGTTATCAGCAGCTTTACAAGTAAACTTCTAAAGCATCCAGCTGCTACCAGCCACCTGCAGCCATAATATTGACTGAAAAGAATACGGATTCCTAGCCATGGATAGTTACTATAATTATGTTGAAAGAGAAGTTTATTAAGTATGTTATAAATGTTGTCTTGCAAGGGCTATTGTTATGACCTGGAAGACGTTTCTTTAGGAAATAATGAAGCATCTTCTGAAACGTAGAGTAAAAGATCATTTTATTTCCTAATCTGACCTTTAATACAATTGTATTTTTCAGTCGATACCTGCAAATGTTACCAATTTATATTCTGAGAGATTAAGAAACGCCAAGAGAAGACATAGGGAGGACAAACAACTGAATGTATCCCAGATTCAAGGGGACGAGATATTGCTGTAGCTCTGGCAAACTCTAGCAATACACACATACAAGAGACTGTAAGGCAGTGGATTGTGTACATAGGAAACAATAATGAATAAGATAGACCTTATTTCATGAATTGTTTGGAAAAAGGTTGTTTTTCCCCTGTGGAAAATTTTGACTTTTCAGCAATAAACTGAAAAAATTTGCCTAAACTCTCTCAGCTTCAAATCTCAATAGCTTCCTGTTTGGACTACATCTCCCATCATGCACCATGCTCCTCATCTCTTTTTGAGCTGCCTTAGTGCAACACAGGAGTCCCTTGCCATTGTGTATCTTGGGAGATGTAGTCACATTGGGGAACTTGGTCCAGAGGAGAAGGTGGGAGGAGACACACAAACTGTAACTCCCATGAGGCACCAAGCAGCATTTCCAAATTTATATTTTTGGTTTTCAGTTGAAACTAACATTTTTGGTTTTGGGGTATTCAGTTTTTAATAAAAAGTCAATTTTTTTTTTTTTGTGGAAAGCAAAATTTTGTGAGTTTTTTTTTTTAATTGTCTAGTAAAGAGCGGTTTTGATGGAAAATCTTGACCAGCCCTACTTATTTCTTCATTATGTCTGGGTCTGATATAGTAAGTCTGGCTCCCCTGCATGTCTGTCTGGAGTGCAGGAACTTGAATATGGGAGCAGCAGTTCTGTCATCTGCATCCTCTGAGCCTTCAGATTCCACTTTATGGCTACATGTCACGGTTTGTACCCTTGTTGGCTAAGGAGGAGTGGGGCTGAGGAGTTGTCCCTCTCCGTAGTATTCCAGTCCAATAAAATGTGTGTGGAATAAGACTGATATCATAAAAGTGATCCCCTCTGCACACATTGTGAACAGAATTGGGTCTCTGAATGGGTGGCTGTGCCATGTATAGACCTTGAAACTTGTGGGCGTTTGTGTTCATCACTGCATTAGTTGTGAGACTAACCAGAAAGAGCAAGTAGCCAGAGAACATTCTGCAGCTGGTAATTAATTCTGAAGAACATTTTATATTTCTGAGGTAATTATGCCCGATTTATTGAAAGACACAAATATTGTGTGATACTTCTGTCTTAGGCTACTAATCATCATTTATCATGCCAAGAACATCACATCAAATACTTTGTTGCACTGATAAATTTGCTCATTTTATATTTGGTATTGATATACATCCAACAGGATTTACTACATTAAAAATCTTTCTCTGTCTTATTTTAATGCTGGTGTATGTGACATGCTAAAGTTTAGCTTCTCTCCTCTTTAAGTGTCTTAATGGGGAGCTCCAGTGAGGGAGAAAATCCTCTAATTCACAATCTGTAAATCATTCTTTTCCTTACCTTTGTAAGACTTCAGTACTTGTGCAAAGACTTGACAAGTTCCAGTTAACAAGACACAGGTGCAGCTGATTAACAAATCTGCTAGGGCTCTGTATAATTATTAACATCATCCCTCAGTAGGTAAGAATTTATTTTCTTCTTATGACAGCATAGATATTTTAAATATTTGTTAATTAGTGGGTCTGGGGGAAGGAGGACTAAATGCCATACATTTTTAAATCTGTTTAAACTTGAAATGAGACATGTTTCCTGTAACGGAAGAAAGAATACATGGGTTATTTTAAAATGAAAAAGGTCTTAAATTAAATTTAAAAGTCAACCCTCCACACACACACCCCCGCCCACCTTTAGACCTCTTTCTTAGGAAATGTGTACAATACTTAGTGTAGTGTTGTTTATTTTCAGTCACCAGTGGCAACTTTAGCTATTATTTACTAGCTCTGCATTTTCAGGTTCCTCCACCATCTTTTATAAACATATACTTTTATATAATACATTTTTTTTGTCCTGAAGGATCCCCAAACCTTTGTGACATACATACAGAACCACAGAAATGCACCACTCTTTGGTGGGGAGGCAGCAATCCCGTATTGCCAACTCTATTTCATGGTTCCTAATGCTGACCAGACTACACAGGAGCTATAGCCACAGAACAACTGGTTTCAGCGGTGAAGCCAGACTTTCCTATTTATGACTGCTCCTGGGTGGTCTGCGGGCCAGGGTGCAGTGAAGCTAGGCACTGGAACTGAGACCAGGGCCTTTTCTCTAGCGCTCTTAGTGATCCCTCTGTTGGCACCCAGGCAACATGGAGAAGACAGCCATCTGATTAGAATGCAGAAGGGACAGAAATAAGACTGGGAGGAAGAGGGAAGAAGTAGATTGGGAGAAGGAGTCTGGTGAGGCTGGGACTGGAATAATGGAAGTGGGAAACTGTGAATGGCCCAGGGTGAGCAAGGAAACTGGGACTGAGAGCCACGGGAAGGCAATAGAGCCTGGGGCTGGGAATTGGTTAGGGGAATAGAACTGGATATTGGCAAAATCCCAACATTTCCCTTGTGGCACAATACCCTGAGAGCTATTGCTGTTTCTAGTACCTATTACAGTCAACCTAAGTAAGCCTTGATATAGTCAGATGGCTGTTTTCAAGGAACTGGCACTCAGATGAAATGTAAAATAAAACTAGCTCAGGTTTTGGCAAGATTTGTCTTGGTATTCTTCCCTGATCGTCCAGAAAAGACTCAGACCTCTCCTAAGAAAAGTAGAAATGTGTTTTAAAAGGTGTTTACTTGGAGAAGCGCTGGTGCACTTGTGCAGCATGACATGTACCATTTTGTTTTCTTACTGTATAATTTCCACTTTAGGCTCAGCAAACAAGGCACTGCCACTTGAATATACAGCACTCACAAATAAGCAAGAAAGAAAGTCTGTTCCTTTTTCCTCCCCATTTCTGTGAGGAGATTTGAGATTCCCTAACTAGGCCACGGCTAGTGCCGCAATAAGATAGTTTGTATAGCTGCTCTGCACAGATGGGAGAGAGCTCTCCCATTGACATTATAAAACCACCTCAATGAGCACTGGTAGCTCTGTCAGCAGGAGAACTCTCCCACTTATATAGCGCAGTGCACACTGCCATTTACCCCTGAGTGACATAAGTTTCACTGGCATATGTTGTTTTCACACCCCTCAGCGACATAAGTTTTGCCAGCATAAGTGGCAATGTAGACATGGCCTTGGCAATCCGCTGAAGCAGTCCGTACTGCAATTTTTCCACACACACAGAATTTTCACATCCTTTCTAAAAGTAAGAGAGAGGACAACAAAGTACAGAAATATCTGTGTGAGAGAGAGAGAGCAGAGTGTGTGTTTCCTCTATAGCAAAATACTTCCCAACAAAATAAGGCAGCTGCCTGTGCGGTGCCTCTTCATTTAAAGAGGAAGCAGTCAGAAAATAAGTCATAACTGATACAATCGATATCCGCCACATAATTACAATTGTTGGCACAACATTGGTTGGAATAGTGCTCCTTTTTGTATATTTCAGTATTAATCACCTGATTAAAAATTTATACAAATATCACGGGGAATCATCAAGCAGGTGTGTTTCCAGTGGGGCTCCAGGGGGAGTGGTTATTGGCCTTAAGCTATTTAATGTTTTTATCAAAAACAATCCCTGATGAAGTTTGCAGATGACACATAGAGTGGGGAAAAGGTAAATGATGGAAAGAACAGATTACTGCTTCAGCATGATCTGGATTGCTTGGTAAACAGGGTGCAAGCAAAACTGTTCATTTTAAGACATCTAAATGTAAATATATACACCTAGGAACAATGCATGTAGATCATATTACAAGGTGAGGGACTCTAACCTGGGAAGCAATGACTCTGAAAAATATTTGGGGGTCGTGCTGGATAATCAGCTGCACATAAACTTCCAATGTGACACTGTCACCAAAAGAGCTAATGCAATCCTGGGATGCATAAAGAGGGGAATCTCGAGCAGGCGTAGAGAGGTTATTTTACTTCTGTATTTGATAGTGGTACAACTGTTGCTGGAATACTGTGTCCAGTTCTGGTGCCCACAATTCAAGGAGGATGTTGCTAAATTGGAAAGGGTTCAGAGAAAAGCAATGTAAATTATTAAAGGATTAGAAAAACATGCCTTATAGGTGAAAGATTCATAGTTCCATCTTTTTAGTTTAACAAAGAGAAGGTTAGGGGTGACTTGATTACAGTCTGAGTATTTACATGGGGAAGAAATAGTAAAGGGTGACTGGATTACAGTCTGTAAGTATTTACATGGGGAAGAAATATTTAGTAATGGGTTTTTCAGTCTAACAGAGAAGATCTAAGATGATCCAATGGCTGAAAATTGGAAGCTATACAAATTCAGACTGGTAATAAAGTATACATTTTTTAAAGTGAGGTTAATTAATCATAGGAACAATTTAGCAAGGGTTGTGATGGATTCTATATCATTGATTTTTTAAAATCAAGATTGGGTGTTTGTTTTAAAGATCTGCTGTAGGAATTACTTTGTGGAAGTTCTATGATCTGAGTTCAGACTAGATGATTGCAGTGCTCCTCTCTAGCCTTTGAATCTATGAATCTCTGCAATAACTGTTGAAACTGCCATGAGTTAATGGTCTTTTCCTCTTGTGATATGATAGTACATATTTGGGGACCAGAATAACTTCTCAGGACTTTTAAAATGTATTTGCATCTGATATTGTCATATCAGTTGCTAGTCTCTCTCTAAGCATCCTCTGTTATTGTCAGTGTGTTTGTTTATGCTCTTCAGTGAGTTAAGAGTATTGAAATTGCACTAGTCATGCAATGTCATCCATTACTACCCCTTAAAAGTTATACAAATCATACAGAGTAATGACAAGATGGTTAGAAAATAACAATTCAGTGTGGACAATGTATACCTAGTCTTGTCTTCACAAATTATAACTAAAGAACATCAATAAAGACAAAAATCACACCAGCAGCCTATTTTACTTGTTGTGCAAATGTTTGCTTATTGTATCACTAACTTTTATTACAGTACTTCCTTTCAAGAGATGCTTGCATAGCTTATTGAGCAAGCTGCCTATTTTTCTGGTTATGGTGTGTATATTGTAGTTGTTACATTTTTTACACACTTCACTGACTGAACTGCTTACATTGCTTTAACTATCATTAAGAATACTTGACTGGTTCAGCTGCATATTTTTGTACTTTATTAATTCATCGTCATACTTAGATAAAGTTCAGTTGTGTAGTGGCTGAATTTAGGTCCTGCCAATCTAGCTGTATGCCATGCTGAAAGGACTGAGCACATTGTTAACTGCTAATGGTACTGTGAACATTAGTGGTTGAATTTTTATACTCTGTACTGTTTGGTTAAATGAGCTGCATATTACTGTTTTTATATACGTTGCCTATCCAGTTGTGTGCATTTGCTCAACTCATTATACAAAATAAGCTTGATTGGAATAAGAACCAGCTGTCTGCTATGCGTCAGTTAGTACATAACAAAAATTAGCAACTTTTCTCTTTCCAACAGTGGCATGATTGTTTTCAAAGTATAAAGCAACTGGTTTGGTGATCTTGTTTGTTTCACTTACTCCATGCAAACCTCAAGACTAATACACCAATTTGTTGCAACTTAATTTGCTTTTACAAATATAAGCAGAGTTATATAACAAATAAAATGGAATGCTTGTATGTACAGTACACAATTAACCAAGTATTTATAAAGGATTGAGCACACCTGTCAAAGAACTCTGTGCTGTACGTTCTAAGCTTAAGAGATAAGGAGTAAATAGAAGTTTCAGAAGATAGATATTACATCCTGTGAAAAGTCAACCTGAATACTGGAAAAAGCATACATCTCAGAGAGACATTCCTTTCCTTAGCCCAGGAGAGTTAACACTAGCCAAAAGTTTTGTCATCCCATGGTATGTGAGACCACGATGGGCAAGATGCACACAGAAAGAAGTTTTTGATATGTAGCAAGATGTTCCCGTGGGTTGTATCCTTCCATCCCTTAAATCAGTGGTTTGCAAATTGTGGGTCAGGACCCCAAAGTGGGTTGTGGGACAGTGTTAGATTTGCTGGGGCGTTGTGGGGCCCGAGGCTAAAGCCAAAGTGGAGTGGGGCTCAGGCTCTGCTCCCCCAGAGTCAAGTAGTAATTTTTGTTGTCAGAAGGTGGATCATGGCGTAATAAACTTCGAGAACCACTGCCCTAAATCCTAGCACCAAGCCACTCCACAACTCCCTGCTGCAAGCATGGCTTTAATTTTTGCTTTTTGCTTAGAGGAGTAACAGATCCTTTCATTTGGCTAGGTCACTGGCTCCTCAACTGTAATACATGTACTCCAGGTTTTACCAAAGTCTAGTGGTGGTACTTTCTCCAGAACGGAGCTAGTAACAACTCTACTTGGACTAAACTTGGTAGGATCAAATAAACCTAGATCATTCCTGTCAGGGGTTTGTCCCACCTGTTTTTAAAAGCCTCAACCTCCATTGGAAGCCTATTCCTTAACTACCCTTATAGTTAGAAAGTTTTCCCTAATATCTAATCTAAATCTCCCTTGCTGAAGATTAAGCTCACTACTTCTTGTCCTACCTTCAGTGGACATGGAGAACAGTTTATCACCAACCATTTTATAACTGCTATTACCATATTTCAAACTGTTATCAGGCCCCCCCCTCCAGTATTCTGTTCTCAAAACTAAACATATCTAATTTTTTTAACTTTTCTTCATAGGTCAGGTTTCCTAAATCTTTTATCATTTTTGTTGCTCTTCTCTGGACTGTCTCCAAGTTGTCCACATTATTCTTAAAATGTGGCACCCAGAGTTGGACAGAGCACTCCAGCTAAGATCTCTCTAGTTCTGAGTGAATCAGAACAATTAGCTCCCTGGGACGACTAGCTATATTGACTCCAGAAAGTTACTATACCCCAGAAAGATATAGACTTTATTTGCAACTGCATCACATCTTATATTGAATTTGTGATCCTGTATGATTCTCAGATCCTTTTCAGTATCACTGCCATGTAGCCAATTATTTTATAGGCATGCATTCAATTTTTTATTTCTAAATGAAGTACTTTGCACTTGTCTTTATTGAATTTCATCTATGAAATATTATGTAGGCAAGTCTGTTCAAAATAGTTACTTTATGCTTTTGTACAGATAGAAGATGAGAGCTTTGTACAGAACAGATTGCAGTTTATAATTGAGGCTTTTTTTCTCTGTTTTTCAGAGGGTAATTTTCAACATTGTCAACTTCAGTAAAACAAAAAGCCTCTATCGTGATGGAATGGCTCCTATGGTGAAATCCACAAGTAGACCGAAATGGTAAGTTATCATTCTAAAGTTTTGCTGGTAGTAGAAGAATTTTGTTTTGTTTAGTACTTACCTTAATTCAGGTGCAGCATCGAGTTTCAGTGAAGTACTGCTTTCTATCTAATGCCACATTTCAAATGGGTTGACTAAGACACCCCAGGAGGTGAAATGACTTGATACATATTGTACAGTACAGACAACATAAAAATGCACATACACGACTATTATCATACTGGTAGTACTTCTGTTTGATGAAATCTAGTAAAAATATCTACTACTAATAATATGCAAACCTAATGAGCCAGTCCTCCAGTCTTTACGCATATAAAACGTCCAAGGAGTAGCTAGGAGATGTGCCTACTATGGATTGCAGACTTAGGCCATACTCGAAGAGTAATTTATGTAATCATTCAGAGCCATATTCTGGAAACCCCTGCTGAAGTATGTTACGTTGAACAGAGCTCTTGCCCTCCCTGTGCAGTCTGTGAGAACAAAATAGCGGCAGCTTTTAGTGCTACAGGTAGTGCTAGATGCCCCACAAAGTGGAACGCCAATGTCCCCATTTCCTTTTGCAGTATCTGGCAGTCTAAGCTTGGAACTGGGAGAAGGAGGGGATGCTTGCTACAGCCCATGGAAGTGTGTTGCAGCAATCACCTTCCAGATGCTCCTCCATCAGGTATTCTGCCAGCTGTGTCCTGGACAGGCCCAATGCCTCTACATACTGCTGGTCCTGAGGTGCTGCCAAAGAAGTATGGCTGGGAGAAATGCTTCTCCAACTGAAGTCAGTAGCAAAACTCCCATTAACTTCAGTGGGGCCAGGATTTCACCCCTAGGGTCTATCTAAGGGCTGGTCTACACGAGCAGTGGCGGTCTACAGGAGATATGCAAGCTACATAATGTAGCTTGCATATCTCCCATCAACATACGTTGACGTACCGTGGAATCTTCATGGTACTGTGTCGACAGGGGACGTCCTCCTGTCAGTGCAGCCTTATTCCTTTTGGGGTGGTGGACTAATTGAGTTGACTGGAGAGCATTCTCCAATCGAATGAGCGGGTCTACAGAGACCCGCTCAATCAATACCACTGCATCAGTGCCTGCCATTGCAGCAGTGTAGACATAGCCTAAGAGAACCCTCCAGAAGCTACAGTGAGGAAGCCTACACAAAGCCTCCAAACTCTGAAAACCAGCTCTTGACCTGGCATGAGGTGGCCTGTGCTCTGAAACATGGATAGATGATATATTGGCTTTGGCCCTAATAATTCAGCAAAGTGAGAACATATATCTTTACAGTCATTACTCCTAATTGGTTAATTCAAAATAAATGTTTGTGAAATTTGCATGTGCAAGTCATCTGACTCTTATACGTTTATCTTTCTTAAATACTTCAACTGTTACAAGTTTTCCACGTCCATAATGTTCAGTTTCTGTTGTCATAAGATTGATACTTATAGAAATGTTGTTGTTGTTTTTATCTCCTGAGATGATAATTTTGCCTTAAATTAGTCTGTAAACTTATCTGGACAAGGAAAATCTATTTTATCATGTGTTTGCTGAGCACCTAGCAGGATGCGGTCACTCCTGAACGGATGCTACTGCAGTACACATTTAATAATCATCATTTGCTGTATAGCTACTGTATCTACAATCATTTAAATCTGTTTATAATTTTATCCCAAAAGAGAGAGGCCAAATTTGTTAAATGCTTTTCATCATCTTTTCAAATCTTCTCTTTTCTAACCAAGTCTAGTATTTTAAACTAATTATTTTCTGTGTGTTTAATCTCAGCCGTAAATCAGCTATTGCTTTACTACATAAATTATTCCTTATTTTGGTTTCAAATTAAAATGTAAATCTCTTAAAAAACGTAAAATAGGTTCTTTCTAGAAACATATAGGCTCCGTCGGTATTTCTGAAAACATGTTTCTCCTCCATTTTCCAGGTGATCTATTTAGTTTTGTGTTTTATATTTTTGGGGGTGTATTTTGCTCCCATGAAAGTGAGGGATGAATAGCACTGGAGCCTGGCATTGTGTAGGTAGCAGGTGCTATGCTGCTTTCTCATGTAGCTCTGTCACTGCACCTTAATTCTGTTTCAGAAATCTAGCTATATCGTATGGCGCTATTACAATGTATAAAGCAGCTTTAGCAATGAAATATATATATTTTCACTTTAAAATATTCTATTAAAAATAATTTGTTTTCTAATAGGCTGTGCTTGAAAACATGTTGTTGTACTTTGAAGAAGCGCAGCAATTCGTACCCTTACCAGGTTCTCTAATAATATTGTGGTCTCCCCTTCTCTCAGTATGACTTACTATATTTTAATGTTAATGGGAATTGTGTGCACACCAGGAGAGGAAATGCACCCTCTAGTCTTCAATATACACTATGCTGTTCATTACAGCTAACTGTTTTCCTTTCAGATTATTTTTTAGATGTCTTTACAACCATCTCTACACCAGTTTCCATGGTATTCTTGTGAAAGCTGAAAAATTATTTTCTATGTTTTCATTTTGTTGGAGCAGGCTATACTAGTACTTACAGTTGCTAATGCAGTTTTCAGATAAGTCTGGTTCTTTAATACGAATGGGCTAATCTCCAATCCTATTGATTCCATACAGTTTTCTGCCTGTTATAATTATTCTGTGGCTAGTAGGAGGTGTTGGGTCATTGGGACTTTGCAAAGGGTTACGGTGCAGGATCTATGACCATAGACTCGAACACATAGGGCTACTTCCACCTTGGAATATGACTTAAACTGTTTTCAAAGTCAGCATTTTAACATATGTCATGCTGATGACTGGGTTAGACAGAAAAAGTTAGAAACAATGTCTCAAAACCAAGAAGAAGGTAACACAAGTAACTTAATTTGTGATTCCTTATTACATCTGTTAATGATCTGTGACAATGTGAATTTCAGGAGAATTTTGGCATGGAGCATGCAACTGCATTGGAATCCACCCAGGCAGTCATAATGAAGATGTGTTTAATTCATATACAGTATGGTGCACTTTGTAGGTACAATAGTGAATTGTACTTTAGCAAATAGGCCTGTGATCTGGAAACTTGTTAGTTGTCTGAAGAAAGTCTTGTCTACCTCATCCTATAGCAGATGCCTACCATGACATCACCCTTGTTGCTCTTGTCACTAAACTTAACCTAGAGACTCTCAACAGGCTTTTCTCTTGTTTCCAGTTTTTTGAAGAATCTCGTTGTGTTGTTCGGAGTGTTGTTATGTGATGGCTTCAAGCCCCTCGATGCCTTCAGAGTATGATTCTTGACTGGAACAAGTCAGTGCCAAGTGGTCTAAAAAGACTGGGTGTATCAAACTCAGGTCAACATTTTTTACCAGTATTCTCTTGCAGTGTGGGGCAAGATCTTTGAATGTGGTCAGTATCAAGATTCAGTTAAGTGTTACTGATGTAAATAGAGTATATCACTGCCATCAAAGCACTCATTGTGGACACACGTTTGCTGTTGATGCATACTTCTCTTTTGAAGTAAGGCCAAACATTCCTACTAATGAGCTCTGTGTAGCTGAAAAGCTTGTCTCTTTCACCAACAGATGTTGGTTCAAGTAGAGATATTGCCTACCCACCTTCTCTCAGTTTTAAAAAGAAGAGAAGAAAGCAGATATCATGGAGGAGAAAAAGACTTTTTTTTTTTTTTTTTTTTTTAGAAAAGCGGAGTAGATACATATGAAAACATTTTATTTTGCTGACAACTTCAGAGTCCGATCCTCAAATTATGCATGCCCAGGACTAAATCTTTACAACACAAAACATTTGGAGAATAAATCCAAGTAGGTTAGCCCCACACAACATCTTAATAATAAATTGTTGTGTGTTCTGTCAGTTACACCAGTCCAATCTCATGGCATTGAATCACTGCTTATAAGAAGAAACTCAGTGTCATATCACATCAGGTTGCTTCAGTCACATTTCATGGCAAATTGAACACGATGAAACTCAAGATTGTAATTCAAGCCAATGGGATACAAAGTGACTTGTCAAATAAGATTGCTCAAAATGATCTGGTAATTCATAAATGTTGAAGTAAGATATTAGTGTCATGGCATTTTCTTGGCAATTACTGTTGCTATTATCTAAACTTGACCTTATGTGAAGATTAGTTGGAAGGTGTTTTTCTGGGTTTTTTGGTTTTTTTTTTTTTGGTTTTGGGGTTTTTGGTCCATCTCTTGCTGTAATATAATTTTTCTTCACTTGCTTGTTTTAAATTGTAACCTAATTGTGTTTGCTACTCATGATTTCATACTATAATCTCTGCCCTTGGAAGCTATTAGTAAACATTACTATAGGCACAGCAATGGAATTACAGTTACTCTCTGAGTATACTATATCATTATATTGACTCCAGAAAGTTTTACAACTTTCTTAAAGTGAAATAGAAAAGTGACTTGTTTGGAAGACAGCTGATTTTCTAAATGATGAAGTGTACAAATATTCCCTTTGGGCTGGGAATAGCTATAACTCTTGATTATTCAGCATATCATTGCCTCTTTGGGGACATTAGTATTTCAAATTGCACTAATCTTTTAAAAGTAATAACTGGCCACTCATCACCTTAGGTATTTCAGCAGCATCACATGCAAATTTCTAATTAGTATTTATAGAACAGCAACTTTTCCCAGTAGAATAGTAGCTATAGCTGGCAAATATCTGGTTGACACCTGTTAAATCTTCAGACATCTACTGTGTATTTTGCTCTACATTTTAAATGAGCAGAAAATGCTAGGTAAAGTCCTCATAATTAAGGGATAAAGGATCATAAACAGCCTGGTTCCTGAGTGGATGAACCACAAGGTTAAAGACACTTCTTCACTTGTGATGCAGTGTTTCAGCACCCGTTTCTTTGTGAATAGTGGTACTTGGCAACTTATTAGGGAACCATCACCACACAGACAATTTATGTCTAGGTTTTAATATTTTATTTTAAAAATCAGATTTCAAACCTCTTTGTGGCAATACTGTCACTGATTTTCCTCTTTTTTTATCTCATTCAGCTTGATGGGTTTTAAATGGATAGTTGGCTTTCTAGTCAAGCACACTGTCATTTCTTACTGTAACATTTGATTCTCCTGCGCTCCCAGGGTTATTGGAAAAGAGAAATGCTGCAGAAGAAACGTGTATGAGTGTTTTAGAGAAGAGTGATATATATGTATCTCCATAAATTTTATTGTCATTATGAGGCATTTTGACACAGAGAGAGAGAGCAGTGCAAATTTTATGAACAGTGTCCCTGTATGTTCCATACATCAGAAGTGGCCAAAACTGTTATGAAAGATTCTGAAATTTTTAAGCTTGTTTATTCTTGTGAAGCTTTCTTAACATTTGTGTATATAATACAAACCTACAACTAGCACATCTACCATGCTGCGTTATACTTTCAAAGTCATTTTTAGCAGCAGAGTTTTTAGCATGTACTTGTATATCCTTAGCTCAGAGAGAAACTGTGAAATGGGCTGTCATTTGTGGAGAAACAGATGACAAATACAGTACCAAATATATCTATATCTTGCTAATCTATAAGATTGATATATATAAAACGTATAGTGGCTAGGCTTAGTGATAGCATCATCTGAATTTAGGTAAAGGCGATTAACAACCTTTTATCATTATCTGACTTGCTCCTTTGGAATATTTTAGAGCTTTTACTTCTAACAGGAAGCTTCTATCTGTGCATGATTTTTTTGGTTTGTTGATTTTTTGATGCAGTGTATGATTGCTGCTGTTTTCTCAGGGATCTGGCAATAAAGCACACTAAATATCAATCATCTGTAACATTTTTGTCAGAGAAAAAATAAGTGAAAGATTATAAATAATAAGTGAAAGATTAATAAATCAAATCCTGCTTATTCTAGGGATGTACTGGGTTCTAAAATGAACTTGATTATTGTACCTTTGACAAATGTGCATACTTTAGAGCAGGAAAGAAAGGTAAACATTTGCTGAATAGATACTTTACTGAAAATGTAAGAGTCCCAGAATTAGTTCAGGAAAATTAATAAATTAAAAAGGAATTAAATTCAAGGGTCAAAAAAAATATTTATATTGAGAGCTTTGAGATGAGCATTAAAGTGACCATTAAAGAAAACTGGCTACACGTGTATATAATATGCTAATCACATTATGATATGATATAATTATGCATCTGACTGATCTTCTATAAATCAATGCATTTATATTACAGCAAAGCCGAAGTCAGGATCAAGCCTAATCACGCTCTGTGCTATGGAAACCTATAAACAGACACAGCCCTTCTCCAAAGTTCTGACAGTTCTAGCCTTGATTTCAGAGGGTGCAGAGTTAAGCCAACACAGAGTGCTTTTGAACATCCTATGCTGAAGATTTATTCTAAGCAATATCTGGTTAAGGAAAACAATATAGGGCTTACATAAGAGACTGAACGTTTGATGGTTACAGTATTTACATGTAAAACACTAAGAGCTATATGCTATAATAACTCAATCTGTTTGTCATACACTCGGTCAACATGAGTTCTGTGCATTGACTAACTGTACTTTATGATCCCTAAGGTTGTAGTCTAAAAAGATACTCTCTCTACTAATTTATTCATCAGAAGCACATCAGAAATAAATTGCACTTTTCCTATTCAGTGAACTTTTTTTTTTTTTTGCCAGCTATAAATAGCTAATTCACTACTGAGCTGATAAGAAATTCAAAAGCTTAGCATGGAGTAGTTACCTGCAAATAGTCTTTCTATGGTCTAATTAAAGATCTAGGTGGGATTTTCAAAAGCACTCAGCTTTGGACTGTTCCCACGGAAGTTAATGGGAGTTTTACCATTGAGTTCCATGGGAGCAGAATGAGGCAAATGCCACATATTGCAATTTCTTCTCCACATGATGAGTCCTCCTTACTCTTCTAATGGGCATTTCATGGGACTGTTTGTATAAAAATGTTTGTAGGTGAGGGCACCTAAATTATGTGTGTTTAAACATGTAAAATGCGGACTTCTACCCAAAAATAATTTCTGTAAGTTAGATAAATATGGACAGCAGTGAACTCATGTCAGATTCAAACTGCAGCTAAACAAGAGGACATTGCAGGTATTCATCAGCATATTGTATTTTGAACTGATGGAATGAAGGTGAATGAAAATCACCTTAGTTAAGAATGGCATTAACCAGCAATAAGAATTTAATAGTAAGATGCCTGCACAGGCAAAATAAAGTGTCAGTGAGGACCGAACTTGAAAACCAGACTGTTAACATAAGATACAAAAAAGAGCCCAAAAAACCTATTTAGAAAGTGCGACATCTAAGAATGTTTTAATAGTCATCAGAATGTCTCCCAGAAATTAAACATCCCTATTTCAAGGGCTGGTACTAGCCTGGCCCTCTCACCAGGGTTGAATTTTATCTTTAATGAAGCTGGTGTCCCATAGAAATATAATGCATGACCATCTTTTGGCTTTTTCTTACTTTTTAATCACTTAGCATTGCAACTTTAAAGTTCTTTTAACATAATTGTTTAAAAACTATATGTTATGGTATAATTATCAACATATATCATAAAAGCATAGGGTGTGCAATATGTCATAGATAACATTGTGGGAACCACCTAAATTTCTTGAATTTCCTGATTTGTAGTGCTTGATTCAATTATTAATACCAGCTTTTTGCATTCATTTTCTGTGACGAGACAACACTGTTTAGTGAATAGAGGAAGTGACTGAGCATCAACCATGCTGTATATTATGTAAAAAAGGAGAATATGGCCATCAGATGGGTGTGTCTTTGCAATACAGTGTTAAATGCTAAAGAGAATAATTCAGTCTTTTGTAATAAACTGTAATATAACAGAATATGGATGGATAATGAGATGGTCATGATGTGCCATGGAAATGGCCAGATGCAGGAAACATAAAGCTATAAATTGGGTAATATAACAGTATAATATTAGTACAAAGTGTATGGTACATATAACTTTATCTCTTGGGGTTGAGCATTTGGACAGATTCTAAACCAAAATTTTAATCCAAGAATAAGGTGTAGGGGTGCGTTTGAGAATTAACGTTTGCATCACATTTTACTATATTTGGCAATTAAGAATTAAACATGAGTGTAAAGACGATACATGTTCACTCCTCTTGGAGTCTTTAGAAGTTGGGGGAAAGTTTTAGCTATTCTAAGTGCAATTATCCAAATTCTAGCTTGCTATGTGTATGAATATATAAAACTTTGAGATTTTGCGTAGAGTCATAGAATCATAGAGGTTAACGCCACAAGGGACCACCTGATCATCTCACCTGGCTTCTTGTATATCACAGGTCGCCAACACCATCCGGCACCTGTATTCTAAACCCAACAACTGAAATTAGACCAAAGTATTACAGCCCATGAGAGACTAGACTATTATGTGCCACAGGCAGAGAATAGGAGAGACCAAGGTGCACCAGTGCTGTGGCCCCAACAGTGACAGGGAAATGATTAATGGGAGATATAACCTGATAATCCTGGCAAGTGACCACACCCTTAAACTGCAAAGGAAGGTAAAAACCACAAAGGTTCCTGCCAATCTGACCTACGGGGAAATTCCTTCCAAACATAACGTGGTGATTTGTAAGACAGAGCACATGAGCAAGAACCAGCCAGCCAAGCACCTGAGACTGAGAATGGTTGGTGCCACCTCAGAGCCCTGGCCTTCCCCATCCAATGTCCCATCATTCAACCAAGAGCCACAGACAGAAGAAAAACTAGCAGGCGTTCTCCTACTGTTATATGCAGCATTTCTTTGGAACAGATACTCATTCCGATCTGGCTCCTTTGCTCTGCTCAGGTGGCACAACAGAGCTAGATTCTGGCCATAACTGTCTTGTTAGAGTTCCTCTTGTTGGAGGGCGGGGTTTTCAACTAGCATAAAGGTGTGTGGGCTGGCTCCTGTGCCAACCACCTCCCACCATCAATTCAGGAGTCATGTTAATGAAGGGATGTTGTGGGTGGGAGATGGCCACTTAGGAATGATATGCCACTGGTGGAAATTAGAACATGAAGATTCCCCAAGGTCAGCCAGCCCGCAGAACGAGGGAGGCGTAACTGGTTCCATGATGGCTCCCCCACTCTCTGAGCCAAGTAGTTCTCAGACATGGGGAAGTTCATCCTTTACTCTGCTACATGAAAATGTTTGTTCTACAGCTTTCTTTCCCCAGCCTATAAGAGTAGAATAAAAGAGAGCCAGCATTTTGATGCCACTACCAGGGAAGGGAAGAGGCAAAGACTTTTGAAGGGCCTGCCCCTGATTATATAAGCCTCACCCAGACTCTCTCCTTCCAGTTTTGTTTGCCTACTCACCTCAGAAGCATGAAGGCTGCTCACTCTCGCCTCTCTTTCTCTCTTGCTGTCTTGCAAGGACATGAAAAAAGAGAGAGAAGACTAAGCAAAAGAAATAAAAAAGTGAGATCAGATGAAAGAAACCAGAGGGCTGTGTTTCAGAGTGTGTGGAAGACAGAGATCATAGCCTTTTCAGAGGTAGTCTCAACCAGGGCCAGCCCTTCAGTTGACTGCTGTGATCCCATTTTTCAAGGCGATACATGGAAGGCCCAGTCTCTGTTCCACCTCCAAAGAGGGAACTGGCTTCCCTGACACTGTCAACTATGCAGGTTGCCTGCCTGGCTGATGTCAGCACCAAGCCTCAGCTTGCAGCACTGCTTCAAACCTTACCCAGCTCTACAGCAGTTTTTCTGCTACCACAAAAGTTTCGGGGCTCCTGGACATGATCTCCCAGCTAGCCCCCTTCAGTTAAGTCCTTCAGCTACATTTCTTCTGTCACCTTTCCCTGGTGTTTTGCCTCCTGTTTACTTTCTGATGTAAAGCCCAGTTCTCATTGGCTCAGGAAATATCTCTAACTGGAGGAAAGGGTTGTGGCTGAGACATATAATCAGAGCAGGGCTTCCTAGTAGGTGCCCCCATAATTAATAAATAATAAAGAAAGATTTAGAAAAACAAAACATCACAAAATATAGATATTCATGGAGTAAAGCTGAAGCAGAGATTTCAGCATTTAAATCTGGTCCTGTATGTACAAAATGCAAGTTTTTAAATTATTATTAATCTGAAACAGTAAAAAAAATAATTTTTGTTTCTATAGGGGGAAAAAAAGACTTTTAAACAAAGCTTACGAAAAATACCAGAGATCTGGAAGCCCAGAGAAATGATTTCCAATCATGAAGTTAATAAGTTTGATTACTTACTGTAATCAGTAAGTAACTGGAGTTACTGTAGTGATTATAGGAAAAATTTAAATTTTATTTGTACCAAAGTGCAGATTACCTTTTTATTTGAAGACTTCTTTACCTGATCTTTTGTCATGTGCTGTTGCAATAATAAGGCGTTTGACACGGTTCCGCATGGGGAACTGTTAGTTAAATTGGAAAAGATGGGGATGAATGTGAAAGTTGTAAGGTGGATAAGGAACTGGTTAAAGGGGAGACTACAGCGGGTCGTGCTGAAGGGTGAACTGTCAGGCTGGAAGGAGGTTACTAGCGGAGTCCCTCAAGGATCGGTTCTTAGACTGACCTTATTTAACCTTTTTATAACTGATCTTGGCACAAAGAGCGAGAATGTGTTAATAAAATTTGCGGATGACACGAAGCTGGGGGGTATTGCTAACACGGAGAAGGACAGGGATGCTATTCAGGAAGATCTGGACCACCTTGTACACTGGAGCAATAGTAATCGGATGAAATATAATAGTGAAAAGTGCAAGGTCATGCACTTAGGGATTAATAATAAGAATTTTACATATACGTTGGGGATGCATCAGTTGGAAACGACGGAGGAGGAGAAGGACCTTGGGGTATTGGTTGATAACAGGATGACTATGAGCCACCAATGTGATATGGCTGTTAAAAAAGCAAATGCGGTTTTAGGATGCATCAGGCGAGGTATTTCCAGCAAGGAGAAGGAGGTGTTAGTGCCGTTATATACGGCGCTGGTGAGACCCCACCTGGAATATTGTGTGCAGTTCTGGTGTCCCATGTTTAAGAAGGATGAATTCAAACTGGAACAGGTTCAGAGACGGGCTACTAGGATGATCCGAGGAATGGAAAATCTGCCTTATGAAGGAGACTGAAAGAGCTTGGCTTGTTTAGCCTGGCCAAAAGAAGGCTCCGGGGGGATATGCTTGCTCTATATAAATATATCAGGGGGATTAACGTTAGGGAGGGAGAGGAATTATTTAAGTTTAGTACTAATATAGGCACGAGGACGAATGGGTACAAATTGGATATTAGGAAATTTAGACTAGAAATTAGACAAAGGTTTCTAACCATTAGGGGAGTGAAGTTCTGGAATAGCCTTCCGAGGGAAGTAGTGGGGGCAAATGACTTATCTGGCTTTAAGACTAAGCTTGATAAGTATATGGAGGGGATGTTATGATGGGATAGTTTAATTTGAGCAATTGATTTTGGATTATCGGCAGATAAGTCTGCTCAATGGTCTGTGGGAATGCTGGATGGGATGGGAACTGAGTTACTGCAGAGAAATCTTTTTTGGGTGCTGGCTGGTGAGTCTTGCCCACGTGCTCAGGGTTTAGCTGATCGCCATATTTGGGGTCGGGAAGGAATTTTCCTCCGGGGCGGATTGGCAGGGGCCACGGAGGTTTTTCGCCTTCCTCTGCAGCATGGGGCATGGGTCGCTTGCTGGTGGATTCCCTGCAGCTTGAGGTCTTCAAATCTCATTTTTGAGGATTTCAATAACTCAGTCATGGGTTCGGGGTTGTTATAAATGTGTATGGGTAGGTTTTTGTGGCCTGCCTTGTGCGGGAGGTCAGACTAGATGATCATATTGGTCCCTTCTGACCTATGAGTCTATGAGAGATCCTCAATATCACTACATTTGGAAATACCAAAATGAAAATGTTTTAAAATGACTTAATATTTGATAAATATCTTTAATATTTTCTCAATTTACAATAAAGAAGCACCAATAGCTCATACCTGCAAGACTGGAATTGAAATAAGTTTCATTTTGATAAGGAAAATAGAAATATATTGTCATTTTTGTTATCTGCTACAATATTGGATAGTTAATGCTTTTATGATGTTGTATAATCTTAATTCAGTTAATGAAACACAAATCATATTTAAGATTTCATGTAGCTGCTTATTAACGCATCAGCATAGTGATCTGGTCTCTCATGACTTTAGGGACTGGTCAACGTTTTCTCAATAGTACAAAGGGTGCTGGCACATTGGGGCAATGAACATGATGAAAACTGATTGATAGTATAAAGTACCTAGCTCTTTTTGCAAATGTTTGGTTTCTTAGGACCCTGTTAGCTGGTAGAATTATTCAGCAGGAAAAAAAACGGACATAGCTGCTGTCTGTTAGATCTTTAAGGAATAATGTTTATAACAAGAAATCAAAACAAGTCCACATAAGTACAAAAAGAAACAGATTGAGGTTCAAACTGTTAGATTCCACACCTAGGGGTTATAAAGCTTTCTTAAGGCATTTGCCCACTCTGCCTCCCAATCAGCTGCTCTTATAGCCTTTCCGCTGAGCACCTCTATAAGGGGAGGAGGAAGCAAAGCTGGAGGGGTCTGTCATGTTACCCAGGGACCAGAGTGCCACAGGCACAATCATGGAAAGTCCAGTAAGTTTCAGTGGGAGAAGTCTGGGTGTTGAGGTTCAGACCTTTAATTTGAACACTTCAGAGGGTGGGTGATTAGAAAAAAAATTCTGTGTACTCCTGATAAAATGATGGGGGAAATAAAGTCACAGACTACTGTAGATAGATGTTATAAAAATGGATGTGCATTGAACTGACAAATGTCTAATGTGTATAAGCTCATGAGTAAAAAGTAAATGCCCCTTTTATTATAATTGTGAGGATTCAGGCAAACAGCACAAATTATGAGAGCCTGGTCTGTAAATTGAGAAGTTTACACTGAGCAAAGTTTACATACTCCAGTATGTGTAAATTCTCTAAAACCTGGACTTGAATAATCTGTCACGTCAAGGACAATAGAAAAATAGTCACTTGGAGGAGAGATGTTCCATTGGTTGGTATTTAGGGATGAGGGAAAAGTTGAGTCAGGGTAAAGGTGGCATAGTTTATGCAGATAGAACCATAACTAACTTCAGCTTTCAAATTAAAAGATTTCACTTGTTTAATGCTGTTTTCCAAGTAGTATTGATTGTCTGCATCAGTCAGTCTGGGCACCTATGTTATTTGCAGCAGTCTATATGGTATCAGTGGTCTATCAGCTGCCATTAAAGAAGCTACATTCTGAGTGTAAAGAACAAATCCACATTTAAAAGGCATATTGTAACATAGTACAGCCCTGTGATGTTAAGCCACCCCCTACCCCCGAGTTAGTTCGCTGATAGAAGCAGAAGCCCCGAGTCCAGCAACAGTCAATACAATGGGTTTAATGGGATAATCAAGCAAGTAAAAAATTCGAGTTCTTCACACTAGTAATTTTTCCTTTTTTCCTACTTCCTATTTGACCTCAGTTTTTATAGTGTATTTTAAACTAATTATTTTTTTTTAAATTATAACTGTTTAACCGATCCTAACATAACTTAATTTTCTGACCAGTCATACCCCACCACCTTAATTGATTACAATTAGTTATGGGACAGACACAAACAATCAAAGAATCACCCGGAAATTATCAGAACAGTGGGTACTATAATGGCCAAACAATACGAAGTATAGATTCTACAACCACAACTGCTGACAAGTGTTTACAAACCAGACAGAATGCTATCAAACCAAGTTTTCTTTAAACCTTTTAGGATCTTTTCTTTATCTGGAGGTGTTAGACTGGATCACTGTCTTAACAGCCTGGCATTGCCTTGTTTTAATGAAATTTGTTTGGAATGTGAGGATGTGACTGCATGCTTCCCAGTCTATGGCTGCCACTGTTGCTTCTTTTTTTGCTTAGCCAAAGTACAAGGCCTTAGCCTGTCCCAGTGAGAGAAGGCCTATAGACAGGCGGCCTGTGATTTTGATTCTTTGTTTTTATACCTCTGTAACTAGATAAGTGATAAAAATATACTTAAAAATCATAGGCCTTCACAGGCAAGCCTGAATATCTATATTCTAATGCGATCTCATCAGTGCTGTTGCACCTTCATTTTTTCTCTAATCTATTCATGTATTTGGGCATTTAGATTGCTCCCATAATTGTGGAATTTACCTACTGGTACCACGTACTTTCCAGGCAACTGTTCTGTAGCTAACATGTCTGATTACTTCACACAAACAAGAGGACTGTATAACAGGAGTCATGATAGAGTGTTTGTTTTTGTGGTTGACATTCACTGGCAGAAGAAACCACTCTCGTTGTTTTTGCTGTATATAGACTAACACGGCTACCCCTCTGGAACTTTTCACTGGCAGAAGTAAGTTCCCCAGGATAATGAAAGCTAAGCATCTACTGTAGATGTCTGTTGTATATAGCATCCATCAACATGTATCTGAGTACTGTACAAGTTTTAAAAACAACAATTAAATATTCTCTCGGGGTGAAAGATAACTGACGACTTTTGCTTATTTCCTTCCTCTCCCACATTGGCGGAGAGTCCTAAATTTACACTAAGAGGTTCGATCTTGAAACAAAATCTGACTAGAGGAAGGAGGGGAAAATGGAGGGAAAATAGCACAGAGTGAAATGCCTGGCTAAGCTTTGTGTCTGAGGCCTCTTGATAGTAAAATTACAGGGGGAAATAAATGACATGCTGATCACATGTTTTTTCATCCGCACTTGCAGTGGGGAAAAGAACGGATGTCTTCCGTATCAAGTCAGAGAGCACTTTACAGTAACCAGGCAGGGGAAGCTATGTTCTAGTTCTTAACAGACTGTTGTCCTGCTGTACAATGGAACATAGCAATTTACACTCACCGTATTGCCACAGTGTGGATTCTTCTCAAAGGCTGTGTTTAAAAAAAACAAACACCCAAACAAATAAACAAAATCCCTCCCTGCCAAGTATCAATCCCTCAAGATGACATAAGCAAAATGTGTACGAGTGAAGAGTGAGTGTGTCAGTGGTGAAAATTAAGTCTACAGGGGCCAGATTTTTAAAAAACCCAGGCTCTCCGTTTACAGGTATAGTTTGTACTTGCAAACTTTTTATCCTGAAATAAATTAATTGCAAACACAAGCCAGGAAGTTAGTGGCTCAGTATTCCAAGCTGCATTTGTCTTTTTGGCTTCCAAAAGTGGGAACAAATGTTGAAGGTGCAAATTACACTTTAGGGGCACCTTTTAGAAATCTTAGTCCTTTAAAAATGTGTGATAAAAGTATACATTCTCTTCTACTAAAAAAGATCAGAAGAAATGGCTATTACAACTTTACTACAGCAAAGCGCCAGTTAACAGACATTTTCTCTTTAGATTGTAGCAAACGTGGATTAAGGCTCAGAAAATCTCTTGGTAAGTGAAGCTGAGATATTTCATAAGCAACACACAATGAGCACATAGAGTTCTCACAAATAGCATTTACACAACCTGTCTTGTAGCATGAATCACATGCATGAGAAATTTCTATAGCCCACTTATGTCTCAATAAGAACTGCTGCTTTAAGCATCTATTTCTGTAATCAGTAATCAGGGAATGGTAATTTTTGTGTTCTGCTCTCACACTTCAGTCTTCTGATCTAAGGCCCTAATATAGCAATGCACTTAGGTAACTCAGCCTGAGGTTGAAAAAGTGGTTAAAATATAATACTGTATTTTCATGATTGGTGGCAAAGGAAACTCAAATCTCGAGAGGAAGAGAGCAGTACTGGTATTTGCAATCTCTACTTTCTGGAAGGTTGTCATGGATCCCTCCCAACTAACTTTCATAATGAACAGCTGTATTTTCAAAATGGTAGATCAGTCAGTTAGTCATCTTGTGCAAGATACAAAACTGAACCATTCTGAGAACTGGAGGTGTCTGTTATCTTCTGGATTTATGTGGCAGCATTTAAATATGGATGCGTGGGCCAGAGGCTGAATTTCTAGATTCCAGAAGAGGGGACTCTCTCATCAGTGTTGTCTGAATTCTTTTTTCTCCTGCTTTAGATCCAGCTTTTGGTGCTGCAGATGACTACTATCCTAGGAATACATGGTCAATCGAGTCTCTCACCATGATTAAATTCCATTGTTTGAGCCTGCTTTTATTGTTTAATGGAAAAATTGTTCTGTCATGAGTTCACCTTTTCATGAGTTTTGTGAAGTTGTCATCCCAACACAATGTTTTCTGTCTACTCACCTTCTCCCTGAATTCAAGATATGTGCCACAAAAGGTATCATTTGGAAAACTATAGGATACTGCAGCTACTGTAGATTTTACTGATAGCTGTTAGAAGAATTTAGCAAATTGAACCACACAGCATAAAGAAACTAATTGCATCTCATTAAACAAATTGATGCATCACAAAAGGTACAACAAAGAGTATATGGGAATGAAAGTTGCAAGGCCAGGGAGTAAAGGCAAAATAACACCAACAACACTTTAATGATGGTGCGTGCTATCATGCCAAACTTCGATTACACAATAGTGCTCTAATACATGGACACAGAAGATGCTATCCAATCAGACATCTGACAGCTGTGTCAGAGGAGTGCATTAATGAAAAAATTACTGCCTCAAACTCAAATTGGGCAAGACTGATGAGGAGAAGAGAATTACTTAACAGAAATAACTGGACCTCTGCAAGGAGTTAAGTGGTAGGTTTTTGGTTTTTGGTTTTTAACTGATGGCCAAGCCTGTATATTCAGAGTGGCTGGTAGTGTGCTTTCTTTGGAAAGAGGCATCAGGAATTTCAGGCTCACGTTCTCCTCTCTGGCTTTCACTAATCACGAGGCAAAGCTCCTTCTCCACAAAGGGTAGCCCAGACTTCCTTTAGTGTCTTTGGATGTCAAGTTCCATGCATAGGCTAATGCTGTCAAGGCAGATGTTACATTTCTAATCTTTCTCTCTGATTTCCATCCCTTTGGGACAAATATTTTACAGATGGGACTGAGGCTTCATGCCTTATTTAAGGTCACTAAGGGAGTCAGTTTCAGATCTGATATTATAATTCAGAAATTCCTGGCTTCTGTGTGCTGCTGAGTCCACTAAACCATGCCACCTTTTGTTACGAGGGAAAGCCTAAAAATTTAGAGTTAAGACTGTAACATTCAAAATTGGTCAGGTAGATATTGTGACCCATGTTACATGATATACAGTGAGATCCTATTCCCAATGAATAGCCCAGTCCTAAACAAGTGCAATGTGTTTTTAGGGTTTGGTTGGTTGCTTTGTGGGTTTTTTTATGCTTAATTTTATAGAAACTTAAAAACAAATAGTACCAATGGCTACTCCTTGATATGTTGCCTGAGCTATTGATTGTTGATGATTAGGTTATTGATTTAGGATCCCCAGGTCACACTTGAAATTTGGTAGGTTCTTGTCCCAAGATCAGGCCCAATATTATCAGAATAATTTCTTTGGGAGCCCAGTGGGACACTGCAGTGACAAGACTTTCACTCAGGAAAGACGACATGTCGTTCTAAAATATATTATGAAAATAATTAGTCCAATAAGTAAACCAGTCCGAACAAGCAAAAAGATGTAATACAACATTGTCAAGGTGGCCTGCACCATCCCAGGTTATACTCTGTGTCTTTGGGGAGCACTCTACAAACAGATCCTAATCTGGCTCTGGAGATGGATGAAGAACTCCACAACTATTCTTGAGACCATATATTTTATAGGTCTTGATGTTCTTCATGCATATGAATGCATAGCACTTCCCTCTTTAACCATATCTTAACTTCCTCGCCCTCATAATATGAGGGTGTCTTATCCTATAGGTTAGTATATTAATTAATTTTAATTAATGAATTGAATTACTATGGTTACCTGCAGTTGAGTACCTGCTAATATTCCCCTCTAAATTAGTACAAACTGCCTTCTTACAACACTTCTGATTCTTAAAAAGAGTGAACAGTCTTATGCCATCTTGCGACTTAAGATCACTGTTAGTTTACTTAATTATACTAACTTGTTGAGAAACTACTCCCACTTAAGCTCAAAGGCCTAATACATATGCTAACTACATAAGCTGTTCTGGTAGGTCTAGGCCTATAAGTTGTTTACATTTGTTATCTGTTCCTTACGCCTTTATCTTACGATTACTGTTATAATTACTATATGGCTACAAGTATTTCAGGAAATTGTACTCTGTCCAGAAGAAGGGAACCCTTGCTACTCCCCAAAACATATTCTCCCTCCCATACTTGGCTTTGTCATAGCTTTTTGGTTATAAATACTAATAGCAATGCATGGGTTAAGGTTGCAGGTATTTATAATGTATATTATAAATCTGAGGTTCTAAAAAGAGTATTACTTAGATGACCTCTTTATATAGTGTTATCATGGCCGCACATGCAAATCCATAACAAGGATGAGCCTAGCACTGTATGCATTGAATCCAGATACTACCAGAAGGGCTTTTACACTCTCTCCACTGCTATAAATTCAACATGGTCACATTAGTTTTCTTTGAAAAAATGGTTAAAAAATATCCATAACCTCCAAAAATAAAACAGAACCAACCAACTCCCCTTCTCCAAAATAGTCCACCCTTGGGCTCCGGAGTAATTAGTCTCCTTTGAAATCATCCAAATGCTGTGCCCACTGAGAGCCATTTGCTCCATTCTCTTCCAGACTCTGAGAAAAGTTTTACAACTAAGTTTAAGTTTAAATCACAAAAATCATGGTTCATATCAAAAAAGCTTGTCATACTCTCAGTTGAAATGGTTCTACCATAATGTAGCACATTAAATATTTAACACAGTTTGCAATAGATAAAAAGCAATTTTGTTTAATTTTTCCTAAATATTAATGCTATCATGCACCTTAATCCTTTCATTATAATAAAAATTTGTTCAAGCTCATTCTTATTAAACATTTTCTAATTTATAAGGCTATGGATGTGTTGCTTGTGATCCTAATAAGTAATAAGGCCAAAATGCTATTGCAAAAGAAAGAAAAAAAAATCTTCTCTGGCATGAGATAAGTGCAAGATAGGAAGATGGCATTTTTTACCCAAAGGCGTCCAAAGAAGCACACACATTTCCCAGGTAACCCAGACTGCAAAATTTGGGGTCAGTTGTCAGGGTAATATCTACAAAATACCTAGTGAAATGACCTGGAAAATAATTTGTAAAGAGTGTGCCATTCATTTCAGATAAAGGAACATTCATATATCTATTACTTTGAACTGCAGAAAATTTGAGAAAAAAAAGTTTTTTGGTGTGAAGTTAGTTTCCAGCCAACCTTTTTTGCACTCCTAAAGACAAAAGGTATGTGGCTAATGTTTAAAGAACTCATTAAAAACTTGGTCTGGTGCATGCTTGTATTTAATGGCAGTAAATGTTGCACTTAATGGCAAGTGTTTGCAAGAGGGGCTCTAACTCACCCATATAGCGATATCTAAACACAGTAACAAAATGTATTTCCACATTTCATAAATATGATTTTAATATTTAATTAGATACATTTTGGAGGAGTACAGTTTACAACTTATAAATGTTTTAGATCCGAGCCTCATCTGGTATAGATCAGTGCAGCTCCATTGATTTCAGTGAAGCAGGGCCATTTGCAGCAAGTGAGGATCTGGCCCATTTGGATTAGTAAATATGTTTTTTTTATTTGTTTTGTTTTTTAAATATCCCTTGATTTCTCCCTTCTTTCATCTCCTCCTTCCATCTAATCTTATCCTTCTCAGTAGGGTATGGAAAGATGCACACATTTTAAAACAAAACTCATTCCATAGTACAGACTTTTTCTTTATGGAGTGGTTACTTTTTAATCTGTGACGTCCATAGCTCCTCAGTGGCACAGAAGAAACATTGCTAATTTGTTTGCATACAAATAATTTTACTGAAACAAAATTGAGTTTTCCTTAAATATTAAGCCAATTGAGACAGTTTTTGAAGCCAGTATCATTCATGGGCCGAGTAATTATATAAGCATTTCTGCTGGGAAAGCAAAGAGTGCACACACAATATTGAAAATAAAAACAGCATAGCTATGGGGATTGTAAGAAAAATGGGCCAGATTTTGTTCTCACGTTGATGAAAATCTGGAGTAGCCCCATTTGTTTCAGTGGGGCTACTTAAGATTTATACCATTTAAACTGAGACAACAGAAGCCACTGCAGTAAATTGTGAGATGTTATGGTCTCTGTCCTGCAACACAGTAAAGTACATGCTTAATCTTAAGCGTATGAGTAGTTTTACTGAAGTCAAAGTTAAGCACAAGTTTAAATGCTTTCCTCAATAGAGGCCTGTGGTATCAAACACCAGCAATATACAGATCATAATTAACTCTACATCACCTCAAAAACATGAAAGGCAACTATCTGAAGCTGAATCCAGGCAAGACAGAGGTGAAGTTGTGGGTAGAGTGAAACACTTGGAGGAGCTAACATCCATTATCATCTTGTCCTCCATCAAAGGAGATTAATGTCAGTTTGTTAAATCAATCCAGTTTAGTAAATCCTGCTAGATGCTTTGCTGCTCTTGTACACACACACTTAATATACACACAAGCCCCCCTTCACCCCCACACTGCATCAATTTCTCCTCTCTATGATTAGGCAGAAGCCTGCACCCTCTCTGATCAAACACAGATCCGGCCACAGTGACATGCCTACATGATCTGCAGGCTTCACTACTGCAGCTCATTGAATGCTGCAACATTATAAAAGCGGCAGCTGGTCCAGAATGTGGCAGTTCACAACCTCAGCAACACAGCATGTCACTCAGTGCTCCATTCACTCTATTGACTACTCAGAAAATACTGGGGCAAATTCCAATGTTAATCTTAAAGAACAAACACCGGGTGCTTCAGGTTAGTCTTAAAGGCAGTCCATGCAACGTGGTCCAAGATACCACAGTGAGCACCTCTAGTGCCAGTGATGACCTCCCTTGACAGCAACAGCTTTGTCCTCAGCAACTATTAATCTCTTGACATCAAGAATGACGCTTATGAGCAAAGGAGGGAGCTTCTTTTCATCAGAGCCTATAGTTTGCAACTCAGTATTATAGAGGATTAGACTGATGACAAATCTCACTGCCCTAAAAGTGAGGTGTAAAACTCACCTCTTCAATGTAGCCTCCCCACAGCTGTGACTAAAATAGCAAAGAAGCAAGAGGAAAGAAAAAGAAGGGAGACCCTGAGAAGTAGAAGTAGGAGAGGGGTGAATCGAGAGAAGGAGAAATTAAATAAACCAACAAACAAAGAACAAAAATGCAGCCTCAGCTTCCCAAAAGGAAAAAGGGAGACAGATCAGAGCACTGGCCTATTGTAAGTTTGGCTAACGAAGTCATGGGACTGCATCTGGCAATGGGTTCTTCTTAGATCCCATATCAAAACATAGTTTTCAATATGTGCTTCTAAATAGAGTGTAACTAGAATTTAATTCAGCTAAGTGAGAAATGCAAAGAAGGACTAACAGCACCTGCAGTTGAGGCATATGGAGAAAGTTCACTACCATTAAGGACTCTTTCAGTCTGCCTGTTTCCTTGGAATAATACATAAACAAGCCATTTCATCTGTGACAGGCCCCGTAATCCCACACTAGATTTTCTTCCATAATATAAATACTTGAAGAAAAAATTCTGACAGTGAAATCTGTTAGACTGAATAGTCTTTCCAGGTAAGTGCTGGAAACTTAATTACATGGATTATTTAAAACTGAATTACACGAAACACTTCAAACTATTATGTAGGGAGAAATCCTATATTATCAATGGGATTAACTAGATAACCTCACTTACATGTTTGCTCTGTTGCATGTGTGCAACCCATGTAAAATGGGTTATTGTTGCACAGAAATAAACGGGCAAATTTTGATCCTGTTGTAGCCTCAATCCAGCAAAATATTTAAGTACAGGCATAACTTGAATCACCGGAGTAGTTGCATTGCCTTCGGGAGGACTGGGCATGTGCTAAAGTTGCATATTGCCTAATGTTTTAATCTAGTGAAGTACTTAAAACCCCCTTTGTCTGTAAATGTAGAAGCTTGTTAGTATTAACCTTAAAAGGTTTGGAGCTGGGATAAGACTCCATGTTGAAGTGGATTATGTTTCAAGAACTCATTGGCCATATTAGAGTAAGATAGCATTTAGAATTCAATCCATTCAATGCTTTGGCCAGCATTTTACTAACTGTAAAAATCACTCCTAATCCTTAGCTGTCTGTCTATTCTCCAAAACAAGGGCTGCAAATGTAGATGGTTGATTGGTTTTGGCAGTGCCCATAATGTTCTAGGGGGTTTCCACACAGAAAAGAAGGGAAGATACTTGCATCAAGGAACCCACAATATAAGGATAGAGAGATGAACAGGGACAGTTTGTAGACAGACACAACATATCAGTAGAATGGATAAATTGGGGTTGGTCCCAAGACCCATGGAATTAAAACAGTCAAGTAGATCTCCTCACAATAAACCCAGGGCAGTGTGTTTTCCTACAATCATAGATGAGCTCAAGACATAGAGAGAGAGCTGGAATCTTGTAAATGTCCATAATTTATTAGTTTATAAGAATGGAGCAGACAGGTTTAAATGAGGAATGTGGTGGTACAGGAGAGAAAGGGAGCAGTCTGTATATTACTGTTACATGCCTACAAATGAAAACAGCTGGTACTGAACATCCAAGTTTAGATCTACCAGCTATGATACTATTCTTTGCAAGAGAATGGTTCATGTTATTTCAGATGAAAAAGGTCTTTTAAATTCATCCAGATTTACAGAATTAAGAATGCACTCTGAAAGCATTGGAAAGCATTCATTTGAGAAGACATTGCAACAAGATGGGAAAATGTTTTTCTTATTTATACTGACTCCTCCCTTCCCAAAGACAGTGTGTTTAAAGGAATTTTTCTTTAACCTGTACAGATGCTTTGAGCCACTGAAAAACAGTTAGGTACAAAACCTATAATTCCTGTACATCAAAAATATTGAAGTTCTATTTTAAACGTTGCTTGGCATATCAGGAACTTTGCACTGGTAATTGCACTGTCAATCATGTGGGATCCCACGGCGAAAAAAAAGTAGGTTAAAACTCAACATTTTTTTTCTTTTGATGGATACGGAACTGACTTATATAATTTAAAAAAAATACAAATGTTTCACTCAAAATACTAAATAAAGATTGCACCATACAACAAAATCACTATAAACAAGAGTTAAACCCTGATTTATTGCTCTAAGTCCTTGCACTTCCTGGCTATTTTTTTGTCTAAACCCTACCCTGCATCTTTAGAAGCAATTTAGAAGCAAGGTTTTCCATGAGACAGAAGTACCTCTACAGGAAAATGTCATGGAACAACTACTGAGGTGCAGAGCATTTTCCATTTTAGTAAGGAATGGTACAGAAGAAGAAACACTGCGTACTCTTTAGCATCTGCCCAGCAGTATTCTTTAGTTAGTGGTGCCACTGTAGAGCTGATATCTGATATTTACCACAGTACCATGGCAACATCAGAATCAGAAACAGAAAATAAAGAAAACAGCTTGTCGGAGACATAATAAAGAATCTATTTTACAGAAACGAGGTGTTAAGGAGAATTTGTAGGAGAAGCTGTTAACTTACAAATAAATCAGGACTGTAGGAAGGAGGTTAGGACAGTGTGGGATCCTTAAGGAAACAGTTTCAGCATGGGATTTGAAATATAGCGTCATCATTGGGGAACATGGAATTGTAAAGAGAACTAAGAATTTTTACTCTTGATTGGAAAGAATTATGGGAGATTACAAGGGAAAATTGAGTTCTATGCTACCCCAGTGACAAGTCTATAGTGGGAGGTATTTAGACACCAGTCAACTTTTGAAATCCATTAATGATGCAATTTACTGTAACTATAGGGAAACAATAATTAGCTCCTGTTATTTGCTCAGTCAGCAAAGATTCCAAATGAAGGCTATCTACTGTGTATGTGCGCTCTGTGTGTGTGTTTGTGTGTGTGTGTGTCAGTTGTAAAGGCTTGTCAGTATAAGGGCTTGTCAACATGGGAAGTTTGTATGGAACAACCTCACGTGTGAATTTAAACTGCAGTAACTATTCTGAACTAACCCTCTGTGTGGACACTTTTATTCTGCACTAAAGTTTCTGTCTGGTAAAAGAGTTTATTAAGAATAATCTGAGGACTGGACTGCGTTCTGTTGGTCATCCAGAAGACAAAGACAATTATTTGCCTGTGTTATTTCTATAGCTTTGCAGGATTGGGGCCTAAGTAAGACTGGTACTAACAATATTTGAGTTTAACTCATTCATAACCGAAAAGGGTTAAAATCCCATTATTGATATTAACGGTCCAAGCCAGCAGAAAATAATGAAGATTATGGATTGAAAATGTAGTGGTTGTATTTAATTAAAAGCAATGTGGTAATATTAAAGCTATTATTTATTATAATTAGATATTAATAATTATTATTTTATGGATAATTTATTGTAGCACTGACTATGTGCTCTCGGAGATTATCAAACACTCACAAGACCAGTCCCTGCTTTCAGTCCACAATCTAAGAAATCCAGAGCTCTGGAGGAAGCTCTGTCATGTTCTGTACATAGAAAGACATTGTTTGAACTAAGGATGACCTGAATGGATCCTTTAGAACCCTTACCTGTTGTGTGCTTAGCTCTCAATCTCATGGTATGGAGTATCATCCATGCCCATGCTTTTCTCTTTAGTCTTATTGCTATATAGATCTCTTAGAGGGAAAAGGAGCCAGGAGATTTGGGATCTGTTCTTAGCTGGGAGAGGAAATTGCTATGTATATCAATGGGAAAACTGACTCAGGAGTTTTGCTTTTAAATTGTTTAAAATATTTGGGTTTGGGTTGAGACCTCTTTATGAGAAGTTTCAGACTGGAGCAATTTTTTTAAACTATCAAAAGAGAAAGATTTGAAAAATGTATTTTGTAATAGTGCTTCTAGATCCTTAGCTAGAGCAATGTGAACAGTGGCCCTGTGATGAACATCCTCTTTGGCCCTTGGACAGTTATATAATTCACTCACTTTTCTAAAAAATTGCAGGTGGTAACGCTGGCGGCTGGGCTGTGTTCCACAGGGACTGGGGGAGGAATCCTTCTCCAAGGCCTAAGCTTATAGTAGTTTCAAAGGCTTCTGAACACCCACCCCACTGGAGGAACTCCCTTCTGTCTCCTTCAGTAATTCATAGGGAATCCCTGTGGAGCTATTTATGCTGTTTCTCCATGGTGTTGCCAGTCCTACTCCTCTCATGAAATGGAACAGCAGCCAGTCCACTGCATCTGAGAAGCTTTACAGCCATAGGGGAAGAAGGGCAAGGATTGTCTCTAAGTGATTGTGTGTCTTGGGGACCAAAACAACTCCTCCCTCATGTTCTCCTTGAAATTCTTATCTCATTAGACGCTATAGGTCCTTCAGTGGTGGCTCTTCACGGTTTCTTTTCCCTATTTCCCCATCCAAAGCCAAACAACTAGCAAAATGTACAATATTATGTTGACATAAA
This sequence comes from Mesoclemmys tuberculata, assembly GCA_007922155.1. Lineage (NCBI taxonomy): Eukaryota > Metazoa > Chordata > Testudines > Chelidae > Mesoclemmys > Mesoclemmys tuberculata. Next base: position 6,289,250 of record ML675643.1, read on the forward strand.
GTAGAAGTTAATTTGCAAGGGTTTAAAAACAGAAACAAAATTGCATTAAATTAGCTAAAACCACAAAAAAGTCAATAAAGCTGTTGGAATTTTATTTTTGCTTTAGAAACGTGTAACTTTACAAGTCTTCTCACTTTCTGTTCTTCCCACATTCTGATCAGAATGACACCGGTCTTTAGGAGAATTTGGAATGACTCTACAGTGTTGCCGTGCCCTGTTAAACAGTGTTGCATTTTGTCTGAAAGGCATTTCAGCAGCAGTTGATGGGATAGTGAGCAGAATACTTTAAGGATGGAACTCCTATTGAATCATCTGGTCTAAATTCAAAGGTCACAGTAATGGTAGTTAATGTGGTTTTAAGTTGCTCAGAAAATGATTGTGAGTGGTAGTGTTGTTATCACGATAACAAGTGAACAAAAGAGGCCTGATTTGCCACTGTGAACACCTCCAAAGAGGCAGCTACACCACAGTGGGGGAAACAACCTCAAGAATTGCTGATGATAGCAACCTTGTCTCCCCTCGGGGGTCCCCAGTGGGAAGTCAGTTTTGAAGTCCATCAGAATTTCATAGGAACCCCACTGCAAATTCTGTTCCAGGGAGGTGTTGAATCAATGTATATCCCACGAAGTCTATACATTCCCTGCCAACTTAGGGGATTGATTCAACCACATCTGAGTCCCCTGGTGGACCTGCGATTGCCAGTAATTTGAACCACAGAGCGTACTATCTTTCTTCCCGCCACTGTGGTCCAGAGCCCATCAACACCCTGCATAAACATACACACTGAGAGGGTGGGAGTTGGTGAATTCACACCAGGGTGTAAAATAAGTTAGGAGAGCCCATAATGTAAGATACACTAATTTTGCACACATGCTGAATTCCATATTGGCAAAAGTTGCATCTCTCTCTCTCACCCTTGTTAACCCATCTTTTGACCTTTCTATACCCAATGTGTCACTTACATCACTACAGATTTTGGCCCATTGTCTATAGTCTGTGTGTTAATTTAATTTTTTTTAGTTATTTGAGATCCTTCAGGATGAAAGCTGCTAAATAAATTGCTGCTATTAGTGGAAATTGTGCTTAAAACCAAAAAGGTGCAGTTGGGACAAGGAATGAGACATAAACAAATACACAACCCCAGTCTCTACATCTGCGTGTGAGCCAGTGCAATCTGGTTTTCCTTTTTTTTTTTTTTAATTGCATTTGCAATTCCAGATAGAAACTTTGGTCTCAGGCACAAAGGCCCTTGATATTAAGTGTTCTAAAAGATCATAGAAGAGTTTTAGCTTTCTTTTAATTTTAAATGTATTTGTCCAGGAAAACTCAGCACTGATGCGACATTTGTTTTTCAAAGGGATTCTGCTTTTATTCTACCTTCCAGCTGGATTGGCTGAGACACCCTAGGTCAAGTGACATGCCGGAGGTCGTGAATCAGAATCAGAAGCTAGGGTGGGCTGAGTGCTGAAAACATGCTGAAAAAGGAATGATTTTTCTTTCAAAGGTTTCTAGGTTCCCCCTTTTAAACTTTTAGATAAGCAGCAAGTATAACCAGTAACACCATTCAGAAAAAAGGTATGAACATTAAAGACAGTGACTCCCACTGTGTCAATTACTACTGGTACTGTGAATTTTTTGTAGAGACTTCTGAAAAGAACTCTTGGTGAGGAAAGGCCAAGAGTTCCATTCAGAAAAGGCAGCAAATGCTATTTAAAGCGTAAGTGCCATAGTGGAAGGAGTGTACTGCATTGTTGCTACACACCACTTTTCTTTATCAATTTTATTTGCATTTTAATATGTTTTAAAGATTGTCTTCAGTGGAACTATACCAGTTTAAACCAGAGGAGGATCCAGCTTATAGAATCATAGATATTTTAGGAATGAAATATTCTCTTTCTCATTGAGTGATGTCCCTGTGGGTGTTCCACTCCAGGTGTCTGGAGTGTCCTTACATCTGGATCAGAAATCTTCATCAGCAGTGTCTGCTTGGGTCATGCATGTGAAGCCTGTCTCGTGGTGCCGTTGGTGCCTCGAGCCATGTGTGCATGGCCTAAGTCCCTCAGTTCCTTCTCAACTGTCCATGGTCCGAGATGGAGCTGCATCAGTTCTCTTCAACTACTCACGCTGTGAGGACAGTTAGAATAGAATATAAATTGTTAGTTTAGTTAGTTACTACCTCCTACCCCTTTTCAGAAAAAAAAAATTAAATTAATTTCCTTCTCCTATCTCTTAGTGTAGATAGTAATTATAAAGTATAATATACTGTAATATATGGTAATTATACAGTATAATATACTGTAATATATGGCAATTATACAGTATAATATACTGTATTGATAGCAGACTGTTTCAAAGGAGGGACCATATCTAACCAGAAACTTTCAAAGTGGATAAAAGACTGCATTCACATATGTTACACCCTGAAGAATGTGCAACCCCCACAAGGGATTAGAACGCACTCCACCAGGGGAATGACAGCATCTACAGCCTTCTTTAAGAACGTTCCTGTAGCTGACATATGTAGAATGGCTACATGGGCCTCTGTTCACACATTTACAAAACATTACGCCATTGACCAAGATTCCAGGTCAAATGCAACCATAGGCCTAATTGTGCTATCATCTATAGACAACAACTCTGAAGTTCGCTCTGCCAAATGAGGGGTAGTGGAGTGGAGCCACCCACAAAGACACTACTCGATGAAGAAGAGAAGTTTACTGACCTGGTGCAGTAACTGAGGTTCTTCAAAATGTGTCCGCCTGTGGGTGCTCCACTACCCACCCTCCTCCGCCCTACTTCAGAGCATGTCCTTATTATTGCTACATAGTGGAGAAGGAACAAAGGAACTTGGATTGTGCGCACGCGGCTCAGGGCACCTACGGCACCACGAGACAGGCTGCGCATGCGCAACCCAAGTGGACACTGCTGATGAAGATCTCTGATCTGGATGCAAGGACACGCCAGACACCTGGAGTGGAGCACCCACAGGGGACACATCACAAAGGACCTCAGTTACTGCACCAGGTGAGTAACCTTGTCTTCCCATCCTCCAGCAACAAAGCAATATGCAGCAGTTACCGCTATTTGTAAGAATAAATGCATTATCACAAGGGCTAAACATTACCCTGAGGGGATATACACTTAAGCTTTGCAAACCTGCAGAAAATTGTTTGTAACACTTACTAAAACTTTCTGCAAATATGATTCACCCAATTTTCCATCCCGAAAACGTAACCATTTTGTGAAATTTCACCAAAGAATTAATTTTGTCATAATTAAAACAAAGTAGACTCATTAAATTCTGCATATAACAAGTGCTGAGGCTATGTGAAAGCAGATTGTATAGAGGAAGCATATATTTTGTGCAATCATTTGTGATAGAATGGTCTGAAAAAGAATTGTTGCAGGTTAGGAATATTAACTATTCCTATTGTGCTTGATCCTGCATTTCTTACACACCCAAAATTCCCACTGGTTTCTGTAGAAGTTCTTAGTGTACAAGAAATTCAGGATGTAGACTTTACGGCATCAGAAGAAAAACAAAATGAAGAGAAGCCTATAAGAAATAATCTCTAAGAATTAGTAAATGATTTTAAAGACTGCCAAGGGATTAGTTTCAAACAAAGAAATACAATCACACGTGTTCCTCTTTCACCTTCTGTGCTAACAAAAGAGAGCATGACTTTAGTCAGGTAATGATATTAGAAGAATATGTGGAAGATATCTTCCTAAAGTCATATGGAGACTGGGAAAATGAGGAAGAAGAATACAAGAGAAGTGCTGGTTTACTTCTGTCATTGTAGTATCCTAAAGAATGATCAAAATAAATATGACCTTTTCTGAGGACACATAGATGTATTAATTACAGCTTTTAGCTTATTCTGCCAATTTTATTTTTTGGTGCTTCATGTGTCATCGAAGCCCAAGGAAACCTAAGCTAAAATACATTGGTCACAGGAGGAAGAATTGGTATTATAGACTCATAGACTCATAGGTCAGAAGGGACCAATATGATCATCTAGTCTGATCTCCTGCACAAGGCAGGCCACAAAACCCTACCCATACACATTTATAACAACCCCGAACCCATGACTGAGTTATTGAAATCCTCAAAAGTGAGATTTGAAGACCTCAAGCTGCAGGGAATCCATCAGCAAGCGACCCATGCCCCACGCTGCAGAGGAAGGCGAAAAACGTCCCGGGCCTCTGCCAATCCGCCCCGGAGGAAAATTCCTTCCCGACCCCAAATACGGCAATCAGCTAAACCCCGAGCATGTGGGCAAGGCTCACCAGCCAACACCCAAAAAGGAATTCTCTGCAGTAACTCAGTTCCCATCCCATCCAACATTCCCACAGACCATTGAGCAGACTTATCTGCCGATAATCCAAATCAATTGCTCAAATTAAACTATCCCATCATAACATCCCCTCCATATATCTATGCAATCTAGCAATTTGTCGTGGGGAATTTATTTTAACACATAACCCAGCAATATCGATGATAGCGAAAAATGGTGTTTGTAAAAAGCAGTCTGGTGTTACTTGGTGGGATATTTTACAATCTGTTAAACATCACAATTCATCCTCTACTCTACATTACCTCTATATTGTCCAAGCTAAGGTCTGGCTCAAATATTTCTCTTCTGCCTTTATACTTAATGTATGTATTTTGAAAAATGATTTTGCTGAAGTAAAATGCAAACTGATCAATCATATAAACAAGACAAAACTCCCACAGAGCACATGGAGAAAAGAACAAAGATTATTTTTGTCTGTCTAGTTAGCATTTTGCATATGCTTGAATATTTCTGACAGGTTGTTTGTGCCTTTTATAAAAGGAAAAAGACAATAAATATACATATAAACAGAGAGAGAGGAAGGAGGGAGATAGACACAGATAAAGAGCAGAGTAGCACTGTTTGTTTTTGCAGGTTTTTGCAGGTTTGGGGTGCTGACATGATTCACAAGTGGCAAAACAAAGTGGACTGATGAATGAGCTGTGGTGTTCACTACAAATGAAGATAAATGCCTTGATCTATATCATGATGAGTTATATTCCTAAGGGTAGGATTTTTAAAATGGATTTCAAACTTTCAACCCCTTTTTTACAACAGAAGTATTTAAGGTTTCCAGCTAGCAGTTGTGATGCTGGAAAGCTTGCTGGTTTCCAGCTGTGCCTCTCTTATATTCTGTAAATATCCCAGAAAAGATGAAGAAGCAAATAGGCTGATCATTTTGCAATATTTATTGCAATAAAGATTGTAAAGCTTTTTCAGAGTAGGAACATAACAACTTTGTGGCAAAAAAAAATCAAAAATCCTAAAATGATTTCCCCCACCCCCACATATGTTAATTTTAAGAACTAACACTAAAAGAACTTTGAAAGGAAATTCCAGGGCCTGATTCACCATTCACTTATGCCAGTTTTACAGCAATGGGTCTCCATTGACATCATTGGAGTCACACCGACATAAAAACATGGAAATTCAGACCCTTGTCAACAGAAAGATTTTCCAGAATTACCATTCCCAATTATGTCTGGCTTCCATGCTCTTTTGAAAACGTTTTATGTCAGACTTTTGTTTGTTTGTATTGTGCCTCCATTGAAATCAATGACAAAATGTTCCTCTGTCTGCAGCAAGTGCAAGATTAGACGCACTTCCTAGGGATTGCTAAACTGTTTTGAATACAATAGGAAATTTTTCCAACTAATGCCTGAATCCTTGTCCAAAGTTTTTGTACTAAACCTTTTTTAAAGTTCTGAAATGCTTGGATAACATTCCTTTTGCACCTCTAAATTTGCTGTCCCAGATGAGTGATTTGTACATTTCAGATTAGCCCAACTGTCCACTAAGCACCGAGTATATAAAAGTTTAAAGGGCAAATAGTGTGACTAGATCCTGTTGATGGTGAATGGAGGGGTCAGACGTGAGAAGGGAGACACTGATTCACCTTATGAAGATACATCGAGTGAGCAGGCTGAGTGAAAATTCCATAATGAAAAAGGGCCAGATAGCGCAAAAAGAGAGGGAATTATGGGTGGGAAAGGATGGGCTGGCCTCTGAAGTAAGGAGAGCAATCCCATCTAGTTTGCCCTCTAAAGAAGAGACCAAAGCTGAAGTAAGAGGAAGTAGACACCTGGTTTTCCGCTCCATAAAGCATACAACCAGGTAAGGGGGGATGAGTGAAAAGTGGTTTCTGTTGAATGAGAATCACATCATTTTGGTTTTTGGGAGGGAAGAGTTAGCACTTCAGAAGCTTCAGATGAGTATATGAATTTTAGAGGCTTATCCAATCCTGAACCCCAAACTTCTTGAGCTTTGCTCATCCCTGATGCTATTAAGAGTTTTTATGTTCAAACTATGGTCTCTGATGGAGTAATTCTTCCCATGACTAAATGCACCTGTACACCACACTGTACCCCTATAGAGAAAGACTAGTGGATGAGCTGAAAAATTCCATATGATTCACCTCATGGAGTTTCTTCAGAATTCTTCCAATTTTCCCCCCCTCCCTAGTGAAAGAATCTGGGGGTCCAACCCATTAACCCTACTGCTTTCTTGAGATCGGTGCAAATCCCTGCAATCGACCAAGGTTATAAATTCCTCCGCCTTGCGGTCCTGTGCCGCCATGCTGGCTCTAGGAGCTCTGCTTCTATTCCCTTACTCTACTACGGTGCCAAAGCCTTTGCAGCTAGCACCTGCTGCAGTGCTCCTTTTCAAAGACACTTCCCTAGTGCAGAGGCAGCACTGATGAAGTTTAATACAGTTTTTGACAGTATTATTTTTCCCCTAGATTTTTACAGGGAATAGTGGGTAACCTAACTACTCTCTACCCATGGCCAGACTCCCCCTTATTTGCAGATATCCAGGCCTTCAGAGAATCCTCTGTGAAGTCCCAAGCTGCTGAGGCAGCTGACTTCCATTTCATTCCATTCCTTCTCCGCATGCAGATCCCAAGTGTGTGCGTGTCCATTTGATTTTAAACGTAGCACTCAGTCACAAAGAAATGACTAAACATAAATAAAACAATAAAAATATTGTTGTAGGATTAACTGAAGTATAATCTCTTGGATCTGAAACAAGTTAATTAAGAGACATCAGGCCAAGTACATCATTAGTGTAATTCTATTGACTACAGTGGGTTTATTACATAGATGATTTGAGCTACAGTCATTCATGCTGATATACAAAGTACATATAGCTTCAACTACATAGTTTCTTGCACATTTCACCCTGAAGATTGTAGCTGGGATTTTCAAAGTATCTGAAGGGAGTGAGTCAACAAACTACCATTATATTTCTATTGGGTTAGAGTACCTAGCTTCCTTAAGCTTCTTTGACTATCCCAACTGGTAATGTTAGCTAGTGGGAACTCAGGAGGAAGGGGATGTTCCAGAGTGCTTGGTCAACTGCTGAGAAAATTTTCTTCCTCCCTTCCATTAGTCTGACTCCTGACATAGATAGCTTGAATCTGTTGGATCTGTTTGACCTTCCTAGTCAGGAAGGGGGAACAAGCTGTTTGTACAACTGTTGCTATTTGTGTGTCCAGCATTAGTAAAGAATTCAAAAGGATCTGAAGATTACATGCTATTTTCACAATGGGAGTGATGATGTAGTTTATGTATCCATGAATTCTCTATTTATATGGTGCATATCACGAGAGTATGTGAGTGCCTCAGAAACATTCATTAATGTGTTTTACAACACCCCTGTGATGAATGGAAGTAGAGAGGGGACAATTTTCAGTTCACTGGCAGTTCAGAAAAGTAAAACAAACAAACAAACAACCAAAATTTGGTTTGGCTTGAACCAAAACCATTTTTCCCCAGAATTTTTGGCCAGTCTGAAAAGGCAACAAATTCATTGTGGGTTGAGCTGTTTAACCCAAAATGAAACACTTTGGTTTATTTTGGGGCATTTGTAACCTTAAAAACATTAAATAGCAAAATCAATCAATGGTTGGATTCACAAAAGGGTCATTGGAGGAAGTGCTTGTGGTGCCCCCCCCATATAAATGTGAGCCCAGTGGTCACTGTCAGTCTTTCCCAGTGAAGCTGTTCTACTTTGTATAAAGTACATGAATATGCACGCAGAGTGGGAATGACTGACTGACTAGTGGTTAGGGCACTCACACGTGGGGAATGGGAGAGGGAGAGATCCAAGTTTTAATCCTTGCTCCAGTTAATTATTTATATGAAGTGGAACAGCTTCAACAGAAGAGGTTGACAAATCTATCCCAGGAGACTCAGTAACCTGATGGTTAAGGCACACACCTGGGAAAAGGGAGACACAGATTCAAGACCCTGTTCCACAGCAGGGAGTTTCCCCCATCTCAGGTGAGTCCCCTAACCACTGGGTTAATGGGATGGAAGCTCCTCCTCCTTCTCCTGCTGTTTTGTGCACAATGCCTAGGTCCCCTTGTGAATCTAGCTCCCCAAAAAATTTTTGGGCCAAACCTATTTGGTTAATTTGCATCAAATGCATGAATAGCTTTTGTTTGACCGAAACTGCATTTTTTTGGCGATTTTTTTTTTTTTTTTGTCCAGAAAATTTCATTCAGCTCTATAGGGAAGCATTATTATCCTCATTTTACAGACGGGGGAACTGAAATAGAGACATGAAGTGATTTGCCCGAGATCACTCATGAAATAGAACTGGAAACTAAATCAAGAATTCCAGAATCTGTGTCTTTGCCACTAATCCTTGGTTGTTTTTTCAGACTATTTTTGTTTTCCAGCCTCTTATTACCCAGGCTTAACTTCACCCAGCTGCCTTCATATAGCTGCTGATTTAATTCAGGCATTGAGAAAGCAGGGTATGATACTGAGGGTATTTACTGTGAAGGAAATGTGTAACTAGGTGTCATCTGTATAATGTTGGCATTTAAGCCCATGGTGTCTTCTGATATTCGCTAACAGTTTGACATAAATACTGAATACAACTGGGGACAGCATAGAGCCTTGTGGGTTTCTATAGGTCAAGTTGCTGAAGGAAGAAGTGCAGTTTCTGATAAGAGACTTCAGGGCTTGGTCTAAGAGAAAGGATTGAAACCACCAAAATAGACTGCTGTTTACTCCTGATAAATCTCTAAGGAAAAACAGGTGCATTTCATGATCATGAAATATTGTGTAGCACATGTTGTGGAGAGATCCAGCAAAATGAATAAGGATGTTTGCCCATGGACCATCGCTAGGAGAGAGTTGTTAATAAGTGTCATCTGTGCCATATCTCAGTCTGATGTATGACTAGAGAAAGGTTAGCAATGATTTGCAAGGAAACAAATTTCATTTTTAATTTTTTATGATATTACAAATAATGAGATGTAAAAAAGCAAAACTATAAAATAAGACTTATCAGTCTCCTTTGAAAGATTATTTTTTTTAAAAATCTGATAAATTAAAAGAATATGCTAAGCAGTAGAGGTGATGGATTTCCACACCACATATTGCTAAGGAAATGTGTGCACACAACCTTTTATTTGTTTAATGGATTTTCTGTGCACATCTCCCATTAAACGTTTGTAAAACTTCAGCCCAAGAAATTTAGCTAGGGAAGGGAAAGCATTTATTTTCATTAGACAGGAGCAGATTTTTTGCTCATGATTTGGTTGGAATTTAAAATGATTAATGCAGCTTAAAGTAGTTAGGTGATGAGAATTTTCTAAAACATTTTATCTGGATCTAATAAGCTCTCATGGGAATACAAAGGCTTATGATGCATATAGGGAAATTTGGAGCCAGTTTATTAAAAACACATTTTCGCTTACTTTAATAATGTTCTTCCATTGTTTCTTAAGGTTGCAAGAAATTTTAAAACATATTGCAGTCTGCCTATAGAAATTAGACCTATGTGAACTTATTCAGGTGGGGATATTCCTTCATTACAAGACCGAATGGAACTGCAATTGACATAGGATGAAATTAAGCCAGTGGTGGATGGTCTACATAAAGCCCTTCACACCATTTATTGAGTCTTGATTTTTCCCCCTCAAATAATAGGCCGCCTTTTCCAGCAATGGTTCTGGAAAATTCTTAATGAAAATAGGACACAGTTCAGTTAAAAGGTAGCTCTGAAGTTCCCAGTTTAAATTTTGGAAGGATGTTGAAGGAAGACATAAGGTAGCCATTTTGTCCAAATTTTACATAAAAAGGAAATTCAAGGAGCACAAAATTGCCTGAAATGAAAATTGCCAGAAAATTTTCAATTCTGCAGCTACATTTTCACAGGGAAAAATGCAGTGTAGATTACTGTATTATAACTACACTTTCCTGTGTGCACACAGCAAAAGTAAAAATGTAATATTTTGTTTCTTTAGATCATGTCATTAAACCTCTCTTTACTAGATCTTCACTGCAACACTCAAAACTGAGCTCACTCTGAGATGAAAATGTAATAGGCAGTGAGATGATATGTTGAGGAATTACACATTCTTCTTTGAGTGCTTGCTCATGTGCTGTACATGATAGTGCTGGGATACACCTTTCAGTTTTGTTGTTTCCCTCCTTCCCACCCTACCTCCCCGACCCGCTTCAGGGACTCTTCTCAGAAGCAACTTCTAGCCCAAGAGGTACAATTACTCCTAAGGGTGGGAGCAGCGGAGGAGGTCCAAGCAGAGCGAAGGGGGTGGGGGTTCTACTCCCAACATTTACTAGTCCTGGAAGACAATGGTGGTCTCACACCGATCCTGGACCTGTGAAACTTCAACAACTTCATGAAGAAGCTGAAGTTCCGCATGGTGTCCTTGGACTCCATCATTCACTCCTTGGATCCAGGGGACTGATATGCCATCCTCAACTTAAAGGACGCGTATTTTCACATTATCATCTTTCAGGGACACAGAAAGTTTCTTAGATTTGTCGTGAACCATATACACTACCAATTTACGGTTCTGCCATTCAGTCTCTAGGCAGCCCCTTGCATGTTCACGAACTGCATGTCAGTTGTTGCAGCCTTACTGAGGAAACAAGGGGTTCAGGTTTATTCATACATTAATGATTGGCTGATCAGAGGTTGGTCCAGACTTCAAGTAGAGGCACAATTGAGATTAATACAGTCAACCTTCCAGAGTTTAGGTCTGCTCATAAATATGCAGAAATCCACTTTCTCCCTAGTCCAGAGGATAGAATTCGTCTGGGAAATTCTAGACTCAGTACAGGCCATAGATTCTGTCCCAGAAGTACACTTCCAAGCAATAAAGAGATTTATAGAAAGCCTAAAGGAATTGCTTACAGCTCCTGGGGTACCTGACATCTTTTGTGTGCTGAACCACATGAATGCGACTTTGGCTCAGATCCCTCCAAGTGTGGCTGAATCAGAATACTCGCCAAGCTGTCGTCATCTAGATTCAGCCATTACAGTTCCCCCATTGTTGGTTACTTCCCTCGAATGGTAGCTAGACCTAGGCCCACAAGCGGTCTTTCTCAAGACCCCAGCCATCAGTGTTCCCATCACAGCTGTTTCAGCAATGGGATGGGTAACTCACTTGGGGTCCCTCAGGATTCAGGCTTCTGGTCCCTGGAAGAGCTCTTGTTGCATATCGGTGTCAGAGAGTTCAGGGGAGTTTGCCTGGTCTGTCAGGCATTCCAACCCCACATGGTGTGCAGGTGCCTGTTACTCCTTACAGGCAACGCAACAGCCCTGTTCTATATCAAGAGGCAGGGCACAGCATGCTCCTCTCATCTGTGCCAGGAAGCACTGTGTTTATGGGAATTTTGCATAGCCCACTCAATTCACCCCGAGGCCTCTTATCTGCCCGGTTCACAAAACAGACTAGCAGATCGCCTCTCCAACCACCATCCACTCACAGATCCTACAAGTCATCTTCCAGAAGTGGGGGATTCCCAAATAGATCTATTTGCAACAAGGAGCAACAGGAAGTATCTCCAGTTCTTCTTCTTCCTGGGCCACAGTCCAGGATCTCTGGCATCCTCCTTCCTCTTGCCCTGGACAGGTCATCTGTTCTATACATTCCCACCCATTCTTCTCATGCACAAGGTCTTGCTGAGGATCAGATGAGAGAGAACAGGAGTCATTACGATAGCTTGGCCTGGCTGTGCCAGCACTTGTTCATGATGCTCCTGAACCTGTCAGTAGAAACACCGATCCCACTACCTCAAGTTCCAGACCTGATATCCCAGGACCACAGTCACCTGTGTCACCGGAGCCTTGAGTCTCTTCATCTCACAACCTGGAAGCTCCATAGCTGAATCCCTCAGAGCTCGCATGCTCTGGACCAGTTTGAGAAATTTTTCTAGGGAGCAGGAAGCCATGCACTAGAGCTACATACCTGGAAAAGTGGGAAAAGTTCTCAATCTGGTCTGCACAGAAAGGTGTGTTGCCCATGCAGTCATTAATGCCATGGACTACTTGCTACCCTTGAAGCAGCAAGGGCTATCAGTGTAATCGATTAGAGTCTACCCGGCTGCAATTTTGGCTCTTCACCTGTGGATTAATGGCCGGTCCATCTTTGCAAACTCAATCTGCAGTCGGTTTCTCAAGGGACCCCAGGACATCAACCAATCCTTCCTTGGGATTTTAACCTGGTTTTGTCAAGGCTCATGGGTTCCCCATCCGAGCCATTGGCAATGTGTTCTCTGCTTTATTTGTCCTGGGAGGTGCCTTCCTGATAGCCATTACTTCAGCCAGAAGGATCTTGGAGAGATTAGGGCCCTTACTTCAAAAACTCCATATATGGTATTTTTCAAGGACAAGATCCAGCTACATCCTCATTCAGCCTTCCTCCCAAAGATGGTTTCACAATTCCATAGAAACCATGACATATTCCTTCTGATCTTCTATCCAAAACCGCATGCCAACAAGCAGGAGCAGAGACTTCACTCACTAGATGTCAAGTACGCTGGCCTTTTACATAGAAAGAACTAAATCATTGCAGAAATTGACTTAACCTTTTGTGGCTGTTGCAGACAGGATGGGGGTCTTCCAGTCTCAGCCAGATAATTTCATTGTGGATCACATCCTGTATCTGCACATGCTATGACCTGCTAAAGGTCACTGCTCCGGCCCTAACGGCACATTCCACAAGGGCACAAGCATCTTCAGCTGCATTCATGGCACAGGTTCCTATCCAGGACATCTGTAGAGCAGCAATGTGATCTTTGTTTCACACTTTTGCGTCCCACTCAGCAAGCTGGAGACGATGCTGGGTTTGGCAGAGCGGTGCTACAATCTGCTTGTCTATGAACTCCGAACCCTCCCCATACATCTGCTTGGGAGTCAACCTACCTTGAAATGGGTATGAGCAACACAGGGGTGGAGGTGAGGGAGTTGGAATCGATATGAGCAAGCATGCGACAAAATAAAAATGGTTACTAACCTTCTATAACTGTTCTTCAAGATGTGGAATTTGAACTTGGAATGGACATGAGCAACACATCTCAAAGAACAACAGTAAAAGGTTATTAACTTTTTTTCACTTTATTTTAGTGCTATATCTTCCAGTATTGGGTATTGTGATAAATCAGGTAGAATTGTCTTTGTTTGATTTTCTGTGAAGATTTGTTATAAAATAAAAAAAGAGAAGCTGAGGCTTAAAACTAGAAAACAAAAAGAATGAATAACAATGAATATTACACACAAAGCTTGCATGAAACAATCAGTGCCTAATTTAATCTAACAAGGACTCTGAGTCTCTATTTTCCACAAAAAATGGGTTACTTTAATTTATCAAAATGAGACTATAAAATTTCTGAGAGAACATTCTGAACCGATTGCACGTAAACTACTGTGGTATAATCCAATAATGCTTTTTTCCCCAAATAATGTATTGTACATGAGATGCTGGAACACATATGTTCTTCCTTAGTGTTTACTCTAGGGTCAGGACAGGAAAAATAACACACGGCTTTTGAGCTTCCAAATGAAAATGACTGTTAATACTTTAAAAAACAACAAGAAGGAATTGACGAAGTGATGATGTTATTGTCGAGACTTATTACTTAGGACTCCACTGCATTAAGAGTCATTGTGCAATAGTAATGTTGCAGATATTACTATTGCTTGCCATGATATCTGCCAGTGCATATCCTGCTATGCTAGCTATCCCCTTCATTATAGCTGTGGTGTGCAGCTGGTAGTACAGTAAGAGGAGACAGCTGTGCAGGCAGATGTTGGGGCATGAAGGTGAAGTCTCAAATCTTTCATGGCCCTTCATAGACAGAGTTGGTATTTTTAGAGTGGAGCTATTCTAAAAAATGCTGAGGGAAGTGCTCATTCCTTTATTCAGTGTGAACGTTAAAATTACAATTTACAGATAATCCTTTCATGTACAAGCCTTTTTTTGTTTTGGGTGGTCTGCTTTAGGCTTAATGCTGGCTGAATTGGTGACCACATTTAGAGTGAAAGCCTTCTGCAAATTAAAATCAAGTTTCTTTGGAGATTTATCATAAGGCCATCCAAATCTTTGGAGGGAGAGGGATCCCACCCTGTTCCTGCAGTCAAAACGGAGGATTTTAAAATGTCTCATTGAAACATAGGGTACACTTTTTCTTCATAGGGGCAGATGCTTTAAAAATTGCCTTGAAATTAATGCAGAATGAGGGAGTTGTGTCCCATCAGATGAGTGAGATGTAGCGGGACTTTTCTTTCTCTCTCAGATACATGGACACACTTTTACACTACTTGTGAAATGTCAGATTTGAGGCAGGCTGGTGAGAAACAGAAACAACAAACACATTAAGCATAGCTAAAAGGCCTTGATCCTACAGCCTATTTCCATGGTGAAGAGGGAGTCTGCCCACATGGAGCTGATTGCAGAATCAGGGAGAGAGTGACCAGTTGGCAGCATTTAATATCCCATTAGGATTGTTCAATGGTTCCTTTCTGGGCTTGATTAACATGGGTGCATAAAACATAGACCCAAAGCAGTTTGATATTCACAAGGACTCCGAACTGAAGTGTTCTTATTCTTTGTATTCCAATATCCTTGATGGTTCATCTACTTAGCGCAGTTTAAATTTTCTAGCCTGCCTGCTGCAGTTGTTTTCGTTTGTCTTTTTTATTTTTAAAGACCCCATAGTCTAATGGGTGCATACAGGGTCACAATGAAGTATGAGCTGACAGGGTGAATGACAGCAAGCATGTAAGGTCTGGGTGTCTTTGCTGCAATTTGCAACCTTAGTGACATACAGTTCATTGCTGTTCGAATAAAAACTCATTATAGCTCTCTGTTTTTCAATTATTGTTTTAATTCCTTTGCCGTGTTTATTGCTTTAACACAGCAGGGGACATTATTCTCTGCTCATCTTTATCTCAGCAGATTTAGCAATAGAAAACCACAGAAAAAACAACCCTCTTACATTTTCAGGACTTCAGTCAGGACAATCAAAATATGTAGAGGAGGGAAAAGATGTATATTTAACAGAGATAGTCTTCCATAGATTTTCCTGTTTTTATTCATAATTCAACAAAAATAAATTTGCTAAGTCTTCTTTTGTATCAGACAATGCAAGGATATCTTTGGTCTGCAAGTAGACCAAAATAATAGCACTATCAGGAATAGACCTTGGTGCATTTTGATTCAAACTGAAATATTGAGCAGATTCCATTCATGGAGGTTAAGGCCCGTCAATCTGTAATGAAACTTAGGAGACAGGAAAGATTAGCTACATTCTATCCACAAAGAATTATTACAGGTTTCATCAAATATTTCAGACAAAGGAAATGTATTTTGTTTTCTATTTTTTTCATTTTTTTAAAACTTAAATACAAATTTGGATGTTGTAGACAAGCAGGAACATAACTACTTACTTCCTTGTATACCTAACACAGAGGTTCACCAGTGTCTTGCATTGTATGTTTCTTGGGAAATGAGGTAGTAAGTGCAAATATTTTTACTTACACATCCCCCCATGTTCTTTTTCTCATGAGTAAGAGATATTTAGTTCTAGTGTTCTGGCTACATACCAACTCAGCTAATTACAGTCTTTGTAAAATTTATTGTAAAGTTTCAATTGGTTATCATCTTCACTTCCCCTTCAGAAAATGTTGTCATGTAGTGTTGTTTGTGTGGAATGCAAGGCACTTTCTTACATCTGAAGTGGAAGAATTTTAATTACGAATGAAGTGTTGCTGTAGTAGATAAAGGGCCTCATTCATCATTAGCATATGTAACCACAAGTACATTGATTTAAATGAAAATGCACCTGATCACAGCAGTGGTAAAGTTGGTTAAAGTTTATATGCTCACCTTTATGTATGGCATAAGATAAGACAGGGCTCTTTTCCCCCTCCATCTGCACAGTGTACATGTCATAGATCATTCTCTATATGTCTTTGCACACTAAGGCCCATGTACTATTACCCTTTACTCATGTTGAACAGTGCCTTACACTTGTAAGATACTCTTTTACTATTTAGTAAAACTAAAACTACTATTACTCACCAATAATAATAAATAAAAAAACCCCAAAACACAGCTATTATCATGCAACTGAAAACAGGACATGTGTGACCTTATAACTTATCCAAATGGATTTTCACTGTATTTAAATGCACTTTTGTGAATTTGGGACTACGGAACTTCCAAACTTCAAACTCTACCACTGAGGCAATAAAACTGCTAAAAATAGTTACTCTTCTTTTTTTTTAAAATTAATAATGGTGGGAGTGTATTTTTTCACTCTTCACATACTCAAATGGCTGAACCACTTTTGATTAAAAAATTCAAAATGCGTTCTTGGGCTTAAGACCCAGAGAGGGGACCTTCATCCTGAAAGATAAAAGTTTGAGAATGTTGTAAGCAACTAAAAATAGGGCTTCACGATGGAACCTTGTAGGAAATCTTAACTTTAGGTGCCACTTCTTGCTATGACTGTTAAGTTTCTTGACAATGAGTTTTCTGGATGCTCTGACCATACACATGGTTTATTCTACAGGAGTAAAGCATATGGACCACAAAAAGCACCAAAATATCTCAGAACTGCAAACTTTATTCCGCATCAGAGGATTATATGACGTAGCCAATATTGTATTGTCTTTCAATGAGCTAGAGATTATGAGTCATTGTCCTAAATGTTAAATGTACGAACAATAAACTGCAAGGGGAACATAGGGTGCAAATACGTCTTGCTTATTTTACAAGGCAAAACTCAAGACTATATTAAAAAATCGTTCCATATATAGTTCCAAAGATACTGATGCATTAAGTAGGCATGATTTCTTATTGTATCTGCATTACATTAGCACAGGCCTGAATGATACTTTGTTAAATGAGTCTACCTTTACCTGAAAGAATGAGTGGGGAAAAGCAGTTGTTGGAAAGAGAGATTCTTTTCTCTGTCTTTCCCATGCACATTGACAGGCTGGCTTTGAGGTGACTTTGAGAATATACTTCCCTGTTTGTTTGCAATTGCAGATTCCTACTAAATTGTTAAATTGCAGTAGAACATCTTATCTGTATTTTATAAATTCACAGCCACTCTACTTAAATACAGTTCTCACCCACACAGAGCTTCATTTGCACAAAAGTCATAACTGCAGAATATCAGCAGTTCCCATGTAAATGACAGCCCGAGCCTTTAGTTCATAATATTGAAAGATTCTCCTAACTTATGACGTTTCCTGAGGGAATGTCAGAGTTGGCGTACATTTCATCTGCTTTTTTCTAATTTTTTAACCTCTTACCACAGATGAGAGCTAGTAGGCCTTTTATCACAGGTGGTTTTTGCCTGAGAGTACATGACAGAGGCAGAAAGCCCGAGAACTGTGATAAAAATTAAACTCAGCAAATCTAACCAGTCCTTCTGGGAATGCAGGAGGGAATAACAAATCCTTAGTGAAAAGAGCTAAAGATTACTGAATTAAACAGGGTTATAGAATTAGATTTAACTTTAAACTTGAAATTTAACTGAATTTCTTTGGTGTGGAAGCTGTAATGACTTCTTGAATGTCGGTCTATTTTTTTTTCCAGAGCTGACATGAAATGTCATTGCATTTTGAGTTAAACCAAAAAAGTAATTGCTTACTTGTTTTAACATAGATGTTTTTACACTTCAGAGGACACAGTATGTTTTTAACATTACTGCTGGTCCTTGGAGATGTTCTGGTGACAACTAGAAAGACGCAACAGACTTTTTTTGGGAGGGGAAAAGAAGACTTTCAACTTTTTTTTTACATTTGTTTATGGATTTCTTGTGAATACTTTCTTCCTCAGAGAAAGAAGAATTCCTCCAGGGTGAAAAATGAAGCTTTTGGTTTACCTGAGAGATGATCTGCTTTTGTCCCTTTTGTTTTTAAGTCAAAACTGTCTTGCCTGGCAAATTTGCCTGCAAAATGCCAATGTACGATCGCTGTTGTTCCCTCTCTTCATAATGAAAAAAGAAAAGCTTTATTTCTTATTAATACTTCAGAAGACATCAGATATGTTCAGTTTTATGGGTCTCTAACTATTTAACATTCTGACTGCCAACAGACATGAGGTGATTGTTTTGTTGTTTTTTTTTAAATGAGGATCCCGGCGTATACGACATGGAAAAGTTTAAATTTGGTTAAAAGGTCAGAAGTGTAGCCTAATGTGCTTTCATATTTATTATTGGATAAGTTTAGTGGAATAATAATTTCCCTTGTTAAAAATACTACAGTGTTCTGCTATAACTCATGTGGCCAGATTGCAGTGTCTTCATCATAAGTAGCAGTGTTAGGGACTGTTATGGAAGAAGACCGTAGTTTTCTTTTGTAAGCTGAGGCAACAGTGTATGAAAGTATAATATTAAAATGCATTCTATATATGGGTAGTGATGGGGCCACATGAATTCAGAGGGTTTCAAAATCTCTGGACATTAGAGTATGTATTTTACTCATACTTATGAGTACTTTACTTATTTTGAAACTGAATTGAGATGATGATTAATGTAATTTGTTTTCAAAGTAGCAAAATTCATAGATCTTGGGACTCTTGCAAACCGTGAGAGAATGCTTTTTAGGCTAAGTTGACAAACCTTCCCTGCAGGGTCATGGGGTTATCATGGTCTAAATGTTGTTTGATGATACGTTTAGAAGCAAATATCTGAGACTGAATTTAAGACTGTCTCAATACACCACTCCAAAAACCATATTGGTCTTGTATTTGTTTATCCTCCTGCGGATGCCACAGACTCTCTTACAAACTGGAAACCTACCAGATGTTTTTCAACCTCAGATAGAGGTTTGAAAGTGGACCAAATCCTGCTCATCCTATTCCTGTGAATATCCCCATTGACTTCACATTTGAACTAAATGGGACACCTTGTGGGAGGAAGGCAAACAGGATTAAGTCCAGTATATGTAAACTTTTCTATGTAGTTGCCACTGTTAAATGGGAATGTTTGACAATTTTATGCTAGTCCAACCTTAAGATAATTATTAACCTAAATCTATAGGTATTCCACATCAAAGGCTGGGCCAAAGTTTTAAAAGATTTGGGCTTCGTTTATCCTAGGGTCTGTGGAGTGGATCCCCAGCAAAGGGCTCCAAGACACTCATGTCCGGCAAATGCAAAGGTGGTTGATGCTGGTTGGCTGGGGATGAGGCATGACCAGGTTGACTTGGGGATCTGATGAGTCAGTGATTCAATAGGGTAGCCACCACTGGATGACCCCAGTGAAATCGTAGCTGACATTTAAAATTGCTCTCTTATGAAGTGCACCTCCCCTACATCAGAAGGAGAAATTTAACCCTCTACCCTTTGTTATAAAAACAATTAATTAAAAATTATACAAGAATCCAGAGAAATCAGTTCAACTAAGATGTCTAAGATCAGGCAAGCATTGCTCATCTTCATAGGGACCATTATTTCCTGGGATTTTTCAAATATTTAAGTGGGTGTGTCTGTGTAATTACATACCCTAGATGATCCGGACTAAACCCACCACTTAAAACCTTTGCAAGGCTGTGAAGTCTTCTCAGATTAAAGCAATATCACATCAATAAACAAGCATGTAAAAGCTATAGTGTAATCAGTTTTATCGTTTCATAATAGGTTTATACAAATTATGAGTACCACAGTTTTATCAATGGGACTTTTAATTATCTGGTATAGTGAAGAGTGATGTAAAATATCTAACAGCTCTGCTAATTAATATGGGGATTCAATGGTTGTTAATTAAGGGCAAATGGGATAGGGCTAACACAATTCACTTTTGACTATGATGAATAAAAAGTCAAACCAATAGCTTATTTTCAAATTAATATGATTGATAAAAAGTCAACCCAGAGCATAAGTCATTCATCCTAGGGGACCAGTAATTTTCATGTTTAGACAATAGAATAAAAAACATGTCTGTAGGTCTTGAAATAAAAGTAAAAGATGTAAAAGGCCTCAAAGGACTAAAATACAGATTAGTAAAACTTGGATTTAAATATATAACACTATACACAGTAGGTCTTTTCAGATCTCTTGCGTTTCTCACAAATACAGATAATGCTGGCGTTCAAATACACAACTATCTCTAATATATTCTAGAAAAAAATCTAGCCATTTTTTCATTTTCTTCTCTATTTATCAGATGTTTCGAACACTATTTTACAGATTTCTTAATTGAAAGAAGAGAGAAAAATCTGCAAATCATTGGCAGCACATTTGTTTATTAATCTTCCCTTATAACAGAAAGTCTCCCATCACCTTACTGTCAGATCACCATGTTTGTATACTACATATTCTGCATGTGGCCAAACGTTTTCAGGTTTATGGCTGACATTTCCAAATATGGAATAAAATGGTAACTACCTGAGCATTTGGATTCTCCGGTGCTATTGAAGTCCATGATCGTGGCCATGTTAACAGGAGCTGTGAGAGCTCTGGACTCCTGACAGTAAGGCCACTTTTGGTGAGATGGCGAAACACTGTTTCAGGAACCTATCTTTAAGCATCCAAATCTGCAGATTTTGGCCTCTACAGGAAAAAATAGGTCAGAGTGCAAGATTATCATTGAACCACGCAGAAAAATAAAACCACAGAAAAAGCAGCCACTGAAATGTACCTTCAGCAAAAGAAAGAGACCCATAATTTACAGTCTAGTAGTCAAAGTCGTGACATGGCAGCTTGACATTTTATGTTGTTGCACATAAAATTTAGGGTAAAATTTTCCCTTTACAAAAAAGAATGTTTTACTGTATTTTGTGTTCAACAGAACCATAATTCTGTACATTTGTCAACCAAATCCATAGTTAGTGCTTGCTATGAGTTTGGTTTCATGTTCAAATTGGTATATTGTTCATAAGATAGCCCACGTCATGAATGCTTTACTATCATAAATGTTTAACTTTTATTACTGCCAATACATAACAGTACATATATGAAAAGCTATATTAGCAATAACATTTTCTTTAATTAATTTTTCCATGAATGAACTCCTATTAGATATTCATTCTTACAACATTGTATTGTGTTGTGATGCACTTTGGTGAAATTAACTCGAAGAGCTGCTCTTTGCAATTTTAATATTCCACTGGGTTTTCCATTCTAGAAAACTCATTATTATACATGTACAAAGCTGAAAAGAAACAAGAGAGAGGCATATTGTGTGAATAACAGTCAGGGAAAAGAGACAGCTGGCATGATAATTTTCTAATAAAGCTTAGAAAAGGCTGCTGTGTCTTGAAAAAATGAAAGAGCTTTAATTTGAGTATTCTTTTGTTTGGATTTGCTTTGTACGAAAAAGTTCTGCATCTTATTCACACCTTTTATGAATATTAACTGAAAAACAAATATATCTTATCAAACCCAGCTAGAAGGTAGGACCAAAAGAATCAGTGGTATTTATTTGGAGGGGTGAGGAGTGGGGGAGGATTTTTCTTATTCTCCTTACCCACTTTTATTTCCCTACAGATAGTACAGTTTGGATCTTGATAAACAGATCTTTTGAATCCCAGACAATTTATTAACACATGCAGCCTATAATCAATTTACTATCTGAGCACGAATGTCTAACCTCTGATACATGAGTGTAAATCTCATTAACTCTAGTGTGAGTTGTGAACTTAAGAAAGGCAGAATTTGGCTTAATGATTTATCAAAGATGTTTAATTTATTTCAGTTAATTAGAACAATGAGGTCATTTCCCATTTAGCTCTTTTACTATATCAACCTAAGCCATCTGTGTGGGCACAGATGTGACTGTCTCTGAACCCTATCAGCATTCCTTGGAGTTTGGGTCATTTGCAGTTGCTCAGATGTGCTGCATAGTGTTCTCTCAGTTCCTTCTCCATCTCATCCCTCCTTTTGGCAGTACACACTTCGTCCACAGTTCTCCCACTTTATAGTGTTGCAGCTAGGATACAGTTGACATCCGATTAAGGTTGTGCATCTTTATGACTGGCCTTAGCCTAGTGGGTTCACAGTCAGAGGATCATGGTATTACGGTCTGCTCGAGGGAGCTGCCAGCAATTGCATGGAGCAGATTTGTTACCCTGAGCTCCCCAGCTATGTAATAATAACACACCTGTTGATACTTGTGATCAGTTATTCACTTCATTTATCTGATGTGCATAGCATTCCTTAAGAGTAAAAATATCATCTGCCAGGCCATGGAACAAGGATTTACTTTTAAAAAATATTAACATTTAATTCCAAAGTCCAAACACATGCTCTCCTCCTCCCCACCCCGGCTGGGCATGGAGATTTGAGGACTAATTTGAAAATGACATGTACAAGAAAAAAGAAGCCAGCTCCTTTAAGGTAGTACTCTATGCTGTCTGTTTGTGTATTTCCTGTCAGTAAAGGATAGCCAAAACATTTGGTAGAATTAAGTAAAACCAAGCATCTCTAGCTTGGCTAGCATTTTGTTGTGATTTTAGAAACAGAAAAAAATAAATTCAAAGTTGTGTTAGCGTTTTTGACATATATCTTCAAGCTATCATTACACAGAAATGATGATGATGGCGATCACTCGCGAATGAGGAAGATTCACTTCCAGGGATCTCAGTAGGGGTCCGCAGGTGGCTCCATAATCCAATCATAGACCCACACGTCTTCTCACAATAAGGACAGATATTTCCAGGAGGGATAGGCACAGTGTTGCTGCACTGAATGTTCTTATGTTCTTTCCATCTGTTCCTCTTTTTCTCTTCTACCTGTCGACGAGCTGTTTCAAAGTGTTGAGATCTCTCCGACGGAGACTTCCTCCATTTTGGATGGTCCTGAGCATGAGTCTCCCAAGTATTGATATCAGTGTTGTACCTTTTCATGTTTGCCTTCATGCTGTCTTTGAAGTGCTTTCTTTACCCTCCATAACTTCGCTGACCTTCTTTCAGCTGTGAGAAAAGGATTCGCTGAAGGAGATGGGAGTCAGGCATGCAAACAACATGACCTATCCAGCGAAGTTGGCGTTGGATAATCATGGCCTCAATGCTGCTGGAATTTGTTTCAGCCAAGACACTGATATTTGTACATCTATCCTCCCAGCTAATCTGAAAGATCTTGTGAAGGCACCATTGGTGGTACTTTTCCAAGCTCTCAAGATGTCTTCTGTATGTGCTTCAGGCTTCCGAGCCATACAGCAGAGTTGGAATAACAATGGCACGGTAGACCAGGAGCTTCATTTCAGCAAGGATGGCATGATTTAAGAAGACTCTCTTACTCAGATTTCCAAAGGCAATGCTCACATAATTCAAGCAGTGTTGTATTTCCATGTCAATGTCTACCTTTGATGAAAGATAGCTTCCAAAGTAGGCGAAATGATCCAATTCTCAAGCATTTCTCCATTGATTTGAATGGAGGGATTGTTTATTTCTCCATTTGGAGCAGCATGATAAAGAACTTGTGTTTTCCTGATGTTTAAAATTAGGCCAATGATCTCATAGGCTTCTGAAAATGGATTGAGAATAATTTGGAGATCTGTTTGAGATTGAGCAACAATCGTATTGTCATCTGCATACTGGAACTCCATTAGGGATGTTATTGTACTTTGTTTTGGACTTGAGTCCGTTGAGGTTAAAGAGTCTTCTGTCCATCTTATACATAATTTCAATTCCAGAAGGGCGTTTTCTGTCAACGAGGTGCATTATAGTGGAGATGAAGATGGAAAACAGTGTTGGAGCAATGACGCATCCTTGCTTCACTCCAGTTTTCACCTCAAATGGTTCTGTTTGGTTTTCATTGCTAACAACCATTGCTGACATGTTGTCGTGGAGAAGTCTCAGAACACTGATGAACTTTTCTGGGCAGCCAGTTCTGGACAGGGCATAGGGCTTCACAGTTTACAGAGTTGAAGGCTTTGGAGAGGTTGATAAAGGCCATGTAAAGAGATTCATTTTGCTCCCGACACTTCTCCTGAATTTGATGTGCTGTAAAGATCATGTCCATGGTTCTTCAAGATGATCTGAAACAGCTTTGAGATTCTTGAAGAATTTCTTCTGCAAGTGGAAAGAGGCGGTTGGTGAGGATAAGGGTGATGACCTTCCCAGCAGTGGCCAACAAGGAGATGCCACAGTCGTTTCCACAATCGTCTTTGTTCCCCTGCTTAAAAATTATAACAATCAAGGCATCCCTTATGTCATCTGGGATTTCTTCCCTGATCCAAATTTTAAGAATGAGGCCATGAAGCTGGTATGTAAATTGTTCTCCTCCTTTTTTGAAAATCTCTGCGGATATTCCGTTAACATTGGCTGTCTTATTGTTCTTCATTTTCCTGATGGCACTCCTGACTTCTGCCAGGGTAGGTGGCAAACCAAGGTTTTCTCTGATTGCTTTTTGTGGGATGTTATTTATCTTATCTTCATCAACAGTTCAGCAGATCCTGGAAATGTTCTTTTGAGTGAGCATTGATGGATTATCTGTCCTTTAGGAGTATTGTTCCATCCTTTGATCTTAAAGGATTGAAGCCTTGAGTGCTAGAGCCACAGACAGCTTTGGTAGCACAGAAGAAGCCAGGGATGTGTCATGGATGTCAGCAAAATGGTGGATTTCCTTTGATTTCTGAATCCACCACTCATTCTTCAGTTCCCACATTCTCCTCGGCACCTCTGACTTTGCTTGTTGACGTGCATTTTTCTTAATGGCAGATACAGAAAGCTTTCTGTTTTCTGTCAATGAGATCTTGAATTTCAGTATCATTTTCATCAAACCAGTCTTGATGTTTCCTGGTCTTGTATCCTATGGTATTTTCACAGGATAAGAGAACTGCTGTCTTGAGTCCTGTCCAGTGCTCCTCGACTCCTGGGTGCTCTGTTGGTAATGTCTTATTCAGGAGTTGCTGGAATTCTCTGACTGAGTGGGTTCTTCAAGCACTCCATGTTTCTCTTGCGCCTGATCTGCTTCGTTTGCATTCTATGTATAGGAGCAATCCTGTTGGGCATGCATGAACAGATGAAGCAGTGGTCAGTCCAACAGTCATCAGTGCTAGTCATGGCTCTCATAATCAGGACATCCTGGTGATTGCGAGTCCGAACAATCACATATTTGATCAAATGCCAATGTTTTGATCTAGGATGCTTCCAGGACATCTTGAACTTGTTCTTTTAATGGAACAGGGTATTTGTGATGACAAGTCCATGTTCTACGCACTTCGTCAGGAGAAGGACCCTGTTAGCATTTAAATTTCCAACACATTCTTTTCTGATAGTGCCATTCCAAAGTGATGAGTCCCTTCTCTCTCTAGCATTGAAATCTCCAAGAAGGATAAAATTATCTTCCCTTGGAATATTTGAGAGGATGATGTCAACCTGCGAGTAGAAGTTTTCCTTCATGATTTCGTGGGCATCAAAAGTCGGGGCATATGCACGCTCAATTGTTGCCTGTTGGTTTTTGACAAGTTTCAGACAGAGTCATAAGGCATTCATTGATGCCAGATGGGAGTTCTGAGAGTTAATCTATAAGTTCATTTTTGATGGCAAAACCAACTCCATGTATCCGTGGCTCTTCTTGTCTCCCTCTCAAAAAGAAAGTGTATCCTCCACCTTCTTCTTTCACATGTCCTTCTGCAGCATGTCGAGTTTCAGATAGAGCAGCAATGTCTATGTTGAACTTCCTCAGCTCACAATAGACAATTGCTGTCCTTCACGCAGGGCAATCACTATTTATATTGTCCATTCAGGCTTGTACATTCCAAGTTCTGAAAATCATCTTTGTTCCTTTTGTTCCTTTGTGACTGCATAGAGGTGTTTCTACTGGACATGGTTATCCAGTCAGAAGTTTATCAAGGCAGACTATGTTTAGGGCACCTTTTCTAGTCCCCTCCCCATGTGGGGTGAGCAGAGTGGATCCTACTGCTTCTGTTCTCAAGAAAAATGACTGAAAACAAACACCCACCACCTACATGTCAGTCCGTGACTACGAACTTCCAGATCTCACAATCCTGTCCCCGTCACCGCTCGCCAATTACTGTAGGACTTTCTTGTTGTGCAGAGAAGATGTTAATTCTCATATGGAAGATGCCTGTATGTGACTTCTTTTAGTTTGGGGATGTTGTTGCACACCAGCAAACACACAGTCCTTGACAGATGAGGGATCTGAGTCCAATGGCATGGAATCCAAGACAACTGGAGACCCTTAATCTGCGGCAGCCTTTGTCTGCCTTCACAGCTGTTGGAAAGGGAGTTCCACTTTTCTTCCGCTTGGTCTGCCATTGACGTCTTCTTCGATTGCTCTTAGTTGGGAGCCTCCCCCTTGATCTTGCCACAATGGGTGAGCCTACCAAGAACATAAATTTCCAGATGGCCTTGTTCTTAGGATCATTGGAACATGCAAGCCTCTCCACTACTAGAAGGTGACAATCCCTGGAGAGGTACACAGAAATACATGTTTGTCAAATAATGGTTCTTTTCCCATTATCTCTTACTTTGATACGTGATTCATTTTAGATCTGACACAATGGCCCTGACTCTTCTCTGACATCAGTTTTGCCCAAATACATTTCTCTTGACGTCAATGAAATTACTGCTGATTTACTCCAGTGAAATGGAAAAAGAATCCTGCCAATTATAGCTAATGTAACAAATCATATGAGAACTAGTTAATTGTACTCCACAAGTAATTAACATGTAACAATACAAACTATTAATATATTTCATAAACCACGTATCAGTAGCCCTTGTATTCTCAATAGTGAGCTCTAGGAGACATAGGTAAAGTTCTCCATTTACAATATGCAATTTTGCTTTGTAGAAACAAAAGTAGTTCAGAGAGCTTCTACAAAATATTAAATGTAAATGGTTTGTTGTGGACTCCACAGCATTGGTATAGAATTCCAGATATTTATCTGATATATATTTAACTCCTAGCAGCTTGTTTTGAAAATATATAATTAATTGTCCTTTTTATTGTTTCATTTAGTATAATTTCTTCTTCTCATCAGTTCTCTGCAGTACAATGGCATGTGCACTCCTTTTCTGTTGCTCTTTCTACACAGCCTCATCAGAGGCACCTGATGTCTTAAGCTGGGTTGTTGTGACAGGGTTGTGTCAGGTTCTGGGAAGCTGCATACAGAGGCAGTTATTTATGCTGACTCATCATGTCAGGTGGTAAGATTGCATCAAGAGGCAACATTATTGTAGCTGACTCACCAAAATAAGTGAATCCTGAAGGGAACTGAGAGAAGAACCCATAAGAATAAAGTCAAGCTGAGGAGAAAATTTTGGTCGAGGATATTTTTTGTTTTGCTTAGATTAGCAAATTTTTTCTAAGTTTAAGGCAAACTTCAGTAAGGAGTGAAATTGTATTAACCAGAGTGTACGACGTTGTGCTAAATGAAGTGGAAACTGCTCATTCCCAGGTGGATTTTAAAGAATTGGTGATGCCCTATGTTAACAAACTGGTATCCTAATAGGAGTGTGATTTATGCATGTTACTTTCCAGTGTAGACAAAGAACACTTATACATTTGCTCATTCATTCTCGTTCACACTATATTTTTTAAGGTGCATCTGTTCTCTAATTTTACTTTGCCCACTGGCACGGAAAAATTATTTCAACAGTACTGTGACAATTCTGGGTGCTGGGAAATACTTTGGGGTGCAAGGCAGGGTTGGCCCATCAATGGGGCTACCTTGTCTTTTGGAATGCCATTTTTCATTGACTTGTTTTGACTGTGTGGAGTCTTTTCTTTTCATATATTCAAAAATGAAGCTCTCAGCAAATTTCTCATGAGAATCTTATTCATGGGCCTTTTATAATAGTCAAGGTGTACTTCCAAATGCTTGTGTGTGTTTGATGCTGTGATATATGCGCCAGTCCTAGAGTTATTCCCATGTCCATACTCTGCTTAGTCTACCTTTTCACTCAGGAATATAAGGGAGGAGAAATAAGTATTGCCTGAGTACACAAGGGAACCCCCCCCCAGACATTTTAGTATACATGCAGAAGCCGTTTCTTCCTTAATAGACGATATAGTTTGTAAAATACACCTTATAACCTCTGAAATGAGAATCATTTTGCAAAATTAGTTAGCAGTTCGCCTCAGTCACTTTTTACTGGTGACTTTGCAAAGGACATTTGAATCTGGGAGACTGCATTAAACCAATCAGTGGTCTGTGGAAGAAGCCAGTCCACTCAATCAAAAGGAAACAAATTAACCTATTAGCCCTAGTTTGATTTCCTGGAGTGTATTTGAGTAAAATACAGTGAAACTGACATTACCTCTGTGCCATCTCCCAATGAAGAGTCTAATGAACCATCGTATAGAAGAAGGCAAAAAACACAGTGGGTATCAAATTGTCTGCCATGATATCTAATTCTGGAGTCACTTTGGTTATTATAACGTTTTTTTCTGAGTTTATAGAAGTGATGGATCATGGCTGTGAAACGTAATTTTTCTGAAAAACAGGGGTCTCTAGCCTGAGAGATTCTGAATTCAGAAGCATCTTTGATAAACTACAGGTGTTGGCCTGTCTTAAGGGTTCCACTTCAATAAAAACACATGGGTCTGGGCCTAGAGAGGCAAGTGACGGTCAAACATGAAATTGGGTTTGACATTTCACAGACACCACATGTACTTGGAAATAATAGCACACCCAGAATGCTTATTCCCTACTTTGCAGCTTTACTTCTTGTCTCTGCCCTTGAATCAGGCATGAAGTATACTTGCTACTGCAATACAGTGAAATCATCATTGCGTGTTTTCTACATTCAGTTTTAATCTCTGACTTTGAATGACTGCCTAGACACGAATTTGGAACAGGTCTGAGCAAGGACAAATAGTTATTTCAGGTGATGGGAGATACAGAGCCTTTCATTTGCTCAAATTTGGCCTTGGTCTGAATTGACTTATTTGATGGCGGTTTGGTAATGAATTGATGGTATCCACTTCAAAGAAACCATTATTGCAGTTTTACACTTTTTAGCAGCCTCGGTGGCAAGACCTAGATTTAGAAGGGTAAAGAGAATGAAATCTCCTCTCACTTCTTGAGGTCGCCTTTCTAGATCAGAACTGGGGCATATTGAAATTACAATATGAAATATACACTCTGGCTGACTAGGCTGGAGTTATTCCTTGGGTAAGTAGAAGACGTAAGACTTTGATTGGAAAACTGAAGTACAGAGAGGTTAAGACCTACATCTTCAAAAGTGGCCTCTAATTTTGTGTGCTTTAATTTCTGGGTGCCGAACTAGAGACACCTAGGACCTAAATTGAGGCAGCCATTCCAGTTTTAAAAATATAAGCCTGAGAAATGTGCAATAAGCTATACAGCAACTCAGTGTGAGAGCTAGAATTAGCATGTGGTAGCTCCTGTCCTCAGTCTGCTAGTCTAAACTGCCTCACTGATTAGGAAACAGGACCATCTCCAGGCTCTCAACAAGCTGTCCAAGTCCTTTGGTGGAGGTGGGGCAAAATCCCAATGTAAATCATTCTGTAGGGGCACAGTGATATTTAATTTAATTGGAAAAGTGAAGTATGTCACTATGAACTTTTTCCACCCCCACCCTCCCTCTCTCAGGCAATCATACCCTTTCATTTTAGCAGCACAGGAACATTCAGCCACTAAGAGCTGTGCCAGCCAAAAAGCATGACTGCCAATAATTATGTGCTAGATGTGTGTGGGCATTAACACATGCATTTAAATGGAATGGAAAAGAACGTATGCGTGGTCCTTAGCGTTTTATCTTTTCTCAAGGCTTCAGGCTCTCTTTAAAATTAAAATAAATTTCAAATAGAAGAAAGCCTCCCTGTCCAGAGGAGAATTCTTAGGAGCCTTAGATAAGACATCAGTTTTTCATGCCACCATTTTGATTTTGTTCTGAGAGGATATGTAATTGGAGCTCTTTTTAGTGCTCATTTGAATAATTAAAGTTTCCAAAATATTCTGACACATTACTACCTTACCAGTTGTTAATGGGCAAATCTAGGGTGCCTTATGGTGCTCCTGTTTCATTTTAATTCAGAATCCCTTGTAACCTTATCCATCTGCTGGTACACACAAGTATGGTAAACAGGATTTTTTGTTAGGTGGAATTCTGCATAGAATCACTATCCTCCAGCATATAATATAATTAATGACCTTCATATAAAAGGGAGTTTTAATGTAGGGCTCTTCTAATAATATACAAATTACTTACATATCTTCATAAGGAAAACAGTAAAAATTTGACTATGATATACTGCTGTACTTTGGGTCATAATGTTAAAAATAGCCTTTACCTTTTCATCTGCAGTTTTTCATTAATTGCTTTGCAATTGACAGTTAGAAATCATGTTAAGGCCCTTTTAAAGGGTTGGCAGTTCACAGTCTAATCTGAGTGCATTTCTCCTCTTTAATAGCACCACATTCTGCCTGCCCAAGGCTTGTGTTGAAAAGGAAAGTCATTTAAATTAGTAATATGGCAACAGCAGGAAAAACAAATGTCATTACCCAAATTCATATCTTGTGCAAGTGAGTGGAGTTCTGTTATTCTTCAGACCTGCTTACACAAGCCTCAGTTTGGCCTATTACCTCTAAAAGTCTATATAGCCATCACTCACACTATTACTGGCGTTTATAAACACCCCCTCTCTGTAGAAACTGGGCTATTAGACAATAACTACCTCTGCAAGGAATACCAAGCTTTCTACACTCGTCTTTTCTTAACCATTTATAAGAAGAGTCACTCCCCAAATGAAGTTGGGAGAGCTATCCATTCATTAGAAAAACTGCACAATTCGAGAAGTGGGTTGATTTTTTTAAAATTTATTTTGCAGCTGAGCCAGATAT
Source organism: Mesoclemmys tuberculata (assembly GCA_007922155.1). Classification (NCBI taxonomy): domain Eukaryota; kingdom Metazoa; phylum Chordata; order Testudines; family Chelidae; genus Mesoclemmys; species Mesoclemmys tuberculata. The sequence continues at coordinate 6,320,364 of ML675643.1, forward strand.
TGATACAGGTAAAATCTATGTAGCTCTTAGGACTGATCGAAAAGTGGCAAAGATTAATAAACTTCATGCATAGCTTGGTATTACAGCTGTATACCTAAAGGTAAATATCCACAGAACTGCATCAATATATTACAGTTGTTTGAAAGAAAGAGCTTGCTAAAATTATTATAAATGATATAATTTGTACCATCACTGTTAAAACTATGGCTCCAAATATGTTTCTCGTATATTAGATTTTCAAATGGCTACCTAGGATTTTAGTTATCATTTACAAGTAAAGTTCAGCATCAGTAATGTCACTGAAAGTTATTGATAAAAATCTGAGCCTGTAAATAGAATGTGATTGCCATTCAGCTCTGCTGTTTTTGATGGAGAATTAGCATTTTCCCAACAGATTATGTACTTGATTTTACACACCTAGATTAGATAATTCAGTCATTCCCAGATTCACTAGTGTCTCTGTGTAGAAAGCAAATGATAAATGTTTGAAAGTAGTTGTAGTAAAACATAAGAAAAACAATATTAATTTGAACTTGGGGATTTATTTTCAGAATACTAAAGTTTATTTTTATCTTATTTTAGCAAAAGTTAGATATTTTTCAGTGATAGTGAGATGCTTTGTGAATCTAATCAATGTGATACTATATCAGATCTAGGATATATAGGATAAGATGGTGTTTAGTCAGGCAATATGTCTCCTACTCACTTTCAACTTTAAATGCAAGCGTAAGGCTATATCACAGATTTGTATTTACAAACAAGTAACCATTTTCTGCAGTCCTTACTTATGTAAGTAATCCCATTGAAGTCAGTTGGACTATTCACATGAGTCAGGGATGCAAGATTGCGCATACGGTCATGCACATACTCAGATGTGTCCAAATCTACAGTGTGTAGTTTTGTTGCTAAAATAATCACAATATGGTCCCCCTGTTTGTGTGATAAATTTAGACAGGACCTAGTCCAAAAATCCTTACTCAGGCAAAACTCTCATTTGAATTCAGTTGAAGTTTTTCCTGAATGATTTGGCTCTTGCTTATTTGCCAGTGCAGAACTCTGTACTAGTATGATATGCATTATGTGATGGGTTATGAAATTTCTGTAAACTGGCTAAGGTTTAGTGACACTCTATAGCCTATAGGAATTCCCTTTTGAATGATATGCATGCATAGTGTAGTTCTTTGTCATGATATGGTCTATAATCAGGAGTGGGTACCTGCTCTGATTATAGGGACTGGTCTACTTGACAACTTGTTAACTTGATTCTTCACGTGTGTTCAAATAAGGTATCTGACATGATGACCATGATTAATCATGGAGTTTTAGCTGTTTTGTCTTCTTGATTGTAGATTTCAGTTTGACATAAAACTGCATATTATTTCTGTGTTTAATCATAATTAGCTGACATGGAGGGACTCTCTGCTACTCTGTATTTGTGCAGTACTGATCACAATGGGGCCCTGGATCTTGGTAGATCCTGAGGCACTAATTAATAAATATATTAAATAATAATATTGCTGAACGCAATTTGTCCTGGTCTACACTGACCACGAGGTCATGGATAGCAACAATCCAGCAACATTAATTCTTCACAATAGTGTCCAAGCATAGTAAAATTTAGTCATGAAGAGACGCTTTAGAAGGAAGGGAAGAATATTCCAGTACTTTAATTCCATGAGGAAGCTTTGCTTCCTTCACCCATTGATCTCTAGTTAGAAAACTGGAATAGACTTTCAAAGAGAATACTTTTTTAGTATATTCCTATGAATCTTACAGACCTTTTGGGGAAGAAGAAGAAAAATCATCTGCCTTAAAATAATGAAGTTAAATTTTAAAAAAGGATCTGTGCCTAATGAGACAAGTGTTTGTAGGATCTATTCCAGAATTCCCTTTTCCAGAAGGTCTCACTAGTTTTTAATTACTGTAGAATGCATTTAGAAACTGAATATATCAAATGCTTAAACATTTGGAATGAAATTTTTTTTCTTCAGTAGGCAACTGTTTTTTCTAAAGGAGGATGAATATGCTGTAAATCTTTGTTTAGAAGATACCTTCATTTTATTCTACATCTTTACCTTGTACGCTGCAGGGGAGGGTAATTACATGTATTGGAAGCTGTGGTAACTAAATTAAGAAATACAGTATTACCCCTCTTCCCCTGATTTTTTGTATAACCACAAAGGAAACCTGCCCAAGACCTTTAAAAGATGAGCCTGGGAGCTTAAATTTATAACTCTGCTAGACATCAAAAATCATGGACTTGTAAAGACACTCATTACAACAATCTGTAACCCACCAACCCACCTTTGTCCTATGACTGCGGAGGAGCTAATTGCCCACTTCATTTTGGATGGTTTCTTGCCACATGCATTCGTTCTTTATGCTTAGCATTCTGCTCCACCTTGTAGTTAGCTGTGACACTCTGATTACCTTTTCCAGACCAGAAGAGCTCTGTGGAGCTTGAAAGCTTGTCTCTTTCAAAAACAGAAGTTGGTCCAATAAAAGATAGTATCAAGTCCTCAAGGAATCCATTTTAAGGCACTTAGAAGAGAGGAAAGTGCTCAAGAAGAGTCAACATGGATTCACCAAGGGCAAGTCATGCCTGACCAACCTGATTGCCTTCTATGAAGAGGTGATTGGCTCTGTGGATGAGGGGAAAGCGGTGGACGTGATATACCTTGACTTTAGCAAAGCTTTTGATACAGTCTCCCACAGTATTCTTATCAGCAAGTTAAAGAAGTATAGATTGGATGAATGGACTATAAAATGGATAGAGAGCTGGCTAGATCATCAGGCTCAATGGGTAGTGATCAATGGCTCCACATCTCGCTGGCAGCTGGTCACAAGTGGAGTTCCCCAGGGGTCAGTCCTGGGGTCAGTTTTGTTCAACATCTTCATTAATGATCTGGAGGATGGGGTCAATTACACCCTCAGCAAGTTTGGAGATGACACTAAGCTGGGGGAGTGGTAGATACCCTGGAAGGTAGGGGTAGGATACAGAGTGACCTAGACAAATTGGAGAATTGGGCCAAAGGAAATCTGATGAGGTTCAACAAGGACAAGTGCAGAGTCCTGCACTTTGGATGGAAGAATCCCATGCACAGCTACAGACTGGGGACCAACGAGCTAGGCAGGAGTTCTGCAGCAAAGGATCTGGGCGTTACAGTGGATAAGAAGCTGGATATGAGTCAGCAGTGTGTCCTGGTTGCCAAGAAGACTAATAGTATATTGGGCTGCATTAGTAGGAGCATTGCTAGCAGATTGAGGAAAGTGATTATTCCCCTTTATTCGGCATTGGTGAGGCTGCATTTGTGGTTTTGTGTCCAGTTTTGGGCCCCCTACTGCAAAAAGGATGTGGACAAGTTGGAGCGAGTCCAGCGGAGCGCAACAAAAATGATTAGGGGGCTGGAGCACAAGACTTATGAGGAGAGGCTGAAGGAACTAGGCCTGTTTAGTCTGCAGAAGAGAAGAATGAGGGGGGATTTGATAGCAGTCTTTAACTACCTGAAAGGGGGTTTCAGGGAGGATGGAGGTAGGCTGTTCTGAATGGTAGTAGATGACAGAACAAGGAGCAATGGTCTCAAGTTGCAGTGGGGGAGGTCTAGGTTGGATATTAGGAAAAAGTTTTTCACTAGAAGGGTGATGAAGCCCTGGAATGGGTTACCTAGGGAGGTGGTAGAATCTCCATCTTTAGAGGTTTTTAAACTGTGGCTTGACAAAGCCCTGGCTGGGATGATTAAGCTGAGGTTAGTCCTGCTTTGAGCAGGGGGTTGGACTAGATGACCTCCTGAGGTCCATTCCAATTCTAATCTTCTATGATTCTATGATCTCATTGTCTCTTTGCATACTGAGGTTTTTCTGTCTGTATGTTAACTTCTATTGATCGCCTAGTAGAATAATATAAATCTAACAATTACCATGCTTCATGTCTTTATTCTGACACTCTCAAATCACTTTACCAACCTTAATTCGTAAAGTGCATTTGTGTCCTAAAACATGATTATGTAAAAATGGTATTGTGGACTCGACAAGCAAGCTGCCATTTCAGTGTGCAGGTGTTGCGAAGGGTCTTATTTGGCCTGCAGATTCTCTGTTATTGTTAATGATGCAGGAGATGGAAAGAATCCAGCTTGATAGTCAGCTTCCAAGGAAAGTTTATGGACTGGTAGACAATATGGTCTACCAGTCCATAAAGACCAGAGATACAACAATGAATATGGAACCTCACAATGCATTTTACAGAGTCATTTTTTAGGGCCGAACTGCACTTTGAGCCTCAGAACCCTTCCATGAGTTATTACAAATAGCCTAGTTGAGTCACAGATGGCTTAATGAGTTTCAGGGGATGTCTACACTGCAGCTGGAAGTGTATTTTCTAGCGTGGGCAGATATAAAGGAGCTAGCACATTAAAAACAGCAATGCCTCTGCGGGTAGCATGGGTGGCAGCCTGGACTAGAGCTGCCTGAGTACAAACCCACCCGGACTCTCTGTGTTCGTACACAGACAACTAGCCTAAGCTGCACCACATGCTAACCACAGCTACACTGCTGTTGTCAGCACAGTAGTTTGAAGAGAGCTACAGTGTCTCTTCTACCCGTGTTGGGAAGCATACTCCTAGATGCAGTATAGACATACCCTCCGACATGTTCTGTGGCTTCATCAAGGTACAGTGGGCAATCATTGGAAAAGCTAGGAATGGAGCAGAATCTTGGATCCAAGTCACCTGCTCTAACCACTATACTTCTCTCTTGTGTTTTTTTTCTGGGAAGAGGGGTTGACCTTTAGTAGAAAGGGCATAATTCTTGCTACAGAGTATCTAGTTTACTGGCTTTCCTGCAGAGGTGCTGCATTTTGGACTGAACTCTCTAATGCACTGATATGTATTTTTCTGGTTCTTGGGCTGGTTGTCAATTGAATATATAAGACCTTGTGATCCCAGCTACTCCTTATCTCATACACTATTCCACAAAGCCAATGTCTGTGTAGAGAAGTACATCTGGCTAGCGATCTCCAGTCATGAATAGTCACAGACTCTCAGTTGTGATTCATTAGCAGTTTTTCTACATAGATTTAAGGTAATTGGTATGAAATATTGTTAGTATTATCTGTTGGTTAGTATTATTGTTAGTATTGGGCGTCTCCACCATGCTTAAGAATCAAATGTGATCTTGTATCATATATTGACAGTTATATACTTGTGTTGGCAGCTATAGGGCCAAATTCTGAACTACAGCACAGTGGGGATAACCTCACTGAAATCTGGAAGATATTTTTGTATGAATTATGCTAAGCAATAAAAACAATGCTAAATTTTATTATTTGTTTTAATAGTAACATATGATGAAAATAGTCCTTTATTGTTGTTTCATAGCTGGGAAATTAAACATCAAGAACATGCTCTAGAGCCCTGGAGTGGAATGGGGTCATGCCTTTTCTCTGGAATTCTGTGTTTGAATTCTTCCTGAGGTCACAAGTGAAATTAATTTTGAAGTCTCATCCTGTGGATATTTGCCCATATGAAAAAATTGCCACCCTGATTGGCATTCTGCTCAAAGGAGACCTAGGACTGGAAAGTAACATGAATGATGCAATTCAGGCAGCATGGAGTGAATGTTACGTGTGGAAGCTTTCACAGTGCCTGCCTGCAGTAGAGTGAAGAGCTTAGCTGCAGAGAGAACAGATGCATTTCAGAGTCTCCCGCCAAAGGGAGTATATTATGCACCATTTTAAACTTTCCCAAACACACACCATCTGTTTCACACTAGATACTTACTGGGGTTGATCAAATTGGAAGTCATGCTGAAAAGCAAACTAAGGTTAGCATGGACAGCTTTCTTAAAGCTTCCCCTCCATTGCTTTAAGCCTCAAATATTGTCCCCACCAAACAGGATGAAGTATTGTAGCTCACTGAGATTGTTGATTAAGACTACATGTGAGGACTGGACAACTGCAGTCAGCACAATATTTCAAAAAGCAAAATATTAAGAATATCTTATAAAAGAACAGCAGGTAAAAACGAGTGATGACCTTCATCAATGGTTGATAACAGTGAGGTGAAAGTACTGAAGCAGATGCAGATATGGCCAGAGGAGTAGTTATTAGGAAAGAATGACTGAAGAATAGGAAACTGTGTCAGACTAATGAAAAATCTAAATTCTAAGCAGTCCTACTGGCATGGAATGAAAAAAATCTGATGGATTTTATAAAAAACTGGCCATGTAAAAATCTTGAATTTATGTGACGGTGAGGACTCCAAATAGACAGGTTCCAGACGGACTCACTTTTGGAATAATGTAAGGACTGAGATTTTCAAAGCAATTTAGGGGATTCATATATTGTATTGAAATTAATAGAAGTTATATCTGAATCCCCAAATCTGCTCTGAAACACTGAACCAAGGAAAGCTCCTCTAGCAATATGTTGATAGTGATACTAGTGGAACAGAGACAAAGAGAGGATTTTCCATGTGTCACAATTGAATAGAGACGCTAATTTACAAGGCCAGAAGATAGTTTTCCTAGATTTAAGACAGAGAATGCAAAAGGAAAGAAAAGAATTTGTGCTTAAGCATCATTAGTAGGTTTGAAAATCTAGACATCAGTCCTGCACCTGTTTAGGGCTCTGAGGCTCAGATTTGTAACGGTATTTCGGCAATGCTCCAATCAGCGTTGCAAGCCCTAAAGCCCAGAGCCAAAAGTTAGGTGCTTAACTACTTGTGAGACTCTGGGCCCAAGTGACTTAGAAGGCTAAGTCCCATTTTTAAAAGTGACTTAGGTACGCAGAAGCTTAAATATTGTAGGAAGCCAATGAGTCTTAAGGGCCAAATCCTCAAAGGTATTTAGACACCTAACTGCCATTGATTTCAAAGAGAGTTGGGTGCCTAACTGCATTTGAGGATCTGGGCCTAAGTACCCAAGTCGCTTTTGAAAATAGGATTTAGCTACATCACTTAGGCCCAGATTTTTAAAGCTATTGAGGCATTTCTGTGTTCAGCGTTGCAACTGCTAAATGATTGAGGAGCCGAAATCTCAAGTTCAGAAAGAGATTTAGGCGTCTAAATCCCCTTGACTATCAATGGAATTTTGGCTGAAGTGCCTACATCCTTTTTGAAAATGAGATTTGGGCTCCTACACTGACATGCTGGAACAACTCCTACCCAAAGAACTTTTTAAAGAGCTGATTATCTTTTTTTTCCTAAGCAAGTAAAGTGTAAAACCTGAGACATCATGGGAAAAAGCATTATCAAAAACTTTGTTTTGAATGTGTTAAGATTGTTTTAGTTACATCTCAGGCATAATCACGAAGAACATATGTCTCAAATTATCTTGTTTTGAAGTGTTGTTTGGTTTATTTAAAACAATTCTAAAATAGAACTATAGACATGTAAAACATTTCTAAAATAGTGCCAAAATACCATGAGAGAGGCTGTGTCTAAGACTTTTTTCCATCCTACCTAAAAGCAAAATGTAGTGGAATTCTTTCTCTCTTTTGAGCATCCAAGATCCAGGCACCTCTGAGAGCCTTAAGTAAGCTCCAAAGAACGCCTGTGCTTGTTAGATGTTCAGCCAGCATGTTCATATAATCTCAGAAAGCAGCCTGATTTGGGGTATTTATCTGAACTGAACATTAAAACTTTTTTGAGGTTCACTCTTCATTAGTCCATTAGACTTTTCATTTAACATTCACATCAGTATAAAACAGTAATGGTATAAGCTATGCTTGTAAAACATTGCTGTTTCTACCATCCTTTGGACTTGACCATTATACTGCCAGGTAGAGTGGACTTCAATAGGGTGATAAATATATCAGGGGGATTAACGTTAGGGAGGGAGAGGAATTATTTAAGTTTAGTACTATTATAGGCACGAGGACGAATGGGTACAAATTGGATATTAGGAAATTTAGACTAGAAATTAGACGAAGGTTTCTAACCATTAGGGGAGTGAAGTTCTGGAATAGCCTTCCGAGGGAAGTAGTGGGGGCAAATGACTTATCTGGCTTTAAGACTAAGCTTGATAAGTATATGGAGGGGATGTTATGATGGGATAGTTTAATTTGAGCAATTGATTTTGGATTATCGGCAGATAAGTCTGCTCAATGGTCTGTGGGAATGCTGGATGGGATGGGAACTGAGTTACTGCAGAGAAATCTTTTTTGGGTGCTGGCTGGTGAGTCTTGCCCACATGCTCAGGGTTTAGCTGATCGCCATATTTGGGGTCGGGAAGGAATTTTCCTCCGGGGCGGATTGGCAGGGGCCACGGAGGTTTTTCGCCTTCCTCTGCAGCATGGGGCATGGGTCGCTTGCTGGTGGATTCCCTGCAGCTTGAGGTCTTCAAATCTCATTTTTGAGGATTTCAATAACTCAGTCATGGGTTCGGGGTTGTTATAAATGTGTATGGGTAGGGTTTTGTGGCCTGCCTTGTGCGGGAGGTCAGACTAGATGATCATATTGGTCCCTTCTGACCTATGAGTCTATGAGACATCCCCATCTTTTCTTGGTGTAATGACATTTCTGACCATTCTTTGAGGGCACCTATTCCATTCCCCCACAAAGAGTGGATTGATATAAGATGTTTTCGCTGTTTTTTATTAATTGTGTGCATACATTTTATATAAAATATTTCAATACTAAGTAAATATTGAAACTCAGATCCAAGATTTTCATACTAGTGAACTGATATATTTTGAAAATAAATTTAGCAAGTGGATCTAAAATTTAAATGAAAAAGTGTGATACATGAAGAGTACCACTTGATTGTTCACAAACAGATATTGTTCCTTCTTGCAATGATTAATTGACACTTCCTTTGTTTTCTGTGTGCAGTTCTTCGGGGTTGCATGTAATGATAAAACTCTGAAACCAAAAAATACAAATTAACTATCAGAAAGATTAAGAAAGAGATTGTTTGTCTACTTACTGCACTTTTTAAACCAACTTTATACCAAGGTATCACAGTGTACCATTTAGCAAATGATATACATTTTTCTAAGTAGATAGTCATTCTAAAAATTAGCTTTTAAGATCATTGTGCAAGCCTAGCCTGAGATCTCTCATAAAGTGAATGTGATGGTGTCAAACTGGTGTGTAGTAGACGTTAGCCTACATCGTCAAATCTCCAAACTACTGCTAAGGAGACTTGCAAAACAGTAGATTTGGCTGGACAACTCCTGTCCTAGAGGCTGAGAAGATTAAATTGACAATAGTGCCAGTATGTTGTTTGCTGATCAGAAAATAATTTAATATCCTCCTCTCCATGATAGAATTCATACAGTTTCCCATATATGTGATCCAGCATATTTAAATATTATGGCCATGTGTGATGGAAAAAAGAATTTGCAAAAGAACTCTATACACGTGTCAAATTTTTATCTTTACTTTGAATTATTTTTCTATTAACCTTTCATTTAATCTACAAGCTTCTTGCCTGAGGCAAAACAGTCTTTACTTTACAAAGCCTTCTGTCTGATTTCAAGACTTTCATATCAACGGACAGACATGGAATAAGGCACCATGTAGCGATAGACAATTTGACAGGCGCTTTGACAAGCTAGAAATAAATTACACGAACATAAAGAACGTACCATAGAGTGCTGAGTGATATACTAATTATACTTTTATGCTTTATGAGTAAGAAACAGTTGAGAAGAAAGACAGAAAGTTACCCATCAGTCATACAAGTTGGGAGATACATTGAGAGCATTGCCTATTCCATCATATACTTCGGAAGTTTATGAGCTGTAAAAGAAATGAGTTTACTGTTCTAAAACATTTCTTTGAAACTTTCATATACATTTTAGGGAAAGCAAATATATGGATAGAAAAAGTAGATGCACTGTTACTTAGTAATACCTGCATAATAAGTTAAGCCTAGTCTCATTTTTGTTACCATTAGCCTTCTTCTCTTATTTCATATATGCCCTATAAAAAGAATTACTATAGCATGCAATAGAAACTTGACTGTAACTCTAATGCTGTATACAGCAGCTGTTTTGACTCTTCTATAACTGGCTTAGGGGATGGATACCACATCCTAAGTAAAAAATACTTTTATTTTATCTAAGTTGGCTTGTGAATGGACTCTTGAGCTTCATCATTTAAGAATGATAACTATCCACCAAAAGTGCCTTGAACAATAAAAAATTGTATTTATTTAAAATTTCACTGTTATTCATTCTCGTCCGTCCTTCCCCCCCCCTCCAGTTGCGGCTTTTATTTCTCCTGACTTCCATAGTTCTTTGCCTTTTGCTTTTCTTTGTGTTTCTGGTAGTTATTTTATGACATTGAGCTAATCAAGTTTGGTTCTTGTTTGAGGGCATTTACATATATATATTCCATTCTAGGTGCACATGTGCCTCATGCACTCAAGTTTGTATTATTTTGACCAGATGGATCTCTTAAGGCCATGTCTCACCTTGAGTGTCTTGTGGCCTCCCACTCGAGAGCATAGAGGGAAGAGCAGCCCAACCAACCTTCAATTCATTCTGGGCAATACAGAATTTGCACAGAATTAATGTTCCCTGCAGAATTTTGTTTTTTCCATGCAGAATTTGTGATTTCTGCATGAAAAAATGACAGCCCAGCCGTGCAGGTGGTACTGAACGCTCAAACCATTTGCATTGGTGTGGCCTCTCATTAGGCAAATTTGGCATATGCAGAGTGCATATGCTGATCTGCAGAAGGAATTTTTCCCAGGGTACCCTATGAATTTTCACATCCCTGGCAGGCTTATGTTCTTCATTCGTGTCTGTGTCTGGACTTGTTGTCATGAAGTGCAATGCCATCCTTCTGCTGCTACTGTGTTCTAGACCTCCTTGTGCCTTTCCCGCTAATTGTACGTTTTTGCTTCCTGCGTGTTTCCGTATTACTGTAGACATTAAGTTCTTTAGAAGTAGTAAATACTCCCACTGTGACTCTACTGGTGTATTTTGTTAAAACAATCTCATTGGAAAGCTCCACCGGATGCGGGCATTACACTCTTTTCTACAGCATTCTGGGACATTGAACTTGGCCAAGTTCTCTCTTTTTCTCTCGCATTACATCAGGCTATGCTGTGCATTGTCTGAGTGAATGTTATTCAAAGCAGCAGAAGCCTGTGACATCTGAAAGTTGTAGGCACAATAGACACACAGCCATTCTTGTAGGCAATTTACAGCAATAGGAACAGGTCGTACTGTGCCTGACTTCCAACAAGGTAGCCAAAGTGTATTCTGCCTCCAGTGACCTGTGAGCTACTATAAAGTATCAAACAATAGCAGTGCAAATAACATATAGTTACATCAGTGGTGTGACAGTAGTGTTAACTGAGGTATCAGTATTTGGAGGGGAAAGGGGAATTGGTCTGATTTCTACACAGGGATGTCAAATAATTTATTTTATGGGGACTTTATGGTAACAATCACTACGCTCGCAAATAAATTCACACAGAAAAATGATAAGGCAAAAACTCCATAGTACCTGTGGCCAAACACGTTTCACATATGATCACTCTATAACTGACCTCTCAGCTCTTATCCTGAAGGAAAACTTGCACACCTTCAAAAGATGATCGTGGAAGCTTAAATTCATAACTTTGCTAGACACTAAAAATCATGGTCTTAATAAATATACTGGACATATGGCTTATTACAACAATCTGGAAGCCACTAACTCCCCTTTTTTGTTCTATGACTGTGATGGTGTCAACAGACCCTTTCACTCTGAATGGTCTTTTGCCATATGTGTTAACTACTTATGCTAAACAATCTGTTCTATGTTGTATTATGTTATGACACCCTGAGTACCTTTCTTAGATCTGAAGAAGCTCTGTGTAGCTTGAAAGCTTGTCTCTATCACAAGGAGAAGTTGAACCAATAAAAGATACTATTTCACCCACCTTATCTCTCTGGTATCTCCATAGTAATTCTATTGAAACTTCCATCATTGCAACGACATTGCTATATTCTAATAACTTTTGGTTTTGTTAGTACTGCCAATGTTTGATAGTTTCTTTGTCCTTAGGCTGTGAAAAATGAAGGGGAACAGTGTTTTGCTGCCCATGAATTGTACATGCCTTGATCCTTGAACACTGTTAAATCATTAGAAGGGAAGTCCCTCTGGGAACCATCATAACATCTCTGAAGAGTCATTTATGAAAATACCTCTCACATAAGGTATATAATTTCCTCTCCCGTTGAGATTCAGACTTCCCTCTGAATTGTTTCCAAAAGTTAATCAGTGAGCAGGACTGGCACATGCTGCTGGGCTTTGAGCATATTTCTATCCTGTGATTTGTCACATACTTAGTAATACTTTGCATGATTTTCAGACATATCCTGTTAGGCTTCCTTGCTTAAGGACTTCAGATTTCAGGGACATTGTTCACAGCACCCAACTGCTGGACATTTTTAAGGGTTACACATCCGTGGAATACATGATGCCACTTGACAGCTCCAACTGATCAGAGGATTTAAAAGAAGCTTATATTACTTGTCTCTATTGTGAAGGCTCTGTTGGATGGCTTTTCCAAATGTCCGTACATATCTGTACTACCTAACCTGGATGCTGTTAGACTGTGCTTCTTCTACTCTTTCCAACTGTTTGATATGAGAAGTCCTAGGAAGGTTTTCTTTGCCATGTATGATTCAGCAAAACTGCTGCCATGGCGTGGTTTTAGCAGTGCCCTGCTGCACTGGTTTTAGTATGTAGTGCATTAATTTCTTTGAATGACAGACTGCAAAGTCACGGTTTTAAGAATGGGTTATTAGAGCTGGTCCCAATTTTTTGACCAAAGGCTTTTTGTTTTTGTTTTGGTTGGAAATAAGCCTTTTTTCAAAAACGAAAAAATGTCACAAAAACTATTCACTTTTCATTTTTCACAATTTGTTGTGACCGTTTTTATCAAAGATTAAATAAATATGCTATTAAAATGGTTACCCATCTTCATTAACTGAGAGTTTTCTTTAACACTTTCAATAATGTTTATGATAAAATTCAGAAAAAATGAAAATGGGAATATTTGAATCTTGGCAAAATGGAAACAACTTTGGCATTTTTAGTGGAAATGGTAAAAAAAATCTCACCAGCTCTAGCTCTGGCTATCATCATTCTTCATGATTATGTTTTATGAACTGATAATGTCCTTTAGAGATCATGCACAGAGAGTAGAGAGTTGAAATTCTTGTTCCTCTTAAATCTAAATTAGAATTTGGAATCTTAATGTAGGTTACAAAACAGCTTAATCAGAAGACGATGGTCTCACTGGGTACAGTGTTTATATTCAGGGAATGAGAGATGGATTTGCATATTGATCAGAGGATAAAAATAAATACTAAACAACTCCATTACTTCCTGTGCACTATCCAAGCTAGACACTGAACAAGGTAGGGATCTTGTGGGAAAAAAATAGGAAAGAGACTATGTAATTAAAGATTGAATTATGATGGACGTGCATAAGGCGGTAGAGTTAAGGCTACTTGAGCAAACATCACTTTGGTATTTCTATCACAGTGTTTTGAATGGAATGTATATGCCCAGTACTCGGGGAAGTGAAGGGGAACATAGTATCCATTTAAAACTGCGGGCAGGAGGGAGTAAATGGGCAGTAAATAATAACCTAAATTGGAATGTGGCCAGGACACTGAGATAATCATCTCTACTCTGACAAAAAGTGTTACAGGGTTTGTAACAATCAAAAATGGACAGAATCTCAGTTTTAGGCTTCACTGGAAAGACCACCTGCAGCAGCACACCAGAGATCTACCATGCTGGGACGCTTGCAAAGGGCTGACTCAGAAAGACGGTGCCATGACCATTGAAAAAAGTAATTATGGTGACTACCAGACAGGTGTTTTTGGGAGACTTTCCACCAATATTCTGTCCTAGCTGAGCCAGCCTCAATTTTGAGTTCTAACTTGTATGGCTGTATTTCATGCCTCACATGGGCCTATGCTCCATATGGCAAAATAGCACCAAATGGGGGGTCAGTTGGCATCCTGAATTATTTCGGAAGTTACCACATGAATGTGGACATTCTGCAGTAATCCCAGTTCTCCCTAATCAGTGTTACTCTTTAAATTCATTGGATGTGTCTGTCTTCTACCAGCTGAGCTGGGGTGCTGAATTGTAGTCAGGTCCTTATATCTTCTTTTTGGAATATTTTAAATAATAAGATGCCATTAAGGGAGCAAATGTGACTAGCAGCTGTAAATTAGTATGTGTGTTGATCCTAATACAACTGAGAAATCAAATAAGAGTTTTTAGTAAAGTCCAAATTTTAACAGTACTTTACCATATTTACAGCCCTTACTCTCACTTGCAGTGTCTGCATGTGCCTTATTGTCATGGAGTTTAGTAATACTGTTAGCAACATGAACTGGGCATTGTTGCCATAACTGGTTGACCGAAAACATTTGTCCACAAACAATTTATTCAATATTTGATGAGGTAAGAAAAGTTAAAGTTTTAATTAAATAGTATTTGGTCATCTACAGAATGAGATGAAAAATGAAGATAAAATAATTTATTTGAAGAAAAATGCCAAAATTTGTCAGAAAGATTATGTAGCATGTATAATTGGATCAGCTCCAACAGGCATATCCTACTAGTATATGAATGTATTTGACAAATTTCTCACAATGCTTTTTAGTGAGATAAGGTGGGTGTGGTAATATTTTTTTATTAGTCAAACTTCTGTTGGTGAGATAGACAAGCTTTCGAGCCAGATAGAGCATGTCTTCAGGTCTGGGAAAGGTACTTCCAGCATCACAGCAAATTGCAAGATGGAACAGATGATTTAGCATAAGTAGTTAGCAGATAGGGACCATTCAAGGTAGAATAAATAAATACTTACAGTATTTATAGCTAGATCTGACTTTACTGACCACTCCCTGATATTCGAGATATTCTACATTAGCGAGGTCCTTCTCTTAGGAAAACAGACAAAAGAGAAGACCAACAAATACAAGGAACAAACATAGGGCTGCAAAAGTTGTGATTGTCTTGTAATGAGCCAGCCTTCCTGTAGAAGTGTGCAAGGGTTCAGGATGGAAGGTATTCTAAAGACCTCTGGAAAGGGGTTGGCCAGCATCTTGATGGGGAGCTTAGTCCCTTGCTCCTGCATAACTCATTTTGGGGCTGAACCAGCCAGGATCTGAGTGGGAAGCATAGTGCACTAGTTCCAAGTATACTTACGTAAGGAAGTCATGTTCTACAAACGGCTGAAAATCATCCTATATTAAAATTATCCTGTAATGGAAGAGCTGATGGGCAACAGACATGCAGTGGACATAGGAGACATCTAAAGATACTCACAGAAAGAACTTTCAGCTGTGTAATGTTGACGGGCGAGTTAGAGAACATTGTGAAGCTGCACTTGCCTGTTGAAATAGCTAGCAGTGAACAAAAATGATGGATTGAAAGAAAATAACCATTGGCATGATCATGAAATAAAATATCAATGAGGTCTACAGCCTCAGGTCATTTCCAACTTCTTGGCCTCACCAGCAGTAATAGCATTTCTGCTCCATCTGTGGTAGAACATGTAAGCTTCAAATCAGATGATACAGCTAAAGATGGATTTGTAAAGTCATGAAACCTGCATTTTTCAATTAATATGACAACCATCACTTAATATTGATGGGAGCTGAAAGAATTTCAGATTTGTAGTTTACCATCTAGAATCACCACAGAGAAAGATTTTTATAGTCAGGAACAGCCTTTCATTTCTGTTTCCCTCCTCAGAGTATATATTATAGAATGGTGACTGGTACATAATTTTACATCTTTGGCAAAATCTGACCTGACCCTGTCAAACCTCAAGAGACACTTCCTTTACTTTAAGTACCATAGTTCTCCCTGATAATGATGATGATAATAATAAAAAAAAAAACCTTCCATAAGACCTCATCTATGAGTGAACTAGTTTTCTTCCTGTCATAAATGTCAGGTACCTGGCCTGTGATGAACATGAATGGTGACATTGTAGGTGTTTTAGAAATGTATATAGATAGCTAGACTAGATAAATGGATAGGGCCATGAAAGGTGGGAAACCCAGATTAATTTGCTTGTAAACACAATGGCCTCCATACGCAATCATAACAGCAGGGCATCTGTAGCAAAGAATACTATTTAGATAGGCTAAATCAGTTTGTAAAACCTCTGGTATCAATGAATACAATATGATTATTAAGGAAATAGTTTTCTAACTATAAAAGGAGTATGAATTTTTTACTGACTTGTTACCGATAGGTGAGATCATTCAGAATTTAACCCGACTAATGACACCAAGAATGGATGTGTGTGATGAGAGCAAAGATTGCATTACTACTAGAGCACTAATCTGCTGAGTGTGTGTGGTTTTCATACAGCAGTGAAATACATCAGCAAGTTTTTCTAAAATAAAGACTCATCTAGTGTCCAGTGATTCTAACAATTTACCAGTGAAAGTATAAATAGTTGTGAGCTCTAAACTATTTAAAATGTTAGGATTCACCTAAAATGTGCAGTTGGCCAAGCTTTCTGTGGCTGAAAGAATATAAAGCACGACTTGGGTATTTGATTGGTTCTGGGTTGAATTAATTCCTCTATTTAGATCAAATAACTGTAGTGAAGTTCTTACTTATATAGTGCTTTTAATTTCTGAAAGCTTATAATTATTGTATGTGTCCCCTTTAAGTGACACAATGTGTAGAAGAGGTGGATTGAAAAAATAGTACCTCACATTTATAAACAGTTAATGTATTTTGGTAATTTCAGTTTCTATCAACTGCAGTATTTCAGATCACTTGTCCCCAGTGGACATATATATTTAAGTGGAAATACATATTTAACATAACAATTGAATATATATGTATTTGATTATATATATTTCACACAAAATCTACATTAAGAGAACATTATTGATGTTACAAAGTCAAGAATTCAAAACTTAGGAAATGCGAAAATTAAAGTTACCCATGCAGCCTTAATTTGCTCCCCATGCGCGTATTCATTATGATATGGTCTTGAATTACATGATCACATACTGTTTTATCCACAGGACCCCTGAATCATTCAATGCACGCTTAGTGATGCACTATTCTGTATTTTGTTTTCTTATCACCGTTCAGTGTGTGGCTTCAGGCCTTATTTGCTGCACAGTATTCAAACACTGCTCTTCAGACAAGGTCATTACTTTCCTCTGGGGCTTTTCTGTGGTCATCATTATAGTATGTGAATGCTTCACAAGTGTTAGTTAATCAATTTTCACAAGACCCCTATTAGATAAGTGGATATTATTAACCCCATTTTATAGATGGGGAACAGAGGCACAGAGAGACAAAGGTGAAAAGTTTCCACTCATTTTGGGGGCCCAATTTCAGATGCCAAGCACCTTATTTTTCAGAGTATGTAGTATTATGTAGCACTTAAATGTTCCAAGTAGCGCTGCTATTGACTTCAGTTGCAATTGTCCCAATCTCTTTGCTCAGCCAGTCCTAGTTCTTCCACAGAACACTGGCTCCTTGTCAGATCTGTCTCCCTTCCTCCCAACCTCCTCCTCCCTGCCCCACTAGTTCCTCATCTGTCTCCTTGTTCAGTCAGTCCCACTTTCCCTCTTCCCTCAACCCCTTTTCCCAATCTACTCACCGCACCCATCCTGATCTGGTTCTTCTCCACTCTGCATTCAATTGAAGTGCCTTCCTTCTCCACGCAGCCTGGTCATCAGTGGGGATAGGTGGGACATTGCGAGAATGAGAGAGACAATCTCCCTTTTCTCAAATTCCAGAGATCGGACTAGGACCTGACATAGCCTGGAGCAACCACACCTGCAATTGCAAGGAAAGTCCTACTCAGCTCTAGGTTGGAGCATGCTCAGTGCAGATGAAACCTTCGGGGATTTATGGTGAGATGCTTTAGCAAGTCTCTGCAGCACATGGGCTGCAAACTGATTGTTCAAAGGTTTATGACCTGGCCAAATTTGGTCAGATTTTCATGGGAATGGCAAAAGGCACAAAGGCCACACTGTTTTTCAAATCTCTTTTCCAAAGTATGGGGCACTAGAGCTTCCCAAAGAAAAGGTCACCATAACCTGCTAACATGAGCAAAAACATATTTTTCCTCAGTCTCATTCTCAGAAACGACTGAATCATTTTGGCTGAAGGTTCAGAAAAAAAAAATCAATCAGTCTGAAGCACACACCTGGCGTGAAAAATTTCAGCCCAAACAATTAAAGTTTGACAGATTTATAAGCAGCAGGGCCTTACTTCAGTGTGCTAACTGTATTCTTATGATATTCCTGAATGCATATGGCAGAGTAGTAATTGGCTAATAACTTATTAGACAATCTGACCTCTGCTATGTGCTTTGCAAAAATTGGCAGACATTTATTGTTGGTCTAAGGGGTGCTTTAAAACAAAGTGAAAATTCTATATTATTTCTAGGAAGATGGGCAATTGAACTTTACTTTAGACTATTGTAGTACTACCACAATGGAACTATCAGTCAGACAGACATATTAACTAAGTGAGCCATAAATTCTAAGATCTTGCAATTGTACTTTCCAGTTTTTGACCACCTATAGTTTGCCTGAAAGTTATTTTTCTTGCACCCGACTTCCCACACATACAGTTGTTCTTTCGCCTCTGATCTTTAATGCGGATTCTTTCCAGTTGCCTTCCACCACTTTCTGGACTTACTGAGCATATACTGTTACTGCACAGAGACCAGCCATCAGTAATTCCAAGTGTATTACCAGCTATTCCTGTCTGCTAACCAACATCCTCCTGACACTGAGCATTCCAAATTACACACATTAGGCTTCTATAGGTCTGTGAAGAATTAGGTTTCATATCCATATTCTGTATGTGCATTTGCTGCATGTTAACCAATGTGTTATCTTCTCTTGAAATCCCCATGATACAATTTTTCTCAACTAGTATTTTCTTTGATCTATATGCCAAAGCAATATGTGACTTGATATCAACCTTGTGTAACTTCTCTGTGCCTGTCCCTGCTGTTTTGAAACCAGTATTTTGGGTTCTTTTAAGATTGTGAACCAGGTGTACGCTTAGATTTTTAAACATGATAGCTGAAGATATCTCTCTTAATATGAGCTGAGAAGCTATTTTTCCCCTTGAAAACATAAGTCATGGAAATAAGCTAATATGAATACCCTATGGATGGGATACCCAATTAATTTCTAATCTAAAGTTGGAGAGCCAAAGAATCCTAGTGGCACAGCTAAAACTAGTTCAGAATAAAAACAAACTTAGACCAAAGATTAGACCATTTGCCTAGCTGGTCACAAAGCTTAGATCAGATTTAGTGAAAACTTCCTTCTTTTCCCTTCCTCTCTCTGGCTCCAAATATAGGCACTTGCACCAGTCTCTTTGCATCACTCCTCACCTTTGGATGTCTTATAACAGGGTTTGACAGCTATGGCAGCCGCATCTGATAACTTTGTTTGCAATTGTGGATAGCACAATGCTCTCAGAGGTACTTAGCTCCAGTGTGCATAAAATTTGATTTTAGTGGCATTGGGGGTCCTGGAGAGATGCTGTTGGTTTCTGCAATAAGATCTGCAAAAATCTTGGCAGGGGCCGTGGGATGAGGAGAGGAACGTTCGCTATATCAGAGTGTGGCAGGCTGGCAAAAAGGGGTCAGTCATGGCAGTCTATATGTAGGAAATGGAGTTGTATGCATGAGGACACCTGAGGGATTTGATGACCTATTAGAATATTCAAGTTGGTGGAATGGAGGAGAAGGGAGTCTTAAATACTTTTTACTATAGTTTGAATGACTTTGGGTAAATATCCAACGTTTTTGACACGTACAAAACCAAACTGAACTTCCACTCCTTCTGAAGTTCACCTACAATTAGTTTGAGACTCCTGGATTTCTACTGGAGGTTTTGTTGTCTAAAGGAACAATCTTCTACAATCACATTCTGTAAAGGAGATAAGCTGAGATTAGTCTATCTCCCTTTTCTGGGTTGTACAGCATATGGTTAGTACATGCATGGGTGTATATATATGCAGTAGTACATTAATAATTGCTTAATAACTTAGAGTATAGCAGTTCTCGAGGCACTGGGGAGAATCTGCAGCCAATTAGTTGTAAGAGGGCTATGGAACAAAGTTAAAGCATTAAATTATTGCTGGAAAGGTGTGCAGATAAACTTTAGAGTAGACTGGTGTATTAGCACTACAATGGAACTATCAGTTCTGTATAAAACATTAGTGTGACAAATTAGTGCTTTGATCATGCTAGATATAACCATATTCATTTGTTTAATTAAACAATCTAGGCTTCTCTTGGTGTGGGTCATTTTAAAAAATGTTAAAAATAAAATTAAACACATAATTAAGCTGACAAGAGATAAAGACCCTTGTGCAGCAAGTTGAAGGCAGTTAATTTATAAGGAGCTTGGTCCCCGAAGGCTGTGTAGTTTATTAAAGTTACTGAGGCAGAGATGTGATAAAATATTTTATGTAGTTCTTTAAAGGCTAAATTGCTCTGTCACTTTTTAAGTCTATGGGATGCAGTCAGTTAGGGTGTCTTGTTATGTTATTTTTTCCCTCATAAAGTAAGCTAAACAAAACCTATGACTATATTAATAATTTCTATAGTTCCCTTGGTAACATTTTCAAATGTTCTCCTGTGATAGGTGTACCTTTAAGCTTGGTGGCCAGTCTGGTTGTGATATAGCTCACTAAAAATGTGGTTTCCATCTCAAAATGCCAAGGCAAAAGACGTATAAGTCTTAAGAAGAGGGAGATTCATGAAAATCTGGGAATTCTGCAAAGATCTCTCTGATAAGATGTCATAGCAATACAGGGAGCAAAGGGTTACCAGGTTCCTGCCTAGCTTGATTTGGGTGGGGCTAGAGAAGAAAAGGAGAAACGAGGGTAAAGGAGCCTATGAGAGTGAAAGGATGTATTTTCTTCCAGTTGCCTGAAGTTGGAAAGCCCACCCTTTGCGGGTATTATCCAGTAGCTTGAGTTGATTTGTTCTGGGTTTGAGTTTTCATTTTTGGAAAATAAAACAAGGACTTTGATGAGACGTATATTAGATACTTTACTGGTGACTTTATCGATTGACTGGTGGCTGGTGACTTTACTGGTGAGTCTGCATACTGGTTACAGTCTCCTGCCTCCACAATGCTAGAAATAGATTGTAAAAGGTATTTGCACTACCGAAATTGTGGCTTGTCATGCTCTGAAGTAAGCAAATTTATCAGTTTTATCTCAGATATGTTTGAAAGTTGATGACCAGCCGAGTTATTTTTATGTCCTTTTCACGTGCATGCTTCCATCTTCTTCTGCTGTCCTTAAGCAATCTTATGTCCATTCCATCCTTGATCCTTATCAAGCTTACAGGAGTAGCTGCTAACAGGCCACAGACGTTTACTTTCTGTGGCATTTCCACTGCATAACTCCCAGTTTCTGCAGGCCATAGGGAAGTGACAAGCAGAGGAGGAGAGGCAGAATATGAGACAGGGATGAAGGAAATAATAACAAGATATCAGCAAAGACTAAACACGATTTATTGAAAATAAATTTTTACACAGTACCAAGACTTTGAGAAAATGTCTCCCCCCATTAAGTACGCTTTATACAAAGTATATCCCCTCCCTTCCCTTTGACTCCAAATCCCATTTCTAAAGGCTTCCATATTTATAGGGTGGCAGTCTCGTCAGTTATTTGTATGCAGAATGGGGGGCATGTTTCCTGTTCTGTAACATGGAGGGAACTAAAAAAAATCCTTTATCCTAAAGGACATGATTGTATACAGGAGAATTCTGAAACAGCTGATGATCATGCTCTGATTTTGCAACAGAAAATACCCAGGATCCAAAGTATACAAAGTTATGAGAAAAACTGGTTGTAAATTTTAGTCATTACTGTCTTTATGGTCGTGTTCAAATCCTTACCACTATAGACAAGTGGAGGGCCAAAGCTTTGTCTGAAGGACTGCACCTAGACAGCTTCCTTTTGATTGTGAGAGTGCAATTTACAAATGTAGGGGATTTTTGTTACAAAGCTGAATTAAAACACAAAACAATGTAAAACTTTAGAGCCTACAAGTCCACTCAGTCCTACTTCTTGTTCAGCCAATCACTAAGACAAACAAGTTCATCTATATTTATGGGAGATAATGCTGCACACTTCCTATTTACAGTGACACCTGAAAGTGAGACAGGTGTTCTCATGGCACTGTTGTAGCAAGCATTGCAAGGTAGTTATGTGCCAGATATGCTAAGCATTTGTATGTCCCTCCATACAATGATGGCTTCAGCCACCATTCCAGAAAACATGTTTCCATGCTAAGTTGCACTTTCACGATAAAGAGATTGCACTGCAGTACTTGTATGAGATGAATTGAAAAACACAATTTCTTTCATCTTTTTTACAGTGCAAACATTTATAATAAAGATAATATAAATTGAGCACTATACACTTTGTATTCTGTCTTATAATTGAAATCAATATATTTGAAAATATAGAAAACATCCAAAATATTTAAATAAATGGTATTCTATTATTGTGTAAATAAGATCAAAATTGCAATTCATCGTGATTTTTATTATTCTTGCAATTAATCGCAATTAATTTTTTTAATTGTTTGATGGCCCTAATTTACAGAAATGCCATATTAGTTCACTATATTCAGATGTTTATCAAGATTATGCCCAGTAGCTGATAACACAATATTTATTAAAAAGTTTATTATACCGTATTTTAAAAAAGATGAATTCAGGACAAACAAATTGTTACAAGATGGCTAAAATGTCCTTGTGTTTAGTATGTGAATTTTGAAAGCATTGAAAATTCATGGTTTCATGCTTTCACTTTTTCATAAAAATTACTATTGTAGATGAAACAAAAAATCAGTGTTTGAAAGTAAAGAGGGAGATTTGGTTCACTGTGATGTAATGAAAACTGAAAAACAATTATGCTGTTGTAATCAAGGTCTCAGCTACAAATAACTAATTTCATTCCTCTTCTACTGGTCCAAAATATACAGCTTATTGTTCGTAAAATATTTAGATATCTTTGAATTATTTATTGAGCAAAGGATGCCTGGACTCTTTTAACATAGAAAGAAATGAAAGATTATTTCATGTCAACCCAACAGAAGACAACAGTAAATCTGTGATGTAAATAATGTGTCTTACAGAGGACCCCAGTAATATTTGTATGTGCCTAGATTGTACTTAGTCCTTGCTTATCAAAATTGGTTTTTCTAGCATTATGGAAATACTTTGCCAGAATGGATAATGTATTTTGTGCAGCTAGCTATTCTTATAAGACATTCTCCTTTGTACTAATTATAGACTAGATGGCAAGAAAGCCTTTCGGAGAGAAATACAATCAATATTGTCAGTTGTTTCCCTTATTTCACAGAGGAACATTTGCAATGCTAGCTAGATCAGTGTAGACTCTGTGACTTTGTATATGTTGTCACCTAAACTTGGACTAGCTTTCCTCCTCCTGTGCAACCACACATGTTCTCCCTCTTTTCCTTCAAGTCCTCCTCAAATATCATTTCAGTTGGCTAGTTTTCTATCATCAATCTCACCTCTCATGCTGTCTGCTCCCCTCTTGCGTGTGAACACATGGATATAAAACAGCAATGAAAAATATGACACAGGAACAAAACAAATTGCATTAATTTTGTCCAAAGAGCAGTTTTCCCTTTCCCAGTTTCCTTTCTTTTCCTTTCCTCCTTTTGTTGCCATGGTGAGCACACAAACTTATTTAAAATCAGTGCTCCAACTTAGACCTCGTCTTTGGATCCTGCAAATTTTTCAGTGGAAAACCTTTGCACATGCTGGAGGTTTTGAGGCCCACTCACATGGAACAAGGATTGGGACCTTGAGCTGTAAGCTTCCCAGGGCGGGAGCCATGTCTTTCTAGTTGTCTGTAAACTGCTATGCGCATTAATGGCACTTAATTATTTTTATTATTTTTAATAAAGACCTAATCCTGCACAGTTTGTGACCTCAACATTCGCATTGACTTCTATGGACATTGAGGCCCAGATCCTCAAGGGGATCCTCAATTTCAATTAGCGTCAAGTGCCTAAGTAGCTTTGAGGATCTGGTCCTCAGATACTGAACACACACAATTACTACTGAAATCAATTGGAACTGGGAGTATTCAGTCCTAAGTTTGGCTCTGACCCTGCAAACCCTTAAATTGTGGCTGTGCATTAATAGTTCCCCATTCTGCAAACTGACTTCAGTGGGTCTCCAAATGGGTGTACAAATGCTCAGTAGTACATCTGCTTGCAGGATGGGGGACATCACTATGACTTATGTAGCATGTTGCATCTTCAAACTGCTTTACAAACATTAATAAATTAGTGAAATGTTAAGATTAAAGATAATGCTGTACTCCATTTTAAAAATGAAGTACATTTAATATGGAAATTGACATCTGGGATCAGAACAGTGTCCCAGCTACACTAGTATCCTCTGAGAATTAGCTGTTTCAGAGGAATAGGCAGCAATGGAATAAACGTCCCATACAGTGTTTCTTTCCTAGCTTCATCAGCAACTGCAAAATATTTTTAAAATCAGAAATATAGGGATCATTTTCCTATCTGTCAAAACAAAAAACAGAGTAAATTACATATTTTCCTGCTATTTTCTTCAAAAAATCCCTGGAATGAAACCTCAGGCTATATCCTGTTCCCACTGAAGCCAATTAGTTTTTTGCATGAACTTCAGTAAGAGCAGGTACAGGCCCTTCAAGATGAAGACTTTCTATCAACATAGTTTATAAACCCCTTTGATTTCTGGAGTGCTTCTAATATTCTGGGGTAGGATTTATGCTCTGGCAGGGCTCGGAAATGTTTGTGACTTTCACAAAATGTTATATTTCCCATTTAAAAAAACATATACAGGAATTCTACTGCTACTAAGCTATTGAGATGGACTTTTTTTCCTGGTTTACTAAAAGCACAGTCAACAGTGGTAAAGATGTAGATCTTTGTAGTTGGAGAATTTGAATTATATCCCCTCTACTCTAGTTTAAGAAGAACAAATACTTGCAATGATGGTGCCAACATGTTTTTTATCTGAAATTTGGCATCTAAAGGGCATATTCCTGCAAATGTTAGTCATGGAAGTTCTCTCATTAAGTCAGGGGAGGTTTTGGTTTGAGTAAAGGTCATTTACATGAGTGAGGGTTGCAACATCATGCTCAAGTTCTACCAGATATTAGTCCTGTGTTTTCTTTTGCTTGTGGTTTATTGCCCATATCATTCCATAGTTTCAAAAGATATCTTTTGAAAATTAAAAAATTAAGAAAAAATCCCCTGAACAAACTAACAAGCAATAACCAAGTTATCAGTTTCCCATTCTAGCTGTTGCTATAATTGCAGTAAGAACTCAGTGACATCATGAATTTAAAATGTATGTGAGAATAATTAACATTTTGGACAGCAAAGCAATATGTAGCGTGGTATGCTAGGCAGCTTTGAATTAAATCTTGTCCCGCTCATTTTTTGTTACTAATGGGAATGTATAGTATGTTTACATTTTGGATGTTAATGATATTTCCTGGGATGCCATGAAATAATCAATGATTCACGTGCAAAATTCTTTATATAGTGCTGGCATAATTCAGTTGGAGAATTTAAGAAGTTTATGGGTATTCTCCTTCCCCGAGATGGAATGTTATCACTGGGGGGTGTTTGGACAGGACAAGAACTTGACTGTATAGATAAGATCAAAATCTTTGTTTTACTAACCAACAAGTGGATGGATTAACTTCTAGATGTTCTTGTTATTTATGTGATTTGTGAAACAGTATCAAGCGCATATGTGGAAAATCAACACATATGGAAGTGCAGAAAAGATGTTTAGCATGCACAGTGACTGCTATCTAAACAAAAATGTCCTCTGTTCACTTCTACATTCAAATTTTGATGAAAAATATATTTTGTTGGATTTTTTTTGTGACTAGCTCCAGTTGCTGGTCCTCAGAGGCGTAGTGCACATCAAAAGCATGGGAGGTAGGTTACAGTGTATGTTTTGGGCAGTGTCCATGAGCAGGATGAATCAGGGCCCCATCTGGAAGGGAAAACCAGCTGTGTTTGAGTACTGTACATTTAAAGTGCATCTGAAGCTAGTAAATGAGAATTATGCCCTATTTGTGATTGTTTTTTAATAATATGGCCCCAGGTTGAGACTTTGAATGACAAATTTAAACCCAAAATAAAATTTTTTGGCTCTGATACGAACCCCTGAAAATATGGATTGGATTGGAAACTCTTTTTGGTGGTGCTAACACTGTCATTATAAGCTAATCAAACAGTGCCTTTAAAAGCACAAAATAGGAACATTGCCTCTGAATGGTTCCATTTTGATACACCCCTATATTGCCCACCCTATACTGTTGCAGTATTTTTGGGGAAGGTTTTCATAGGTAATAATTACTATAGTGTGCGGAAATTAACAGTTGTGTTAGAATAGGTTAACTAGACCTTCTAATAGGTTAGAGTTGGTGAAGTGTTTCCTTTTTGGGTCATGAAAATTTATGCCCCCTTTTTGCCTTAGGAAGAGGTTTAACTTAATCCTTAAAGTGTTGTGCAGATTAATGAAGAGATAGAGTAAGATTTATTTGTTATGTATTCTACATTGTATCAATAATGTGTGCAATGCATAGTGTATATCAAAAGGCATATATATATATATGCATGTATATGCCCAATGTGTTTTGTGGAGCAGTTACTTGTAGGATAGGCTTAAATTTTAGTTGTTACGTCTTTTTAATGAAATGTTTATCACACCATGAAAGAAAGTATACAATACTATGTGTTCGTACTTTCTGATTGAGCTTTTATTTTAAAAAAATCCATAGGACAAACATACACTAAACAGTTACAAAAAATATACTTGCATTCTCCAGCTAGATCTCCTCATCTGAGCTGGATAAAAGTGAGGGAAATGTTGATAAAAATGTCTCTGATATTTTTCATGTGCTGGTTATGTATATTTTGCAGCAGTATATTGATTTTTCTGAATATTTTAAAATATTCTGAAAATGTATTCATATTGACGAATGTTAAAATTTTAAATCCATTTTCCTGTGAACATTCACGTATGTGGATTTGGAAAAAGCTAGAAGGAGGATGAAGAGGTACTCTACAAAAGCCACTTCGTTGGTAGAATAAAGGATTTAGAGGATAAAAATTCTGTTCCCACATTTACTACTGATGGGCTTTAATAATAGTCTACATGGATATAACAGCTCACAGTTATTATTTAGTAGCTGTATAAATATTGTCCTCCCCCTTCTATAAATAGTGAACCAATGTTGAGAAAGGGGTAAGGGCCTGATCCAGTTGTCACTGATATCAGTTTGATGATTTCTAATGTGTATTGGGTTCTAATGGCTTTTCCTGTGATGTAGTGGATAGGGGGAACCAAGAGAACTGCCTTAGAATCCTGAATCATCAACTAACTTGTGATCTGACCTTAGATAAATCACTGAATGTCTCTGAGTGTGTATCTCATCTGCACAATGGGGTACTGATGATTAGCTACTAAAAATGTTTGGAAAATGCAGTGTATGAAAATGTTGAGTCAGTAGCAGAGGTGGGAATAGAATTCAGGATCATTTGACTCCCAGTTCCCTCCTTTAATTCACCACTTCGAAAGCTATGGCCAGCTCCCGGTCTGCAGAGCATTTACTAGGAGTTGGCCAGTGCTCTTTTAATTTGCTTCCTGATGCTAAATTCCCTGAAAATACAGCTAAAATGAATTAATACTTTTGTAATATTCCTTTTCCATGTAAGCAATTGGTGCAGTTGCCACAGGGATATTGTGATTGTGAATAGGAGAAAAGATGCTCTGTGTGATCATGAATGGAGGGAGCTGTGTCTATGACACACTGTTTGTTAACATGATATCCACTAGATATCTGCATGATATCTGCTACACTAGATACTGTTGTATTTTGCGAGGGAAGACACTAGGCTACCTTTTTGTTCTGGTTCCACATTCATAAATGTAGCTTTGATTTCTCACAATTGCATGAAATTTCATATATTAATTTAATAAAATTATCCAATTTTATGTAAGTTTCAGAAACACAGAAATTATTATGGAAAAAATGTTACAAATATTTTGCCCATCTTAAATCCATAACTTGGATAGAAAACAATTTTCAACAGCACAATACTTATTTTTCTCTCATCTCATCAGCTAAATGAAATTTTGAAGTTGCCTCAAAAGTACACAGAGAGAAACTGTCACGCTGTTTTGTGTCTGGTTGTTTTCAGTACACTGTTTTAGACAATTGTGTCCACCTCTGCCATCTATAATCATGGGGCCCAGACCCCCAAGAGGTCTTTGGCACCTCACTTCCCCTTTAGGCACTTAAATCCAAAATTTAAAAGCCACCAGGATTCTCAAAATCTCTGCTAACTCTGCAGACACCTAAAGTCACTTGGCACCTCCATTTCCACTGTTAAAGTCCCCCATGGTGCTGAGTTTCTGTCCCTGGACATGTACACTGCTGCCTCAGTCTTGATGGCTGGCACCTAGCTCATGGCTAAGCCTCAGCGGGATCATCAAAGCAGATGAAGATAGGCATCGCTACCAATCTCACCTGCGGGCCCCAATCCAATAGGCTTTCTCAAAGCCAACCTAACTCCATATGCGCCACCTGGGGTGGAGGAGGCTGATTGCCTTATAACCTAGAGCCCAATGGTCAGGGCACTCACCTAGGATATAGGGGACCTTGGCTCAATTGCCCCATCTGGCTGATGAGAAGAGATTTGACTCACCTTTCAGGTGAGTGTCTCCTTTAACCATTGGGCACAGGGACAATTTGATGTGTGTCTCTCCTTTTGAAGCTGTTCCACTTTAGATAACAAATTATAGTGGCATGGGGGTTCTGTTATAGTTAAGGTTACGTCATGACATCTGTGTAAAGGTTGACTTCACAAAAATAGCCATTTTAAGAATGTTTTTAGGTGGGTTTTCTGCTATTGATTTTTGTTTTTGCTTTTTGCCCAGAGCTAGAGATCAAACTATTGATGAGCTGTGGGTTAAAATGGTCTCAGTCTCTTAAGTTTTACCCAAGGTAGTTCACTGTACCCACTAAATCTATGAGGGACCCAAATTGAGAACAGGATGTAAGGAAATGTACATTTTTTTACACTGGACATGCAACAATACAGAAAAATGGCCAGCGGGTTTCCATTCCCACCATTTTATATGCTTTGTGCTTGAGTCCTGTAAATGCTTTAAGATACAAATCGTTATTCAAATCGCTTTGCACTTTGGTGTACCTGATAGGGGTGTGGGATAGTGTTCCAAAACTAGGCCATTTGACTGAGAGGTTCTCAAGTTATGGGCCCTTCCAAAAACATAGTTTTCCTTCTGCTTCCTTGTACTGTTAAACTGAGACATGCTAATGAGGATGTATCACCGACCTATTGTCTGTGAACTCGCCCTCTAATTATCATATCTAAGGATGACTAAATCACAACCAACCTCCTTCCTGTCCCTCGCCAGAGCCCGAGGCAAAAGCAGTTGGCTGGAGGTTGAGAGTCATGGGTGGCAATGTCATTTAGGAGGAAATGTAATCAAATTGTTGAATGCTCCCTGGGAGGACTGCAGAGGAGTGGAGGAGTAGCAGGAGACGGGTTTGGAGCTGCAGCCAGTGGTGGGAGGCTGTGAGGATGGGGCTGGATGGTTGGTGAGGGAAAAAGTTGGGAGCTCAGGTGAGTGAAGCATGGTACCCTTGAGCTCTGCCAGTGCACCCCAACCTCCCAGCACCCCCTGATCTGCAAGTATACCCCAACCCCTTGTATTCCAAACTTCCTGCACCCCACAGCTCTGCCAGCATATCCCAACCACCCATACTTGCTTGAGCTATAAATATCACTGTAGCCAGGGTAGCAAGGGCTAAAGATTATTCAGTTGGCCTCCTCCTTCTCTTCCCTACCTCCCCACTGATGCATGACTTGGGGAAAGGTTCTCAGCTGTGGATTCCAAATGGAGATCAGCACCTTCCTCCAGCTACACTTAGATGCTTAACTCGCTAAGAGGGGCACCACTTAGGACCCACACCCCATTTGGGCATCTACTATTGGTTAGATGAGGTGGCTCCCCACCTAAAGTGCTGGCTATTATGGTTTGTGTTTGTAGACACCTATCTCTCCCCATTCATTTTATAGGGAGCCTAAGCATCTAACCCAATATTCATGAATTCACTGTGTGGCTAGGCACCTATAAGTTAGGCACTGCAATGTTCAGCATCGAACACCTAAGTCCCTTTGTGGATTTGGCTGGCAATTCTTT
>ML675643.1:6350653-6414786 GCA_007922155.1 Mesoclemmys tuberculata
TTTCTTTCTTTCTTTCTTTCTTTCTTTCTTTCTTTCTTTCTTTCTTTTAGTATTGCAGACAATAGGTACATTGAGATATCCTGTGCTAAGTATGGTTTTTCCCTTTGAAGCTTCTCTCTCTCTCTTTAATTTTATTTATTTTAAATCAGCCACTTAAGTTTCTTGTGAGTTAAAATTAGGCTTCCTTTCCTTTTTGGCATGTGAGGCTTCAGTGGATGTGACCTTCAAGCTGCCATCTGGCCTTGAAGTGCAGTTTTTGCATCAGAAAATCTGGAGGCAGCAGCTTTCCCCCCCTCTCCCTCCGTTAAGCAGTAGGATCATCAGAAACAGTCAATTGAGCAGCAACTGCGGGCACATCACTTGCAGGAGGCCACGTAACTGTGATTTTTATAATTGCACCTCAGCACAGAGGTTCCTAAATACAATGGACCTTTTTCTGTGTTCCCTAACACGTGGTGTAGTCATGTACCTCAGTGCAAAGTGGCCATCCAGATCTGATAATGTATTACACTCCTTTTTCCCATGTGTAAGTGACCAAAGTGCAGAGTTATAGAGAATCATGCCCTCTGTGCTATTTTGCATAAGGGCTAATATCCATTCCTTATCCAGGCTAAAACGTCTGTACTGCAGTGTGTTCGAATTTCACTTACACACATACTTATGCTTGTCCACAGGCTCTTTGCTTTTGAACTGTGCATATATTACACAGCGTGTTGCCTACAATAGATTTATGGCAATCTCTATTCACCTATGCAAATCTTTTTTAGTTTTAAGAATCAAGCATTTAGTGTTTGTCTCCGTGAGGGAGAGGAAATTTTGTGTAGAAATGAGTACAAAAATATAGTCATGCTATTCTTACTAACTTTTCCTATTAGTTCTATACCGTATCTGTTCAGTTACATGGCAGTGGTATATTTGTGATGCTCTCAGCACTCTATGGTCCCTGCAGCTAAGAAACATATTCTGTGTCCTCTTTTCTTTCACACATCAGGCAAAGCAGCTGATAACAAAAATTAAGTCGCAGCCTGGTGATCAACACTTTAGGTGATTTTCATGATGATGGATAAAGAAGAAAAATGACAAAAGCATGATTTCAGTAGTACTGAGCAAATACGACATGGAAGTGATACCCACACCTTATATTACAGATCTGTCAAATTACCCAAGGATAATTTGGGTAGTTGGCAGATTCCCATGCTCATCAGTTCAATAGCACAGAGAACACATACTGGTTAGTTTTGTTTGGGTTTGACATATAATGGCTGACAATCACCAGAGCAACTTTATTGATAATGGGCATCTGATCTGAAAATAGGTGTGTTTCCCTTTAAATGGTAGCTGTCACATCACATCACGTCACATCATATATGTCATGTCATGTTCCATTAAATCACATTATATGCTGGCATCATGCAAGATAGCATGATGAGGGGTTAATGTAATGTGACAGCTAATACCTGCTAACAATTTTGAGCAGTGGGTATCTGATCTGAATGTGTGCCAGATTTTTAGCTGAAGGCTTTTTTGTGAGAAAGAAGTCTTTTGCATCTATGAATAGTTTCCTAAAGTGGGTAATTTTACCACCTGCCCATTTCAATTTTATGTAACCAGTGGTAGGGTATTTTATAGAGTGTCTTATGTTGCCTTAAGGGTAAAGATTAATGTTTGTCAGAAAGATGCATAAGTTTGACATTTATGGTTTTTGTTTATTAGTTACTGGTTCAGATAAAGGTCCAAGATACAATGGTGATTTGCCTGGTATCAATGTTTTAATTTATAAAGCAGGTAAATCCCTATTTAGCAGAGCTCTCCTGATTTAAGTGGCCTACCAAAAGACTTTTGATGATCTACAAAACATGCAATAGGTCTTCAGTGATTGGGTTACGTTTTGACAAAATATTTATACATCACCCTCTGGGATCTCCACAGGTTAAATTACAGTATATGCAAGAGTGAGTTATGATTTTGGTAAAGGCAGTGGGGAAAGCAAAATACATGCAGCTTCCATTTTTCATGGCTTGCACTGTATTTGCAGCAATGTCAGTAACTATAGACCTTGGGGAATCAGAGTCTGTGTTAAATCACATGGGAAATTTCTCATGTAGTTCTTCCCAAATATTGATTATTAGGCACTATTTGAACCCCTGCTAAGCAAAGAATATTTTGCCTGTAGACTCTAGGGATGCAAGGTTTCTAAATTAAACAAATGCAAGATAAAAAGTCTCCTAATTGCTGAGGTTTTTCCTTTGGATTGTTGTTTTCCTTTTCTGGTTTAAGTCTCATTAAAAGCCTGAATAATTCCTGTGTCTTGCATTATCTATTTAAGGAACTGATTTGGTTGGGTTTTTTTGCCTCCAGTCCGTTATTTATTTTGGAGCTTAATTTGATGGGAAAGAGACTAGTCACATTATGGAATTGCCATGAAACTGTCATTTAATTTAAAAATCTGGAAAAGCCAGCATCAATCATGCATGTACAGTAGTTGCTGAATTACTTTTTCTGACTGATTAATTATTAGGAAACATTAGAACTGTATGTGCTTTTTGTAAGCCTGCTGATAACCTTTTAACTTGTGCTCTAGCTATGTATCCTTCACTTTGTACAGCATATCAATCCTTGAGCCCAACGTTCTTCTGGAATATAGAGAAATTCCAGTTACCTTGGGTACTTGAGTTAGAGTGGTCATTATGTAATGTAATTAAACAGATTCTGGTAACTTCCAAAATGTCAGGATTGTTGTTGCCTGGAATAGCTTGGGGGACTGAACCAACAGTGATCACTGATGATAAACTTTTCATTCCCTAGTTGGATCCTTGCAATATGCTCTGCTTGGATTTGAAGCACTTGGAGATAACTTGGAATCTTCTGCTCTTGCAGAATGTGGTGGCCCTTGCATAATAGAGTGGGTTGTGCTTCATGAGCCGCATCTCTCATCAACCCCTTTGTGAAATTCAAAGCTTGGTTACTATTTTTATAGCCATTGGCCAAAACTTTCAATTTTGTGCGCCTACGGTTAGGCTTTTAAATCCATATTTAGACACTGTAGCAAATGGCCTGATGTTTAGAGCTGTTGAGTACCCCAGGTTCCATTAAAAGTAACGGCTGATGTTGGGTGTTAGCTACTTTGGGGGAAAAGGCCATGGTTTTAGATGCCTAACTGTAGGCAACCAGGATGAAAATTTGGGTCTCTGTGTTTTGGGATATAGCTACATTACAGTTCACCTGTCACTCTCATATATCCTTGTAGTAGTGATGACGATGATGAAGTGCTTCTGCTAACAGTAACTAGATGTGCACTTCCTCAGGAGACAGAGAGTATTCTGTGGAGCATTCCCTATTAAGAAACTCATGTCTTCTGGTGATCTGCCAAAATTGGACTGCAGTGCAAGATGTATTTTTTAGGTTAAGCACTTGCCTGTGGTTAGGCACATGGCTATGACTCATCACACTGAAAGCTTTCTGTATAATGGATTGGGATGGTGTAATATGATAGTTTAAATTAAAGTTTCTTGCTTTTGTCATGTTTACCTAGGTGATGGTTTGTGGGTGCATAAAAATAATTGAAATACATTTTCACAGTTGAGACATTCAAGAGAAAACAAGAATTAGGTAAAAATTATTTCTCATATTTTAATGTACAGTTTGTTAACAGAAATGGCAAGAAATCCTTTTTTTCATGCTTTTGAATCAAATATGCAGGGTATATAATACCAGTTACCATTGCTAAGAACTAGAATTCTACTGTGGTTCATGTCACTGGAAACTTCTTATCTGCCCAGTCTGGAGTGCATAATTTCTCTTAGTTTCCATGATCCTGCATGGACTTGCTCTCCTTCATGTCCAGTCTTAATTCCTGCTGTCCAGCTTGATCCTTATGCTCCTTTATATCAGACTTTCATCTCTCCCATCATGCTCGTTTTCCAGACCCTTTGAAATAGCATCTCTTTGACTGTAACTGACTCCTTAGTATTCTTCACTTCCCATCTCCAAATGCACCTTTTCTCCCCAGTCTATAATTTCTAATCCTCTCTAGTAAATTAATAAAATACTATTACCCAAGAAACCCATTTTCTTCATGGTCAATCCATTCCCTCCTGAATTTTGCATTTATAACCTTTCTTTTCCCACATACCATTATACTACTGCACATATACTAAAAGCAAAATATAGAGTAATCTATAGAATGTGTTAGCTGTATTTATGTGTAGGCACTGCATTCAGCTGGGAATTATTTTTATGATACAGTGCAGTGTTTGAATGATGCTGTAAAGTAACATGTTCAGCCATATTTTGCTCTTATGGACAAGGGTGTAAATCCAAAACAGCCCCACTGAAATCAGTGTAGTTTCTCTGGCATTACGCTCATAAAATGAGAACTGAATTTAGCCCATTGTATTATGTTATGGACTTTCTTAGTCCTCCTCTAAGGTTTCTACTAAGGACAGTCCCTTTTAGCCAAAAGCCAATAATCTGGGACAGGAACCCCACTGCATGAAGCAACCTGCCTCTAATTTGACACATTTTCTGTTATTTCATCTTCCAACTATTCAGTTCCTACAGCAACTAGGACATCAGTTCAAAATGAGACTTCAGTGTGTTCAGTCTGTTTTGTTAGTGTGTATGTCAAAATAAGTATTCAGAAAGTAAGTCAATATGTCTGGAGCACACACGTTTATTGGGCCAAGTGGTCTTTTCCTTTTCTTATGCCACTGCATGTTCTTCTGACTCATTTATAATAGGGACCCATGAAGAGAAATGTTTGAAAGGCTCACAGCAGCAGTGGGATAACAATCAGAGAGAATGGCTGCATACAGTAAAAGCCTTGGGAGATGGGCTCGTGCAGTATGACACTGTTATATTATCTAGGTATGTAAGACCCAAGCTAGTGATGGCCATTAACTCAGGTACTTGGCTATGATTGCGGGTGAAAATTAGCCACAGAAGAGGGTAGTAACTCACCATTATAATTTTTAAGTACTTTTCTAGGAGATCAAAGCTACTTTGTCAAGCTTATTCATGAAACATTTAAGTTTGTATTAAGATTTATTTTACCATTTGGTTTAATTGCTTCTGATGTTTTAGCCTTCAATTATCAGCTTCTTTGTATGAGATATATAAAGTCATAAGTGAGTTATGAAGCTGTAATGCATAACTTGAGAGAACAGATGCATCATTCTTTGACAGCCTGTTGTGTCTTATTCATACAATGTCGGTTTGAGGGGGAAATAACATAACATCAAGGTTTTTGCCTGGTATTCCAGCTCAGTTTCAAGTGAGACAGAGATTCAGCTGCTGGTATCACGTAACATTGCAAAAGCAGTTTTGACATAGGCCGAAGGCTCAAATAAGGGCACAAGTCAGAATGACACACCAAATTACAACATACTTACCTGAAAAATGTTGACGCAATGTAATTCATACTATATCATCTGTAATAGTGTCACTATATTACATTTTTGTATTATCTTCACTAGCTAATCACTTTGTTCATTTGCATGTAACTATATATTAGGGCTGTAAAAAAGTCTGATTTGTATTTGTTTCAGATGATGACTAATTCTGAAATCAGATTATGAAAGAAAATGCACATATAACCAAATGCTAACCTCATTTACACAAGTGTAAATCCAAACTAATTCAGTCTTCTTCAGTGACGTTATTAGACTTACACATGTGAAACTGAGATCAGATTCTGTTCTGTTGCCTGAAACACATGGATATGATGAGTGCATAGATGTACTGTACATGGACTATTAGCAGTATCTTAATTGCAATGATCAATTAACTGACTTCAGTTTTCACTGATCACGTTATTAATGCTCAGTAACAACGAGCTGTAGTCGTTAGTGGATAGAGTGGTCACTGCAAGAGTAAACTAATTCAGTATTGCCAAACACAAATTAAAAAAAAAAAGTCATGTATATGGCACAAAACATATATATTAAAAACATTGTTTTTAAAACAATCCATTTTAGGTTTTTTTTAATTGCCTTCTGGTGGACGAACCCCTAGTGTTAGCATTTTCAAGATTTTCTCAAGAGCAATGAGGGCTGGAAACTTACACTACTTCTTTAAAAAGGAGAGCTGAGTTCACAGGAATTGAGGCACTAGGGTGTTAAAATATTGTGAGACTCGTGGTAATATTACGAAAGTTGGCAATACTACAAATCTAAAATTTTAAGGATGCTTATGCCATCGTATATTGTTATAAACCACACCACTCTATGAGAAACTGTAAACATAGCAACTATCATACTGGGTCAGACGATGGCCCATTTAGTCCACTTTCCTGTCTGTGACAGGGTCTAGTACCAGCAGCCCCAGACAACCTTTATATATTAATTTAAGTGTTTTATTATAAATAACTTTTAATTGTAATTGTGACTACTTATTATTTAAGTGTCAACAGTGTGTTTGGCACAGTTCAGTTGTTATTTCCATTCAGCAGCACTTAGGATACACCTAAGGAAGCATACCTCCCAGCCCAGGCAGACGGACTTGTGCTGGCTCAGCTCAAGCTAACAAGCTAAAACTGGCAGTGTGGGTTTTGTGGCACTTGCTGTGGCTCGGGCTAGTCACCTCAGCTTGGACCCATCTGAACCCATAGGTCTGAGCTGGGGTGGCGTTCCAAGCTGTCACCAGTGCCACAATATCTGTGCTGCTTTTTTTAGCTCCCTAACTGGAGCCAAGCTAGTGTTCGACATATGCTATGTCCAATTCTATAAGAACCTGTTCATTTCTATATTTAGTACTGCTTTCTATGTGAATGTATACATATATAACATGAATACATGTTCTACAATGGATGTATTATATAAGTGGGTCTTGTAGTACTGCCTGTGAAGGTTGCCTGACATCTCCCACTATAGGACCCAATTTTCAGTTGTTTGTAATTTTGCCAAACTTTAACCTTTCAGCTGAAATTTCGCATATTGAGTGTCTGCCTCAGGCTGAATTGTTTTGGAATTGCCATCCAAAATCACTCAGCTGTTTCCAAGAATGAAGCTAGAAAAAAAACGGGTTTTTTTGCCCATGTTAAATTCTGGCAACCTTTACTTTGAACAGCTCTAGTGTCCCCATGCGTTGGAATAGGGATTTAAAGTTGGTTCGGGAGTGGCCTTTATGTCAGGGATGTGCCTTTTGGTGTTTCTGTGAAAATCCACTTGAATTTGGCCAGGTTATATGCCTTTCAATAATCACAGTTAACACATGACTTCTGAAGATTGCGTACTCACTAAACTTGCCCAGAGACTGCACACACCTCCCTACAGATTGACTGAACTTGCTGCCTCCCATCGCAGCTTCTCGTGTGACTGCACTACGCATGTGGCATCCCCACAGAGTGACTGAGAATGTTATACCCCCGTATCCCTCTTAGCACTCACCAGGTGGTGCATGCACGATGCCCACAGAGCAACTGAGCTTGGCTCTCTGCAGCCCGGGCTACAGGGGTGAAGTTGGGCTTTCCCTTTAATGGCTGCTCCCAGCCACTGCGGGTCCGGGGGGGAGGGGGAACCCAAACAGAGGAAGTGAGAGTGGGGAGCCTGTCTCTCCTGTTCTCTCAGGGACACCCACAGCCCCTGCTGGCTCCCTGGCAACGTGGAGGAGGAAGCCATCAGCTTAGAATGCAGAGGGAACAGAAGTTGGACCTGAAGAGAGTGAAAGGATTCATTTGAGACAAGACGTCTGGTGAGAGAGGGATGGGACAATGAGGGAAAGATGGACTGACTGGGCAGGAAGATGGGGAGACTGGGTGAAAAAATAAATATTGGACAAGAAGCTGGTGGGGGGGCGACTGGGACAAGGAGCTAGGAAAGGAAGAGACCAGGGTAAGGAGGTGATTAGAGACTAATATTCTATGGGGAGCCCAGGGAGTGAGACTAGGACTGGGAGCCAGTGGGTAGGGATGGAGAGACAGAACTAATGAGAAACTGAAAGTGGGGGGAACTGAGACTGGCTGAGCAAGGAGGTTGGAATTGGGTGCAAGGAGGGGGGAAACTGGGAGATTGTGAGGGATTGGGACCCAGGGAGCACATCCAGAGGAAGAGACTGGGAGAAGGACAGGGATTGGGATGGGAAGCCTGTGGAATGAAGACTGGGACTGGCTAGGCAAGGAGAATGAGAGTGGGACAAGGAGACAGAGGGGGGCAAGAGACAGGACTGGGACAGAGTAGTGGAGACCTGTTCTTTAAATGCTCTTTGTCTCTTTATATCTTGTGTGGGTATGTTATACATTATTCTGTCTGTATGCTGTGTATAGGATATGTACTGTCCAGTTATGTTATTGTGCATATATATGAACCCAACTAGAGAGACTGACTTCTGGCTTGCTGGAGTTTTGCCAGCTTCTATTATTGGTTGCATGCAGAGAATGGCAGTGACAGACTAAATGCTTAACGTAATTTTTCATTGATTCATACGTTCACATGTTAAGCATTTGTCTTGAACACTATAACTGTGTCAACTGAATCTAATATCCATTTAGATGTACATAATATCTGTAGTCACAAAGGTACATTCCTTGAAATATATGATATTGTTTCTGACAAATTCAGGTGTTTGTTCATATGCTGTAGCAATACTGTGTCCAGGCTGCATTGTTAATTTGTCTTATGCTATGTGTCCTTATGTCCATTAGACCACATGTATTTCATCTTTTGAAATAGTGCAGTTATGAAAGCAAGTTAATTTTGCAGTAAAAATCCTATTTATTTTAGTCTTCACTTAAGTTAGCTCGAGCTAGAGACTGGATAGCGAGTCAATCCAGTCAAAGGGGAAAGGGGCATGTCAGATTAGTGTACCTAGTATATCTATCTTAAATTAACTGGGCATATTTTTGTCTTCAGAAATGCAGACAATATAAGCACATGCGTGCACACACAGCTTTTAGCAAGAGGTGATTTGTTTCTTTTATTGTAGATATTCCATTTCTTTCACATCTACTGCTAAACTGAAGCAAAGAAGTGTGGGGAAAAAAACAAAAAGCTGGCTAATATGCTACCACCTTTTGGTTATATCCTGCAGCTACAGGCAATGGTTGCAAATAATTTAATCCAAACTGGAAATGATGAAAAAGGAATGCATCAATCAGCTAGGAAATATCTTTTTAGTATATGATGCAAGAAGGCTAACTAAATTAATGATCATGCTGTTTGCTGCACTTAATGTGCAGATTTTGATCAAATTATACTATACAGATTTACAGACTTAAAATGAAAGGACTGATGAAAACGATCAATAAGTGATGAATCAGGCTAGCTTTCAGTTTACACACTGGATGTATCTTTACTATGAATAGCATTATTGTTTTTATTGTCTGTGGTCTACAAAATTATGTAAAGGCATGCTGTGAGGTCAAATCTGTGAAAAAAATGTTTTTATAGAACTTATGACCAATAAACAATGGACTGGAACTGAGGAGGGCTCAGTTCCTGGGTTCAGTTTCCAGGGCAGACATAGATTTTCTTTGTGACCTGGGTTAATTTCCTACAGTCTCCATCCATAAAACGGGGATGTTACTTCCCTGCATCACAGCGATGTCAGGATAAATTCACTAACGATCGTGAGTTGGTCAGATGCTATGTAATGGAGGCAATATAATACCTAGCGAGCTAGGAAAATATCAAGTGTTCCTTTTAAGAAAGATGAGAATTTGGGAACCTCTTGATAGCTGAAAGGAAAAAACAAACAAACATGCTAAAAAAGATGTTTTGTGCAGAAAGTTAATTTTCACTGTGGAATTCCTGAAAGTGAAGAGAATGGGTATGAGCTGTATAGAATCAAAGGGCCAAATCAGAGGTCTGGCATTGAAGTCAGTGGTAATCCTGGCACCACAGATTATACTTGACAGTGTACTATTATATCTTTTTCAAGTCTAAACGTACATGGGGCTGATCCAAGGGTTAGGGTTAGGGTCACCTTCTGAGCTTTGTCAACCCCTTTGGGCCTAGATTACTGTGGAGATAAGAGGAATGCTGGCAGCCACAGCTGCTTTCAAAATAGAAGGGTCAAGGGACATGTTTGAGGGGGCTGCCAGCCAGGGGACTGCGGATGGAATAGAAGTAGCCCAGAAGGGAGGTGGATAGACTGTGAAGTGTTCTTTAGTTGGTTAACAGGCAGGAATATATATATATTTTCCAAATCCTAATAGAATGGGAAATCAGAACCTTGGAGCAGTGGGAGTTCTATGTCAGGGACGATTAAGGAGAACCAAGACTTTATAGAGAAATCATTTGAGGGGCAAGCCCTGGAACACCCTGCAGACAGGCCAATTAGCGAACACAGTAGTGGCAGCACAATGACGGGGGAAGGGAGTCCTGAGACCAGAATTCATCGCTGTTAACATTAGAGTTCAGTAGTGTTATTAACAACAACTGTAAAACTCTTGTCACTGTTAAGGGCTCTGGAAAGAGCTGTATCAGTCTGAAAGAGAGGGATAGAATCTGCTTTTGTATGTGACCTGTATTTTCAAGGTACATTTTCATCACGGCGCATATGGAATTAGTTAGGTAACTCCCACTAATGGGCATTGCAACTAATTGCTTAGTGTCCATGCTAAAATATACTGCACAATGGTGCTCTGTTTTAGATTATCTCAAACACAGATTTTGCTCATTTGCAGATGAGTTTTTCATGTCCTGTTTATTTTGGGTACCATTACACTCCCAGTTAGGTTGTGGCAGTGTTGGGTTATAGCAGATCCTTACCAATTCAAGGCTATTAAGATGGGAGGCCCCTTGTCAGTCATCTTGAAGCATGTTCTCTCCAGGTGGCATGTTATGATTATTATATCCTCAGTCTAGGTTTAAAATGTGTGTATGCTTAATGGTTTTCGCCACAATAGAGAATGATTTGATTGTAGCAAGGCCAAATAAGTGGAATAGTTGAATAGCAGATACAGAGTTGGAGTGTTGTCATTCCGATATAATGGCACCTGTAGTGAGACTTCCAGCATTAGGAAAAGGTTGAACTCAGTATGATGTACCCACACAGCACCCCACTCCTTGACCCCTTCCCATGGCAGGCAACACGTGAAAGAATAGGACCCTTTACCTTCAGTGCCAGAAACATAGGCCTCTTGCACTTGAACTGAAGGAGAATCTGTAGCTGCTTTAGGACTCTCATCTTCTGTGAGCCAGCCAGGAGGGAGAAGTGCAAAATGCCGTTGTTTACCAATTGTTAAAAGTTTCAGTGTTTCTCTGTCTCTCCAGCTCAAGCTAACAACTATAATCGTACACCGGAAACTGGTAGTTTTAATTATCTAATACAAAAAGTAGATGTCACTTTTGGGCATGGGTAAGATAGCATGGCATGAGGGACCACAGGCTCCTCAGAGTTTGACAAACACTTTTGTAAGCAAGTGGAACACTTTAAAATCTCTCTTTATTTGTACAGTCATGCCCCAAGTCAGCAAAATGCTTAGTCACATATTTAACATAAAACACATTTAAGTTCCATTAATTCCAGTGAGACTTAAGCATTTGCTTAAGGTTAAGTGAGTGCTTAGGTGTGTTACTGAATAGGGATGTCTGATGCTTCCCAGAAGTAGCCAGGGTTGTGAGGCACCTCCCTACCACCTGCCCTTAGCATGAGGAAGCCTTGTCTATGCCCACTATGGGTCAGCTCCCCAACTCCACATGCAACACAAGTGCTCCCCTATAGGCCTCATGGGCCCCACTGTTACTTTAGAGGTTAGCAATTGGCACACACCAACTATTGAGTGTCTCTTTAGAGTGTTCTGCCCCTGGTCCACTGGACACTTGCAGTATTCACAAATTTATTGCTTTCAAAGAAGTAGTACACCCCACCTTACCAGTTCAAATCACCACTCTGGTTACCACACAGTACTGAGGATACATCTACACTGATAGTGGCAAAGTCGTTGTAGCAGCAAACCAAAGCAGCAAACATCTGGCCTTGCATTTTAACTTCATTATACCCGTGTGTCCTGAATGTTTGTTGTCATTCCAGATCTCAGAGATGCTCAGGGAGATTAGAGAAGCTACAAAAATGGAAAACCCAGTAATAATGGTGAATTTCAATTATCCCCTTATTGACTGGGTACATGTCCCCTCAGGATGGAATGCAGAGATACAATTTGTAGACATCATAAATGACTGCTTCTTGGAGAAGCTAGCCCTGGAACCCGCAAGGGGAGAGGCAATTCTTGATTTAGTCCTAAATGGAGCACAAGACCTAATCCAAGAGGTAACTATAACTGAATCTCTCAGTAACGCTAAGCATAATGTAATTAAATTTAACATCCTTATAGAGTGGGAAATACTAAAGAAACCCAACACAGTAGCATGTAACTTCAAAAAGGGGAATTACACAAAAATGAGGAAGCTAGTTAAATAGAAATTAAAAATAACAGTCACAAGAGTGAAATACCTGCAAGCAGTATGAAAACATTTGAAAAACACCATAATGGAGGCTCAAACTAAATGTATACCCCTCAATTTAATTAATTAATTAATTAATTAATTTTTAAAAAACCCATCAGGATGACCCAAAAAATGCCACCAGGGCTAAACAACAGAGGTGGTTAGAAGCCGAAAGATCTCCTTTAAAAATTGGAAGTCAAATCCTATTGAGTAAAATAGAAAGAGGCATAAACTCTGGGAAGTCATGTGTAAAAGTAAAATTAGGCAAGCCAAAATGGAATTTGAAGAGAAAAAGTCACAAAAACTAAGAGAATTTTTTTAAGTACATGAGAAGCAGGAAGATTGCCAAACAATCAGTGGGGCCACTGGACAATCAAGGTGCTAAAGGAGCACCCAAGGAAGACAAGGCCATTGTGGAGAAGTGATATGAATTCTCTGCATCCATTTTCACTGCAAAGGATAGGAGGGAGATTCCCACACCTGAGCCATTCTTTTTAGATAACAAATTAGAGGAATTGTCCCAGACTACGGTATCAATAGAAGAGGATTTGGAACAAACTGATAACTAAATCAGTAATAAGTCTGCAGGACTAGAGGGTATTCTTCAAAGAGTTCTGAAGGAACTCAAATACGAAATAGCAGAATTAACTGTGGTAGGTAACCTATGGCTGAAATCAGCCTCTATACCAGATAACTGGAGGTTAATGTTAGGCTGATTTTTTAAAAAGGTTCTGGAGGTGATCCTGGCAATTATGGGCCAGTAAGCCTAACTTCAGTACCAGACAAATTGGTTGAAACTATGGTAAAGAACAGAATTATCAGACACATAGATGAACACAGTATGTTGGGGAACAGTCAACACAGATTTTGTAAAGGGAAATCATACCTCACTAATACATTAGATTTCTTTGAGGGTGTCAGTACACATGTGGACAAGTGTGATCTAGGGAATATAGTGTATTTGGACTTTCAGAAGGCCTTTGTCAAGGGCCCTCACCGATAGCTCTTAGCAAAGTAAGCAATCCTGGGATAAGAGGAAAGGTCCTCTCATGGATCAGTAACTGGTTAATGGACAGGAAACAAACAGTAGGCATAAATGGTCAGTTTTCACAGTGGGGAGAGGTAAATAGCAGGCCCCCCAGGGATTTACACTGGAACCAGTGCTGTTCAACATATTCATAAATGATCTGATGAAAGCGGTAAACAGTGAGGTGGCAAAACTTGGAAATGATACAAAATTACACAAGACAGCTTAATCCAAAATAGACTGCAAAGAGTTACAAAGGGATCTCGCTACACTGGGTGATGGGGCAACAAAAAAGCAGATGAAATTCAGTGTTGATAAATGCAAAGTAATGCACATTGGAAAACATAATCCCAACTATACATATAAAATAATGGGAGGCAGAGGAGGGGGTCTAAATTAGATCTTGCCACTCAAGAAAGAGATCTTGGACTTATTGTGGCTAGTTCTATTAAAATATCTGTTCAATGTGCAGTGGCAGTAAAAAACAAAAACAAAAACAAAAAAAACCCTAATTGAATGTTAGGAACCATTAGGAAAAGGATAGATAATAAAACAGAAAATATAATTAATTCCACTATCTAAATCCATGGTAGGTCCACACCGTGAATACTACATGCAGTTTCTTTTCCTCATCTTAAAAAAGATCTATTTGAATTTGAAACAGTACAGAGAAGGGTATAAAAAATGATTAAAGTATGGAACAGTTTCCATGTAGGAAGAGAA
The DNA here is from genome assembly GCA_007922155.1 of Mesoclemmys tuberculata. NCBI lineage: Eukaryota > Metazoa > Chordata > Testudines > Chelidae > Mesoclemmys > Mesoclemmys tuberculata. The sequence continues at coordinate 6,364,787 of ML675643.1, forward strand.
TAAAAAGAATGGGACTATTCCGCTTATAAAAAAATGACTAAGATGGGAAATGATAGAGGTCTATAAAATCATGAATAGTGTAGAGGAAGTGAATAAGGAAGTGTTATTTCCCCCTTCGTGAACACAAGAATCAGGAGCCATCCAATGAAATTAATAGTCAACAGGCTTAAAACAAACACAAGGAGGTACTTCTTCATACAGTGCCAAGGGATGCTGTGAAGGCCAAGACTATAACGGGGTTGAAAAAAGAATTAGAAAAATTCATGGAGAATAGGTCCATAAATGCTACTAGCCAAGATGGTGAAGGATGCAACCCCATGCTTTGGGTGTCCCTAAACCTCTGACTGCCAGAAGGTGGGACTGGACGATAGGGGCTGGATCACTCGATAATTGCCCTGTTGGTTTCATTCCCTCTGAAGCGTTTGTTACTGGCCACTGTAAGAGACAGGATACGGGGCTAGATGGACCATTGGTCTGACCCTATGGTCATCTTTATGGTCTTAAATCATTTCTGATATCAATGAGCTGCACATATTTAATCTTTTAAAGACTGGATTATTCATAACTACTAGTTCATCATGGGATGACCAGAGCTCTCTCGCTTGTGGCAGACACAAATGTTTTTCTTTTGGACGGCTAGGAACAAAAATATGCAGCACTGTGGTTGAGCTCCTTGGGGCAGGGACTGTCTTTTTGTTTTGTATTTGTATAGCGTCTAGCACAATGCGGTTCTGGTCCATGTCAGGAGCTCCGAGGTACTATGGTAATACTAATAAATAGTAAGTGGGGAGCTGGCTTGTTGCAACCCTTAATTCTATCCACCTCTTTGTGACACAGATAAACTGGATATGGCTAAACAGCCTGTCGGAAACAATATGATTAAAGTTAGCAACTGTTGTATTTAAATACAGACCAGGAACGATTACAATATTATATTGCTTCAGGTTCATTATCATTCTGCGCTGTCTTGGTGTTTCTACAGCAGACTTTTTCCTTGATTGTCCCTTAAGGGTTGTGTTCTGACTCTATTGTAACTTTTCTCCCATACATGCATCAATGGAAGTCCTCACAACCAAACACAAATGCATGCATTTCTGTGATGTGGATACATAAACCACTTGCTTACCTTCTTCCAGTGATTTAGTCCCAAGTCTTCAGCACTTAGGTGCATCCTCTTCATTTACATCCTAGTATGCCAAATTGCCTTCACTTCTGTTCTAGGATTAATTTTTGAGAAAGTCCAATTGGTCATGTCACTGCAAACTCAGCCCTACTTTAAGAGATCTTGTAATTGCCAAAATGTGTCTGTGTGTGCACATGCGAGAGAGAGAGAGAGAGAGGAAGTGCGGGTGAGCCAGTGGACAGATTCATTAGCTGCTTGAGGCAGTCCAAATAAAGCCATGCTTGAATCAAGTTCTCCATCTCTTTTCTTCAAGGTGAATTTTTACATGTTACTAAGTATCAGAAGATGCAGAAGGCTCATGGTAAAATAAGAGATTAGCAACAGAGAATTTCCTGCTTTCTGCTCATTGGCAGGTGTAGGACTCATCCTTCCCCCACTGTGCAGCCCTTCCAGGACTTCCCTGACTATCTGCTTGCTGCCTTTCCTTAAGAAGCAAGAAGTCTTATATCTGGCTTCTTGGATGTCATGAGCATGTTCCTAGTCCTATGCCCTGCAACAACCAGTCCTGGTTATAAAGTGTCCAGGGACTATCACAGGTATGCTGGGACATGTCCTGTTAAGAGCTGATATAAAGAGTTCTTAAAGAGTTTCTATAGCATACGAGAAGGTCAAGGACCTTGTTACAGTGTGGCACAAACTTGACAATGTAAATCACTTTCACTATATTGTATTTATAGTTCAACATTATTCTCCCAAGCCTTCATGCTGCCACTCTTGCAGGATCAGGTTTGGTATTCTCGGTTGATCAAAATATTTTCTATCACTTGTTCATATATATTTCTGGATTGAATTTGACCCCCTTTTCTGGACCATTGGTGTCATTTGGATGAACAATTTATCTATTTAAGAAAGCCGGTAATTTCCTGGAAGAGAACTAAGAATGTATATGACTTGTTGATCTATTCTGATTCTATTGATTGTGTAAAAAGAGAACATATTTTATCTAATCCTACTGTTGGGAGTTTTTGCTTAATACATGTGATAATTGTAACAGTATTATGTAAGATATCTACTTTAATTGATTATGTAATTTATTTGTTTAAATGTCTTTATGGATATTCACATGTCAGAGAGACCATTAGATCTGTGAAATTACAGAATACTGTACATAAATCTGAAATTAGGAAGGAGTACATCACATCACCAATTTTTAGACATTTCAAAGATCCGTTCATTTTAATAATACACTATAATTTATGGGGATTGAATCTATTTGACTTTTCTTAAGATCAAACAGAGGGAATAGATAGAACTAACATGGTATATCAAAAGAAAGTTTTGGATTTCTTTATTTTTATATCTCCTAGATTAAATGATTACTATATGTTTGTTCTTTCAGGAAAATGTGAATATTTCAGTTGATATAAAATATGTAAGATGTAATAATCCTGCATGGGATTCCTGGGGAAAAATAGTGTGTGAACATGTAATTAAAGACTATTATAGTGCACACAGGAAGGTGAATTAAGGTTCCATGGTTAATTCTGACATTTCCTAACTTTTGAGTGCTTGATTCTATAATCTTTAATTTATTTTTGAGTTAATATGAATTTACCCAAAATGAAAATGTGTATTATTCTAAAGGCCATTATAGGTTATAAACTGTAATGCATCAGCTTAAATAATCAGTGTTGGTGTGAAATCTTGTATGCTCTGAATATTTACAGTAGAGAGATTGAAATGTTAATATTGTGTTGGAGGGTGCAACATGTGTGGTCTTTAATCTGTGGGCAATCACAGACTTCACTGAAGCTGATGGATTGCTAGATACCTTTCAGTGAGGCTAAGTGATGGAGCTATTAAATGCCCTTTTGTTTAGTGATAGGTGAAACAATAGAAGTCACTGCCCAAGGCTTGGACCAACATGACAAGGCCACAGTATATTGATGGCACTGGATTTACATAATTGACGTACCCCAGTTGCTGACCCTCTAACCAGTCTCAGTGTCACTGATGTGGAAGGCTTGCCTGTGACATGCAGAAGGTGTGAATACTTTCTTTGTGTAACTTATGACCTTTCCCTCACCATGCAGCATCAAGATGGAGCTTAAGAGGTATGGGACGCCCTCTGTTGGCACACTGTATCCTGGGTGAATTTCAGCTCACATGCCCGTTTCTGTGTCACTCTATACTCTGATTAAAAAAAAGCACCTGCCTTCAGTAAAGCATAAAAGGTATAAAATAGAGGGAAACATGTTATAAAGGAAACTCAGCAGTTCTTCACCATAGCAGCACTGGCTGACATTGCTGTAATTAGGAGAGCATGGAATAGAATGTTGGCGTACAACACTGGTCTCCTGCTGATGCATAAGTGCTGAGGAGTTTATCTTCTAAGCAGGGGACATTGATCCTGTGACAATTTGCTATTACCATAACTTTGTTTACATTATAAAGAATAAATGACACACGTAATCATTTAATTTATAGATGGTGGTGCTGCTCAGTGTCAATTGCTCCCAGTAGGATTATTGATCATTCTGATTGGCTTAGGGAACAGACTTTTGAATGTTTCAGCCAATTGGAGGACCAGTTTTCCTGTTAAAATGTATTTTGGCAAATATAATCTTCTATGAATAAGTTTATCTCAGGTTTAGCCAAACTTAAAAAAAAAATGAAGCGACTAATAACTAGCCATCGTAAAGTCTGATTATCTATAATGGATTTCATGTGGCGTAATAATCAGCTATACGTAAATAGGAGTCAGTGTTCAATGTTGGGAGCTTTGATCCTGATTCTGCGCAGGAATCCTCTGACCTTGGTCACAGTGGGATTCTGTGCCGGCGTAAGCATCTATGTGGGTAGATTCCTTTGGAGAATCAGGGCCTTTTGTTTGCATTGCCATGACATATATGCATATTTAGTGAAGTTCTAGATAAAATGTATGCTGCCTTGCAGTGATGCTGTACGGCATCCTTTTTGTTCTAGTTATAGTAACAAACCATGCTTCATAAAATGGTCCATTAGGGAAGGGGGGAGAATTTTAGCATTAGAGGTAGGTGTGATTCTGCCACAGGCAAGAATTATAAAACATAGGGAAAAGAAAATATCTGTTATCCTTCTTAAGGATTTCAAAGGAGAATGGCATTGCAAAGTAATTATAAATTGCCTTGCTGTAATTACTAGGATCTAAAATTAGTGAAAACACCACCTTTTGATCATGTTTACAATGAAATGCAGCAGAATGGGAGCATTCATCTTTAAGGTTTAAAAAATGAGGAAAAATATTAATTGTACACCACTTTACTTCCCACCAATTTCACTGAAGAATGAAGAAATTGCCCTCTTTAGGTCCCTTTCTGCAATTTATTCCATTAAAATCAGATCTTTCTCCTGCACAACAGGAAACATTGAAAGCTTGGGTTTGAATTTTCAGGAAAGCTCCCATTACTCTGGATCTCTTTGAAATTGTAATGTTAACACATTTTCAATTAAATATGAACAACTCTCTGTGCATCTCAGCATGAAATACAAAAGTGCTTTGGGAGCCTTCCAATTACTAAATCCTGGAGATTTTTTAAAAAGTATTTAACTTTTATAGTATCTCTGTTATTAAATATAAAGTTCTACTGTGGGCTCTTTATAATATAGAGATTAGTGTGATAACATTCTTTTTGCTCTTGTATATTTTTATCATGCAACATCTGGATTTAATTTTAAATAATTTTTTCTATTGTAGCATGCAGATAGTATTGCTTTTAGTGTATGCATTGCTGTCTAGGATAAAAGCATTTTGTTCATTCCATTCCTGAAAAAAATCTACAAAGCGTGAATCAAAACAACAATAAATATATGCTCAGTCGTTTTGTCTGCAGATAAATACATCCATTTGATTTCCATAAGATGACTTTGACATCTCCCCAACCAATTTGACTAGTCAGAATCCTTTGTACAATATCCTGTCCAGCACTGACATGGAGCTGGAAAGTGTTGATGACTAAGAAAAATGTATTTTATGAGCTGTACTGTATAAATATGACTTCAGATAATGACAGTTCAAAGATAGCCAGTGTCTGTCATTCTGAGGTTATGTGATCCCCAGTTGTGAATAGCAGAACACAAGGAGAAAGACTAATACTTAAATTCAAGTGACAGAACCAATAACAGATCATTACATTTGACTGATGTCATTTAGCAGTTATTGCTTTCTATCAGTCACATGAAAGAAATGATGCACTAATAACACCAAATATGGACTTTTCACATTATGCTTTTAAAATGCTGTTTCATCAGGAAGCTGTCAGTTAGATAACAAAAGAGCTAAGTAAAGCTGAAGTTCAGATATCCATGAGAAAGGCATTCACGGTGCCACTTTCCCCTAGCTGACACTGTGGCTGAGCGCTGCAGGGCGTGATGAGTCTTGGGATGCTCAGGACTGAGAGTTACCTTGTTACCCTGCCACCAGCTAGAGGGAGTATTTCTTTGTGGTAGCTGGATGTCAGCTCCCTAACACAACCGGCCTTTCAACCCCTTAAGCACTCTCTTCTGAGCTATGGCACCCTAATGTTGCCTTGCAGATCACAATAGGTGAACCTCAGTCACTGAGTCCATTTGAATGATTCCTCACCCCCCTTCCCCATGCACATTTAGCCCCTGACACTGGCTTCTCACAAAAATTCCAAATGCTCTGCACCCAAAAGTGCAATGAACACTGATTTACCAGTTTTACCTTAACCCCCCCACTCCAGTAAACCACACAGCTCTCATAAGCACTTATAATAAAACAAAAGGTTTATTTCAGAAAGCATAAAGATTTAACTAGAAGTGAGAGAAAGAAATGGAATATCTGGTAACAACACAAACCAAAATAATAAAATACAAACTTGGATCTACACTTATCAATAGTTAGCTTTCTTATAAAAAATGTTCATGGAAGCCCCCTGCTCCTTAAGGCATTTCCTCAGTGAATGAAATACTGGGTGTCTTTCCCTACATTCTATTATACTGGAACAGTCTTTCGTCTTCATTCATAGCCAGGACGATCTCCTGTCTGCTATACTTTTTCACCTCCAAGTAGTATCTATTTGCAGTTGTCTTTGATGGTTTTCCATTGGCCGTTCTGGGATGTGGTAAGGGTATGCAGTAGAACTGCATTATCCTGCAGATTGATTAGGGAGGGGAGACAGCTCCCTCTTGCTTGTCATCACTGAGATATATTACCTCTTGGTGACTAATTTCTACCCCCAAGTCGATAAAGCATGCTTTCAATATAAATATATAATTTCTTACATATTACCCATGCATGAATCTTGCAATGATTATGAATCTTCACAATATACAAGCTTTATATATGTAGATACGTTGTGTTATTCTTTATGGACAAAAACTCCATGAAACGTGTTTGGGGTATTGAGTTTGTCAATTCTGAGGTGATAGAAATTTGCAAAGAATAGGGAACCCTTTGCAAAGGTTCCTACGTCACACAGAGGTTCTCAGCAAATTGCATGACCATATTACATGTGCTGCAGCACAGACATGCACAGTGGAAGAATGCTGCCAGCTACCTTTTTATGACTTATACTTTTTTTGTTTTCCCTGCATCCTTTGAATTACCCTCTTAGGAACTCCAAAAATAAAACATCTTTCCTCTCTTAATTTTATCTCCCTCAGCTTGACAAACATATTTTACTGTGCTTCAAAATCATCAAAATTCTAATTCTTCCTCTGATGATGAGAGCCATTTCCACATCTCTGGGAAGAGTTTTATTTGCTGCTTTTGCAAAACAAAAAATTATATATAGTTTTTGGTGTAACACACCAAGGTGTCTGGGTTTTTTATTCCTCTATTGATTAAAAATTGATATGCATAGCTAGTGACAATGCAAATTTGTCTATAGTCCCAAGTAAATGGTTTGATTTTTGAGAGAGAGGCACCCTCAGCTCCTATGGGATTCAGTGTTCACTGAAAATCAAGCTGCTTATTTAGGTGCTTTAAAGTGCTTTATGTATCTAACCTTAAGCAACCAAGTTTGAAAATGCCTGCAGCATTGAAGCTTTGTCATTAATCTTATGTAGCTGACTCATATTACAACTTTATCTGTCTTATTGATTTTCCTTGTTACAGTGGGTGACATTTCAATATATAAGGAAGCGACATTTTCAGTACTGAATTTTACCACAGCATTTGTGCTTTTTGCCATAATAAGTATAGCGAATATTATTAATACCTAAGTAAAGTCAAATAATGTTGACATTTTAATGGTACCCATAGTCATTCAGCTTAATGGAAAATGCACAGAACTGGCAAAATTTTCACTGCAGAATTCAGAGTTTTGTTTTCCAAGTGGAATGCACTGTTTCACAGTATCTCATTAAAGATAAGTAAAGGAGCATGGGAGGGTTTCTGCCAGAGTCACTGGTGGGGTTTTCCTTGTAGACTAATCTATCATGTCCAGGTTTTTATATCACTCACATTGCACGGTATCTATACAGGGACATGCATGGTCAATTTAACATGGTTCCTACTCCACCTCAGTCCATGTGTGTGTCTTCTGTATCTCCTTCCCCGGCTCACAGAGGTGCTTTTATGGTAAAGAAGTTAAAATAATTGAGTTTTGCATTTGCACAACCCACATGTGTAAGAGCCTGGGGCATAGGCAGTCTTGCCTAGTCATCACAGGTGGGCTGGTGTCCAGAAGTCAAAGACAGCCACAAGGCAGTAGTCAGTGAAAAGGGGTAAGAATAATTGCTAGAACAAAAGTCAGGATCCGAGTCAGGTTGGCATCAGAGACTGGAGATTAGAAAGCAAGGTGAGGTCTGGAGTCACAGCAAACCAAAAATCTGCATGGTTGCCCGGATACCTCCCTGGGACACCTTCTATTGTTAAATAGTGAATGGGGACCAATTAGAAGGCCAGAAGTTGTTGCTGCTCTGTACCTTTGGGGGCAGTATTTCCTGCAGTGGCTAATCTCCACTGTGCTTCTTGGATGTGGCTCTGCTGGACCTCCTGGTAGCAAAAGTGGGACTGTCACCTAGTCTAGGCTCCATAGATCAATAATCCCAGTCCTATGGATCCTTACAGGAAGTTGATAAGTTTTTTGGTTAGTCTTCATTTGTGTGGCAATGAGATGTATGGTCTTGGCCCAGTTGATGAGGAAACCCTGCCTTCTGCACACACAAGCTACATGTAGACAATTCCTTATTCTTTATGAATGTAGCAGTTGAGGGCAGAGATGTCCCAGAGGGTGAGTCAATCCTTTAGTTATCCTGGACCTAGTTCATTGAGGGCCTTGAGGATAAAGAGCTGAAATGTTAAACTTGATTTGATGTTAATAGACAATTTACATAATGAGCAGCATACAAACATGATGTGCTCTTGGAAATCTGTGCTGCTGAAAACTGTGTCTGTGTCAGTTGTAGCTTTTGATGATAGTTGGAAGAGTATGTTGCGTTGCAATAATCCCATATGTACATACTGACCGTCTGTGTGACGTTGTCAATTAACTTTTGTGTTATCAACAAAAGAATCTAGAAGGACACTTGGATCCCAATCCTGGAAACATATAAACATGTTCTTAACTTCACTACTCTGAGTAATTCCATTGGAATCAATAGGACTACATGCTCACACACATGCTTTACTCTCCTATTGTGTTTGCAGGATTGAACCTAAGATTAGGGACTACTTTGATGGTTTGGAAATTTGATTTGTCATCCTATGTGCAGAGTTTCTGGTTTTCATTTTAAACTTCAGTTTTGTACACTAAACCAACAATGAATTATATTGATTTTAAAAAAATTGTATGTTTTAAGAAACTTTTATGTGAACTCCTTATGAAAATTTATATCTGCTCTAATTTTTGTATTTACAATTCAAATAAACACATGAAACTCAATTTTTCTAGGAAGTTATAGGCCCTAAAGTAGCCAAAGAAAAGCAATAAAATTAAGTACACATATGAAGAACCAATGGATATAAACTGGCCATCAGGAAGTTTAGACTTGAAATTAGATCTAGGTTTCTAACCATCAGAGGAGTGAAGTTCTGGAACAACATTCCAAGGAGAACAGTGGGGGCAAAAAGCCTAACTGGCTTCAAAGCTGAGCTTGATAAATTTATGGAGGGGATGGTATGATGGGAAAGCCTAATTTGGCAATTAACTGATCTTTGACTACTAGTGGTAAATATGCCAATGGCCTGTGGTGGGACGTTTGACTGGGTGGGTTCTGGGTTACTACAGAGAATTCTTTCTTGAGTGTCTGGCTGATGAGTCTTGCCCACATGGTCAGGGTTTAGCTGATCACCATATTTGGGGTTGGAAAGGAATTTTTCCCCAGAGCAGCTAGGCAGAGGCCCTTGGGGGTTTTTGCCTTCCTCTGTAGCATGGGGCACAGGTCTCTTGCTGGTGGATTCTCTGTACCTTGAAGTCTTTAAACAATGATTTAAGGATTTAAATAACTCAGTCATAGGTTAGGGGTCTATTACAAGAGTGGGTGATTGAGGTTATGTGGCCTGTGTTGTGCAGGTTAGACTAGATGATCATGAAATCCTCACTGTCTATGAGTGTATGAGTCTAGCTACCACTACAAAGCAATTAGGTTGTCAAAAAGGTGCCATTGGAAGTGTAGGGATTGCTGAAATCCTTCAGAGGTGAAATGTAATATATACTGTAACTTTTTTTGATAGCTCTTTCATGGAGCAACTGGATGAAAATCAACCATGAGAGAATTTAATTTTATATTTTGTTGCTGTGTTGAATAGTTAAAAGGAAACAAAACCCAAAACAAACACGAACAAAAAACCCACAACCCAGACTTGCAGAGGTAGTAGCTAATTTAACTCTCTGATGCCAAAACCTAAGATATTTCTGATACTAACAGATCTGATGCTCTGTGAAATAGGCTGACAGCTGAGAATATACTGATTTCTAAATATCACTGTGTTTATTTCTGTCTACACAAATGTGAGCCGTCAGGTGTTTGACCAACTAAGGTCTTTTAGTTGTGGCTTAATAGATTACATTGTGAAGTCAGGTTTATTGTTTGAGCAAAAGGCACTCTTTCTATCCAAACTTTTAGACCTATAAACTTTCACCAGACATCTAGTTCAGAAATCAGGAGGTATGAAGCTGGTAGAAAAGAGTGTTTGGAGGCCTATTTAAGGGAGACATCCATAAAAGTTTTGAAATCTTTTTTAGTATCAGTACTAATGATGAGATTTTGAACAGTTTAACATCCTCTGTCTCCTTGCTCTCTTCACAGATGTCACTATTCTATTAATCTTTTTAAAAAAGATTTTCAGTTTAGAGATGGTGGAAGGAACTGAATTGACAGTGTGTGAAATCCCCTTTATTTACAGAAAAGGTACAAAAGTGGAAGCTTCCCAAACAGTGCTCCGCCACTAGCTTTCTTTCTAACCTAGAAAAATCATTTCTAAGGAGCTAGCAGAGAAAAGTATCACATGATCCAATGGCTGGAGATTGAAGCTGGTCAAATTCAAACTGGGAATAAGGCATCAATTTTTAACAGTGAGGACTGGATCAGTTTACTAAGGGTCGTGGTGGATTCTCCATCATGGGCACTGTTAAATTAGGATGGGATGTTTTTCTAAAAAATCTGCTGTAGGAATATGTTGTGGAGAGAAGTTCTATGGCTTGTGTTGTACAGGAGGTCACACTAGATGATCACAGTGGTCCTTTCTGGCCCTGGAATCTATTAATCTCTAATGGCGAGAGGACGCTTGGATACACTGCCCATGTCCATTCCATACTTGCCCTCTCTGGAGAATCTGCCGGCAACATAGACACTTGTGATGGTTGGTTTTTGTTAGGGACACTTGTTCAATGGGGTTTGGACTGAGACACAACAAATAAATATTAATGACAGTAACCATTTTAGGTCATTACTAAGTTGGCATGAATTCAAGCAGGCAACCTAGTGAAAATTTTTCATCGCAAGTCCCTCCTTAACATGTGTCAGAAATGGTTTGAAAAATGGTCTTTGTGATCTGTGTATATAGAGGTGGCTATTTAGGCCCATTTTAATAAATACATCCATATTATTTTCTTGAGACCCACATCTTTTATTGTAATAATCCAAGAAGACCTGCTAAAATTTAAAACCCATTTTATTTTTAAATACTGAAATAACACCTCATTCCTGTTGGTCTAGGCAAGCATCTAGACCATTATTAGGAATCATGTTATGACTTGTTGGTGGCTGTGTTTTTAACCAAAGTTTTTATATGCATCAGTTATAGATCAAATTAAACAGGAGACTGAGCATGACTAAAGTTTTTCTTTATGCTTTGGGTTGCTTCTCATTCTTATCTGAAGAAATTTGACTGACTTTCCAACCTAGAGTTTTGTGTCTCTTTATCTGCTGTGCTTTTTATATATAATATTTCCTAACAGTCTGCTATATAGCTGATTCTTTTCTAGTCTACTTTAAATCACATTTTATTGCATTGGGGGTGAGCTTATAGTAGGTACAATTTTCAAACTTGGAAGCTTTAATAGGACATGAAAATAATGAATTTGGGCTCTCAGACTGACATCGTAGTGTACTCTCCTATATGATGATTTATTCGAAATAAGAACTTTGGATGAGCTAAGTCACATAAGTGTGAAAACTGAGTTTCCTGTACCTCTTACTTTGTAAAGCAGTGGCTGTGAAATATTGGTCAGCAGCTGGAAAGGTTACTGAAATTGTGGTGATTTTTCAGCTTCCAGCAATATTTCACAAGCTCAATGAGGTTTCTGTCCATTTGAACAATATTATAGACAGCTGTTGCATGAAAATGATTTACTCCATTTTCTAGTACTTTTTTCAAATAGGAGTAAATCTTCACTTGTGTGTCTATTAGCCATTTTGTAGGCTGGAAATACTGTGCCATGTGAGCGTGTTGTTTTATTCTGTGATCTTTAGCAGACAATGGTACCAAATCGCTGTAGTTCTGCACACATTGTTTCAGTCTACCAGAATCATGAAAAATAAGAAGCTATAATAATAGCATTCGAGTCTCCCATCAGAATGTGTGGGATTTACCCACATAATTTCCATTAGCCTAATATACTCCTGCTTTAGTAGCCTCTATTCCTTCATTCTGTCATTTACTGGGGAAAGTGGAGAAAGGACAAATCCCCCTGTAACAGAATTAAATCACTGATAAAGGTATAGAAATGGAAACATTTTAACCATCAACAGGAGGGAAAAGTGGATGTCTGTCAGAGTCTGAAGTTTCCTTCTCATAGCTCATTATTATTTCATATGTTTATTATGATGATGCCTAGCAACTAACTGAGATTGGTGCCCCATTGTGCTGAGCGGTGTACAAACATGGAGCAATAGACAGTCCTGGCTGTGAAGAGCTTACAATCCAAACAGGCAAGACTGACAAAAGGTATCGCAGAGGGATGTAACATGCAAGCAGAGTGGTGGCTTTTAAATGTCACATTGGTTCCACAGTAATGAAAACACTCATTTTCATATTTGATTGCAGATCAAAGAGAGGTATCCAATATGAGATTTGGTTGCAGCTATGAAAGGTAGCATTTTACTCAAAGGAACCAAACTTGGCCCTTCCGAGAGCCCCATCACCAGCGTCTCAGGAACCTCATGCTGCAACTGCCTTAATCTTTAATATGGTTGCGTAGTCTGTGAAGAATACATGTCCCAACATGCGAAGTTTCATGTTGCTCTGATCTGTCTGCATATTGGTGTTTGCAGTCTATGTAGGCTGCAAACTTGTATTAAAAGATAAAGGCAACTGCAGACTGTATTGTAGAACTCAGTGGGCTGAATATTTGCTGTCTCTGATCTGATTTAAACCCCTCATCATCACAGGAGATGCTTGATAAATTCTTTATTGTAACTGGTACATAAAGTGATCCTTCTTCCTTTATAAGACAAATCCCAAATCTCTCTGGAACTGTAATTGACTCAAAATGTGATTAATGTAACTTAATTGTCCTGACTGTACATACATCAGGCACATCCCCACCATCTGAGTCTGTGGTGCATTGAATCACTGTGCTAATTTCCAAAGGCACTTTTAAAGAATGTCATCCTTTGTCTAGACATTGATATTTTTGAGGTGAGGGGTACCATGCTCATCAGAAAGACTGAAACCGGAGTTGCACCATGTTTATTTAAAATATCTGATAGCTATCTACAGTACATTATGCTCATTAGAATGGAATTCTGATTCATTGGTTCCTATCTAAACACTCACTTGCAGAAAAATTTGGAGACTACCATTATTTTCATTCTTTTTAATCTGAGATAAAAAAATGATATTGTCCTATTAACACACAGTAGCATGTGGCAATAATTCACAAAACTACTTCGTAATATAATTTGGTAGCATTAACAGACAAAATAGATTTGATACAACTATTTTGTTTTCTCTGTGTAGGCTCAGCCTACTATGTCATTTTGCAGGCGGTTGTTTTCTGTTTTTCTTAAGTATACAGTTAGGCAATGAGAATCTAATATATTTTATCCTTTGTCAGAGTTTTCCTTGAAACTATTGAATGTCAATATATTAGAGTATGAAATACAATACACGATGAGGGCTCTTCTAAGTAAGAAAACCAGCCTATACATTTACACACTCACAAATGCATTAAAATGGCATTAGAATTGTGACCAAAAACAATAAGAGCATCAAAATTTATGGTTAATCCTGATGCACCATATGTCCTCCAGCATTTAGACACAAAGGAGCACATTAAAGGGTAATTAAAAGGGCACCCTGTTGTGCCTAGGTGTTGGAGGACATATGGTGCATCAGGATTAACCATGAATTTTGATTCTCTTATTGGTTTCTATCATATAACTTTGTTTTTAATACACCATAATTTGTGTGGATTCATGTGTTTCTATTGCCAGAATGGTGGGGTTTTTTGTTTGTTTGTTTGTTCAAATAAGTGTACAGATTCCTTAGGACAGATCCTCAGCTGATATAACTTGTCATATCTCTGCTGGCAACTATGACAAGTTATGTCAGCTGGGGATCTGCTCCTCTACTTTTTAAATGTAAATAACAGTACAGAGGATGAAATTTTAGGTAGAGGGGCAGCATTTGTTGTGCTTGAGTGTCTGTTCTCGTCTTTTGCACACTTGTCTTTCACTGTCATCAGAGCAAAATAGATTAAGTATGCAATGGAGACAGCTGGAAAGTACAGATTGTTACTGGCAGATTCCACCTGGTACTGAAAATCAAGCAATATATTCTTTGCCTCTTACATTATCACTATAGCAAAGATTATGCAATCAAAATTCAGCTGATAATTTTGCTGATGCTGCATGAGGCAAAATAGAATCCAGTTTGTGCCACCAAAGCTGTAAAGACTGGGCAGTGGGAGCGTTAGCAAATCCTTCTGTTTGTCAGTAAGTTAAACATACATGATACAAAGACCCAGACAATGTTGTGTAAGAATGTATCATTTTTACACAGTCACAAATCCTGCTATATCTGAGCTTCTGAGCAGAAGCACATAGGCTTTTGGGGATCAAGAACCTATGGGAGTTAAACTCTCAGAGGCTTTGTGTTTGGTGCAACATAAAAGATTGTACTTTGAGACAGCGAACTTGACTTCCTGGAGTACTCAGGATATCTATCTGATGTAAAATCCTAATAGAGAAAAGGCATTGGAGTTTTTACCTTGATGCAGCTAGTCGGGGTAAACCCCAGGTGGTGTGTATAGGGTTGACCCCAACTAGGGAAAATTTGCCTGTGCCTTGTCTCCTCTAGGATTAACATCAACACAGCTATCTAGAATGAGCTCTCTTGATGTAAAAACATACCTCTTTTTACAGTGAAGATGCAGTCAGAGAAGATATTAACTTCATTAATTGCTAGTTAGTTTAACCATTCTAAATATCACATTAATTGTAAAGAAATAAAAATAGAAGGTTTCCCAGTTCAGGAAATAAATCTGTTCTCTAGCATGCTTTCTTTGATTCCCTGGATGGTTTCACTGATGCTGTTAGTCTCTTCCTGTGTACCATGATGAGAATTGTACAGACGAGGTATAATTCATCTGGTAACCTTGTTGTCTTCGTCATCTCCTTTTTTCCTTTCCATAGGAGGTAGTGTTAGGCCAACAACTTTAGGCAGTAAAATGCCTAGTTTACCTAGGGGAAGCATTTTCTGCCCATGCCTACAACACTGTTCTCAGTTCTAGATTGCAGTATCTGGATAATCCAAGACACTCAACTATAATCTTTTATTAGGATTGAGTTCAGAGACCTGCTAAGTGACAATCTAAATTCACCCCAGTATCCAGATCTCCCTCTTGGCAGCTTTATTTTATATCTGCAATGGCATATTTTCAACTTGATATGCAAAGTGTTAGTCCTACTTGTCCTATTACTATTAGTGGAAGTTGTACAGCAAAGGCCTTATTTTCTTAAGGGTTGCTTATAGACTATGGGTGACATTCTGACTCCATTGAAGTCAATGGAAAAACTCCCATTGATTTCAGTGGGGCCAGGATTATAGTTTATAGTTAAAAGAAGAAAAGGAATTACAGGCAATGGGGAAGATATAAGCTATAATACTGGCCCAGTGAAGTCAATGTGAGTTTTGTCAATGGCTTCAATGGAATCTTAAAATAAACCATTCAGGAGCCAATTCCCAACTGCAAATATGGGGCTTTGTTGTATTTTGTTAAGTGCCATAGTTACAAATGGTGCTTTAGATAACTAACAAACATGGATACCGTGACCCAGAGAACTTATAGTGTAACTCAAGAGTAGAAAAACTGCAAAACTGTGATTGGTCCTTTGTTTGTAGGGATCGTTAGCTGTCTGTTTTCTTCAGAAGTGAATAGATAATGCAAATCTTCCTATTGCTGCTGACTATTATTATTCTGTAGTAGTCATATGTGGAGAACAGGAATCTACCCTCCTTCACATCTGATGCCTTTCTGATCTTGCAGCTAACCAGCATGGAATCTTTGTTTTGCATCTCAAATGAGGCGATTGTGGTTTATGACTGAGTTCACAAGTCTGGCATCCGTTGTTTAACCTTAAATTTCTGTGTTTCATTGTTTGCAGGTATGCTGACTTCTTCTGTAAGTTTTATGTTTCTATTTCCCCTCTGAAAACTGGTAAGAGAAACGTACTGGTTTGAAATCAATGATTGATTTGTGAGGATTCAATTGTCTGGTTAGCATTCGAAACACAGCTAAATATGGCAAAACTGACACAGGCAACTTGAGAAAAAACTGTGGAATCCAATTCCCTGTTGAAAGTGCATGGCAGTAGTCAAGGTTATGCTAGTTATAGATAATGCTGATTCCAATGTCTAGCCAGGCAGAAGTAAAGCATATGGATATAATCAAGATGTCCCTTTAGGTTTAACAAAGAAATATGCTGATGCTCCACAATAACTTTCTTCTTAAGGATTTAATCAAGGACACAAAACATAAAAAATGAAGAACGTATTGTTCTTTTTTGTGATTAATTTTTTATTGGTTTCATGCAGAAGCAGAGAATGAAAAGTACAAAACAATAAATGACTTACAGCTTTTATATGTTTTCAAATATCACATTTCATGGGATCTCCAGTGGAATCTGCAGGTGAGTAAAGAGTTAAAAGCTGGATAAGTGGTCAGGCCTAAGATACAGGTAATGGGGTCAAGGCACAGGCAAACCTTCTTTCTGTTAATTGGTGTGAATTCTAGTTAGAGTCTGTTATCTCTCTTTTTTCCTCCCTTCCTGGCCATCTGTGCTGGGAATGAGGCTAATAAAATAACTATCACCATTTCTGTACAAGGCCTTTGGTGGGAAGAAAGCATTATCCTCCGTTCCTGCCTGGCATGCCTTTACTTCAAAGAATGTTAGTGTAAAATTAATAGGTTTCAAGGTGATGTGCCTGCCCTCTGTATGGTAATCCTGTAAACAACAAATGGGCGGGTATAATTGTATTCATCATGCAGTCGTTAATATTAATTTTATAGGTGTCAATGTAACCAAATAAGGGTCTATTTGGAGTTCCTGAAAATGTGTACATTTACATACTGTTACGGATAAAAATATTGTAAAGTAACCCCTTGTGGCTGACTCGTGGCATTGAGGTGGAATGAGCAGGCAATAAAGGGTTCCATCTCTCCAATCCAACCCTGGGACAACCTGTTTGGTTATTTCTAACTGAATCATGCAAATACCATTTTATAACTTGACAAAACTACGAAACCAGATAATACAAAACCAGACAATACTACAAAGACATGACATATTATGGTGGGCTAAGGGTAATAAAATAAAAAATATACATGAATAGGGAGGGAACGAAAGGAGGAGACTGGTGGGGACAGACAAAGAGGAGTTAGGTGGAATGGAAGTTTGGCATCTCAACATTTTTTTATCTAGAAATGGAGTTAAATGTCTTTGAATCCATATAATTGTTCTCTATGGTGATAAGATATTCTTTCTTTGTATGCTAATTCAGACAGTCCAAATGCTACAGCTATAGTCTGAGATCTTCCATTTTTGTAAAATGCACTTAGTGATCATTGCAGCAGCTCTCAAGAACCAAAGCTGGAGTTAAACCCAACTGAGCCAGTAAATAACCTAGGATATAATTTTCAGATGAGCTTTGATTGCTGAAGATGAGCACTTTTGTTCACCTCTTTCCACGGCTGTCTGACAGTTGATGAGTCTCATAACGTGCATATGGATCAGGGTTCCTTTTTCTCTGTTACTGCACCAGCAAATGTCAGAGAATAACGCTTTTATCTTGGACAACCTCTGTGAAGCGCAGTATATTTGCAATAAAATATTTTGTTGTGTCAAGCATAGCCTGAGATCCTCAGAAGCATTTTTAACATTATGTAATATGCTCTGCCACTGGGGGTTCTTTTAAAGGCTGTAATAAATCCCCTCCCAATGCTTTCACAAAGAACTCCAGACTAAAGATGTTCCTATTCATTAATAAATTATACATAGGGGACATGGGCCTGGGGAGTTTATGAAGCATTTCTATGGTTCCCAGTAATTTTGGGGCCTTTGGTAGTCCTAGGACATCTGGACCAAACTGATATGTTAGCAAGTATTTTAACTGTAAGTATTGCTCTCTGCTGAGGGAGGCATGTCAGAACATTGCTTTAGCATTAGAAAAGGGACAAAGCCCTCATCACTGATAAGTTGGGAAATTCATATGATGCCCCTGTTAGTTAGGTCTTCCAAATCATAGGTTTGTGTCCAATTTGCAAGTATGGGTTGCCCGAAATAGATGTTTTTGCATGATGGTGAGGATAAAATTTGCTGCGACAGACCAGACCCTTTGTGCAGCCACTACTGTAGTCACCTTATTGTTCCCCATTGGATGAAAAGGGGAACCAAGAATCCCCACAGCGGGGATTGGATGCATTAATACACATTCAGTTTCCACCCGCTTGGGTGTAGGCCTTGCTGGAGCCCTAGGACGGCTAACAGTTTGAACCAAAGGCTGTGAATTACGGTAGGCCTTGTTAAAATAGTAATACTCAGTGTCAGCTAACCAAGTAAGCACATTCCAGAGCTCAAAGGATGGTATAGAGACACACACAGTTCTCAGGTAACTGTGTAAAACAAATTCCTAAGCGATGATAAAGAAACACACCAACCCGTCATAAAGATAAAGAGGGGATGACAGGAAAATGGATGAGGATGTTTTATTCAAACTAGCAGGTACAAGGTATAAGGGTGATAGGTAACATCTGGAATGTAATAATACTTGTTTGTAAATAAAAGTTTGTAATAAAACTTGTTTGTATCAGTGTCTAAAAGGAGAAGTTATACGAGAGTCATCTTTGTATCAGCCTAGAGGACAGCATTATATTATGTTGGTTAAGGCGCTATCTTGTCATGGGTATATATGTGTTAGCGTACTTGTAACTATTGAACCAGGGCACTAGTACCATGCTTTGTCAACAGTAAACCTAGACACGTGCCTTTGCCACTGAACCCAAGCTTGTGGTCTTTCTTTATGAGTATTGATGTTTGCTGAATCAACACACTACATTCTCAAATTTTCATTTGTACTGTGTTAACCCTTTCCAACAGGCTCAGGGAGAGAAGATGCTACCTATTTGTGCTACTAGTTCTTTGGAGAGAGTACAGGATTAAAATTTATCCTCACCAGTTTAATGTTTCTTGGTCCTTTTATACCTAGATATTGCATCAATTTGCCTATGGGAATTCCATTGAAAGCAAACCCAATACATGCAAACTGGCAGGTTTCCAATAGTTCTAATTTTTCCCAGTTTATTTTGTAACCAGATATTGATCCAGTTTTTTTAATTAATGATAGGAGGGTTGGAATTGTGGTTTCTGGCTATATATAACATCCATTTATACCCTATGAAATTCAGTTGTATATCTTGGCTATCTGGATGAGCCCATATAGTTCTTGCTATAGGCTCAAGAGCCAGATAAAAAAAAATGGGCACAATGGGCAGCCTTGCCTAGGACCCCTGAAAAGACTGGAGTTACCTCTGGTCACATTGTTGGTTGTAATGCGAGAGGTTTGGTAGGAATGTACAGTTAGATTCTGGAACTAAACAAAGGTCCAAATCCAACTTTGTTCAGCATAGAACATATATCTCCAGCCTACCCTATTAAAAGCCTTTTCTTCATCGAAGGCTAAAATGGCTTGTGCTTTAGGGTTATCATATTTCACTGCAATAATGTCAGTGTTGTTAAGGGTTCAGAGCAATGACAACCTCGGACAAACCCGAGTAGATTTGGGATGTATGATAGGGCCCTTCACCAATCTCATTGCCAGAACTTTTGCCAGTATTTTGACCTCACTGTTAATAAGTGAAATTGGTCTACAGTAAGAACATAGGGTGGTATTTCTTCTTTGTTTAGGAATAAATACTATTATGGTTTCCCTCAGTGGAGGCAGAAGGGTTCCCTTTAGAAGTGATTCATTAAGCATTTCAAGCATCTTGTCAGACAGGAGTTCAAGAAAGCATCTATAGAATTTGGCAGAGAAGCCATATGGCCTGGATGCTTTCCCCACTTTCATATTCATATATCCCTCAATTAACTCAGGCTGTTAGGATGCTCATGGTTTCCACACTGAGCTGCAGTAATTTGAGGTAATGTAAAAGTTTGAAAAATTGATGTAACGCATCTATGTAGGGATTTGTGTCTAATTTATACAGATCTTTATTCAGATGGAAAACTCTTTAGGTGATGTGAAAAATTCACCATGTTTATCACGGATGGCCGTGATTTTATATGGCAAGGCCTTTTGTCTTCAGCAGTATGCTAGCAAATTGCCAGTTTTTCCTCCCAATTCCCAGAAATGCTGTGTCAAAATAGGGCAAATTCAGCCAGCACAGTACAGCTTGTTGAGTTCATATCTACAATTGATCAGGGATCACATCAAATCTGGATATGGGGCTGTATCATAAGACAAATGAAGGTCTTTTACTTTTTTTCCATCTTCTTGACAGATGCAAAACTGATAATTCTTTTCCTCAAACAGGCCTTGTGCATTTGCCACAATTGTTGCTAGAAGCTGTTGAGGGTTCATTTATCTCTTGGAACAGGCTAATTTCTTTGTCAATTAAAAAATGGAAGTGGGAATCCAGTAAAAGTGAATAAGCAAATTGCCATCTATGTGGCTTTTTTTGCCCAAATTTGTTGCTATTGGAAGAGTTATAGGAGCATGATAAGAGACAACAGTTGTCAATGGACGAGTCAATTACAGAATTAACCATGTCCCTGGCAATTAAAAAGAAATCTATGTAGCAATAAGACTCGTGTACTGGGGGAACGTATGAATTGTTCCTACCCATTGGATGTATAATTGTCAAATATTACCTAGTCCCAAATCTTTAATGTGCAACTCCAAAGCCACTCTAGTTTTGGTTGGTTTGTGACACTAAGGCTGAGATCTGTCCACAGAAGGATAAAGCACTTCATGAAAATCCCCAGCAGTCACAGTAGGGGTGTGGGTTCTCCATATTATTTGTAAAAGCCTATGAAATTGTAGCGTCCCTTTCCTTCCTGGGTTACTCAAGAGCAGGCAACTCTCATCTGCTACCAGAGTGCCTTATGTCATTAAGAATAATGGGAATCCTGGGGGTCCCAAATGAGATGGGGAATTAGGTGGGAATCCTCCAATCACCCCTCAGCAGTAGTTTCTTACTCTTATGAATATTTATAGTTGGCAATGCCTCGACATGGACAGGCACCATATACATCTGTGGGTGTACCTCAATTGCCTCCAGAAACCAAAATATAAATAATGGATCTTATGCGGGCACTAAACACTGAGATATAAAACCTACACAATTTTACTTAAAAAATAGCCTAAGAACATACAATAAAAATGCAACAGAACAATCTAGATTAAATTGTTATATCCATAACACATCAATAAGGTGGCACAGCAATTGCTCAGCTCATGGCTGCAGCTTCTGTAAAGGTCTTCATGGGCCATTAAGCGGGCTATTGTCCTGCAGCCTCTCTGTCTGGGGTGTGTCTTCTACAGCACAGTTTGAAATACAGGTATATCAAAGATCTCCATAACTTTCTTCACACATATCACACATGAACACAAATATTATCATCTTATTCGGCATATCATAATCTTTCTAACAGTACCTGACTTGGCACGTCTTAATGAATCATTATGATTTTGACATATTAATGTCAAATAATACAAATACCCTCCCCCCATCCAGTCCGCATGACAGGAGGTAGCTGCTTTGGGCCCCTGACTCTGGGGAATCTACCTGACCTGCTGAGGGAAGGAAGATGCTGGACAATTGCCAGGTCTGGGATTTGTCCTTGGATGTAGTTTGTTTGCTTGTGTCCATTTGTATAAGGAGACTGGTAGGAAGCAACAGTGCAGCGTATTGTAGGGGTGCTGCAAATGCTGCCCTGGTTTGGAACCCAGAAAGTGGGTGGGCCCAGGTTCTCCTACCAACCCCTGGATGCAAAAAGCCTATCTTGGAAATGGGGGAATCTGGATTAGGAAAACCCTTTAATCTTGAGGGTCATTAATCTGGGACCTTGGCCTGGAGACCCTGGCTTTGACAGTGGGACTATCCTTTTGCGGATTCTTTGTACACTCTGAAAGCGGGGAGGCAGCTTTTGGACTGCTGGGAGAGCTGAGTCACGGACGGGGCAGATCACTGCAGGGCGGAAGCAGCTGTCAATAGGGGAAGGATGCTACGAAAGAAGAGAGCCTGCTATGCTCTTTCCTGACCACCAACTGAGGCCTCTGGTCAGTGATTCCCTTCACAGGTTACTCTATGGATTAAAAAACTGCCCTGATGATCTGGAATTGGCTCAGATTCTGTTACTGTCAGTGCTTTCTGGAAGAGGATGAGTACCCCTCTGGATTTGTAGGGTTAGGGTGCTGCTTTTCCTTCCCAGCTGTGCTCCAGTTTAGCAGCCCTTATCTGTGATCAACCATATCTCCTTCAAAAGCATTGCATCTGTCTTTGCCCTCTTTAATAATGGGTAAACGTTTTGCTTTTAATTGGAGTAATTTACAGTCCAGGAAATAAAATTGGGATCAGGCCCATGTGTGTGGGTATTATCCCCTCAGTTGTAATGTTTTCAGTTTTCCAAGCTAAAGACCAAGATACCGATGAGGCAGCTTGATGCACTGAGTGAAATACTCTGTTGTGGGGATTATTTTTCCATGAACACATGCCCCTTCCCCTATGGCTTACAGCCAAACATTCAGTTTCCCTTCCCCCTATTAAATGAACATGTAACTGACAGGGGAAAAACCTGCTCCTACAGACAATAAATTTCTGCACCAAAGAGCACAACAAACAATTCAGTTCTATACAAATTTCGTACTCCATGTTCATGTCCTCAGGGACTGAGTTTACAGAAGGCGTTAGGGTGGGGAAAGGGGCTGAAGAAGTTAAAAGGAGGCAGGAATACAGGTGGCAGGAGAGGGGACAACAGGGGAAAGAACAGGGAAGTAGAGGAGGCAGTAAGAGGAGCAGGGGCAGGAGGAAAGGGATGGGGCTGGGGGAAAGGGAGGAACCGGGGTAAGGTGAGAGAGGGAAAATAGGAGGTAATAGGGAGGGCAGAAATCACTTGTCCATGCAGTTCAGCAACCTAATTTGGCCCTCTGCACTGCTGCTCCGTTGGCCCACAGGGGACACAGCTACATAGCTCAACTTCTTGAGGGAAGACCATCGTGGAGGGACATTTCACACTTGCCGCATATGGAATTTCAAGCTGCTGGACTTTGAGGACCCCCAGTGGCAAAATGTGGTGACACAGCAAGGTCTCCCGCTGGCACCAATTTTAAAAGGTAGAATTGGAGCCCATAAGTTCCTAAGTACACCAGAGAGCTGCAGTGCCCCCTGGTGATCTCTTTGGTGTGCTGAGCTAACACTCAAAGCTTATATAATCACAAACGAATGGTTCATATTTGATCTTTCCAGTTAGAGAAGTTGTCAAATGTTTCAGTAATTCCCTAACACAAATACAAGGCGCAAAGGCACTTCATACTGATAATACACAATTTAAATAAATCCTTTCCACTGTCAATTCACTCCTACAAGATCAGTTTAGGATGAGGTGTCCTCTTAACTCCTCTGCTGGCACACTTTACATACAGCCATTTGATGAGAATTGATATACATGTCCCAAAGGTTAATAAAATATAAGCATGGAGCAGAAGAGATGACCCAAATAAGTTGTTAGTCAGTTGCTTGATATGTTCATACGTGCAAGTAGAGCAAACATGACAACTGTGAAGTAAACTTGGTGTAAAACGGAACAGTTACTCAGCCCCCTGCAGGCCATTTAAAAACCTTTCTGCTCCTTGTGGCTTTTGGAATAGATGCACTTTCTCACCAATGTTGACATGGATGTGAGCTGAAAACTCCATAAAATATTTAGGTCTTGCAGCTTGGCAAGTTCTCTAGCTCTTCTGAAGGCCAGTCTCTGTTCAGCCACATCTTTTGCAAAATCTCAAAAAATCATTATTTTGTTTGCAGGCTCCCACAAACCAATTATTGTTTTTTCATGACCTAGGCACATTATAGTAAGTCTGAGAATCTGTGCACAAGATTTGTCATTCGAGGTCATCTGAGGTGCTGGGGACCTTTACCTTCTTTCTAAATCACATTTAAAATAATTCATCAGGCTGAGCACTTTTGTCAGGAGCCCGGGAACAAATTCTACGAGTCCCTGCTTCTTTAGGTACTCCTGTAATTCTCAAATTATTGTGGTGAGACCATTCCTGGAGCTCTACTACTTTAGATTTAAGAAAGATAAATCTGTTAGACTTCTCTGCATCTGGACTGGGAGCCCTTATACCTGATCTCCCACTGATTCTCCTGCAACTATTCTCTTTCCCTTCATTCACCCATTCTGTCAACACTGGCAGAGAGGAGATAATTCTGGTAAAGTCAGAAGTGTTATGGCCACTGTGGCACTGATATCCAGTGTGGCTGCAGCAACTTGCTCCAGCAGGGCCATCACACATACAGTGCTTTCATCAGCCATCTTGTTCAAAGAGTGGAAGGATGTCTTTCATCCACTTGTGGAGCCTGCAGCACTCACATATTCACCTGCTGATGTTCCCAAGATTTTGAGGCACCTCTGTCTTTATTGGAGGTGTTAGTCAGGTATCCTGGATGCTGGATGGAAATAGATATTAGCCGATGGCTTTGGAGCTTAAGGGATATGCTCCTCCATGCCATGCAGCAATCTTGTTCTAAACATGTTTTTTGTAAGTTGCATTTTTCCTTAAAAAGTAAATAATAAAAAACCCCACTGTTTTTCGACTTCTCTGTCTATTGTATAAAATCATGCAGCTAAATTACATATATTATTGGGTAATGAATGGATGATACTGATGATAAAATCCATGAAAAGTACTTGGTGCTGGCTGAGCAAGTGCCAGCTCTTGCCCCAGCTTTAGGCCTCAGCCAAGCACTGACAAATTCATTGCTGGAAACTGGTCTGTTTCACTGGGTGTCAGCATGATTAAGATGGGCATTGGACTTATAAAAATGTGTTTAGACTTTATGAAATGCGTGTACATTGCTGCATGCTTTAATCCCATTTTTACTTTCTTTATCTCTTGCTATAAGGTAATTAAGCTTTTGTTTTGTAATGGTAAAACATGTTTGCTCTGAAACTGTGAACCTAGTCAGGAGAAATCATCTTCTGCCCCTCAAGAATACCTATCAAAACTAAATGGGCCATTGTGGAACATCACGATACAAATTGTTCCTTTCACCCATGAAGAGGTTACGTGCAATAGGGCTTGAATTCAGCTTGAATTTTGGAAGAAGGAAATAAAAATAGCTAACCAGAAAATGTTTAATCTCTTTTGCTGTTTGGACTCTCACAGGGCTGGATCTACAGAACAGAAGCAGAGATACTCAGGGTCAACCTGGGTTAGACCTGAAAGACATTCAGAGTTGACAGAGTACTGTACCTCTGTCACCATTTAGAACCTTTTGTTTATATATGCTTGCCTGCTTTAATCTTTTAATAACTCACTCATTAACTTTTCAGTAACTTTTAATAACTCATTCATTATTATCTTATTCAACCCTTAGTTAGTTTGCTATAGGATTGTCTAATGAGTGTTGTTTTGGGCATAAGATCTCCAGCACAAATTGACCTGGGGTCCTTTGGGGCTGAATATTTTGTGATCCTTTTTCACAGAAGTACAGGTTGCCTTGGTGGCAAGATAGCCTGGAATGCCCAGATCATTGTGTGTGACTCTATGGTAATACTGTTATAGTGCTTTATGAGTTCACACTTGCTACTGGATTGGTAAAATCTAATTATGCAACGTGCAACCAGTTTGGGGTCTCTGCCCTGCTTCTTGACAGTCTGCCCTGAGGTTGCCACTCACAATTATGAGCCACTCCAGACACCATGACAGAACACTTTAAAGACAATATTCAGCCTACTTCTATCAGGGACTACTCCTGAAAATTGGTAGCAGTGATTCAGTTAGAAGTACAGTGCGTTTCAGCATCACTTAACATGCCTTTGGACTTTAAAGTTTAACACATTCTTCTAATTTACAAATCCCAGTTTAAGGAGGGATAAAGACAATTTTCATGGAATAATCAGAGGTGGTTGGTAGATGTAGCCTTGTTAAACCATTATTAATCTGTGCAAGATGATAGTTTCCATTAGCTTTTTGGTGAAAGTGCTGCTGTGTTTTCTGTTTCATTGCTCTCCATACATTATTCAATCTGATGTATTCAAACTGCTTGCAAATGCGAGGAAATAGATGTCAGATGATTCAAACCTTCCACATACAAGCTGATGCTTTTCTACTGCTGTTCCATTTTAAATCAGTGCCTGAAAGTTATTTTTAAATCCATTATATGCTTTGGAGAATTTATGTAGGCCGTCAGGGAAACACTAATGTTAAAGAAACAAAATAATGCCTGCTTTGAAAGGAATCCTAAAAATCCAACAGAAATTTTTCAGTTGCTGTTAAGTATTCAAATACAATTGTTTAATAACGATGCTATCTGGTGGTTTTGGAATCTCCATATCTGTCTGACATCAGTTTCCTAAAGGCAGTTGTTTTACAAGTATTCTAAAAAATCAATATGGCAGATTGACTTGTTTGTTACTAAATATACTCCAGCATGAATCCAATTCATAGAAGGCTTGGACCCAGCCATGCAGCCTCAGTGCCTGGACTGTGTGTTGGACACTGCATTGGGAAAGGAAAGGAATCCTTCCTTGATTTCCATAGGGTAGATCAGGACTGAAGCAGGATGCCAAGTTGGTGCAGTTTCTCTCTGCAGAGGAGAATGGATGGAGGATCTGCATTCATACATGGATCCATTCTGCCTTTTGTGGCTAGGATGCAGGGAGCTTCTGGGAAGCAGAACTCCATGATGCAACGGGTCTGTAGAACTCATGAAAGGTATCTCCAAATCCTTTCCTCATATTTTGAAGAAGTTCAACTTATTTGCTCCAGGCCATGTAGGAGGGTTAGGATATCACCCACAGAAAATGGGTGAGGAAAAACTCTGACTAGGGCTGTTAGTTCCTTTCCAAATTTGGTTTTAAATGGGTCCCTGAATGTATCTGTGTGATCCAATGTATTTGGATCTGCAGTTTCAGAAAAGGGTTACATTTGATTATCTTGTTTCTTCCATAGTTGAATCTCATTCTGAAGCTACAGGTGAGGTTTTGATTCAGGTTCATGCCCCTTTTCATGAGGCCACTCTGTGTCCAACACTGATGGAAGAACTGAACTCTGATCTCAGTGGAAAACAATTCCCATGTAAAATGTTTATAACTTTTGAAAGCCAAAATATTAAATGCTATTGAGGGCGTTCCCAACAGTTGGGGGAATAATTGGAGAGATGTATAGGCCTCTGCTAAAAATACCCAACTAACACAAACAAGCAAACAAAAAACTCATCTAAAAATCTTCTAAAATCAGGATTTAATTATGTGGACAAAATGTAATATAAGACAGTTCCCCAATAACTGAGAACTACAAAGTTTATTATGTGCTATTCCACTGCCTGCTTGTCAGCTAGCCCACCTATGCCTAACAGTAGGAGAAATTTCCCTTTTCCAGCGAGATCTGATAGGTCACAACTAAAATGCAGTCTCTGAGGAACCATATGAAAATGTAGTCTGCTGAATGTGACTGTTTCATTTCATCAAATAGAATAGAGACATGGGAGAAATATCATGTAGCTCCATCATATGATGTTCCCCATGTACCTTATCCCAGCCTTGTGGGCTCGGACTGAAAGTATACTTTCAGTAGATTCTACGGACAGTTGGTAGACATAGACAGTGTTTGAGCTGACCACCACTGTTCCAGATGGGGTTCAACCTTGAATTCAGGCTGAATTTAAATATGTTTTCTGTTCAAGTAAAACAGTTTACACAGTTCTAAATATAGCCTTCAGTACACAAACTATTTGGGAGCCAAGTCAGACATCATAAATGAGCAGTCTAAGCAAAATTGTTGGAAAAAAGTTGATGTATTGCGTTCATTTGTTGGTGTATTTATAGAATGTTTTCTCCTCTAAGAATTAGGTAGAAAGAGGCTGTTTGTCCCTGTTCCCTGGTGAGTGTTAGTGAAGCATATTTGTTAACTCAGTTTGACACACAATATATTCTGATATTTATGGTGCCTTATGCTATGGTATTTCTGGCGAAGTACCTTATGGTATTTTATTTAATGTTTGTGAAGTTTTCTGATTGCTTCCCCATAGAGCTGGCTTTTATTGACAGCCAGCTTTATGCACTTAGATGGAGATAGAGCTGAAGAAGGATTCTGTATATCAACATTTTTTCTAAATTGTATAAAAAATAGTAGTACAATGCTCAATTGGCTAGAAATTCCTTCAGTTTCTTCTACTCTTCTATTTTGGAGTGTGGGTACTTCTTTCTCAGTTTGAGATAATAAGTTTGATTGATAAAGGTAACTGTGTTGACACACTATACTTAAACTTTGGTAAGGCATTTGACTTAGTCCTGCATGACATTCTGCTTAAACCCGCCTGCCCCCCCTACCCCAATAGCACTATACAAAACCAATGTAGCCCATATATCAAGTGAACTTTAAACTGGTTAAGTCATAGATCTCAGAAAGTAATTGTAATTGGTGAATTATCATTCTATGGTGGTGGTTGTAGTGGGGTCCTGCAGGCATCCCTGTGTGGTCCAAATGCTCTCCAATATCTTTATTAATGATCTGGAAGAAGATATAATCTCATTGCTGGTAAAGTTTGCAGATGACACAGAACTTGGTGAAGTGATCAGTAATGATAGGACAGGTCGGTTATACGGACTGGATCACTGTGGGCTCATTTGAATAACATGCCCTTTAATACAGCCAAATGCAAGGTCATACATCTAAGGGCAAAGAATGTAGGTCACACTTACAAGATGGGGGACTGTACCTTGGGATTCAGGGACACTGAGAAGGATTTAGGGAAGGGAAGGGCAACTTTAAGGTAGTAGAGGACCAGAAAATCCACAAAAAACCTTTGGCAGGCTGGGGTCTGTGAGATGATGGTGGAGGGGGAGTTTGATGTGGAGGGGAGGCATTTGGGTCCTGCCTTTGGGGGGGGTGTTGAAAAGCAAAGCTGCCAAAGTGCTCACCCCACAGTGGTGGCGTCTATTGCACATGGCTGAGTATGGCTCCCTGCTCCAGCCCATTGGCTTTTGCCAGAGCATCCTGTAACGTGCAGCCATATGCAGGCGGGGGTCTCCCACTGCAAGAAGAGCCCCTCCCCGTCCTGGTTATGCTACATCTAGATTGTTTGCTCTGAACTAGGCCATGGGAGGACAAATAAACAGATCTGGTGGGCCAGATGCATCCCCGGGCTGCCAGTTGCTCAGCCATAATTTATGAGTTATGGTAGAGAATAAACTTAAATGAGCTCCAAGTGTGATGCTGTAGCTAAAGTGGTGAACGTGATCCTCGGATGTATAAATGGGAATATCAAGTAGGAGTAGGTAATATTACCTTTGTATATGGTATTAATGAACCATTACTAGAATATCATTATTAGAATATTACTAGAATGACCCCGTTCTGGGGTCAACACTTCAAAAAGGGTGTTGACAAATTGAAAAAAGGCTCAGAGATGAGTTGCAACGATTCAAGGTCTGAAAAACATACAATGTAGGAAAGGACTTAAAAAGCTCAGTCTAATTAGTTTATGCAAGAGAAAGCTGAGAGATGACTTGGTCATGGTCTACAAGTAGCTACATGGGGAAAGATTTCTGACAGTACATTACTCTTTAATCTAAGAGGAAGAGGCATAACAAGATCAGATAGCTGGAAGTTGAAGTTAGATAAATTTATACTAGAAATAAGGTGCATTTTTTAACAGTGAAATTAATCATTGGAATAACTCACTGAGGAAGATCATGGAATCTCCATCACTTGAAGTCTCAAATCAAGACTGCATGCTTTCTAAAAGATAGGCTATAGATCAAAGGGACGTGATGAGTTTTATGCAGATGTGTCTGGGTGAGGTTCTCTGGCCTGTGTTACGCAGGTCCGAACAGATGATCATAATGTTCCCTTCTGGCCTTAAAATCTATTAATCTATGAACATTGCAGTCCTTGCATTCTTCTCAGTCTAGAGACTGTTCCTTCCTAGCACTTCTAGGACACAAGGTATCCCAGAGGGGACAGGAAGGAGAAGGACCTTGGCACAACCACCAGCCCCAGTGTACCGCAGTTAAGGGATTATGTTGCACCATCATAAGAGATTTTGTAGAAGACAGACTCCATGTCAGGACCCCATAATTGGGCACAGGCCCTTCTGGCCCTCAGGCAACATCTTTAGCCGCTGTGTCATGATGGTGCATGAACTGTGGTCCCTGACCAGCAGGCCTTAGTGCTAACGGCCTATAGACCCAGAGCAATCATACCCGAGGGCCCTGCTTGGATGGACAGGGAGCACAGTTATTGGGTACCTGCACTAGGTGAAGGCCCCAAGACGAAGCGGAAGCTGTTGGAGTAACAGTCCATTGCCTGCTGATTGCTGCCAAGACTGCCTTGCCTTGCTGCTTTGCCTGACCCTACCTTTTTGCCCTGCTGCCTTGTCTTGCCATCTCACCTGACCTGACTTCCCCAACTCACTTACCCAGTTCTTGGAGTGGATCTTCTGGCTCCTGACCCCTGCGAGAACTCCAGCTATTGCCCTGGAATATCTCTGATACCAACGGACCTCCTGGCTACCCAACCATCCCTGCACACATGATTATTGCTCTGCACTGCCTCCCGTCTGCCTTCGCCACTAGGCATTACACTCTGTCTATGCAATCTAGGAGGTTGTGATGGTGGGGCTTTGGGGGTTGACAAAAGTAAATGAACAGCAAGAGATTTACCTGACTGATTCTTCTTAGGTGATGTGGCTTTCAAGAGGCTTCTGTCTTTTGCTCCGTTTTATTTTCTATTTATAATATATCTTCTTACAAATTATAAATCAGGTTAACAGGAACTGCCAGTGCCTTGCTGGCGATTCTCGGTTTTATTGATTCGATGAAGGAATATTATCTACTTCACTGAAGGTTTTGCAGCGCTGTGTTTAATCCAGTGATAGCTGTCGGTAAACTGTCCTTTGGAATTTTAACTCTTTTGACGGTTGCTGCAGTGTGGATTCACTCTTTTAAAATAATAATTTTGCAAACCATTTGTTTGGCATAACAGGACTTTTCTTTTGGTCGTTTTATTGGAGCTTTTCTCATCTTTCAAATTAGAGCAAACTGTATGCAGATGGGGGAAGAGATTTTTTGGTATTTAAAGATATAAAAACTACAGTTGAATTCGAAATTTAAAAATGAGGGAGAAGGGGAGAGAAGAGGGCAGGAACTTTCCTTATGTTACAGTGAGTAAGTCCACTGCTCTACTGGATTTCTGGCAACTATTTCCTTTCTCCTTCCTGTCTTCCCCATTTCCCTTCTCCTGGTGGCTACTATCCCTCATTTCCATTCTCCCATCTTTTGTGACTGACTTTGAATCCCACCTTATAACTGGGATATAACAAAATTAAGAACTTAAACTTGGGCTACCCAAAAAACAAATACAGGAACACTTCCTAGCAGTGAGCTATGATATCTGTGTGTGAAGGGGAAGCCCTATTATTTAAGCAAATTCAAATTGGATTGCATATAGGACTGGAGAGTATATAGTAGGGAGCAAGGTCAGGAACCTAAACAATGGCTAGATACTGCATTTTGTCAGGCTATGAAGGACTTGCTTTTCAAAGCATCTGCCTCTTGGGTCAAGAGAATTTATAAAGTGACTTTTTATATGATTGGGTCATACACAAAAAATGGATAAGCACATGATGTAATTAAATTGGCAGTTAAAATAAAAAAAAGCAGGCATCTGCAGTACAGTTTGTACTGTGCTTTACATATTTCTGGTGTATTTGCAATTAAATGAATTACAGTGTTAATAAGTTTACATTATAATGCTGCAAACATTTTCTAAGTTTAAAAGAGGAAAGTGGTTCTTTATAGCAGTTTACAATATACCCCTTTATAAATGAAAGATACTGTACTTTAAAATGTTTTCTCTTTAAACAAGAAGCTGCCCCAGTGCCCCTCCTTCTCTTTATCAAACAAGGGGCAATAAGGTGTAAATGAGCATCAGGGTTTCTTTAGATTTGAGGTCTGCTATGATCCGAATATGGGTTCCATAGACCTGCATCTCTTGGCAAATCGAGCATATGTGCATACGCTGGACGGCATACAGAGAACAGTTATAAAAATGATTGAGGCTAGAGAGGTTGATATATGAAATCAAATTTAAAAGATGCTTAAGAAAAAGTATTCTAGAATGAACAGCAAAGGATACTTTTCATCTAGACTTTCTGGACCATTGTTCATAATTTAATAGAAATTAGTATCTTTGCTTTCGAATTTATACAGACTAGTTAGAAAGTCTAAAGGAATGTGGGCTTTCTCTCAAGTTCTATAGATTTTTAAGGAAGTGTCTATAGAATTTTATTACATTTTTACAGAACCAGATTGGTTTCATCCCTAATAAACAATATAGAACTTTTTAATAAGAAAATAAATGAATAGAACAAAACAAACTAATCCCCAATCCTGCAATTGATGGCATGCCAGTAAAGGGTTGTGCCTATATGCAACCTAGTTGACTTCTGTTGGGTTCTGAATGGCTGCATGTTCTCAGTGTTGGATCAGGGCCTAAGGTGTAAGTGCACATGTGTATGTGGATTTTTGTAATATCCATTTACTTGATGGTGCAAATACCCAGGGAGATAAATTGCTTAAAGTGTTGTAGGAGGCATAACTAAGAGTAATACAATGAAATTAAGTCAAGGAAAATTTAGGTTGACTATTAGGGGAAAGTATCCTAGTGGTGGGATCTTTTAGAGTGTAGTGGAATAGTCTTCAGAGAAAACTGGTAGAAGCTCTATTACTTGAGTCATTTAGAACTTGAATGGACAAAGGAGAAATAAATATACTGACAGGGCCACTCGTGCAGTGACTGAGTCATGGGTTGGATAAATTAGGGATACAGAAGTTTTAGTTGGTATATTTCTGTCTTTGAAGACTGAAATTCTGGCTTAATGACCTGAATACCTAGAATCATAGAAATGTGGGACTGGAAGGGGCTTTGATAACTTCTCTAGTCAATCCTCTGCACTGAGGCAGGACTAATATTTTTTGACCATCCCTGACATGTGTTTGTCTAACCTGCTCTTAAATGCCTCTAGTGATGGAGATTCCACAACCTCCCTAGGTAATTTGTTTCAGTGCTTAATTACCCTTACAGCTAGGAAATTTACTAATGTCTAACCTAACTCTCCTTTGCTGAGATTTAAGCTTATTGCTTCTTGTCCTGTCCTCAATAGATAAGGAGAACAATTTATCACCTCCTCTTTATAATACCTTTTATGTTCTTGAAGACTGTTATTATGTCCCCTTTTAGTCTTCTCTTCTTTAGCCTAAACAAACTCAATTTTTAAAATCTTTCCTCATAGGTTATGTTTTCTAGAGACCTTTAATAATTTTTGTTGCTCTCCTCCTATGACTTTCTTCAATTTGTCCACATCTTTCCTGAAGTGTGTTGCCCAGAACTGGACATAGCGCTCCAACCGAGGCCTAATCTGTGCTGACTAGAGTGGAAGAATTCTCATGTTTTACTTACAGGATGTTTGCTATTTTTGCAAAAGTATTACATTGTTGACTCATAATTAGTTTGTGATCCACTACAATCCCCACATCCTTTTCCACAGTAGTCCTTCCTAAGCAGTCATTTCCTATTTTGTAGTTGCGCAATTGATTATTCCTTCCTAAGTGTAGTACTTTGCATTTGTCTTTTATTAAATTTCATCCTACTTATTACAGATCTTTCTCTAATTTGTCAAGATCAATTTGAATTCTAATTCCAAAATGCTTGCATCCCCTCCCAACTTCGTATCATTCGCAAACTTTTTAAGTGTGCTCTGTTGGCCATTATCCAAATTATTTATGAAGATATTGAATAGAACTGAACTCAAGACAGATCTCTGTGGGATATGCCCTTCCAGCTTGACTGTTATGTGATAATTACTCTAAGTATGATTTTTCAACCAGTTGTACATCCACCTTATAGTGGATTTGAATAGGTTAGATTTCCGTAGCTTGCTTCTGAGAAGGTCCTGTGAGACAGCATCAAAAGCCTCCCTAAAGTTGAGATATATCATATGCACCGCTTATCCCCATTTGATAATAGTCTGAGATCCACTTTTCAGCATAAACTATTTTCAAGATACAGCTTTCCTGCATGTTTGCCTAAGTGTTGTGTGCTTTTACATGAGTACATCAAAGGCTTCTCTACATGCTGCCATCCTTTACATCATCCCTGATTTTTTTCCTGTTACCTGTGTATGTGGCTGGTGGTGGGATGGGGCTGAAAGGACACTCTGCTGGTATTTCCCACCGCTTGTGCACTTGATTATAATGATTTCACAGACTCTTAATAGTTGCATTATTTTGCATAACATCATAGTCTTATTTCCTGTGATTCATATCATGTGATATTTGGCCCAGTTTACTAACTACACATCTCCTAACCCACTATGTACCTCTAAGATTCATGCAAAATCTGGCCCTGCGTGTATGTGATTCATTCATTCATTCATGCTCTCATTTGGCAATCGCATGGATTTGCTTAAATCTTCTTCCATTGAAACTTAAGGATTGAATTTTCACAGTGCATTTTGAATGGACAACTGGGGTCAGTGACTTGCCAAACTGCACTTTACTTTTCAGAACATATTTGTATTTCTTTTAAAGTGTTAGGGGAAAATGAAAATAGGGGACTTACAATGACCAACCTTGAACCTAATTTCAGGACATGATTTTGTGAAGAGTTGAAGTGCTATGTTGAAAGCACTCAGCACCTCACTGGATTTTGACCTTAGTACCCCCAAAACTTGTGCAGTCTGTACAGATTACTAACAAATTCAGGTAATTTTTGGGTCCTCAATTGTACATTAATTGGCTCCCTGTTGTTCATTAACATACTTTCCCCCCCTAAACTGTTTTGTGGTTTTGTGGCCTGCCTTGTGCGGGAGGTCAGACTAGATGATCATATTGGTCCCTTCTGACCGATGAGTCTATAAGTCTATGAGCTCATACTTCCACTGTATCTAATAGCTTGGCACTAGTGGAAAGATTCCCTTTGATATAATAGGGCTGGAATTTCATGCCTGAAGTCTTGGAACGGCTAACTTAACCAATGAGATGACAAAGAAAAATATGGGTGGTTCTGCAACCCTGTGTGTGCAATGGAGCTTAGCTACATTCTGTCCCACTCTCTGAGTGTGCAAAGAAAGGATGAGATGTCCAGTGTTATGGCTCAGTGAACTACGTAGAACCACTAAATCATAAAGAATGTATAAAGGCGTAGTGGCCTGTAGCTGCTAATCCTGCTAATTTCCTGCTGCTCTGGCCAAGGACCAACTTTGCAATAGCTGCTAGCGCAGAATAGGTCTGAGGATTCCATTCCTCCACTCCACATCTGTTGAGGCCAAGTATCCAATTTGTGTACTCCAGATGCATGCTCCTTTCCAGTATTTCACTCTGTTAACAGATTCTAGCAGCATCCTCTTCTTTTTATAAAGGCAACCAAAATCTTTATAACCAGGAAGAAAATGAATGAGTGAAAGGTTATTAGTAGTCATGCTGTGACACTGAATTGCTCTTTAGCAGAAACTATGAACAGTTATTTTCTCCACATCCCTTTCATAATTATTCCAATATAGTTTGTCATGCATTCTGCCTCTGAAATATTTGCTCATTTGAAAGACAGTTTATTTATTTATTTTAAAAATGCCCCCTTTTCATTACTTTTTCAGGACATTTGATAACACATCAGATAGTCAAGAATCATATGGGCAGATTTTGGCTGTCTTTTTATATTTACTTGCACAATGTGAGATAAATCTAATTTGAGGTACTCGCTCCAGTAATAAATGATTTATTATCTGAGTGAGAATGTGTTTGAGAAACAGACAAAGATAAGGTGTTCTTATAATATTATATATCAGTTATAATTATATACATTGCTGTCTATTTGTTATATGCTGCATTTCATTTTTTATTACTTAAATTGTTCTTTATCTTTTGTGCATTTGGTTACTAAATTTTAGGGATTTACTTTTTAACTCTAACTCATTAATGCCTAGCAATTTTTTTTAAAAAAGATAAGAAATATTTTCTAAATACATCGATAAGCATAAAAAAGTTAAAAAACATTGCAGTTATTGTACTTAGCTTAGGAAATTCTAGTAACTGGGATTTTTTAAAATTTCAACTACTGTATAGTCACATATAGTTACCCTGATAATCTGATTTGTAGGAAATGCATTTGAGGGGTGGAAGTGTTTTTCCAATTATTTATTAGATGTGGAAATCCATCATCCAAACTTAAAACTATGATTTGCTAGGTATGTTGAAATACACTTAATGATGCAAAATGCTAAGTTGCACTCAACTCTCTTAGAAGTTAGTGGGAATTGAGAAGGTATAGCATCTTGTAGGACTGGATCTTTGATAATCACACCTACCCATTTACCTTTGTGTTCTTCCTTAGTTACCTCTGCTGCCTGTAGAGCTGGTTGAATTTTTTATTTGTTTATTTATTTTTGCATGAAAAATTTTCCCATTAGAATATATGGTTTAGTTTAAATCAAAACTTATGTTGAGATAATGTTGATGTTGTTGACCTGTTTCGATTTGCTGATCAGAAGAACTGAAATGAAAAAACTTCATTTCAAGTCGACATTTTGAAGTGAAACATTTGTCATTTTGAAATGTAGATTCAGAATGAAAAATGTCACTTCAACATGTTGAATTGTTTTGATGGACCATATCAACATTTTTCATATTGACATTTCCAATTTGAAACTGGAATTTTTTTATTCTGTAAAATTTTTCAGTATTTCAGCTTTTTGTTCCAATTGGTAACAAACTCATTTCAAAATGGTGACATTTCTTGTGGGATGAAAATTCTGTTTCCTATACAGCTGTATCTGATTCTGCCTTGCACTGCTGTAGCAATGCAAATCAGCATTAAAGAAACCTGGAGGGTTGTAGAGCTGTTGTAGCAGCGCTGTGGAACCCCTGTCTCATACTCCCCAAAATTGGAAGAGTTCATGGGACAAGAAGAGGTGTGGCCTGTGTATTTCTATGTTCCAGCCATTCTCAGCCACCAGTCTCCACTGTGGTCACAGGCATAAGTTAGAGCAGCATGTATGAGAAATTCTATGTCTTTTGTAGGCAATAAGAGTTTTGTCATTGATTTCAATGAGGTCGGAATTTTACCCTGGACATTTAGACTATTTGTTTGGAATCAGGACATCTTTGTCAATTCTCCTGAACACCTGCAATAAAGAGGAATTGAGATAAATTCTGGGCATTGGGAAGGGAAGGCGAGGAATACCTGTTTGAGGACATGGACAATAACTATGGTTTTACACCAATCACATTATTATGGCTGGCATCACCTAAAGGTGCTATTACAGTCTTCCAAGTTCTTTTTCTTAAAATAAAACCAAATGCTCTGTCTTGGAAAGACATACTGTAATGTTAGTGTCTGTGTTATACAAGGTCCTATGCAGAGGTAGTGGTTTTTGGAGAGGGAGATATGTGAGCAGCAGGAAAGATTCCTTTCTGCGTCGGTATCTGATTAGAGTAATTTCTTGGGAGTAGAATTGCTCTTTGGGAACCAGGCTTTGGGGTGGCCTAAGATTCCTGAGAGAAAGATTTCCCTGCATGCGATCTAACTGTCATGTTTCAGGACTGGTATATGTATGTAAATAAAACAAGAATAAACCCAGACTCTGCCTCACTGATTTTTCTTCCACCGGGACGCAGGTTTGCAGGGTCCCAGACATCTACTTCTTGGTGGAGGGGTGATGATGGTGCTGTCAGAACAAGTCACTGGTGTTGGAAGAAAGGGTAACAATATCCATCAAACACTCAATTATTATTTACAGCTTCACGTCTTTTTGGGATGTGAAGGTGATCAAGGAAGCAGTGTGATAATTTTTGGAACATAGTGTATATTGCATATTAATATCTATTGTTTCCTGTTCACTGTCCAAGGAGTTCCAGATAGCTTCACAGTAGCTGGATTCATGTAGTAATTAGTCTGAATCAGGTGTTCATCACAACATTGTTGATTATATTGGCTGAAGATCTGATTAACCTACAGTCACTAAACTCAAATTCTCATTTGGCTGATGGGATAATTTCCCTGCTGTATGTTTTCCTTTGTTTTACCATTCAAGGATTACTCCTTGAATTACTCCTTGCTGCCCCGACTTTGGCTGATGTTAGTTTTCTAAAGTGTGTGGGTGTGGGTGTGGGTGTGGGGGGGGGAGATAAAAAGTATAGGAATCTTATTTCTGGAGATAAAAGGGATAAACTGTATAGTTAAACAATGGGAAGACTCCAGCAGGTGAAAGAAGAAAGAATAGATTGTTTAATATAGACGATCCTTCCATCACTGACTTAAGAGTCTATCATTAGTACTCACTAACATTTATCTGTGGAGATAATCATCTGAAACCTGATTAAAATCATATTATATATCAAGATCACCACAAGTAGATGAAAAATGAGTGAGCACATGGAAAAAAGGGGGTCCTCTCCATTAGGGACATATAGGGCCATTTACACCACTCTGGCAGTGTAAAGGAGCATTGAAGCAGGTGTAAACTGAGTATAATGTACATTTACAACCACTTCAAGGCCAGTGAACAGTGACAGTGCAGTCTAAAGGGGCCTTGTGCAACTGAGAATTAGACATAAAGCGTTTAATTCCTGAATTGCACATTCAGACAATGTGATCAGGCTTTATGCTTCTATCTTGTGTAGGCTTGCAGGCATAAAATCCACCCCGTCACCCTAATGAAGTTCCTCTGTAGCTGCTACTGCAGGCCATGGGCTATCGTAGTGGTTGCTCCCCTTCAATGCCCCTTATGTATTCAATGGCTCCTCCACCAGCTCTACAATTCTCTCCTCCATATTGGCATATTTGGCGTCGTTACAGAGCCAACCTCCAATTCACATGAGAGGTGCAGACTTCTTATATGGTTGTTACCTCACCCCACGCAACACACAGAGGTATATGGGAGAAGGGGAGTTCTGTAGTGTAGAGAGTTTTGTGCAACCTCTTTCCTAATGACAGAGAGATCAGTTTTACTGTGCTAGTCTTTGTCTATCTTTAACTACCCTAGCAGTAGTGGCATCCCATGACATATTTAGTCAAATATGCAATTGTTTGCCTGCACCCAAAATGGTGAGCTTCACACAGAATGACTGCATGGCCTGTACATGCAGAGTCGTTCACAATAAAGATATGCATTAGATACCTGTATAAGTTCCTGAGCAGTCAACTGTGACTTCTGTCAGGCTTGGCAAAACCCAAGCAATGAGGCACAATTTGTCCAATAAAATTCATTAAAAATATTGCAGCTGTAGAGCAACAACATGTGCTTATCAAGAAAATGTACCAAAAACAATAAGCTTCTTTTTGTAAATGAGTCTTTAAATATTCTAGTGCTTAAAGATATTAAATTCAATTTTGGTGTTGTGATGGAGAAAGTAAATTAACTTGTGAAATTAATCATTTTATTTTTTAATGAAAAAATATAAATACAGAAGCAGTGTTCTATCTATAACATGACTTGAGGGGGTAATGATTTATATTAAAAATACTATTCTAGAATTTCTGCTACTGTTTGAGATAATTTAATTTGTACCATTTGCATATGAAAATATGCAGCAAAATAGACATTCACACAGTCCTATAATAGCATAAAATACAGTACATTATACTTTGTTATTAAGAATAAAAAGTACTGATTTAATTTTGTAAAGGAAATACTTTATATAATAAAAATTTAAAGTAAAAATACCATAAAAACTTGCATCTGATCTTTGCCATCTTTACTTGTTATCACACAGAGATACGAATCAGTTAAGGATATGTTTTGTGTGTTCTATTCTGTTTTCTTTTTTACCTCCTTAGTGCAGATGTGTATTCTATATACTAACATGTGCTTTTCCATAAGGGCCTTTTCCTACCACAACAGCACATACCTTAACATTGAGACAGTTAAAACCAGTACAGATGGGCAACATACATGGACTTAAACCCATGTGTTATGATATTATTAGTCTGCTCCTCTGGAATAGATTTCTGCTGTAACAACTCCTTACTGTTACATGAACCTATCATTACTAATAAATCAACAATCAGCACATGTATTATCATTAACAAAAGCAATCATTTTTATTACTATTGGCTCTGTGGGCTCTCATTTGTGGCTGATTAGTGCAATAGTTACAGAAAAAGGGTAGGCAGTATATCACAGCTAAGCCTTATTTCATCTCCACCAATGGCTAGTCCAGTTTGACAGCTCACTTATGTGGAATGTATGAATTTTGTTGGAGAATCTAGGATAGGAGGGAGAACACTGAAGTTATTTTGGTGAAACCAGTGGAGCATGGCCCTTCTTGTCTGAAACTGCAATGCTTTGGGAGAAATTGGCTAGAGGGTGGGTGTTCAGAGTGGCTCCTCCCCCGCCCCAAGTGGAAATTGAGCTTAGGTTTCCCAATTCCCATGCTAGCATCCTGATCATTGGATCATTCTTCCTCTGTCATGAAGAGAATCTTTCTGCTCTCTGACAGCCAATGTCTCTAATCCTACATTTCTTGGATTCATGAAGCCTGGGGACAAATCTCAGACCTGTTGTGCACTTACTGAGCCTTTGTACTTTTTCTTCAGAAAAAAACATTGTATTATTCTGACTCCAAGCAGCAATGTGGCTGCTTTCCAGCCCTCCTCCTACCACGCTTTTTAAAACAGCATCTTCTCAAAAAATTGGCACTCTCCGTATGTATTTACAGAAAATTTTCCCTAAGCATTTGGCCTACATTTTAATTGGCTTCTGGACGTTCTTTTATACCTCCTATGAGGTAATACAGCAGCATCTCTTCCCCAGTGACAGCAGTGAAATTGTGGCTAAAGCCAAGAAGAAGCAGTGAGAGGTTAGGAAATGCCGCTCCTTCTCCTCCACCCTTTTGCATTTATATTCCCAGAGCGATGCCCTCCCCAGGCCATCTAGATCCAGACACAGAGGGAAAGTTTAGTTTCCTCTGGAGTGACCCTTATGCTCTTTTCCCCATCTCAGGTTAGCATACAGGCGAGCCTATAGAGTGGGGCTAGGTAACCATAAATTAACTGACTTTAAAGGGGTTACTCTGCAATCGCATTGTGGCTCCCTTTCTTCAGAAGTCAGTTGCTGTTTCAGCTTGGGCTGCACCCCTCTGGAGCTACAGAAACCCAGGTTGCCTTCAGTGACCTCTACCATGGCCCACCCACTTTGAAAGGAGGCCCACCCACTCTGTTGCTTCTGCTGCCAATGCTCCGCTGCTTTCAACCGATGGCTACCCAAACTTCCTCCTTCCAGACACCTGACTGGAAGCAGAAAGTTCAGGAAGTGACCAGCGGAGAATCACTAAGCTGCTGGAAGCTCCACAGGCATACATACAAATACTTTAAATGACTTTAGCGCTCCCTGGGAAGTTAAGCAAGATTCACTTTCTCAGTGTCTGGTCCTCTATCTCTCTCTTCCAGAGAGAGCCAAATAAGAGGTCCTGTCAGAGGACAAGCTGGCCTTCATTCCCTCATGGGATCTCCCTGGCAATGGACTGAGATGGCCCATCTCATGGCTTACCCCTGCCTCATACTTACTAGCAAGGAATGGAGTTAACTCCTAGCCGCTCTCCTCCATGCACATCTCATAAGTCCTTTCATTAAAAGCAGAAAGAAGATTTTGGGTGGAGGAATCAAGTATGAGATAATGTTCAAGAGGAGAACAACATCAAAACAAAGGTTAAAATAGGGATACTGTTGAAGAATTGAGTAGGAGCATGTCCATGGTAAATGTAACTAAGAATAGGCACCTCTACTCTTCTCCCTCCTTCAAGATAAAATAGAAAAGAAAATATGCTAACTCTGCCTCCGATGCTGAGTCCTTATCTGCCTATCTTCTCCAAAGGAGTTTAATTCCAAACACGAATCATTCAATTTACTTCAGAAAAGAAAAAAAAAAGAGCAGGAAACATTAACATTTCGTATCTCCTTATCTTCTGACTCTAATAATGAACATAAGAAGAAATCAAATCAAGATGTGTGAAAAAAGCAAGAAACATACTGTTCATTTTCTAGCACTATTTTTAAAAGAGTGAATGGCAAATTTTTGACTCTGAGACATAGGGATCAAAAAAGGAAATCCAAAATAGGATCTTTTCAGTTGAGCTCTGTGTGATCACACCTATAATAAACACCTTAGATATCCTGATATTCTATAGTTTCTAAGGTGACTATCTAAGACAGACAAGGTGGGTGAGGTAATATCTTTCATTGGGCCAACTTCTGTCAGCACAAGAAACTTGCAGAGAACTCTTCTTGACTTAAAGTGCAAAAGCTTTTCTTTCTCTCTCTCTAACAGAAGTTGATCCAATGAAAGATATTGCCTCATCCACCTTGTCTCTTTGATATCTTTGGACCAACATGACT
The DNA here is from genome assembly GCA_007922155.1 of Mesoclemmys tuberculata. Lineage (NCBI taxonomy): Eukaryota > Metazoa > Chordata > Testudines > Chelidae > Mesoclemmys > Mesoclemmys tuberculata. The sequence continues at coordinate 6,407,479 of ML675643.1, forward strand.
ATAACAGCATTGCACAGAGCATCTAAAAGTTCAGCAAAGCCAAAATAGTTCAAGACAGTGAGAAGATATTCTTCAGCTTCTTCCAAGAGCACACTCAGCTGAAAAGATGTAATGAAATAAATGGGAATTCCCAAATTGGTGAAAGTAAAGTCCAGAAGCTTTACTCAGTTCAGGAATCAAATGGCTGTTTTACTCCCTAAGCTCCCATCAGTAGTCATCATAGTGAAAGAAATGTCACACAAGCCAAAGGAGAACTTTATCTAAGGAACTTACAAACAAGAGTGGTGTCCCTCACTCAAAGGACTTAAGAGGTCATGGCAAATCTTTGATTGTACTCTGGGTTTGGGCAGTCCTAGCCTGGATGAATTTCCATGTCAAGTTTACCGTTAGTCTCTGGATCCAAAGATGAAATCTATACTCCAGAAGATTTAGCTGGCAATAGCTTCTGAATCAGCTCAATATATAGCTTTTCTGCTCTTTGCTTTTAGATTCATGACATCAAACAAAATAGCCAGTAGGCTTCAATAACAAGGGACTTAAAAGGTGGGTCTCCAGCACTGGTGGTGTAGTTTTAATTAAAAGTGGAAAAACTAACTTATACTAAATACCATATTCCTCCAATGAGAAGTGGGTGAATACCAGTGACTTCATTACTGATCTGCAGGCTAAAGAGCCTGTGCTAAACTCCAGACTTTCAGTAGGCAAACTATTTGGTCAACATCTTGATAAAGCAGTGGCGGATGTATATGGGGTCCCTTTCTTTTTCTAAGCAATCCAAAAGGAGCATAAGTCATAGTATTCTAACAATCAGACCCTTCGTGATTATATTAGCTCCAGATATCCAAGAAGTGATACGGATTAAAAGTGAGAACTGTAGAAAAGATCTGCATACACCTTCAGTAAACTCTCTTCATCCCCTGACACCCCTTAAACCATGCCATTTCCTCTATACATCCCCTCTCGAGAAGGTATGTGCCTTCTCACACAAGCCACAAAGGTAATGATAACAGTACAATCCATTAGAGAGATTGCACTATATCAACTATATTGCACACAATCAACTATATATCCAAATGTTTCAAACCTGAAAATAAAAAAGTCAAGACCCCCAACTCCTGCCGTTCCGCCAGCTGCCATGGTCATGGAACCAGCTGTTGCTTGTTTTCTTCATGCCATTATTAGTAGTAGTAGTAATGTTGTTGTTAGTTAACGCACTTCATTGTATTTCTTAGGTAGTGTATACACACAAGACAAAAAGGTAGTCCCTGTCCCTGAGACTTTATAGCCAGTGGGTTTTAGACATCTATGTTGAAATCTTATCTAGCTTGGAGACTTTGGATTTAGAGTTCAAGGAATCTTCTGAGAGGAGAAAGGATCTTTCACTAGATCCAAAGTCAGATCTGAGCTGCTTTGAGCTCTTGACTCCTAAAAGCTCATAGGAGGAGTCTCCATTTTCCTCAGAGAACCCTGAGTCCTCTGCGCCATCTGTGATCAAGTTTAAAAAACAAAAAAAGGCCCTCAGATGAAACAGGAGAAAGGAGCACTCAGAGAATGAGAACCTCATGCCTGACTTGATCTCCTGAGAAGAGTATCTAATCCAGTCATGGCCTCACTCCAACAGCTTCCTCAGATTTTAAGGAGCCCCAGGAAAAAAGGCCTCTACATATCCTAGGCAGCCATATAGTCAGTTGGGGCTTTTGGATCAATGCTCTGTCATGGGACTGTCCTCCACTTCATTACAGATATTGGAATGGGAATTGTCTGAGGCTTGGAGCAGTTCTCAACTTTGTCTAGCCTCATTTGTTCTCCCTCTGAGCAATTGTTCCCCACTCAAGTTTTATGGACTCCAGGTCTTCTAAGACAGAACCTTGAATCCTTGGATCCACTGGTCCAGGTTTACCATGTATGGGGAAGTAAAGTCTTCAGATCTGTGAGAATGATCCTATTAAAAAAGCAGACCGTTAAGAGGACACAGACATGACTAATTTCTGTGCTAGCTCTGGCATCTTCGCAGACGGCTCTTCTTGGTGCTGAAATGCTGTGTATCCTTCCATTTTAAATTCTTGCATACATTCATAAAATGATCCATTCTCCTCAGGCCTTTTTTTTTTTTTGCTGTAAAATCCTAATATGAGGACTGGTGAACCTGGCTGGCACCTGACAGTTTCTTTTTTCTTAAACATCATGGCAAATTTGGGCACTCCAGCCCCTTTTTGTGTGATGTTCCCCTCTTTTGATGCACTTAGCTGTTCCTTGTCTAAGTCTTATAGATTTTTTTAAAGTATGTGGTTAATTTTATTATTTGGCACTGTGTCTATTCCTTCTCTGCACTGATATTATTTCAAGTGCATTATAGCTCTGGAAGAATCCTGTTTGTCAGGTTTCCCAAGGAGGAAGAGCTAAACGTTGGTTTGTATACCAAAGATCTGATCCTGCCCCCTAGCTGCATGAACAGGTAAAAATTGGTTTATTTTAAATGCAGTAGAGCCCATAACCCCAAATGAGGTATGGGACCCCTTTTTGCTACATGCTGTACAAAATTACAGGGAGACGTGTACCCTGCTCAGATCTTGCTTGTTAAGAGAGGGGGGGAAGTAGATAAACACATTTTATTTTCATACATGAATGGCTAGAAAGAGAACTATATGGCAAGGTTGCCACTGCTAGTAACCCCTGCATACTTCCCTTCTGTGACTGTTCTCTTGGCTGGCCTGTTGCTGCGAATGTACTTCTACAGCAGTGTAGATGTGAAAATTTCTTAATCGGTTTGCTCCATTTTGATGACAGTGAGGATAGTTGCTGTTTGGGGAGAGATGACTAAATGTAACTGACATATAGTGAAAGTCTTATATCAGACAGATACTTTCAATGTTAAGTCTCTGGCATTTCATTTACTGGAAAATGTATTCTACTGCATGTCACTCACAGCTGGCAGATGGGTCAGTGTCATGTACTATGTGCTAGCTCCATGTCAGAACACTTCTGCTTGCGTCTCCGTACTGGGCATTGATAGGAAACAGGTAGCTGTTTTTAATGCTTCTGAAGAGGGCAGCTGGTAATTCCCTCTGTTGAAATTCCCTGTGGGCCAAATCCTCCAGGCTCTTGGTGACAACGAAAGGATCAAACTGGTGCCCTTTCACTGTGCAAGTGACCAGCGTGTAGGGAAACCGGGGGACCTCACAGGTGTGTCTACACAGCAAAGAAAAACTCACAGGCCAGCCAATTCGGATTCACCGACCTTGGGCTCCTGGGGCTGTTTTATTGCTGTAGAGACTTTCTGGCTTGGGCTGCAGCCTGAGTTCTGGGACCCAGCCATCCCTCAGGGTCCTAGAGCCCGACCCCACCATTAGCCCAGAAGTCTGCCAGCAGTGAAACAGCCCCGCAGTCCAAGCCCTGCTAAGCCAGAGTTGGCTGGCGTGGGCCAGCTGCAAAAGCGTGGAGGGAATGAGTAGGTTGGCTGGGGGTGTTAGGTGGATGTGAAAAGTAGGTTGGCTTAGCAAATTTCTCAGATTCATAGGCCATAGACTGTGCATATCTCTCTCACTCACACATATATTCACACACGCACACACAAAATCTCTCTCTCTCTTTCACACCAGTGGTCCACAAACTTTTTATGTTGCCTCCCCACCTTACCCTTGTCTGCACTCCCCAGCTGGGGCTGGGAGCCGGGCTGCAGTCAGGTCTGGGGTCCAAGTCGGGAACAGCGGCCGGCAGCCGGGGATGGGGCCAGGAGCCGAGGCTGGAGCCACGGTTTTGGGGGAGAGGCTGGAGCAGAGCTTGGGGCAGGGTGGGGCTCCCTTCCCTGCCACCCTTGGGGGTTGGCCTTGGTTGTGCCATGAGGCCCGCCCCACAGATTGAAGACCTCTGCTCTAACCAGATAATAATACTTTGTCTTTCTGTAGTGTCTTTAAGCATATTTCACACAAATGCTAGGCTAGATGCACCCTTCAAGGGTATAGGGGAATTCAAATTGCTAAAAGGAAGGCATCTTTCACATATAGTTGGGGCTAGTAAAACCACTGGTGGAGGCTGTCTGGGAGATTCGCTGAATCAGCTCATCTCCTCCCAGCTTAGGCCCTGTCCTTGCCTTGGCTGGTTCTGCAGCCTTTCTACAGCCTGAGTTGTGCAAGCAGAATGAGTGAATCTGGACATCTGTATTTACATATGTTCTCTAAGCATTTCTCTGTAAGCGCTTGTATTTTTCACATATACAGTACTTTATACAGAAATTCTCCAGTCACAACTTTAAGGAACAACTTTTTCCATATTTAAATGAGTAAGATGCTGAGGGCTATTTCTTTGTATACTGCAAATGCTACTGAAATAATAATTATGCTACACCAACAGTGTAAATTGATTTAATTACTAGTACATTCAGATGGTTATTCCCATGGCTATCGTAACACTGTATGTTTAATTCTCCCTTTTATCCATGTTGTGGGTGCATTTTTGGGTTATGGCATCTTTAAGTGAGACTATTTTTAAGTTTTAGGTGGTTTTTTTGGTTGTTGTTGTTGTTGTTTTTTTTTGCAGCTGGTAAAACTAGCAGCAACTAGCATGTGTGTAGTGATTAAGACTTTTTCTCTTTGTAATTGTCAGATTGATTGGGACAATTGAATGATAATGAAAAACAGCTTGTTCCCTCATTTCCAGAGGTGACACTTTCTGCATAATACTGCAAAATGTAACAAAAGGGGTTTCTTGGACGCTGCTTAAAGTTAATTGAGAGCATCTGTTGTTTGGAATAACGGAGAAAAATAGCGTTCCCTTGGCTCTTGGGCATGTTACTCAGGATTAGGCATTGGCATGCTAGCTGATATCTGAATATGCTGTTTCTCCTATATTGTGATTCCTCTTTATACATGTCTGAGTTGAAAAAATGAATTGATAAATGTTAAAGATCAATTATAGTGAAAAATGCATCATTGTCAAATTTCCATAGACAGGACAAATCGCAATACAGAAAGATGTGTGACAATGACCTGATAGTCATAGTCTGTCTTTTTGGAAATACCTTTTAAGAATTTTAAGTTTTAAGAATTGGCTCCCAATGCAATCTTACATTTATTCAGGATGTTCAGAACACATGGCATGTGTACAGTGATATTTATTTATTCTGTCAAACAAAACCCTAAATAGACAACATGTGGAAGAAAATTGTTTTGTTTGTTTGTTTGTTTGTTTTTGAAAACAAAGGAAAAAGAGGCTTGATTTTCCTCTTGCACTGGCCATTTGTATTAAGAGTCTGGAAATTATTAAATATATGGTTCCTTTTCTTTTATCTTTTTGAAAAACTTTCACTTTAATTGCTGCTTTTTAATCTAATGTGCATTTCTCCCTGTAAGGTTTAATACTTCTCTTTTAAATCATTGATGGATGTCCAAAGTCACTTAGAAACACTGGAAAAATCAATAGAGAATTCTGATTGGCTGACTTGGCTGCTAGTGGCTGCAGCTGATCACAAAGAAAGCAATGATTTGATTTTGCATTTTCAATGCATGCCATTGCTTTGTACTGTGTGTAGGTAAACTTTGAAATTGCTGATTTAAAAATAAATGAGCACATGCTATGTTTTGAATCTGTTTCTTTTTCTTTTTTTGGCACTTACCACAAAATGGCACACACATACATTAGCATTCTGATTTAGATGACTGCAGGTGTGTGGCGAACTTCAAGCTGAACTCAAGGTCAGAGACTTCTATGATGTTAACTCTCTTGCAGTCAAGATTTGTGTTTACATGAATAGTGCATCAATCAGTGTATGTTAATCCACCAATTTTGTCATGCAGTTCTGGCAAGTAATTTGACATTTTTACAGCGTTAATCCTACATTGAGTTGAGTACCACTGTTAGTCAGATGTTAAATTAAATCTATTCAATGCCAAAAGAAAATATTAAATATTTTATGCTATGGTGTACAATATAGTCTAATGTAAAATACATTATACTATAGTGTGAAATATATCATATTATATTTTTTCCCTGGCGAAATGGCTTAAATAATATGAATACTAACACTGGACTGAAAATCCTTCCATTAAGAGCTCATATTATATTCTATTTTCATTAATTAGATTAATTATTTAATGTGTGTACAGTGCTTTAAAGAGGAAAAGAGATATATAAGTGCTAAATGTTATTAATAACACTTAGAATGTAATGTCCTTAAAGCTACTTGATATAACATTTAAATTAATAGCTATACCTATTTATCTGTGTGTGTCAGATTTATATATACATGCATATTTACATGTGCACACGTGAGTAATAATATACATGTACATAGCGTGTATACAATATATATTATATCTGTCCAATAATTATGCAGTCAGAAGAGGCCATATCAAAGAAGATATGTTAGTTATCTGTTAGTTATGGAAGCTAGAAATGCAAGTATTGTGTTCTTTATACTATCAACTGATTTTTAACAGTTGCTGTAATATAAATGATGCAATGTGCATTTTCCTATATTCACACTTCAGCAATTTTACAAGTGATATTTTTAAGGAGAAATTGTGAAGATTTAAAATATTTGCATTATGTTAATGATGCTATTAGACTATTCAGTAGCATAGATTTAGGATGATAGAAGTGTAAAATCTTTAAAGTGTGGACTGTGTAAAGTACAATTTTATAAATACTAACATGAAAGTCCAGGAAATGTGTCCCTCCCATAATGCTTTTCTTGTCCCTTCTGGACTGGTTAGGGCTGATCTCAGCAGCGTCAATAATTATCATTCTGATGACTTGCCCCTGAAAGGCACTAGCTTGTACCTGTGGGGACAGAGAGTCCATTTGCCTGGCGCCGGGGAGTCGGAGGCACAGGCTGGCGCCAGTGAAGAGAAGGGAAAGATGATTAATACGTCTTATAGATTCACTGCCTCTTCACTTGTCCTAGACCTGCCAGTAATTCCACTCCCCTGTGGTTCCACCTTGATCACAGATAATGGAGGCAGATTGAAAGTTTGAAGACACAAACCTCTCTCTCCTCCTGAACTGACATTACTCACCCAGGCTAAATGAGCTGTACACACCACCTGCACCCGCCTATGGGAAGGCATCTCAGTGCACTTAGCAGTAATGCTACAATAAAGCAGCAACTGCACTCTAATTAAACGGGTTTTTTTATATTGAGCAGCAGGCTGCCATTAGCAAAAGCTATGATATTGCAATAGAAAAGGTAACATAAGTGTGTAGTTTCACCTCTTTAATTTATTATAAAGTACCTTTTTCTTTCTTTCTTTCTTTCTTTCTTTCTTTCTTTCTTTCTTTCTTTCTTTCTTTCTTTCTTTCTTTCTTTCTTTC